>JALGBA010000581.1:682500-1342584 GCA_023970755.1 Azemiops feae
CTTCTCTATACCCCATTTTATATTTAGAATCTGCAGCCGATGACAGAGTGAATCCCTTTTCCTTTTATTTAAAAATATCTGTAAAGTGGACAGATTGTTTTTTAACGTAAAGCTTCTTACAATAGTTTCAATAAAGTATAATTTTAAGAAAAGTTCTTTATGGTAACTTGTTTGAGTTTACTCAGTAACGAAGTCTAATCCATACAACATTTTTAAGCAAAATACACCCTCTATTGGAAAAATAGGAGTTTGAGAGTATATATCTAATAATACATTTTGAATAAAAAATCCTGAATATATAACTAGTCTTCAAGCAGTCAATATGCCTGCTTCCCAAATAGAATGATCAGTTATATACTATGTAAATATATTGACTTAAAACTAAATATACATGTAATAAAATCAAGACTCTTTCCCCACTAGCAAAGCTAAGTGACATAGGCTACATTGCAAGAATGGAAAGGAATGGAGGAGACCCCCAGGTCCCCACATACAGTCCCTTCAGTCATACCACCATGTCAAGAAGCTGATTGTGTCTTTGCCTGCCTAGTGGTCACTACCACAGATGCAACTGAATGGAGGTTAGACCATGCAAGACCTTGATCTTGCTTTCCCCTCTGTACCTCAATACCTTCCAGCAGCAAAATAGGGCATGGTTTCTACTCTAAAAGCTATTCTCGCATTGTACAGGGCACTAATATATTCAATTAACTGGATTTCCTTAGGGCCACATTGCCATTATTTTGCCATTGTTTCATTCTCAGAATCTAGCCGTGACTGCTTAAGATAGTCTTTAAAGCAGGACCCTCTTTTTTCCCAACAACTTTTTTGCTGGGTTGGGCGCCTCCCTTCCCTTCCAGCTTCTGAAGTCTGCCCTCCAAGGGCTGCAAGAAAGATGGGGCACCCTAGATTGTCCAGAAGTTGGTTGTATGATTTTAAAAGTGCTTGGTCAGCTGTTACACAGACTCCTTTTATTCACAGATTTGGTGCTCCTGAAAGAGCATTGGACTCGGGTTTAAAAAATGGTTAGCATTCTCTTGAGTGAACTTTGTTGAATCTTGTGCTGCTCAGAAGAATGATTTAAACTGAGAAGGAAGTGACATCTGGAAGCTGTGTGTTGCTGGTTATGCACAGCTGGATATTCTGCTGGATTGGTATTGCTTCTGCTGATGTAATTTTTTATATGGCTCCATTTTGTCTCATTTTGTGTATCACTGACCATGGCTACTCATTGCCAGTACTTCCATATGTTTGCTGCAGTATTACAGTTTCACTCTTTGCTAATCACTCCCTCCTGTTTTACTCTCCACCCCTCTTGCACATGTGGGTGATTTTTGGATATGGCTTTAGTGCTATTTCAGAAGGCAACCTGGCCTGTGTTCAGAAACAGCTCAACTAAGAGATAACCAAGCACTTCTATTCCTGTAACCTGTTAATCAGGCAACTTAATAGGTGGCTAAACTAGCTGTTCCAATCAGCTGCTGACTACATGTTAAAAAGAAAAATTGATGATTCCATTTCCCACCAGCAAGTGATGTTCAGGAGAAGGGGAGATGAAAACAGGGGAATTCATCAATCACTTTTCTTAATTGTGCTGCACTAATTTATGAATATATTAAGGACAGCCTCACTTGCCAAAGTAGTTACAGAGACAGAATAGGGATTAACAATGAGGGCACTGCAAGTTACGCCAGTATATTTTTCTAATGGGGCATAGACTGGAAGACAACATTTTAATACAGATTTCTGGCTATGTCCTAAGCATGCACAAAATGTTTCCTTAACCAAACAAGAACCTAAGGTAAATGTGGATAGGTGATAATGGTGTATAAAATCATTTATGGAATTGAAATGTGAATAGAGGGAAGTTTTCCTTTCACAGAGAAAGAAAGGAAAGTGGGTTTTTTTATACAATGCAAGTCAACTGTGGTATTTGCTGCCTTCAGAAGTGAGAATTACTGATGTAGCTGGTTTAATGTAGCTGAGAATGTTCTATAAATTCTTGAAAACTTTGCCCTGGGCATATAGGTATTATGTTTACTGAAGCATTGTTGGTTTACAACAGACATGTCAAACTCGCGACATCACGTGACGTCGCACGACGTATCGGGACTGTTTTGCCATTGCCGACAATGGGGTGGGCATGGCTTCCGCGTGACATGTCCGGCCCGCAGGCCGGCAGTTCAACACCCCTGGTTTACAAGGATATTGTGCTGTATTGTGTTGTGTTATTTGGGATGTTCACAGGCCTTCTCTTTTTCTTTTCATTGTCTGTGACTTTTAATAACCAATTAACCAGTGGAATAACTTGTCTTCAGAAGTTGTGGTGTTCCATCACTGAAGGCCTTCAAAAAGAGAGTGGAGAACCATTAGTCTGAAAAGATAAAGGATCTCCTGCTCAAGCAGACGGTTGGACGAAGACCTCCAAGGTCCCTTCCAACTCTGTTATTCTATGTTCTAATATACTGTATATGATCTAAAGTAATTTGGAGTTGGGCAGCCTCTAAATCCTTTAAAAAAAACACCAAAAAAACAAATCAAGACTGCTTTTCACCTGACTTGATTATTACAGCAATTCATTGTTCAAAATTTATTCAAAAGAAGTGCTTTACACCTTGCACAAGGAAATTATCTGTTATTCATTAAAGCTGAATAACTTTTATTGAGTTTTAGGGACCTGCCTGAAAAAAGATTCCTTTGCTTCAAGTGTTATTTAAGAGTTACTTCTTAAATTTAATAAGTATATTCCTTGCATTTAGTTTTTATGGAAAGCTAAGCATTATGTTAGGAATTGTTTTTTTAAAAAATACACTCTAGATAAAAGCACTACAAAATGTCTGTCTGTCTGTCTGTCTGTCTGTCTGTCTATCTATCTCTGGAAAAATCTATATGAAATTATCTACTAAATGTGTTATGATCATAAACTGATGTGGAAGCTGAGCCAAGTGGTTGTAAGAATGAAAAAAATGAAATTAGATTTGCCCATTCCTGTATGGAAAATCTTCTGTGTCAGATCTATTTTTCCCCTCAGTAACATCTCTCTCTCTCTCTCTCTCTCTCTCTCTCTCTCTCTCTCTCTCTCTCTCTCTCTCTCTCTCTCTCTCTCTCTCTCTGTATGTGTGTTGTTGCATCCCTAGTTGGAAATTTAATAATAAAGTCTTATTTATAGGACTAATATTTTTATTTTAAATCTGTAATTACTTCATCAATGTTTATCATTCTAGGATTTCATTCTGTATGCACGCTTATACACACACACACACACACACACACACACACACACACACACAAGAGATTGGCTTAAGAACTTCAAAGTTTCCCAAATATTAGCATTATTTCCTTAAGACTTCATCATTGTGGAATGCACAATATATACAAAATTTTATGGGGCTTGGATAAATGATATAAATTTTATAACAAATAGGATATTTGGGCTTTAATATAATAGAAAATTGAAACTTGGAATTATCTTAAGTTCAGGGATACAGTGTTGCCACACTAATTTATATAAGATCTGCTGTAGCTTAAATCTTTTCCAGTTATATGCGATATTGCTCCTAAATCTGAAGCTCTGTGTAAAAAGTTTCTTTATTGGCAAGGGTTCAGGCTGTAATTAAAGAAATAAAAATCAGTAATGGAGGGAGAAATATATGTATTACACAGTCTGAAGTCTGTCTTAAACTTGGATTTTGGTGCATTTTATATTGATTCACTTCCGTCTTGTCAGTCTGTTGAGTTAATTCACAATGGCTTCTAGGGGAAAAAAAGGGGGGGGGACCTAATGGAAAACAAGTAATTATAGCGAAAACTTGGAAAAAAGGATTGAAGAATTAAATTCATAGGGTGGAGTTCTTGTGATGAAGTGACTGATTCTATTCATCCCTTCCTCCTTCCCATTTATCCTTATTGAGCTTTTATAGGGCAATAAATAAAATGAAGGCATCAAATAAGAGAGCATCTAATTTTCAACTGTTTCATTTTCAGCCGTGTAGCATAATTGCATGAGAGAAAGACCTTAAGAGATGAGGCAAAGAAATGCTATGCCTAGGGCAGGGGTAGGCAACCTTGGCTCTTTTATGACTCATAGACTTCAACTCCCAGAATTCCTGAGCCAGCTGGCTCAGGAATTCTGGGAGTTGAAGTCCACGAGTCATAAAAGAGCCAAGGTTGCCTACCCCTGGCCTAGGGGATGGTCAGATAAGACAGCTCAAAACCCACAGCTGCATAATGGGTAGAGAAAGAGGTTCAGAAGAGACCCTTTCTAACTTCTCCTAAAGCTGTAAAGGAGATTTGTATTTTCAGACTTGCAAGGTTCTGTTAATGTAGCCTTACAGTAAAGGAGAACTGACTCATCTGATCATATTTCCTGTCTGGGAAGGTTGACTTATAGTGGGGCGAACATATCCAACACACTTTCCTCCTCCTATTTTCCCCACAACAACCCTGTGAGGTGACTTGGGCTGAGTTCAAACAGATGACTTTCATAGCTAAAGCAGGACCAGGACTCGTGCTATGTCATCTCTATCATAGTGACTGCCCTGTGGAACAACATCTCCCTGAAATCTGAATATCCCTGCCTCCATTGGCCTTCTGGAAAGCCTTGAAGCCCTAGTTTTCCTTGCAGGCATGGGCACCAGGTTGTTAGCCAAGGCTAGTATGGGATTATGAACATCTTTAGAAGCCTCAGTTACATTTTAATAGTTTTCATAAATATATTATATTTATATATTATAATATATATTATATATTATTAAATGTATTATTGTGGCTTTATATTTTTATTTTTGGCTGCTGGGAAGCACTAAGTGAGAAGAGCAACTATGTAAATGCATTGATACACAAAATCTGGAAATAGTTTTCTACTATTCACATCTCCTATCTTGTTCAAAAGGCTCAGAGGGCTATATTCACCTTGATTGATTGATTGATTGATTGATTGATTGATTGATTGATTGATTGAGTGAGTGAGTGAGTGAGTGAGTGAGTGAGTGAATGAGTGAGTGAGTGAGTGATTGAATGATTGCATCATAGGTACATTTCACTGCCTTCAAATTATTCACAGCAAACTCACTAGCAATGATACTCTGTAGTGTGATGTTTCTCACATGCTGCCCCTCTGAAGCATATCCAGTCCAAATTTCTAAGAACTGCAGGCCAAGTCACTATTTTGCTAAAATTGCTGGCTTCCATCTTAATGTAAGTGTGCAGAAAATGGAGACTATGTATTTCTGTATTAGAGATTATCTTATTTCCATTTTAATTTATTCCAGTTTTGGAGGACCAATTATAATCTATATGGAAGTGGTCACTGCCAGTGAAATGGGCATTTTTAGAGCCTTCTCACTCTAACTCAAATACACTGGGACATCAACTGGCTACTTGTGCTCTTAAAGGGTGAACACAGGGCATGAACATCAGGCTGATGTAAGTATGGTACCAAATCTCCCTTTTGCCAATATCACCAATTATATCACAAATGGCAAAGCTTAAAGAAGTCCCTATTCTGTCTCTTGTGTTGCTCTGGGAGAAGATATAGAAACATCCTACAGTTGGAATGATTATGTCTTTGTGAAATTGGCATATGTAGCCTATCATACAGCTTTTTATTCACTGTTCATTTGACAGAACTATTTGAAGTTTTCCTATTTCCCCAATACTCACAAGGTCAGCAGACATCCAGATCAAAGCTAGATCTATTTATTGTTCACATAATAAAACCACTCTACGATATACAAAGTCACTATGCTTTATATGGCAGTGTGTAAAATCTATTAGGAATAGATTGTTGTCAAGAGCCAGTAGATCAGATAAGGACCATTCCTATATTTTACCTACTCACGTTATTGTTGTTTAATTATAGTTATTGTACTGTTTTTCTGTTTTGAATCCTGTATTTTTTATTTCACAATGGTCACAATATTAGTATTAATCAGGTGTTTTATAGACAGATCTTATCATTATGTGATATCATTGTATTAGTAATACTAACTTTTAGACGTCTTTCACATTTTATATCTGAAATGATTTAATGTAATTAAGCACAGTTAATATAAAATAACTTAAGTAACAAATGTAATACTTTTTCAGTTTTGTCACTTTGAAATATATCCTTTGGCAAGATGTAATGGAGGTCACATGGTTTAGGAGACATCAGGTGACGCAACTGTGCTATAAAACACTTCCATGGTCAGAATACATAATGGGGAGGACAGAAGACACCCTATTTCATGAAGGAGTTTGTGAATAGGACTGTCTCCATTCTGCTTCTTCCTCCTGTAGCTGTAGCTCCCAAACCTTGTAGTTCCATGCCATTCCAGATGATCACCAAGAGCTTTTCTGACATTCTACTGGAAGGAAGTGGTCATCAAACTTCATTGCCCAAGAGGAACTCTGGTCATGCCTCTGAGAACTACAATGCCGGATATTTGTATCAAAAATAAGGCAAACATACCACAAAACTGACTCAGAAAGCATAGTGGGCTTTTAGATCTAATGAATTGGAATGAGACTAATGATGTGCCTGGGATGTAGAATATTTCTTCAAACAAATGAAACATATTATTAGGAATAGGTAGAAACTGTTGTTTCAAATGAAACAGTGGATTAGTAAGAAAGCTTTTAGACCTAAACTTTGCATATTCCAGAGAACTGCCCATGTTTCCATTGGCATCTGTTAATTGAATATAAAATATTTCCTAGAGGGCAAGGAAATAATCTTATTTGATTTATGTGAATCCTGTTTACTCTTTAACTCTGAACTCAGCAGGTTAAGCATTAGGAAGACAGAAAAGTTACTATATTTCTATTTCCAGCTGGTGGCATACAAAAGACAGGAAGTTATCTCATTAATGGGGCACCAGCTTTATGCAAATTATACTTAGCAGAAAGGCTTCCCTTCATACTTCCCCCCCCAAAAAAATTACCTAATAAAGTCAGAATAAAAGGCCATATTCAAGAGCCTTTGTTGTATTTTTAGCACAAGCCCGTTTCTGTTGCTGCAAATATGACCAAATGTGCCTTGTTCAAAAAGGGTGTTTATGAAATAAGGCCACTCAAAAGCTTTTATTCCATAACAGCCTTCAGTTACTTTTGTGCCACAAAAAAATTAACATAATTAGTCACAGAGAATAGATGACATAAGCAGCATGCCGGGCACAAAAGGGGGAGCCTATATCTATGGAAGGTATTTGGGAGAGATCAAAAATTTTCAAAGTATCCAAAACTAGAAGGTCCTTTTTTATTTATGCACAAGCCTTAAGATACTTTTCTCTCTCTCTCTCTCTCTCTCTCTCTCTCTTTTTAAGTCCGTGAAATTCACATAATGAGATGCAGCAGACAGATGACATTAGCGATGAGGCATTAGAAAGAGGTCAGTTTCTTCTGAAAGATAGGCACTGTTCCTCCTTGTCATTAATTTGCAGCTTCAAAGCAGCGAGCATATGATAGTCTGGCATGTTAAGCAAGTTGCAGTTATCTTTAAATAACCATTTTTTCCAGTTATTAGAAGCTAAAGTTTTAAAACTTCTGACTGAAAGCAAAATTAAAGCACGCAGCAGTGCAAAATAGACTGCGGAGAGATTAAAAGAGAGAGAGAGAGAGAGAGAGAGAGGGAGAGAGAGGAAATTAAATGTATTCTATAAATGAAGTTAGCTGTTCCCTACGGGTGGTGGTGGTGGAGGAAGGAACTGCCTTAACTTTGACTGTGTAGAACTGTAGAGACCTCAAAAGACTGAAAGTCCAATGTATAAAATGAAAAAAAATTTTTTTTAGTATTATTAAGGCATTCCCTTCTTGCTATTAACGTATTCTACAATGCTGCTTGCTACAGGCCAAGCACAGACCTTAGAGCACTTTTCTCAACCTTTTTACACTGGAGCAAGCCTCAACATAATTTACAAGTCGCAGGGAACCCCTTCTTAAGAATTATTGCTCACAATATAGTAAACATTAAAAAAAGTATGTTTACTTATGTTTCAATCATGACCTCTCGTGAAACTCTTGGTGGAGCCCCATTGAGGTCGTGTCTGCTTTAGAAAATGGGTGTGAGTGACGGGAGTGTGCTACTTTGAAAGGTAAAGGCAACATAGGTTAGTATTGCATTTTGATGTTTTCATTAAATATACGTGAGGAGTGAAAAAGCACCTTTGCTGCTTTCAAAAATAATTTTGGTTTCCAACAGAAACTCTATAGGAGCCATCTCTAAATATAACCAAGTGACTTTATGCATATGCCTTTAGATATTGGAAAGGAAATTCGGAATAAAAAATAAAATAAAAACCTTACAAACTATAAGAGCCAGTAGTGGGATTCAGCCGGTTCGCATCACTTTGGCAGAACCAGTAGCTAATTTTTTGTTGCCCAGGCCCAGAATGGACTTCCAGAAGCGGCATCCACACAGAGAACTGGTTGTTCATATATTTGAATCCCACCACTGATAAGAGCATTTGGGAACAATCACCCAAAGTGTTTGGAAGGCAACCTTGATTGAGTATGGGATTGGATTCAGTGTCTTCCAACTCTCAAATTCTGTGAAAGGGGCATCGTAAACATAGTAACACCAAAAGACCAAAGGAATAAGCTTTGACCTTTTTGAAAGGTCCAATTAGTCCCTACTTAATTTTTTTTCTAGTTTATGATAAACATGCTTTCATAGTTAGCTGTTTGGTTCACATTTAATGACAAAACGAAGCAACAGATCAGATTTGCAAAAGCACTGCTTTTTAATTAGTTATTTACGGTTGCCCTTTATTGCCCAAATTTTAAATTATTCTTCAAAGGAGAAGGAACATAGATAAATAGGACAGACATTTTAAAAGAGTTTTAATTATAAGTCATTTTGCTCCGGCCAGTATTTTATGAACCATATGATTTTTCTCTCACAAAGTAAGCCATTGTCTTGAAAAATAAAACTAGCTTGAATTGATATAAATATAAAGAAAGTGGTTGGCTTATTGTTTTAGATATTAATGCAGAATTTTGCAAAATTACAGTAGGCACTGATGTAAAATCAAAATAATTATATTATCCCAATGGGAGAGTTATTAAACAAAATAAGAAATAATACAAGTTAATAAGGCAATGACAACATGCTAATTATTAAAAAGTCTCCTGAAGAGTTCTGTCTTAACTAACTTGTGAAGAGCTGCAACAGATGGTACATTCTTACTTCTAAGGGAAGTCTGTTCCATAAAGCAAAAGCTAGAACAGAAAAAAAACCAATATCTTCAAATTCTTTCAATTTTCAGAAATAGAGTACAACCAAGAACATCTCCTGGGAGAAACGTGATCATGCAGGAGAAGGTGATCATGCAACAACCTGGATACAAATCATATTCCCATGAAGTGTACAAGCAAAGCAAGATAGAAAATTTAAGTTTAACAAGCATAGATTGAACAAACTGGGAATGTTCAGTCTCAACTGGTTTTTTACTGTTCCAACATTGAGAATGTGGAACTAGGGCCTTAAATTGTAAGAAAGCTAGAATGAAGATTAAGAAGAATTTCCATTAAGAGCTGTTGGATAGTGGAATCAATTAGCTAATGAAGCAAGAGGTTTTCTTTCACTCGATATGTACCAGTTGTAGAGGAAAAACTCACTAGAATTTAAATAATTACATTTTGGAATACTTTATTAGTGCCCTTAGTAGAAAGTTGGACTCCAACCCTATGATTCTATGCAGATGGTTCTCCTGAATTGTTTATCAAAATATTTTTGGTTCATTACTGAATTGCTGTTCAGTGTATCATTTTCTTAGAATGATGTTTCCCCAATTGGACAACTGTAACTTACAGAGGCCTTTGAACTATGGTGCTGGAGAAGACTCCTGCGAGTCCCTTGGACTGCAAGGTGTTCAAACTGGTCAGTCCTAGAAGAGATCAACCCCGACTGCTCTTTAGAAGGCCAGTTCCTGAAGTTGAAACTCAATTACTTTGGCCACCTAATGAGAAGGAAGGACTCACTGGAGAAGAGCCTGATGCTGGGAAAGATTGAGGGCAATAGAAGAAGGGGACAACAGAGAATGAGGTGGCTGGATGGAGTCACTAAAGCAGTAGGCGTGAGCTTAAATGGACTCCAGAAGATGGTAGAGGACAGGAAGGCCTGGAGGAACGTTGTCCATGGGGTCGTGATGGGTTGGACACGACTTCGCAACTAACAACAACAAACTTACAGAAAGGGGAGATAATATATGTTTTTGCCTTTTCTAATCTTTAATGTCTCTGAAAAATGTGTTCAGGGGAAATAGAGAGGGTGAAGGATTGTAGGAAAAAGATGAGCTAAATGAAAATCACTTCCAGAGATACCAGCTGAGTCAATGAACAAGAACTCTTCCATTTGCAGAAGGGTAAGAGTGCACAATTGTAGTTCATTGTTGTATTCCCAGATCAGCCCTAGTTTTTACATTGTGTTTCTGAATTAATATTTATAAATAATTATTTATTAAATCTATTGGCTGCCCATCTTACCACAGGGTAACTCTCTATATATACTTTTAGTACACATGATACAGGTCCATAGACTGGAATGAGTATTCTAATATGGAAAGACTGGATTCCCTCTCTTGTGCACTATAACAGAAATATTTTACACTAAATAGTTGGCTTTTAAATCTATTAGCAAACAAATAGACAAAAAAATGTTGCTGAGTTTCTGTTTAGGTTCTGTTTTGTCTGTGCTTTGGGAAGTTCTTTCTTCCTGAACAATTTTTAACTTGGTTTTTAGTGCCATGACCGGTTGTGAACACTTTAGAAACATGATTCAGTTTTTCACTGTCCTTTAGATAAGAAATATCACCTCATCTTCGAGTCCCAGATTAAAGTACCTTAAAACTAGTGGTGCTGAATTTTATAGGTTCCATTTCAACTAAACATTCCCTTTAATAATAGTTGGTGAATCTGGAAGTATATTTTTGCTCCAATTTTTCATTTCTCCAATCTTGAGTATCCTTGGGGATATTCCCTTCCTTTTTCACATCAGCCTGTAATTTTTCCTAGCACAAACACAAATTAAAATAGGTATACAAATGCACACAGCTTTGTACACACTTTCTTCTAATATATACAAATATAGGGCCAGTATTTCTACTTGTTAAAGTTAAGGTGCCAGGCTAAAAACCAGGAGACTGTGAATCCTAGTCCCACTTTAGGCTTGAAAACCGGGTGACTTTGGGGCCAGTCACTCTCTCTCAGCCCAACCCCCTTCACAGGAAATAGGAGGAGGAAGGTTTATTAGGTACATTTGCTGCCTTGAAATATTTATAAAATAAGAAAAGATGGATAAAAAGCCACAAATAAACATGAATATACACTTTTCAGAATATATCAAGTAATAAAATCTAGTTTATTATAAAATATGGATAAAAAGCAACAAATAAACATGAATATACACTTTTCAGAATATATCAACTAATAAATCTAGTTTATGAACATTGCTTATTAATATACCAATATTTTATATTAATGATCTTACAGTGGTTAAGGCCCCAGGCTAGAAAGTAGGAGACTGTGAGTTCTATTCCTGCCTTAGCCAGCTGGGTGATTTTGGGCCAGTCATTCTGTCTCAGCACAATCCACCTCACACAGGATGGTGGTTCTGGGAAAAATAGCAAGAGGAAGGTGTTTGGGATATATTCACCATCTTGAGTTATTTATAAAACTCACAAATGCAGAGTACAAATAAATAAGTCAAAAATAAAATATATGGATTTTTGATTGGCATTTATTGACTTGCAAACTATTCTGCAAAGTTTGGATAAGTGCACATTATGGCATGGAGCCATACCCTGTTTTGCTTATAACCCAGGAAGTACAAAATTGGGAAGTTTGCATTAAAAAGCCAACAGAATAAATTTCTCCCTTCTTCTGTATTAACGGTAATGTATATGACTCGAATGAGCAGAAATTATGAATGGCTTCTGCTTGTTAAGGTCTAGTTCAATTTAATTACAACATTCATCCGAAAGCAATATATAACTGAGTAGATCCAGACAGACCTGATGCAGCACATCCATATAGATGTTAAATATGTATGCATGAAGCACAGTAAAATACATACCCAGACTTGTTCACTGTGCCTAAACTTTTGCTTTAATCACAAAGCTTTATACGTTATTTTAAACACATTTTTAACACATGTTAATAATATTCATGCCATCGCTTTGAGAAATCTGTGAGATGTGGTTAATGAAGAGAAACTGCAGTATAAATTGCATGTAAAATATGCAATCCACACCCGCCTAAAAGGCCATGGCATTTTTTATTAAATGTCTTTTGGCTGGTTGAGATTTATTCTCTATAATTTATAAAAAGCATCATCAGGAAACTCCTTTTAAAGCAACTTTGTGTACACAAGGCAATTTTCTTGGTTTAATGAGATCCTTTTGTTTTGTTTTTTTAAGTTGCAAGTCTATCTCATATTGTGAAAAGTAAATCCTAATGAAAAGGCACTCACAAATTTTCTCTTTCTCTGCCTCTTTCTCTTTTTCTTCTGAAATGTGCACATAGAAAAACACTTTATGATCATGTTCTAGTACCTGTTTCAGTATTAATTCTTCCCTTAAATATAGGTGACAGATTCAAATCCAGAATTTATGAACAGGGCCAATTTGCAGTTACAGGAACATAGCAGCCAAATTCTGCACTGTCCTAATGCCAAGCTGATTTATTGGTTAATATATTGACTTGACTTTTTTTTAATTCTGTTTTTTTTTTCTGATTTTGCCAGTATTCTGACTTTCCCAGTCAGACTCTCCCAGTATTTATCTAACATAATTTTTGGAAGAAATAGTAATATCTGGTGCCAGCTTGCATGCCATCAACAAGGGAAGTTATGTGAAATATCACTATGCTTTGTTTTCTGGGCAACTAAGAAAAAAAGTACAGGAATTATAATTGTTGCAGACTAGTATTTATTGATTTCAAAATATGCAACCTTAACCCTTGTGCAGAGACAAAAAATATGCAAATCATAGTCAAGATCATGTGAACCAAGTTAATCCAAGCAAATCAACAAGCTCTGTGACACCCTTATTTGATAGAAATCTGAGGACCCCTTCCAGTTTGTGTAGACTGTGTAGTTTGAAACTTGTGGTGTGAAAAGCTTAACCATGCACTAAAAAGGCACATATGCTAACAATTCACTTTCCCACAAACTGAAACCTGCTTCACAATTGAAGAGGCCAGAAAGGAGAAGAAAAGAAAGAAGCTAAGTAAGGATATTTTAAAATTTCACAACATCCCAAAGAGGCTCTGAGGTGATGGAAACTGTTTCTTGTTTTTGAATGAGTGGACACATTTTGAATGGCCGGACACATTTTGCAGGAATTGAGTATGTCTAGTGAAAAAGAAGGACCAGGGATGACATGATAGCAGTGTTCCAATATTTGAGGGGCTGCCAGAAAGAATAGGGGGGGGGGTGTCAACCTATTCTCCAAAGCACCTGAAGGCAGGACAAGAAGCAATGGATGGAAACTAATCAAGAAGAGAAGCAACCTAGAACTAAGGAGAAATTTCCTGACAGCAAGAACAATTAACCAGTGGAACAGTTTGCCTTCAGAACTTGTAGGTGTTCTATCACTGGAGGTTTTTTAAAAAATGATTGGACAACCAGTTGTCTGAAATGGTATAGGGCAGGGGTGTCAAACTGCCGGCCCATGGGCCAGATGTGTCATGGCAAAACCGCACCCACCCCATTGCCGGCAATGGAAAAAAAGTCACGATACATTGCGACACGTCATGTGACATTGCAAGCTTGACACCCCTGGTATAGGGTCTCCTGGCTGTGCAGAAGGTTGGACTAGAAGACCTCCAAGGTCCCTTCCAACTCTGTTATTTTGTTCTGTTCTGACACTCTGCCATTTGTGTGTGGTTTGATACTAAGAAGGGGGGAAAAAACCAGCTGATGTTTTAAGTATCATTTAGATTTTTCTTGTGGTTCTCGGGAACTATATATCTATGCTTACAAACTCTTACAGATGCCAATAATGTAGGAGTTTTCAATGGGCTCAGATAATGAACTGTATGGTTAAAAGAAAATTTGACTTGTGTAACATAAAACGGGTAGAAGCAGTTAATATTTTGTTCATGAATATTCTGCAAAACTACAAGCAATAGATTTCTATACTGCTAGCTTTGATTCATCCTGTTCACATATATACATTATAAAGATGCTTGCTGTTTCATCTATACGCTTAACATTTAAAATTATGATTTTCTGTGTAAATATGAAAGAAACAAAGTTGTCTACAATGTTGGATTTTTGTCCCATATTCATTGTTGATTTTCATCAGCAGAATAAGCTATAACCAAATTTGGTGGATATATCATGCATATAGAATGATGCCTTGCTTGAAATAATCTCGAAGATCAATAAAAATTGACATTAAAATTAATAAGGAAATGCTAAAATTCTAAGGCGGCTGTTATCTCTAAAGAGATGAATGGGATTTTTAGACTCATTTCCTTCCTTCACTTTAGTAAGCACCATTTTCTTTTTTCTTTTATCCTGTCCCCAAATAAACTTTTGTGATATCACAATTAGTTCTCAGTGATTTGTCTTCATGATGTTGTCACATGTCTGCAGTCTGGTATGTGAAGAAGGATGAGGGTGAAAATATGTCAAGTGATAGAAAAATAGGAAGTCATTGCAGATGGTTTCCATTCAAGTGGACAATTTTAATTTTCCACCTTGCAATAGAAGTAACATTGTCAGATTCAGAGAAAGGATGAAAATTTAGGTCACATACAGTAACTCTTCATAGACTATAGAAATATTTGCATTTGAACAGAAATAAAGTCTCCCTCAAAGTCAATTCTTAGTGACTATCTAAGAGAACCTAGTTTGAGTTGCAAAAATATCTGGTCAAGCATTAGATGGCAGCAAAGAGTTTTTTTATATCATTTTATTGCCTTATAATGATTCTCAGGATTTTTACAGATCAAATTTAGTAAGTTTGTTCATCACATGCTTCTTTTATGATCTTGGTAACAATATGAAACTGCTTGTCATTGCTTTCCTCTTCTGAGGTCTTCCTAATCTAGTCAGTCTAGAACAGGGGTGTCAAACTGCCGGCCCACAGGCCAGATGCGTCATGGCGAAACTGCATCCACCCCATTGCGGGCAATGGGGAAAAAGTCGTGATACATCATGACACATCACGTAATGTTGCAAGTTTGACACCCCTGGTCTAGAAGTTCCTAGTGATTTCTCATCTAATTTTTAACCAAGCCTGACCCTACTTAGAAGGATATTTTTGCTCACATGTGAATAAAATACTATGTAATAGTCAGGCCTAACCCCAAAGATGCCTCAGTGAAACCCTGTCTAATCCAGTTATTTATTTCCTCACACCTAAGTTACAAGATCTTGCCAAAGTAAAGCTATAATGTTTTAACTCAATAGATATACTGGGGGATTCTAGGGAATGGCTATCCTGAACCTTTTCCTCCCTCCCTCCCTCATCCAGTTCAGGATTGTCAATCCTTGCCTTGGGTCTTTCTCTGGAATGTGATGTCTCCTCCATGGGAAGCTGGGATGCTACTGCCATATATAAGCATGCCATATAAGTATGGAAGAACATCAAAATGCTACATCTGTGCATGCATCAAAATTGATTTTGAAGAAGTACAACTCCTATCTTGCATTAATTTAAGCAGCCTGACTTCCTTCCAGTTTTGTGCAAAAAATACCTAGAAAAAAATTGCTGTTGTTTGAAGCAATCTACTCCTGAATGTTAATATCACCCCCTCAAGCTTTTAGGGGTCTCTCATATTCACTTCCTCAAAATTTTAGGGATCTCTCAGATTCACCTGTAAACTCAAATGTACCTATAATATATTCCAGAACAGTTCCAGTTCCAGCATCTCCATTTACCATTATGTTCTATGGTAGGGCTTTTCAACCTTTTCACAAATTGTACCACTTTTAGGACATGACAATATTTGAGTACCACCAGTGCTTAGCAAGGTGTCAAAAACCTGATGACTAAAAAAAAAAAAGGGGGGGGATTTTGGGCTTTACTGGTTAGATTCATTTGTTGTTATAGAAATGGCTAGTTTATAATATTAGGGAAAAATAAAAAGTTGAAGTTAAATGTTAATGCTTCCTTCTACTGCAACAGAGGAAGTCAGAAGTCAATGCCTTTTCTTTTCTTTTTCCCTTCTCCCCCTCACTTTTCCCTTTTTCTCTCATCTTTCCCTCGCAAAAGCCCCCCCTCTCTCTTACCCTTTGCTCGCAAAAGCCTCTCTCTCACTCTCTCTCTCTCTCTCACTCACTCACACTTTGCTCGCAAAAGCCTCTTACTTGCTCTCTCACTCACTCTTTGCTCTCAGAGGGCGCTCTCTCTCTCCTCACTGCTTCACTAACAAAAGCCTCTTCTGTTCTCTCTCTTTCTCCATGTTTTTTTTCTCTCCCTCTCCCGCCAAAACCTGCTCCTTTTATAGCTTCTCCTCTCTCCACCCTCCTTCTCCTTTTCTCTTCTGGGTCCGCCGGAAGCTCCAATCAGCATGTAGCCGCACACGCAGATCCTGGGGCTTCTGCTGAGCCCTGCAGCTCCAGCTGATCTCCTCCAGGCCTGTGCGGCACCACTTTAGCTCGTTCCCTCCTCCACTATATTTGGCTAGGGGTCGTGTACCACCTGCCAGGTGCTAAAATACCTGAAAAGCCCTGTTCTATGGAATGTCTCTGGTCTTCATAATGGGCCAGCATTGTGGAAATGAGTATCTCCAGACTAACATCTAAATATTATGCTTACTTTGGATAATAATTAGGATGAAAAGGTGAATCCACATATATGATAGTGAAAAGATAGCTTTTTCTATGTAAAAAAAGTTAAATCTATTAATCATGGTGTTATATAATTACTGTAACCCTTGCCTTTTGGAGACTATCTTTCATTTTAAAAAGTAGAGTGAATGTTTCCATTAACCTGTATATTAAATATTCACTAATTTAATAATCACAAATCATTTTCACTTGTCATCCAACACATATATCACAAGGCACTGAAATTCTTCCTAAAAACCCTTATAAATCTAAGTTTTTAAAAAAGTAAATAAAAAGTAAATAATGTTCATGAATACTCACATACGAATCATGCTCAGTCAGATTAGTTAACCTTCAGCTATTTTACTGTCTTCTAAAATATTTAAATTTGAAATAAGCATCTCATTTCAAATAGGAAGTTGTATGAAGCAAAACACCTAGTGCTATAGCCAAATCCACAGTGTTCCAATGATTCCAAATTTGAAATACTTTGAGCATTTCTGAAAAAAATGATTTGAATACACCCATCATAAAAAGAAGGAAAGATCAACATAGAAACTATTGAAACAATTTCCTACAGGGCACCAAGTCTTGCCTTAGAGGTGCAAAGTGAAATAAATTCACTTTGTGAAGAGAAAGCCAGTGTGGTGTAGTGGTCCAAGTGTTAGACAAAGAGCAGGGAGATCCAGGGTTAGGTCTTCTGTCAGAACTGAAGAAGCTTCTTGGATGAGAAGCAAAATGTCTTCAAGGAAAAACAAAGTCCAGTTGCCTTTTGAAAAAGCACTTTTAGGACAACCATTACTTGGATGACTGAGAATCTCCATAGACATTTTCAAAGCAATGGAAGCTCATGGAATCACTTTGGATCTGGGTCTCTCTGTGTACTGAAGCTGAAGCTCAAATACTTTGGCCATCTAGTGAGAAGAGAGGACTCATTGGAAAAGATCCTGATGTTGGGGAACATTAAAAGCAAAAGGAGAAGGGGGTGGCAGAGGATGAGATGATTAGACAGTATCATCGACACAATGAACATGAATTTGGGCAAACTCAGGGACACAGTAGAGGACTGGGGGTGGCTGGCATGCTATAGTTCATGGGGTTGTGAAGAGTTGGACATGACTTAGCAACTGAACAACTCTCAGTGCAACCCAGCTCTTTTGTTGTGGAGGACTGCTATGGATGCTGGCTTGGTCTCTGAATAGATTATGGATTCTAAATCTAAATCATAAATAATTTGTTTCATAATAATTTATATCTGCTTAAGCTTCAATTGTAGTTGACTCTAATAAAAATAGAAAAAATGAAATAATAAATGATAATAATGTGCTCCAGAAAGAAAAGAAACTGATGATAACCATGATGCCCCATTGCAAAGGTTACACTGGGAAGCATTGTACAAAATGGTGACTAACTGACACTGTTTAAGGTTGAACCTCTCTGCCGATGCTGGTAATTAAGAATCCTTAGCCAATGGTGTCTTAAGAATGGAGAAAGCAATCACTGGCTCTGTTCATGGAATGTGGCATGCATTTTTATAAATGTTACTGTGAAGCACCAGGAAATCTGGAGATCCAGGCAGTTCAGAGGTGTACAAAGATTTATTGTAAGCTTATGCTCTCTACAAGAGCCTGAACTACTAATGGTCAAGGGATATTAGCGGGAGTTAAAAATAGAAGGAATTCAAGGTGGGCTGGCTTAGATCTCTTATGGGCGCAAAGGGATTCATGACTGCTGATGCGTTTGATCCCTCACTCGGGCTCAGCCTGGTCATCTCCTACAGTTACTTTTTCTATTGAGACTGTTGCTTCTAACTCAAAAAGCAGCATGGAAGCATGGTTGGAGGGTGTATTTAGCAATTAATATTATGTTTCAGTTTTAAGGAGTAATTGGAACTACCAACCACAATGTATTGTCCTGTCCACCTTGAGTCCTGAAGTACAGCCTAAACTGTACAGATTAGTTAAAATGATTGACTTTGTTCTTTTGCTCCCACTTCCCCACACCCATTCCCCAGGTCCACCAGCCTTGCAGGATTAATGTTAAGGCCATGAATTAATGCATGAACCACACAATTCAAATTCAGAAACAATTCATTGCAACTTTACTAATCCTAACTGTTAACACAATGAATTTCAAAGTGCAAAATGTGCTTTCCAATTGCAATTGTGATTTAAGCAGTGTCATAAAAATTGAATTTGAATTAATATGCATTTGGAAAAATTATCCTTAACTCTAAATTCATTGACAAGTGCCCAAAGAACTGTGCAATTAATTTGTTCAATGTCTTTCCTGACACCAGAATCAGAGAACTTAAGAATACTCAACCCTTGGTTGATGCTAAAGGTCTTGACCCTGAACCTGTTCTTTACCTTTTATTATTCCTTACTGGTGCAATGTATTCAATGTATTCAGCAAAGCCTCTTCTGGAATTAACAACTCTACTCTATCAAAACTCTGAATCAAAGAAGAGACACTCTTTCTATATTCTTCCCAAATCTATACTTGACATTTATAAAATCTCTTGAACTGGAAGGACATAATAGAGAAAAGTATAGCAAGACAGGAAAATGATCTCTTTTTTCTAACAGAAAAGGTTTCTGAACTCAGAATTACCATTTCCATCTGTGACAGGACAGGAAAGAGAAGAACTAACCATCTGAGTCCACTAGTAGAAATAAATAATCAATTCATGTGAGCCAGTCATATATCACGATCAGTGAGACTTTATTGAATATTTCATTAGAGGTTTCCATCCGGAAGTTCATAATTGCATAAGCATCCCAGATGTAGCAAGTTCCATCAGCCAATGTGGGAATATACTTGCAGGTAAAGTTGCCTAATGCCAAAGCCATGGAACAGCATGGTTAACATATGTGGGCTATAAATATCCAGACGGCAGCAAGAATATACAGAAACCTGGGCTGTCTGTTGCCATCTAATGGGTATCTGGATTTTTTTTGCCCAAATATGGTAGACCTAAAGAACAGTTGGATTTGTTATGTAGCAAAAATGATGAAACCACGCAGATTTGATACTTGCTAAAGAGCTGGGTCCTGAGACAAGGCAAACCTGCTTGGCAACTTGATTTTTCTTCATATACTACCATCACAGTAGAGTGAATAATTCATAAATATATATTTTTTATACTGGGAAATGTCAAAATACTACTAGTACTTCTATTCTAACTGAACTGATTCTGAACTAAGATGGTATAAAGCCCAGCATTCAAGTTATTACATTTTTCCTTAACCACATTTTACTACAGTATTATTATTATTTTCTTGCAATTACAATTTAAACTTTAATTCCTTGAGTATAATCCCTGGTTTTCTTTCAATCTAGTCTTAAAAAGAATTATTGCTGACATCCTTCTGCTGCAGATCTTGATTCTATTGATTATTTTAATTTAAAGTAGAACTTCCTTAATAAAATGACTATTTGTGTTATTAAATGACCCAGAAGACACTGCTTCCATTAGGTCTCTAAGAAGTAATCCACACAAGAATCTCAACAGCTTGCACAACATTATTGATTCTTTATTTGGGCTTCAATATTCTGGAATCTGATATATGTTTCCAATTAGTTCTAAAGCTGCAATATGCTTCATGCTATCATATTTGTGGAAGGTAGATACTGCAAAAATACTTCAAATCTTCAAATTGACATAGCTTGTTTCTCCTTTTTAGTACCTTAAATAGTGAATTTTCTCATACATGTTTTGAAAAGTTGGGGTTCCTTATATCAAAATTACTTAAAAGATATGGATTCCAGTCAAAATTATTTGAGGCCAGTCTTAGTTTTAGGCAAAATGTAAAACCATCAATCTCAAGAGCTGATACAGAAGACTATCAAAGGTAATATATACCCGATTCCATTATCATTTGGAAGAATGGGAAGAAGACCTTCAAAATCATCTGCCTGGATCTGATGTTGTTTTTATTTTATTTTAATTTTCTTGGGAACAGTAGTCATTTGTTGTTTTGTCCCACACAGTACAATGTTTTCTGGCAGTTCTAATGCAACTGATCCACCTGGCCACATCTACCAATAGGTTATTTCCATTTTTCCTCAACCTTACACTGAGAACCTAGATAACCCATAAGCGGCTGTTATTATTACTAAATTTACAAAGTCTATTTTCATCTGAATATAAAAGATGTGCATTTCAAAACATTTCTTGAGCTAGAACAAACAATAATTAGACTTAATTTGATTACATTTCAATCTAATTACATAATGAATTAGATATAATTAATATTATTATACAATATGTATTTAATAATGCTTCATTTGATTAAATAGTATAGCTTAGCAGTAATATTTGGATAGTTTCTAGGGACCGTTTTCAAGACTAGTGGCCCCAGGTCTATTAAAATTTCTAGGGATTTTCTTTCCATGTGACAGTCAAGGAAAGAGCATGGCATCATGGCATTGTGGTATCATTTGATGTTTAATGCTAAATATAGATGTAGCTGAGATGTTTTAGATGGCAATCATGGGTGAGTCATCTGGTTGCTGTCAGCTGAGGTAATTTGGGATCTCATTAAGAACAAATAAAGAGCATCTCAGGTTCACCATTCAAATATGAACGGAAAGCCCTTAATACTTTTAAGCTGTTCTGTTGTAAAAAAAGAAAGAAAGATGAGAAAGAAAGAAAAAAAGAAAGAAAGAAAGAAAGAAAGAAAGAAAGAAAGAAAGAAAGAAAGAAAGAAAGAGAAAGAAAGAAAGAAAGAAAGAAAGAAAGAAAGAAAGAAAGAAAGAAAGAAAGTTATTTAATTTACAGCTATAGTACCCTTTTGGAAGGGTTACACTACCACTGCTTTACCTCATCTTAATTTAAGAACATAAGCAATGGCCTGCTGGATGAGACTCCTGGCCCATCTAGTCCAGCATTCTGCTCTCACAATAGCCAACCAAGGACACAAGGGAGCCCATTAGTGTCCCAACAAATGGCCTTCAGAGGCTTATTATATTATAGCCTTTGAGCCCCATGACTTCCACAAAGTCATGGGGATCTTCTTTATCAACAGGGGATAGGGAAGGAAGCTACTAAGATATGTGTCTAACTTACATGGAAAAAGGATTCTGGAGGAAGGAACTGGAGGTGCTTTATAGATTAGTATAGTAATGAAGATTTATGGAACATAAATATAAGAATAGAAATATATTGTGTATGTATATGTATATAAATGTGTATCTATCTATCTATCTATCTAGCTAGCTAGCTAGCTAGCTAGCTACACAGCCTAACCCTAACCTTAACCCCTAACCCATTTTTCTTTCTTTCTTTCTTTTTCTTTCTTTCTTTCTTTCTTTCTTTCTTTCTTTCTTTCTTTCTTTCTTTCTTTCTTTCTTTCTTTCTTTCTTTCTTTCTTTCTTTCTTTCTTTCTTTCTTTCTTTCTTTCTTTCTTTCTCTTTCTCATGTTCCACACCTATGAGTTGTGGCAAGAGGAAAGGATCAGGAAAAAAAAATGCAGATAAGCTGTGTTTCAGAACTCTTGTGGACAATCTCCATTAACGCATTCATTTCTTTTCCTGAAATGCTTTCTGTCATTTAGCAAACAGGAAACTCATGATATAGTGATATAACTGGAGGGCCTCGCATGAGTTCTATGTATACTTTAGTTACAGAACCTTTAAGAATTACTCCTGGAAACACTGAGCTAAAGTCAAAAGAGGTGGCACCTTCAAAATAGTTACAGCTTAGTTTTGCATTGTCAAACAACCCAGTTCATGGGGCTAATTTAACCACTCTCTTTATGTCAGTAAATGCCAAGGAAGCAAAACTCTTCTCTTCTGTCCCAGAATCAGCTAACATGGTTAAAAAGCCTTTTCACCTTATCATCTGAAGGCATTCCAGGTAAAGGTAACTAAAGAGTGCTGCCTCATATACAGTATATTTGTTATTACTTCCTGTTCCTTCTGTCCCACATTTTCCTTGTTTTTGGATGATTAAGATTTTTCCACGGAAATCCTGGCCATGGTTATGTTGTTTCAAACAGCGCAATGTGCCAAACTGAGTTCATCATTAGGCCTTTGTCTGTTTTTGTGACTTTTTGTCTTGGTTAATTGCTGCTCAGCTGAATTTCATTTTGGTGCTACTATAATTTGGAACAATATTCTTCTTAGGGCAAGCCCTTTTCTTGGTGAGGCAGATTTTGTAATTCCCATAAAATTGTCTGTAAAATGAATAATGAAGTGCCATCAAGGGAATAGGTGGAGTTAATGTGACTTAATAGTTTAAGAAATGAAATGATGTTTTGTAAGGTTTACAATCATCAATGTTTGTGATCCACCAACATTATAAAACATCTCTGAACTTTTTTTTAATGTTTGTCTTGCAGGCTCTAAAAAAACCCTCTTTAAAACTTTTCTATCTTCTAACAGCTAGGAAGTGTGATAATGAGGCAAGGACTGAAACACACTGCTGGCATAAGGCATCCTATGCTAATACCAGATTTTTCACACACCCAGTTTAGAAAAAGTTGGCACTACTATCTTATTATTCTGATGGTGCTGAGATAATATGCTGTTGAAAAGGAAATTGCCAAATCTTACACCTGAGAAACAAGGCACATTTTACTTGGCAACCGAGTATTCTAAATGGAATTTTAAGCGTTATATGGTTTTTAAATGCTTTTTAAATTATTATTGTTATTATTTTAGAATTTGCTTTCACGCTGGTATAAAGCTTGGTTCCCAGAAATGTTGTAAAACTGGATAAAGTCCTCAGGCATCTCTGAAAGCAATCCCAAGTTTAGAGGTCTTACACTTCCAAGATTTACTGGAAGTGAGATTCAACGAGTGAAGCAGCATCCTATGTTTTCATTAGGAGCACCCAGAAGAGGGCAACGAAGTGAGCTTCTCTTAGAGAAAGTTTCAATTTGAGACATTTCATAACCATATCCTCAGTTTTTGTCCTGTCTTTATTTGCATTTAAATTTAATTGCATTTAAATGCCAATACTGCATGCTTTCAGTGCAGGAATCTAACAAGGCATGGCATGCCTTCTGAAATACAGGTAAAACACACAAATTCAGATTAATTTTTAATTTTAACTTACAGTGTAGAGGAGCACATTTTATTTTTAATTTTAACTTACAGTGTAGAGGAGCACATTTTATTTTTAATTTTAACTTACAGTGTAGAGGAGCACATTTTATTTTCCTCTGTGGCTCCCACCCTGTGGAACACTCTACCCACCAGAGGTAAAAACTGCTCCTATCCTTTTGGCCTTCTGGAAGGGTATCAAAACTTGGCCTGGCTGGTTGGGATGGTGGTGCTGCTCACCACTGGAGATGGTTGACAGGGTAAGAAGATCTCCTTGGTTCTAGTTTTTAAAGTTGAATTGTTTTTTTATTTATCTTTTTACTCTTTGTAAGCCACCCAGAGTCACCTTACCGAGGCGATATAAATAAATAAATTAATTAAATAATTAAATAAATAGTTGGCTGTTTAAAAAAATGTTTTGAATCCAAACAACATTTTTCCTGAACTTGTTTTGTTGCATTCCCCTTCTTTGGAGTGGTCTGTGATTGGCTTCTTTTCATTTAGGTTTCACTAAGCCACGGAGATACTAGTCAATAAAACAGCAACCCCCTGCTCTCATTAACCGGGACTCATTTAACTTTAAAAAAAATCATCTCCATCATTAACTTTTCTGTAGGCTAAATGGTAGGAAGCAGCATAAATTATTTTTGTGGCTCTAAGAAATAAAAGAGCAAAGATCTTGCTTTGAATTTCCATTGTTCCACGTTGTGGAACATTAAAAATATTTCAAATTTTAGGCAGGCACCCTAAGATGCTCTAACACAGCAGTCCCCAACCTTTCCAACTCTGCAGACTGGTGGTGGCGGCGGCAGCAGTGGCAGCAGGGGGGAGGGGAGAGGCAGTGGGTGGGTGCACTCACGCACAAAGCTCCATTTGTGCAAATGGAGTTTCGTACACTTGCTTGCTCGCCTGCCACTTGCGCAGCCGGTTCCCAACAGTCTGCGGCCCACTACCAGGCCACAGCACAGCAGTTGGGGACTCCTGCTTTAACATGGTTAATTGGTTTGCTCTGAGTCTCTCCCCCCTCCCTTTTCTTTTTTTGTTATGCTCATGTTTTGCCATCTTTAAAATTTGATTAATGTGTGGAACTAGATTTTCTGCTCAAATTGCTTAGCTCGTGGTGAGTCATATGTTCAGGGGTTCCATGCATGTCTAACCAAACTTTTATATGCATATGCTTTGCAGTTTTTCACAAGCCACCTAATGATGAGATTCTTATTTTGTTGAGAAAACAATGTTATTGACGCCTTTCATTCAAACAGCTTCCAAAACTATGATAGACACGTTTTGTTTGTTTTGTTTACAGCAAAAACAACAGAAAATATTGATGCAACCTAAATGCTAATGAATTTATTTTCACATGAACTTTCAAAGATCATCTGGTGAATTATTCTCTAAGGATTATATTCTGTACATTTGATACGTGGGATTTAATCCATGAATGTTTACATAATCAAAAAATTGTAATCATACAGCTCTTATATTTATTTATATATTTTCTTCTCAGTAAATTAATTAGAGTTGTAATTCAGTTTTAAAAGTACAGTTTCTATATGAGAATTGGCTTTGCTAGAAAGCAGCTAGCAAATAATTAATTTCATACAGCGGTACACTTGTTAAAATGCTGATTTCCGAAAGAAATCGGACTATGAGCCTAATAAGAAACAACAATGACTTATATTTTGATGTATTGTTGATTCAGTGCAATTTCAAATCCTTATTTTTGTTTTTTTTTCTTCACCACCTCTGAACACTCTTAGGCCTATAGGCATTTTCCTTGAGGTCTCCTGCGCACCAAAATAGTTTACATTTAAAAAAAAAAAACAGTTTAACTTAAAAGAAGATTAAAAGTGGAGCTCACATGTGATAAAGGAAAGCACCTCCATATCATTTTTATTTCTAGGAACATTCTACAGTGGCTACAGAGGCATTCTAGGACAATAACAATTATGATTAGCTTTGCTAACATATCCAGAAAAGGGCTGTCTTTAAGGACAGATGTTGGAAGGCAGACTAAACTAGCTTGCATCTTCATAACTAAGTATACCGAATGTAAAAGCCATTTTCACTGATGGCTTGGATTTGACAATGACCCAAATTGTCAATTGCACCTTTAGCCTAAACGTTTAATATGGTTACCCCTGGCTCTTGGACCAGTTTGCTTTCCAAGATAGGGAATGGAAGAAATTTTCTCATTTTTTTTAAAACAAAGACTTAAATAAACCTTCTTATTCCACAAGATGTTTGGGTGCTAATAATATTTAATTAGTTATCTTGGATTATTAATGGGTCAGATTTTTATATTTTTTGTTTACATTCTATTGTAGGATCTACCTTGATTCCTTTGGGAAATGGGATATGTGTGTGTGTGTGATTTACATAAACAGAAAATGTACTCTTTTTTTCTAATTTTTTGCAAAGTTGAAAGTGACATAGATTTCCCTTTTTATGGAGTTTCAAATGAAAGAGAATGGCTGGATTTACACATCAGGGCAAAATTAAATATAACATTATGATTTAATGCAGTGTATCAATTTGGTCAGTGGCAACCCAAGGTTGTTCTATAAATGTTAATGCTAATAAAAACTTGAATCTAAGTCTCTGTACACTAAAATAAAGGTTTTAACCTTTATAACTGTCATTTTTTCCCCTGAAAAACAATAAGCATATGTACGACTATTTTGCATAGGTAAATAGATATATTGATTTACTTCTAAAACTCTAAGATGGTTACATAAACAATATTTGTCAGTGGGGCACATTTAAAAAAAAAATAGTCAAGAATAGTTACGTTTCCCCCCTTTGTTTCTAGTTATTCTTCTCCTCTACCAGGTAAATATCTTCAAACCCCAACCCAAAAAGGAAAAAAAAAATGTGTTTCCATTTCTATATGGAGATGAATTACCCAGCAAAGTGGAAAATGTTCTTAACTTAATCTACCTTAAGTGGATTTTTTCCGCTCTAAACAGGTGGGTATAAGTCATTTTCTCCACATTTAATGCTTTAGGTCTCCTTTCAAACTTTGGATAGAAGCTTTTCTTTTTCTTATTTTTTTAAAAAACTAAGACAAGAAGCCAGAAAAAAATATATTTCTTTTTCATTCAGGTTAGCCATTCACTTTCTAAGACTCAAAAGGAATAACTTCAAAAAGGTTGCCATTCAAAGCAACCGTAGACAGTAGTGCTAGAATTCTTTGATGTTTTTTCTTAGCTTGCCAAATGATATTTTTGTTTTATTTTCTTCAGTGTTGTCTTTTAATTTTTAATAGAGTCTAGCTTCTTTCCTGTAATGACTATTCTTCAATACTTTCCTAAGTCCTTCCTTCGTTCCTTCCTTCCTTCCTTCCTTCCTTCCTTCCTTCCTTCCTTCCTTCCTTCCTTCCTTCCTTCCTTCCTTCCTTCCTTCTCTCTGAAGGAATCTTTCATGGCAAGATTTCAGAAGTGGTTTGCATTACCTGTTCCTGGGGTGAGAGAATGACTGGCCCAAGGTAATCCAGTTGGCATTGTGCCTAAACCAGGACTAGAACTCAAGGTTTAAATATGATTTTTTTAATTTTAGTAATTTGAGAAAGAGAAAAAAAGAAAAACTGATGACAATAATCACTCTTATAGTTCTCTTCTTCATATAGGGTTTTTTTTTCTGATGAACCACACCAGCAACTGATAGTGTATATATTGAGAAAAACTAAAGTCACATCTATCACCTGAAAAGGCAATTATCCCAATTGATAGTGGTTGCTTTCATTGAAAAGAGACAAGTCTCTCTAAAAGCTTCCAAATATTGTCTTCTCATTATACCAGATATGTCAAATTCAAGGCCCACAGACCAGATCCAGCCCATGATGTGTTTACATCTGGCTTGCAAGCAGACTAGTAGGAGGTGATTGAGTATGTAGTGGGGCAGGGGGGTGAGCTGAAGTGGCGGCAGTGCCAGAGAGACCTGGGGAAGAATCAGCTGGAGCTGCAGTGTTGCTGGGGCTCTGGTGAGGCCCTGGGATTGGCCCATGCAGCTTCAGCTGGTCAGGGCTCCTGGTGGCCTTGGGGATGGTCGGCAGCCGCATGCAGTCTTTGGGCAGAGAGTCAGTTGGAGCTGCAATGTTGGTGGGGCTTGGCAGGGACCCCAGAATCAGTGCACACAGCTCCAGCTGATGAACACTGCATGAAAAGGCCAGCTGGGCAGTGAGTGAATGCATGGGGAAGGAGAGGAGAGGATATAAAAGAGGGGTTTTGGCGGGAAGGAGGAGGAGTGAGAAGGGAGAGAAGGCTATAGGGAGGAGAGGAGAGATGTCGGTGGGGCAAGCCTGAGGGAGAGAAGGGGATAGGAGAGGAGAGGCTTCTGTGGGGCAAGCCTGAGGGAGAGAAGGGGATAGTTGAGGAGAGGCTTCTGTGGGGCAAGCCTGAGGGAGAGAAGGGGACAGCAACTGGCTCTTTGAAGGCAACCATAATGCTGATGAGGTCCTCAGTGAAATTGAGTTTGACACCCCTGCATTATACATTCAATTAAGATTATTGTGTTGAAGCCAATGATGAAGCCAATTTCAGCAAAGTATTATTGCCTGCAGGAAACTCAGAATGCTGCTTTATTTTCTTTTATTACTAAAATCATGAGTTTTGAAAGCATCTGCGCATGGCTATGAGAATTATACATTTTTAATGAATATTTTCATTCCTATTATTGTTACCTTTCACCTATTAACTGCCAGGAAATTCTCTGGTCTTGTCCCATTTTAACCATTCCCCTTTCCTTTTCTTCCTCTTCTTCTTTTTTTTCTTTCTAAGAAATTCTGCAGAGATCCCCACCTTTCTTAGTCAATGTGGGGATTATGGGAAAATTGGTATCCCTTTTCTCTACAAATGGATGCCTCCACTAAAGCTGACATCTGAAAACAAAGAGAGTTGATCTTAGGAACTGCTAAAATGACAGGTTAGGGCATTATGATTTATTATTATTGCAGTTCCACTAATCATGGTGTCACAAACAATGTTGGACATTTTTTTTCCTCAGGATTTCCAACCCCCAAAATTGGAAATTATCAATATAATGTTGAATGATGAATGAGGTACCCAAACTTTTTAGAGGTAGGCTGTTGTGAATTATCCCAAATTAGGCAATCCAAATTCTAAGTCCTTGTGGCATTTATCCAGCACCCCAAGAACTAGCGTCTTTGTTGTCTTCTACATTTTCGCAATCTGTTTCCAAATCTTTTCCAGTTTCTTGTCTTCAACATTACAGTCTTTTGCAATTGCTACATCAATAAATCAATAAATTTCCTCCCAATGATAGAAATGTCTGATGTGGTCATTTTAGGTGTTCATCAGCCTGAATTTTTATTAAACTCCTCCATGTCTATATGTATATATACTGTATATATATTTCTCTGTTATTTTCTATGGCTTTATCTGTGATTTCATGTTTCCAGTAATTCTTATTGACTGTGAATCCATGCTCTTTACATAAATGCCAACGTAATATCTTTCCAACTCAATCATGATTTTCTGTGTAATTAGTCTGTGAGCTTTTGCTGCATCCAGTTATCATATGGTCAACTGTTTCATCTGTATCTCGGCACAATCAGTATTTACTATCCAAACTGATCTTTTATATTTTTGCCATTATGACATTTGCATATTGAGCTTTTTTTGAAGGGCAGCAAAAAACATTCCTTCTGTGTTGTTTGTTAATGTACACATTTTAAGCGATTGCTTGTTCTGATATTGCCTGAATTTCTGCCAGTATCTTTTGAAAAATGCCTACGGAGCACTTTGCTTTTCCCAATTTTCTAATTTCATTTCAAGCTGTTGCTTTTTAGAGTCATATTTAGAGTCATTTCTGCAAATAGCCTTTCTTTCTGATATTCTTTTTTAAAAAGTATTCTGTAAGGGTGCAGAAAGCATACTGGTAGTATTCAACTTACAACCTTGAATTTAACGATAGTTCAAAATTATGAGGACCTCAAAAAATGTGACTTATGGCCCATCTTCCAAGTTACAACTGTAGCACATCCTGGTGGTCATAACACAAATCAGTCATTGGGCAACTGTCTCTCATTTACAGCTATTTCAGGATCTTGTCCACAAGGGTTTGCAAGATTGTCTGGGACATTACACATCTCTTCACGACCTGTTTTCTTTGTTGCCTTCTGGGAGGAAGTATCCATGGTATCCGTAGCAGAACATCCAGATTCAGTCACAGTTTTGTTCCATACAGTATTAACCTTGTGAACTCTAAAGCTTCTTCCTTCCATTATGTATTCAAGATGGACAGTGATTAATATTTATATGTTAGTTATGGGTGTAGATAGATAGATAACCTCATACTATATACAACATATACATATGTTGTATATAGTATGTTTAAATGTGTGTTATGTATGTGTACACTTTGAGAGCAAGCAACTAAATTTCATTTTTAATGTGTGCCATAGTTCCCACAGTAAAAAATAACAATAAAGGTTATCCAGTGGTGGGATTCAGCCGGTTCGCACCACTTCGCCAGAACTAATTTTTTGTTGCCCAGGCCCAGAATGGACTTCCGGAAGTGGCATTCACACAGAGAACTGGTTGTTCACATATTTGAATCCCACCACTGAGGTTATCTATCTATCTATCTATCTATCTATCTATCTATCTATCTATCTATCTATCTATCTATCTATCTATCTATCTATCTATCTATCTATCTATCTATCTATCTATCTATCTATCTATCTATCTATCTATCTATCTATCTATCTATCTATCTATCTATCTATCTATATCCATCCATCCATCCATCCATCCATCCATCCATCCATCCATCCATCCATCCATCCATCCATCCATCCATCCATCCATCCATCCATCCATCCATCTATCTATTTGCAATCTTCCCAGCTAGCTTCCAACAAGCAAAGTTATTTGGGAAACCAGATTCTCTTAATGACCACGTGATTCAGTTAATAACTACATGTTTTGCTTAACAGCCAGAGTAAAAATGTTCATAAAATTGGGCCTGGTCATGGGATAACTCACTGAAAAACTGCACCAATTTACAATGGAAATAGTGTTCCTAAGTGTTACTAAGTAAAGGATTACCTATACATAAAATTGAGACCAGCTTATATTATAAATCAGCTGCTGAGTATCTTCATGGAAAACATAGTAGTTTTCAGTGGTATAATATATAATTACATTAGGTTTCAAGATGAATATGTACTATTGTGCTATTGAGCTCAGCGATACTTAGACTGACAAATGGGATCAAACTCTTTAGATGCATTTTCAAAACATGCTAAACCATGAACAAACCACAACGGCTTCATACAGTACACTAAGCTATCATGTGATTTGCTTTTTTCAGGTTAATGTCTTGTAAGCGATCAGTCCAGATAGCTTGTTGGTCCACATTTTGTACTTTGAAATTGTTCCCTGAACAAGTATGTGTGAAATTGCCTTCAAATTCTCTGTTGTATTTCAAAGGAGCATATTTATTTAAATTATAAAGTTGAGAACATAACATTTAAACATACAAAAAATTATAAATATCTAGCAGAATTTTTTTTTAAAAGTGCATTTTTTTAAAAAAATACAGAATGTACATAAACAGATTAGAGGAAAAAAACAACACCCAACCAATTAATTAAATTAAAATTAAAAATTAAATAGAGCTAAACCCAGAATTAAGATAGTAAATTAATATAAATCACCCAAATATGTCACATACTTATTCCATCACATCATAACAATATATCAAATTGTACATAGACATTCATCTATTCTTGTAAAATACTGAGAAATCAATGCCACAGCGAAATATATCATGTCATTTTTTACTACTGGACAAAATAACTGTTGGATGAATAAATAACACATTCCTTGACTTCAGTCTTTAGTGTCCAGGATAATAGTACTTTTCCTAATCTCTCAATATAATTTTCTTGGCAATTCCACAAACCCATATATCCAGTCAGGCAGAATCCTTATTCAACACATGATATGATGTCATTGCACAAATGATGTGAATTATATAATTTCTGTCAGTCATGTCATGATTCAGATAATGTACATTACATTATTTGCACAATGATAGATGACATGGGTGTTGTCACTTCCTTCCTTTGAACAGGACTGGGCAATTTTGGCTCCCTTTATGACCTAAGGACTTCAACTCCCAGAATTCCTTAGCTAGTCATTGTGTCTCAGGAATTCTGGGAGTTGAAGTCCATAGGTCATAAAGGGACCAGAGTTACTCCCCTTTGACTTTAAAGGTACTATTAGAATGTGATGCAAAGAGCTTTGGAGTTATGAAAGACTTAGATCTCTTTTCTTTAGGTTCTCGGTGTATCCTATCCTTCTTGCATCTGATTTTGGGTAGGAACCCCAGAATAGCAATAGCAATAGCACTTAGACTTATATTCCACTTCACAGTGTTTTACAGCCCTCTCTAAGCAGTTTACAGAGTCAGCATATTTCCCCAACAATATGGGTTCTTGTTTTACTGACCTCGGAAGGATGGAAAGTTGAGTCAACTTTGAGCTGGTGAGAATCGAACTGCTGACAGTTGGCAGAGTTAGCCTGCAATACTGCATTCTAACCATTGCATCACCACAATTCTTTTCTGCACCACCACAGCTCTTTTCATAATACATCAGCAGCAAATACATTTGAATAATTTGAGCATTCACAGTTGACATTTGTTTGGAAGGATCATGTTCCAAAAAATAAAATAAAAGCTACAGGGCAAATGAGGATGGTTCAAAACATACTTTCCTTGACATTATACCTGTTTGCTGAACATTCTACTAAGCTTGATTTCTACAATCCTGTTCTGGAAACAAACAAACAAACAAACAAACAAACAAACAAATAAATAAATAAATAAATAAATATTTTCCTCGATGAGAAACCTGATAATAGTCATGTCCTGTTTTAGTGTACCTAGAACTAAGGAGAAACTTCCTGACAGAACAATTAACCAGTGGAACAACCTGCCTCCAGAAGCGGTGAATGCTCCAACACTGGAAGTTTTTAAGAAGAGACTGGACAGCCATTTGTCCGAAATGGTATAGGGTTTCCTGCCTGAGCAGGGGATTGGACTAGATGACCTCCAAGGTCCCTTCCAACTTTATTATTATTATTATTATTATTATTATTATTATTATTATTATTATTATTATATTATTATTATTATTATTATTATTATTATTATTATTATTATTATTATTATTATTATTATTATTATTATTATTATTATTATTATTAGTGATGTATGGATTATACTCACAAAGAAACAAGTTGGTTCATTTTAGCTGACTGCTCATTGCTGTTTTCTGTCTCAATACAGTTCATTTTGTTTTATTTATATCAAATGAGACAAAGATCATTCTCTGCTCAAATAAGATTTTGATATTCTTTTGCTATAATTCACATAATTATTTCTGCCCTCTCCTTGCCTCCCCCACTTCACACACTTGTTATGTTAGTTGACCACATGTGCTAGGTTATCTCTATGTGATGTTTCTGCAGAGGAAAGGAAGTGGGGAAAGGACCAATTTGAATTAACCCTGGAGTTTTTTTCCCTCTGGATCTTTCAAACAGAAACCCGCTTTATCAATATAATGAACAATATCACAATCTGAAGAAACCAATTTACATGTCGACTCAGCTCACCAAGACTTTGTCATCCCTGAAAATATGAAGTAGGAATCAATAATTGTTATTACAGGCCCATTTATAATACAGCTGTCCTAAAGGCCCATTTATAATATAGATGTCCTAAAGCCAAAGAGGAAGTATGCTGATTACATGAAGGGAAAACACGTGGGATTTTCACTTATACTGAACTACTAATTCAATTTGTTTCATAGAGGAGCTGGTCTCCTGATCAACTCAATCCAATTCTCATAGGTGTCCATAATTGAGGGCAATGGATGGGAAAACCAATGCCTTTACTAATCCTTCCTTCCTCCTTCCCTCTCCCCTTCCCTCCCTCCCTCCCTCCCTCATGGTACCCATCAAATTTGTCCCAGGATTTTTTCTTGGCACAAAGAATATAAGAAAGTTATTCTAATAAAATGGGAAATATTACTGTCTTAGTCTCAGTTCCATTTTCATGCAATATAATAACTTCCAATTCTGTTATTCTGTTCTGTTCTGACTTTATACTACTATTACATTAGCAATGCAATTCTGGCATTATCTTCTAAATGTTGTATTTTTAATTTAGCTTATCTGAACATAACTGAATAAAAAGAAGGACTGAGAGTGACATGATACCAGTGTTCCAATATCTAAAGGTTTTCCACAAAGAAGATGGTGTCAACCTATTCTCCAAAGCACCTGAAGGCAGGACAAAAAGCAATGGATGGAAACTAATCAAGGAGAGAAGCAAGGAGAAATTTCCTGACAGTTAGAACAATTACTTAGTGGAACATCTTGCCTCCAGAAGTTGTGGGTGCACCAACACTGGAAGTTTTTAAGAAGAGATTGAACAACCACTTGTCTGAAATGGTATAGAGTTTCTTGCCTGATCAGACGGTTGGACTAGATGACCTCCAACTCTGTTATTCTGTTCTGTTCTGACTTTATACTATTACATTAACAATGCCAGCAAATTTCTGGCATTATCTTCTAAACGTTGTATTTTTAATTGTTTATATAAACATATCTGAATAAGTTCTCTGGGCAGCTAACAAAACAAAGATAAAAAAACATGAGTTATATGTCAATTGCACATAGATTCATAGAAATTATGAAGTGTTCCACATATGAAGCATGCTTTGCAAGAAATTGCCAGCTTTGGGCAGGCCACATCTGTCATAACATTTCTTTTGAGGAGTGACGGGATAGGAGGAACAGACAAAGCCTTTTATATAGCAATTTAAGGGGGAAAATATTTTGAAGAGACTGAGGGGAAGCAGGTAAGCCAGGTGAGTATGCCTTACTTGTAAATAGCATGGTGATGGTATTTAAGAATATAAAGGACAAGAAGGATCAGGCATGTGGAGGAGGAGGAGGCGGCTCCAATTTTTTGCCCTACTCATCCTCTAAGATCCCTATAGATTTTGTCCCAGCTGAAACTTGGAACAATCAGAGCAACATATTGAGAATGGTTTAACTCAACTTATAAACCTGTTTTGTAAAACAGACTGCTCTTTCTGTTTTGTGGGGTCACTTAATATAAGTCTGGTAGGATCCAACATTGGAAAATTATACTGTAAGGTAATCATGCCAATGAGGAATGGATCAACACAGAAAGATTAGTTCCTTCTTCATTATGCCTGCTGAGTCATCTGGGATGCAGGATATTGGGAAAACACTTGGAAGGAAGGAAGACCTGATACTCACTGATCTCTGGGGCTGAAAAAGGAGCCTCTACCAGCACCTCTAAATTCATGTTGTCATACTTTGGGGACAATGAAGTAACAATGAATAAAAACGAGTATAGGCTATATAGCATGGCAGATTGGCAATATCCCATATGGCTTGTGATAGGTCAGTATACTCTTCTCTTATAAATCATCTGTCCTGGGCAGAACCCTTTGATTTATACCCTTTCCAGTATTAAAATGTCCTGCTCCCAATATAAATTTACCAAATAGGTTTACCAAAAGAGACCAAAGAGATTCCCCCCACCATCCCCATTTATCCACTGCTCCATGTGTAACCATCTTAATGATCAGTTTCCTGGGCTCTGGAGCTCATCAATACCTAGACTGGCATGGAAGCAGCTAGAAGGCTACTCCGTTAATGAAATGTTAATGACTGAATTAGACCTGTAATAATCGAGGTAGGGCACACTGCTGTGAAGCCATTAGCATCAGCAAATCCTGCTGAGGAAAAAGAAAACAAATAATGCACCATAAGAAACTTTTTTTTACTTCTCGGAAAAATATGTTATGCAACTATATATAGGTGTTGATGACCTAGAGGTAAATTTTTAATACAGTATGGAAGCTGGCCGAGTCTCACTTAAGAACCAAATAAAACACAACAGTTGGTATTCATATATAAAGTTTCCAATTTTGTACAAGCACAGCTTGTATTGAGAATCATTATTATCACTGGGACTCATTTGTATATAATAGTAACAGAACTATACTTGCAATCCTCCTAACTACAGATGGATAAATTCCCAGGAGTCAGACTTAGAACTAAGATCTGTAAAGCTGAGTTGTTTCACTAAACTTGGTAAACAATGTATTTTCAGTTTAATCCTTACCTAATCTATTTTGGAACCACTTACAACCAACAGCAGTAAGAGAATGGAGTACAGGTAGTCCTCAACTTACAACTGTCCATTTAGTGACCATTCAAAGTTACAATGGCACTGAAAAATGTAACTTATGACCATTTTTCACAGTTATGACCTTTGCACATGATCAAAATTCAGATGCTTGGCAACTGGTTCATATTTATGACCGTTGCTGTGTCCCAGGGTCATGGGAATACCTTTTGCAAACTTCTGACAAGCAAAGTCAATGGGGAAGCCAGATTCATTTAACAACTGGGATTACTAACTTAATAAGCGCAGTGATTCACTTAACAACTATGGCAAGAAAGATTGTAAAATGGGGCAAACTCACTTAACAAATGTCTCACTCAGCAACAGAAATGTTGAGTTCAACTGTGGTCATAAATCAAGGACTACCTGTACTTTTAAAAATGTCTTAATAGAACAGGGTGATATTTTGAGGCAAAGTTATCTTTTATGGTAGCTCAAGTTTGCCAAGTTTCAGATTCATAGTTTTCAGTTTTATATGGCTTTATCTTTAGGGCTTTATCTTTATATGATAATTCGAGAAGAAATATATCAAATCTCTGTGGTCTTCAAAATTATATGTCTTTTGATAAGGAAAGTCACTAAGCAAATTTGAGATTTGCTTCTTAAGAAAATTTGAGATGTAATCTATTTTGGAGGAAAGCATCACTGATTAAATCCGGCTTTGATCCAAACAGCTCCTCAATGTGTCCAGATAAGCCAATTTGATCTGAGAGATATCTGAAGCTGAATTTCATCTTTAACATATTACCCTGAGTAAGGCACTGACAGTCCAGAAGAACAAAGGAGCAGAATTCGTCTTTTCTTCTTCTTTTCTTCACTTTTTCTTTTGTAAAAAAACAACAACAACAACACTCAAAATGGGAAATTATACATTTAGACATTATTTTGGGTTCTGGACGACTGAGACAGAAGGGGTGAGAAGGGTATGAAATGAAACAATCCTATGATCTCTTGATACTACAGTAGGGGCCATAAAATTATCTCCTAAGTGTCTTAAACAGGTAAGGTCTATATTCATTGACCTTATCTTGGCACTGGCAGGCAAAAGCATTGTTTCCATAAAACAGTAGTACAGAACCTGGGAACCCAGAATAGCTTGTATCTCCCCAAAGCTTTGGTGGTGGCCGCAACGGCCTCAAAAAGTTGCAGCCCAAATATAATTTGTGGTGTGACAGAAAGAGAACTATGCCTGAATAGTGGATGATGTTAAATGTATTTAATTGTGATTACATTAAATCATTTTTGGTTTTCCTTGCTTCATTCTTGTGGTCCTGCCTCCTTTTTTGCAGACTGCTTTAAAAGAGAAACCTGGAGATCAGTTCATGAGAGTTGGTTGTTACTCAATACAAATGAGTAAAAAAAAAAAATCTTTATAGCAAAGGATCTTCATTTTTAATACTGCTGTCTCTTAGGTCATTGCTAGGGTGAAGATCTGAAAGAGGAAATTAATAGAATTTTAAACATCCAACTCTCTACTCAGTCCATAGAGATGAACAAAGGCTACCGTGCACCTCAGCATGAAGCAAGGGAAGGAAAGATCATTTAAATTAAAAGGAAGGTAAATATTAAGCAAATTTAACATCATTTAAGTGAATAATAAAAAATATTCTGGTATCATAGATAAGCTAATAAGGGAACCTCCATGGGGGAAGTTTGGTTTTTGGGAACCTGAGGCCATTCATTCATTCATTCATTCATTCATTCATTCATTCATTCATTCATTCATTCATTCATTCATTCATTCATTTTTATAGCCACTCAACTCAACCAAGTGACTATATGGTTTCCCATAACTTTACAGACTTTACTTTTTCCCCCCTCTTATGCTTGGTGAACCTTAATTGTGTGAGTGACACAGCCAATTGTGTTTTTTTTTCATTTTCAGCTAATAAACTTTCCTGAGATGTGTAAAAAATGTGTCATGCTCTCTACAAATTGCTTGTCAGCTCTGCTGTTTTTTCTTCCTTTTGATGTTTTCTTTTTTAAACAAAAAAAAAATTGTTCCTCAAAGCCTTTGTCAGCTCTCTTAGTGAAATTGCACTTGCTTTTTAAAATTGCTTGGAACTTTTTCTCTTATAGTACTGTTGACTGAAAAGTGAATCAAAACCACAAGATGAAATGGGCTATGAAGATAAGGTTGAAGGTAAACTGTAATATTGGACAAAGGAAAGTGTTGTAGGTGAGTCATGTTAATAGACTATATCCTTCTTTGTGATATTTCCAACATTGGCAGAGCAGGAGAGCAAATTGGCAAAGGTCAGGAAAATACTGAGGTCCTGTGCAGAGCATCAGGTCATCACCAGGCTTCTAAAACAGTGCCTTTCAGTTTCCTGTTTTTCCCCCCTAAGTGATTTTTTTAGATCATTATAGTCATATATATCTGAGTCTAAAAAGAAGTATGGCTTTCTCCTGTAATTTTAGCCATACTTCTGGATTCTGCAAACCTGTTAAACTCAGCGAGTAATGTCAGTCCTCACCCACAGCACTGCCTACTAAAACCAGTCTTTTTGCCATTTGGTTTAATTTCCCCCTGAAAACTATTCCTAAGGACTGTAATTTGTAATCAGACAGAACATACCAAATTAAGCACTCCATTTGTATGTGTAAGATACAGCATTTTTTTTAATCTTTCTCTTAGAGTTGTCAGTAGGAGAGCAATGTGCATAATTTGCACCTACAGCTGAGTTCAGTTCAGCTCAAGGTGCACTCCCTCTTGAAGCACAGTCTATCTGGCCATGACCAAATTGGAAAATAAAACACCCAAAGCAAAGTTTGCATATGAGCAAGAATTTTTAAAAGGCTTTCTTTAGAGGAACATCAGCTCCAGGAAGTGTCGATTGCATTGGTTGAGTCTGACAGCTGTTACATTATATTTAGTGTTATGTCTATAGCATTCCACCTGAATCACTTTTCAGTCACTAATGATCAATTTTCTCATGAAGATCTGAAGGGGAAAAAATATGGAATTATATGGGTGGGTGGCTAAGTAGGAACTATACTTCCAACTGAAACCTCTGAAACATTCCAGTAGAAAATAAGCCAGTTATTTTGCCAAAGAAGAGATAGTCACCTGATTGGCCAGATTAAAAATGTGCATGTAAGTGTGGAATAAAGAAAGATGGGGAAATATATGTGTGGGAGAAGAACGAAAAAAACATAGGACAAACAGAGAGGCGTCCTGAGAAGAACACCTCTAGATTTATGATCACCTCTGGATGCCATAGCTTGATTCTTCAGAGAGAATACAATCTAATCTAAAACAGGTTGCAAACCTTCATATGGATTAACCACTTCCCAACAACAGAAAACCAATCATTGTTCTAGATTAAAATTTAGTTTCTTTGTCCCAATATAGCATTCTCAGTAGTTAGTGCTTTGGAGAATAGGTTGACCCTCTCTTCTTTGTAGCAGCTTCTCAAATATTGAAAAACTGCTATCATGTCATCCTTAGTCCTTCTTTTAATCAGACTAGACACACATACCCAATTCCTGCAACCATTTTTCATTTGTACTTATTTCAATTTCACCTGCTTGCCATTTGTTAGACACTGTTATAGACCATTTGATAAGGGGCATGATCTACGCACTTAAAATTAAGGGTAGAATACAACAGTCAACTTTCTCAGACAGAATTTCTTCCTTCAGCAAAATTGGGATTTTGCATCCTCTCTGTAGCTTCTTGTACATCCTCCAAATTAGTTCTGCTGAATATTTTCTGGATGGGGGATGGAGTGGAAGGGCTGGGAGGGAGAGCAAAATGGTAAATTGCATGAGTGCAATGTTAGAATCTGTGAGACTATTTGTTTAGTACCGCACCACAAACATCTCATTGGAAAGCACCAATGTAAACATTTCACAACTTGTGATAAAAGGAATTTTGGGCACTCTTAGTCTTTACTCCATCATACAACAATGTGAAACATTTTGGTGGTTTCTCTTGTTGTTAAGGACATGGGAAATGCTGATGGAAAGACACCATCATTTGTCCCTGCTGGAAATCCCTTCTGATACTGCAATGCATCATTACGCTTGATAAATCCTAGAAACCTTGGAAAGACAAAATATGTACAAGCTGGTTGTTAAGCATATGTGATATGTTTTGTGTTGTCACTGGGCAACAGAAAGTGTTTTGAAACCAAGTTTATCTGTTTCCAAAATCTTAACTTTCCAAAAGACAGAAGGTGTTTTATTGTGATTGTTGTTGTTTGTTCAATGACTCCTAACTAGCGCAGAGCTGAAATTTGTTTTGGTTTGTATTTTACTATAAACAGATCTAATTTGCACTGCCCAAAATTGTATGTAAATTGAACCACAATTATATTTCAGCTTTAGCACTTCTCTGAATTTTGTGTTACGATCCTCCGGTGAAAAATATGTACCCAAATGCCTATTATAAAGTGTGCATCGGGGGAAAAAAAATAAGAAAAATGGTGTGCTCTGCAAATTGGGCAGAATGTGTTTCAAAAAATGTGAGCATTATAGAAAGCCAAATAAATTTACTATCTCTGATCACAACCAATCATTATGCTTTAGTTACTGAACAGAGATTGTGCTTCTTTTACACTAACTTGAGTACTTTCTGTTGAAGTTAGAAAGAGTGCAGGTTTATATAATAATGTTGATAGCCAGATGTTAGCCTCAACTGCTTGCCTTGTCTGTTCCTGGCTACCTAAGCTGAGGAAGAGAGTCATCAATTCTAGTAACTCCTGTCTCTGCAAAAAAGTTTTGCCTCCTACGTTTCCCTCATGGGAGACTGTTTCAAAGGTGCTTTTTCAAAAGGCAACTGGGTTTTCTTTGTTTTTCCTTGAAGACCTTCCATCCTCCCCACCATCCTGCCAGAACCGATGAAGCTTTTTGGATGAAAAGAGAAATGTCTTCAAGGAAAAACAAAGAAAGAAAGTCCAGTTGCCTTTTGAAAAAGCACCTTTGAGACAACCATGACCTGGATGACTGAGAATCGTCATAGACACTCACAGGAGACTGTGTTTTCTGTCTCCCATGAGTCATATGGTAGTACAATTAATCATCAGAGAATTCTTCAGAGATAGTCAGGATTTGGGACAACATATTCTACTGAATTTTATCCCAGCCAGGTATGACTGCCTTGCTAAAACATTGAGAAACCTCATAAATATAACTTCATAAAGTTTCTGAAAGAGGATAGCATAAAGATTATTTTATTCATTCGGGGGAGGGGAGGGGTCCCTTCAAGCCAGTCTTGACTTCTGCTAATTGCCTGGACAAGTCCCTGCAGTTTTCGTGGCAAGATGATAGCAGTGTTCCAATACCTCAGGGGCTGCCACAAAGAAGAGAGAGTCAAGCTATTCTCCAAAGCACCTGAAGGCAGGACAAGAAGCAAGGGATGGAAACTAATCAAGGAGAGAAGCAACCTAGAAATAAGGAGAAACTTCCTGACAGTTAGAACAATTAACCAGTGGAACAACCTGCCTCCAGAAGCGGTGAATGTTCCAACACTGGAAGTTTTTAAGAAGAGACTGGACAGCCATTTGTCCAAAATGGTATAGGGTTTCCTGCCTGAGCAGGGGGTTGGACTAGATGACCTCCAAGGTCCCTTCCAACTTTATTATTATTGTTGTTATTGTTATTGTTATTGTTGTTGTTATTATTATTATTATTATTATTATTTCAGAATTGGTTTGCCCTTACTTGCTTCCTAGGTTATCCAGGTAGCTTCATGTCTAAGGTGGGATTAGAACACACTGTCTCCTGGTTGCCTGGTTGCCTGGTGCCTTAACCACTTCACCAAACTGGCTCTTGTTCACCAAGGCTTTTATAAGATAACATCTATTCCAAGACCAAACTGTCAGGTCCCCAAATCCTTATTGTTTTCCTTGCATATGTGCTCTTGTTTGAGGCCTGCCATTCTGCTGGGAGAGGGGGGATTTGCTTTCACTTGGGATAACTTTCGCTTTCTGCTTTTTCTCCCCCTCCCCTCTCTCCACTTGAGAAAAGATTGTGTCTCCCTTATCAGGGAGACAGCTACGGAGAAACGAAACTGGAGAAGACCTTGAGGTGCGCGCCAATTGTGCCAGTTACCCAAACATCGTATCACCTGTGGATTGGCTGGGTTTCAAATGGACAATATGACTTTGGTGGGAGGAGGAACATTCCTAGTTTAACTATACCGTTTAAGCAGGATTTTCCCCAGATCTCGCTTGACTTTCCTACTGTCACTAACCCCTAATAAAAGTTCCTTTTGAGACAATGCCTGTTTCAAGAGTTCTGCTTTCCTGGGTGGTTAGCTGAGGTGGGTCCTTACACAAATTATCTTTTAGATGCACTGATATAGTAATTTTAGGCAGTAAAAGGGAGGTGATACAATTTCCTGGACAGAATCATGTAATTTTCCTGCAATGTTTTTGGGAACTGTCTTCCTCCTAAAGCTGAGATAGAATGACTAGTCCAAGGTCACCTAGCTGGCTTAGTATCTAAGGCAGGACTAGAAGTTATGGCCCCAAGTTTCTAGTTCAGTACCTTTAAGCACTACTTCAAACTGATTCTTAATACAGTATTTTGCTGTTTGTTTGTTTTTACAGAATAAACTTTGATTTTTAAGCATTGTTGGCTTTATAGTGCTGGTTTTTAACTCTCTCTCTCTTTTGAAATTCTCTTCTTAACTGCTACACCCCCTCTGAAATAGAAAGAAATATAGAAATACATAAATAACTTAAAAAGTAAATAGCTAACTTTTTGAATCATTGCTCGACTGCAGATTTACAACAAAGGAAGTTCTCCATGAGTAACTCAGAATATAGAGGTTGGATAAGATTTAGATTCAAATTCCCATTCAAATTCCAGCTTTGTTATATCACACTAAACTCAAAGCATAGTAATGAGGCCCAAATGGGGTAATACTATGAATGCTAACTTAAGCTCCACTGAAGAATGAAGGGATATAAATAGGATCTAAATGATCTTAAATTAATGTATTTGTTTCTTTACTTAAAATTGCTGTACATCATTAGCATATTGTTAACATTTTGCCTCCAAATCTCCCAATCATTGCCCCAATCAGCAGTTTCCAATGGAGCACTAAGGAGAAGATAGTGTTTTAAATTGTTCCATTTTTAATTGGTCAGGTGGTGAGAAAGAGTCATCCAATATTACTGTCTAAAATGATCTGGGCAAAGAGAACTAGAACTACTGTAGAACATGACTTCAGTCCTTCTTGCAAAGATGCTTCAGAAATCTCTTGGCACTAAACTTCTCTGAGAAATTCACAGAGCCAAAAGAAACAAAAATTACATTTTCTCTGCCTCTTCCACACAGAAGTTATCCATCAGGAAGACCAGGCTGATTCAGACCCAAAAACCAATCCTAAACCCAGACTGAAATGGGTCACAATAATTGGCGACCATCTGCAGTTGTACAGATAACTGCTTTCTTCAACTTGTCCTATCAAAAAGTATTTGTAACTGATTATTAATTGTCATGGGACTCTGCAATGAGGGAAGCTTTTCTTTTTCAGGAATGGATGCATTATTGCTTCCATGGCACAAAGATGCATGGATTTTCTGGATCTACCAAATCTCTTCATCTCAGTTAGCTTAATAAACCAACATAGGCAAAGATCAAAATAAAGTAGGCTAGAAAAGCATTTTGCCTGTGTGCTGAGTTCTCAGAAACTGAAAGTGATCTACTATAACTAGATTAAATTGTACACTGGACCTTTTAAGAGATATGTCTATGGAGATTCTCAGTCACCCAGGTCATAGTTTTCCCAAAGGTGCTTTTTCACAAGACAACTGGACTTTCTTGTTTTTCTTTGAAGACATTTCACTTCTCATCCAAGAAGCTTCTTCAGCTCTGATTGGATGGTGGGGGGAATGGAAGGATTTATACTCCTTGCAGGCAGCTGGTCATTTGCATTCTTTTAGAGCAGGGGTTCTCAACCTGGGGTGCTCGCACCCCCCTGGGGGTACGAGATGATATTCCAGGGGGTGCGAAAACTTGGGTTTTCAAAATTATAATGTATATGCATAATTCGTTGCCGTTATTTTGAACTTTTGTAAGGGGTGTGAGAATATATCAGAAGCGTTCTAGGGGTGCGGGGTATAGAAAAGTTTGGGAGTCACTGATTTAGAGATTTGTTGAGGCCACCTGGAGGTTTATCTGTGTTGTCAGGGTCATCTGAGTAGTGCAAACAGGTATGGAGCCTTCTTGGAACTGCTGAAAGGACTGTGTTGTAGACTGGAGATAGATGATGTCATATCCCTCCCCCTCTGAATGCAAATGACCAGCTGTCTGCAAGGAGTATAAATCCTTCCATTCCCCACCATCCAGTCAGAGCTGAAGAAGCTTCTTGGATGAGAAGTGAAATGTCTTCAAAGAAAAACAAGAAAGTCCAGTCACCTCAAGAAAAAACACCTTGGGATGCTTTTAAGAGATACTATTTCATAACCTGGGTGCAAAACAGCATGAAGATGGATATTACCTTCAAAGCATCTTTTGATTTTCTCATAACATAACAAGCTTCAGAAGGTATCCAATATGAAATTGCATTTGAGGCAATCACTAAAAACTTCTGGGTTTCTGGATGATTACTTGAAAATATAATAGTGGTTGCAAAGAAGTTTTCTATGTTACCAAAATGGGAGCCTTATACATGCATAAATTGTGTCAGCTTCAAAATGAATTCACAATTTTCACCCTGGCTGTTCTTTGGTCTACTTTATTCCTTGAAACCAATAAGAAGAATGAGCTTCCGTGTACTATATTATCTTTCCCAACTTGTAAGCTCTGATAGCATGATAAGATACCATCCGAAATATGTCCCAGGTATGTATTTCAACCTTCTCACAAATTATTTGTCCTGTTTCCTCCCCTTGGATTCCACCTCCAGTTATGTCATTGCAGGACATAGTTCTGTTGATTACCAGGAAGAAGGTAATGGAGATTTGCAAAACAACCATCTGATTCATTGAATTAGTCAGACAAGGCAAATTAGAAATGGCAAAATCTCTTTAATGACAGAGAAAAACCAGTAGCCAGGCCATCATTGGTAGGAAAAATCAATTGCATGCAGGACATAGAGGTAGTTTGGTTTCGGTACAATTCACACCATTTTATTTTTATGATGACATATTAATAAAAACAACACTGGAAGGAGTACAAGTGCAGTTGTCACTGGTGCACATTCCATGAAATGAACACGAATTTGGCAATAAAGAAACAAAGACTGCATGGGGGGGAGGAATTCCAATCCCTTGTGTTGTTTTAATATTTAAAAAAAAATTAAAAATGGGAAAAAAGAATAGTTAAAAGAGCAAAGGGGAAAATGGTGAGCCTTCCTGCTAAATGATGCAACGCTTAGTAATAACGTGGTATATTTTGGTAAGGTCTGTATTTTTTCAAAGACAAACATCAAATGGAAGAGAAAAGGTTATGTCACCTTCACCCTCTCACTACTGTCATTTATATGCTATCAGCTCATTAAATTCACATTAGGATACTCTACGGGACTTTAGGAGCTATTAGTGCATCTAAAATGGCATAACAAAATCTCAGTTCACTTTAAGGGAGATGGCATTGCGACATTTTGTATTTCATCACTGAATTATTATAGTCTCAGATGCATTCTGCTGCGATGGTAATGGAAGGAACAATTCTACTGAGGGAAGCTGTCCATTTGTTTCTCCCAAGAGAGAGAGAGAGAGAGAGAGAGGAGAGAGAAAGCCAAAGTTTGAATAAAAGGAGAAGGAAACTCAAATGAAAGTAAAGCCCTCGTAGTTTAACCCTTGTACGAATGCAAAGAGGGAAAAAATGCTTCTGGGATTTTTGTTTATTTGCTTTAATTAAGCATGTGGGATATAACAAATACATGTAAATATTAGGCCAGGCTTGGCAAGTTGGAAGTTGAATTTCTGGAATGAAATGCTCCTTGAAATCTCTTACAGCAGTATCCTATCCAGTCTGACATCCTACAAGCAAACATCCTAGGCTATCAATGATACATTCTTCTAGGTATCTGGGTATATGATTGCCACCTTAATTTGGCACTTCATCATCACCATTGGTTCCTTTCGCATAAAGCGCATAAGGTAACAACCTTCTTCCCATGAATCCTATGCGTGGCAGCGTCTTCGGCATCTTCCGTTTGATGTCCGTAAGTCATCTTTAAATAGCTAACACCACGTTTTGCCAATCCTAAATACTGTATGTCAGAAAAAAGAGTTGCAAGTAAATACAGGATTGCAACCTGAAGCTGCAATCCTGCACTTGGTAACGAGCTCGTATTTACGACGCTTGCAGCATCCCAGAGTCATATGATCACTGTTTGTGACCTTCCCAGCCGGCTTCCGAGAAGCAAAGTCAATGAGGGGAAACTGGATTTGCCTAATGGCTGCTTGAGTCACTTAACTACAATGATTCATGTAACAACCTTGGCAAAAAAAAAAGGCTGTAAAATTTGGCATGACTCACTTAACAACTGTCTTGCTTAACAACAGAAATTCTGGTCTCAATTGTAAGTTGTAAGTCAAGGACTACCTGTATTTGACTGTTTCCTTGGTCAGGATTTGTTGCCCTATCTCCTAAAGTTATTCTCGCAGATCAATACAGCTTGACCCTCACCTATCTATTCTGTAGATGTACATGATTTGAGGAATCAGTGAAAGACTTAATGGGAAAGAAAACCAAGGTCTAATGTCCTTTGTCATTGGGAGACAGTGAGAGATAGTTGTACAGAAGATTACAGCCTACACATGGGTATCCAAAGAAGTATACGTGTTGTGCTATCACAATGTGAGCTCTGCTACTTTTGGGTATATGTGTCTAAGATTAACAATGCTTGTATAAGAGAGGCAGGCCTTACACTGCAGGAGCACAACACCGCTTTGGAATTCTGTCCCAAATTTGACCTCTCCTTTGGACACAGCTGAGTGTACAGGAGATACGGTAAAATTCAGCAGTATAAAACAATACTATTCAGTGGGACCCAGAAGGCTGCCTTCTTTATTGCCTCCCCCTGTGATTTGGATATTACAAACTTTGCTGGTCTTCCAGAAAGCTTTGAAGACCTTGGTTTTCCCCTCAAACATTGAGATCAGGTTGCTTTTGGAGCCTGGAATGTGTTTTTGTTTTCACACTTTTAGAGTAAAGAGCCTCAACTATTTAATTTTACATTGTTTTTTGTTTGTGATGTTTCATATTGTGTTTATTTATATTCAGTTATATAAGAGATATTTAATTAAGATGGATGGCCATATGCGTTGCTTTGATAAATAAAGCTAGGAAATATTCTATAGGTTGCCTTTATTGACTTAAAAGAGGGACTTTATCCAGTTCTCAGCTAGGCAATAAGCAAAGACTGCCTCTATTGACCAAGCTGTCCTGCTTTTGATCCTAAAACTGTTGAAAATACTTACCTTGGGATGGCCTCTCTTCATTGCAATCTCTGCATTAATTCCATAAGCCAGATTTTGACAACAATGAATCTCATGCCTCCAAGCTGGCAAACAGGACTATTTTAGTTACTTAGGCTATTGAAAGACTTATCCTCTCCACAATGTGAGGACACAGAAAGTGGAAGTTGTAACCTCTTGCTTTACAGAATGTTGTTGAGAAGAAAGAGGTTATCATCAATAGTCTAGGACTAAAGTGAATTATCTTTACCAAATCATTGCCTGAAAATAAATGAAAAAAGGTAAAAGATAAAGGAGTCCCTGTGGATTTTACTCTGCTAGTTGTTGCTGACTATAGGGGTCAATGCTCATCTCTGTTTCAAGCCATTGAGCCAACACTGACCAAAGATATTTCCACAGTCATGTGGCCAGTATGATGTCACGGAGCACTGTTACCTTCTCTCCGAAGTGGTACTTATTTATCTACTCGCGTTTGCATGTTTTCGAACTGCTAGGTTGGCAGGATCTGGGGTGAGGACTGTAAATCAGGTATTTAAATAGATAAGCATTATTTTTAATCCTCTGCCACTTGGAAGGGATCAATAAAAGTTATCAGTGATCCATATATCCAGCTATATTTCCACCACTAAAATCAATAAAGTTAAGGTGATTAGCCTTCTGCTTTGTGGTTCACAGTTTTGTAGTTACAAGATGAAAAATCCCCCAAAGTCATCTAATCCATTTTTTTAAAGCACCATATTTCAAATTCATTATAGTGTATCTAACTTTCTACTACATTTGGACAAACATAGTTTCTTTAGTGGTCTTCTTGCCTTAAAATCTGGTAAAAAATTATCTCTTTAGTGGGGAATCTCTAATCATCTTATGACACTTCTGATAGTTTTCAAAAGCAGGAAGCTCTTCAAATTATAGCAAGGATCATAAGAAATTAGGCCAAAGATCACATGTTGTCCAACTTGCTAAGACAAACCATAAATAGCTAACAGGCAACCACAGAAAGTGACAACCACGCTTAAAGTGTTAGTAAAAATAATTATTCACCTTGACACTGCTTCTGATTGTTGCGGCATTCTGTCCACTTTTCAATATTGTTTTGTTTTTATCTGTTATATACTATTGTACTGATTCCTTTGGCCTCACTTTCCCCCGCCCCCTTCATAAAAATCTTACTACTGGTAGATTCAGCATCAATCAAGTGCAGACAATGGTAGGTAGCACAAGGCCCTACAGCAAAGAGGTTTACACCAAACAATTATCAGATTACAGGCTTCCTTTGGCCCTGATGATTTTTTTATTCACCCCAAGGAAGAGGCTGACAAGATGTCCTTGACAGATGTATTCAAATGAGTAAACAATAGGGAACAAGTACTGCAGATCTAATGCTTGGAAACCAGTGGAGGAGACATCATCCACACAGGCAAATAAGAATTGATAGGAAGAGCTGTCCTTTGATTCTCACATTGGTAGTAAGCCTGTATGTGTATCTAGAGACCTCAGCTTCAGCTGTTAAAGAATAGAATGGAATTGAGATGGCCCTGATAAAGCTGAGGAGTATAGTTCAATTGTTTCACCTCCATTCCATAGAATTAGCATTACAAATCAACTTTGAAAATGCAGCAAATAAATAGATGCAGAGTAAAACTTCACTGTTACCCTCATTACAAGGAATTCTTAATTTTCATGTATGCCTGTGTGTTTGGAGGCAAGTTCAGATGCTAAAACGCAAGGCCCTTTGACAAAAGTGTGATACACGGCACAGATTTTGTTTCACCAAGTTTGAGACTACAACAGGTTGTACGTGAAATGTAGTTTTTTGATCCTGGAATAGGCCATTATACATCAGGCCATTACACACAGAACAATGTTCTGCTGATTTGTTCAGATAAATTGCAGCTGAACAGAAAGAAAATCTGGAAATAAACCTTGTTGTAGTTTTGACTTTGGCTAAATTTGGACGACTCTCAGTATAATTTTATGTGACAAGTAGATTGAAATTAACAGAATAACAGAGTTGGAAGGGATCTTGGAGGTCTTTTAGTCCAACCCCATGCTCAGGCATGAAACCCTGTACCATTTCAGACAAATGGTTGTCCAATTTCTTCTTAAAAACTTCCAGTGTTGGAGCATTCACAGCTTCTGGAGGCAGGTTGTTCCACTGATTAATTGTTCTAACTGTCAGGGAATTTCTCTTTAATTCTAGGTTGCTTCTCTCCTTGATTAGTTTCCATCCATTACTTCTCATCCTGCCTTCGGGTGCTTTTGAGAATAGCTTGACTCCCTCTTCTTTGTGGCAACCCCTGTGATATTGGAACACTACTATCATGTCACCCCTCGTCCTTCTCTTCATTAAACTAGACATACCCAATTCCAGCAACTGTTCTTTATATGTTTGAGCCTCCAGACCCCTAATAATCTTTGTTGCTTTTCTCTGCACTCTTTCTAGAGTCTCAACATCTTTTTTACATCATAGTGACCAAAACTGGATGCAATATTCCAAGTGTGCTCTTACCAAGGCATTATAAAGTGGTATTAACACTTCATGTGATCTTGATTCTATCCCTCTGTTAATGCAGCCTAGAACTGTGTTGGGGGTTTTTGGGGGGCAGCTCCAGCACACTGCTTTCTCATATTTAAGTGATTGTCCACTAGGACTCAAAGATCCTTCTTACAGTTACTACTATTGAGCCAAGTGGCACTTATACTATACCTGTGCTTTTGGTTTTTCTTGCCTAAATGTAGTTGGTGTGCATAACTCTTCTTTCCCTGTTTTAATCAGTGCCAACCCTTCCAGACCAATTTTCCTAGCATCTTCTATTCCTTCTTCTACTTCACACTGCTATCATTAGCCTAGTTTGACACATCCCATCACCCTACTATTCCATCCACCACCCATCTTCCCAGCAAGTTGTACATGGAAAATGGTGAAGCGGTGGTACCTATTTATCTATTCACAAACAATGCTTTTGAATGGCTAGGTGGGCAGGAGCTAGGGACAACAGATGGGAGCTCACCCTGTCCCATGGAGCTGGACTTGAACCACCAGAGTGCTGGCAATTGCTCAGTACATCCAGCATCATTAAGCCTCTGCACCACCACATCCCTCACCAGGACAAAATGCATGCTTTGAGTCAAAGCAACTGGATAATACTCAAGGGAAAAACTCAAGACAACAACTACATATGAACAGAGCTAGCACCTTTTTCTTAAATCAGCCATTTTGTTTTTTCCTGTCCTATATCAATTTTATAATATGTGCATTAGCTTATACTTACATCAGATAATGATAAAGTAAAATCTGATGTCCTCATATTCACTGGAGGTAGAAGTTTCACAGTGAAAACATGGGATAATTTTTCCAAAATCCTTCCAAGAGAGTCAGCCAATCTGATATGTAATAAAATGTCACTGATATCTATTTTATATTATTTGAGCCTGTTCTAAGTAATTCCTATTTTCTCTTCCTGTAAATCTCTTATGAGGCAGCTTTCCTTCCTGTAGTGTTACAAATGGCCATACACATTCTCTCACCCACTGATTACATTGATTCTGTTTGTTTCACGTGGCAAAATGCTATTTTGCCTCTCATTGTCCCATGTGCTCCATCTTCTTCAGTGAAAGGAACTTAATTTTCTTCTGTAATTCTCTTTATATCCTATGGCACATAGAAGATACTGATTACTACTAATGGCTTAGCTCTGAAGCTAATCCTGTGCAGTTATAAACTATAGTGATCTATGGTAAATGCTTCATTTTCATGGTTCAGTATCTGAGTATAACACAGTGTGTCAAAGCAATCACTGTGGAAAGCTTACTCCGGAAATTATTCTTACAGCTGTTGTAAAGCTGCCCAGTTCTACAGAGAGCTCACTATTACCTTCACTGCTCCTGAAAGCCGAATGGTCCAAAGTTGTAAGTGGAGCTGTCTTTGTATATTTGTGGAATCATAACTAGGAAATTGATATGTTTGCAGAGTCCCTAAGGCTTCTAGCTCATTTCACTGAGAATTTAGTATTGAATGAATCAGAAATGGTGGCTGGATACAGGTTTAGTGGGAAAAGTTTGGCCTGTGGCCATATTGTTTTGTAATATCAAAAGGGTTAGTTGAATTGAGCACTTGATGTAGAACATGGGAATTAAGTAAATGAAGCATTTCCCATCACTTTTATGTACTTGCCAGGAAAAGCATCATATCCTTAATGTCTTCTACATAGCTTGCTTACACAGCAGCAAAGCAGTTCATATTTTTGCTCAGAGGGCTGCTGCAAACACCCCCCCCCCCAATATTCTTTCTTTGGGCTGCATAAAGGATAAATGAGTTTACAAAATAGCAACATTTGCAACACTTGGAGCATGTAAAGCAGTAACAAAGCTGTATTATTAATGTTTTTCCTCTAATTTTGAAATCAATATTTTCCTTGCAAGCAAATCTTCATAAGGGAATCTAATCAAGAACTTTCTGGTGTTTACATGCTAAATAGATCTATCCTGAAACAACTTTTAGGGTGGAATGGAGGGCAAGAAGCCATTATTATTTCCCATGAGCAAGGTATTCTAATTGACTTAATTTCACTTTCTTTTCTCCCATTCAGTTGTGTGCAGTTCTCAGGGCCTGCCTGGACAGGTCCTGCAAAGTTTTTTTCCAGAAGTGCTTTCCCCTTGTCTCCCTCTTCTGAGGGCTGAGAGAAAGTGAGTGGCCCAAAGTCATTCAGCGGGCTTCGTGTTTAAGATGGGACTAGAACTCACAGTCTCTGGGTTTCTAGCCCGTTGCCTTAACCACCACACCAAACTGCTCATTTCACTTATAACCCTTGACAAAATGAATAAAATAGCATAGCATACTCAATCCAATTTAGCTAAAAGGTTGCATACTGAAAGAAGTAGTTGCTATGTGGTAATTCCAAAGCTTTGCTAATCTCTACACCCCAGACTTTAGTATATACACATACATTCTCTCTCTCTCTCTCTCTCTCTCTCTAACCTATTATCTATTATATCTATTTGCACACACAGAGAGAAAGACACATGTGAAAATTTCAGTAGCTTGCATGAAAGAAAGAAAAAAAAGTTAGCCTGCCTATGAATATACAAAAAAGGCGGGGGTGGGGAGCCTTTTTAATTAGCTTAACAGAGACTTGGATCAAGAATGAGCGACTAACAATACAGACTTAACAGGAAATGGGAAGGATGGCAATATGGATAAATTGATCGAAGGCATTACATTATATTGAGTGGGAGAGGCTATACGTGCAACTGACATTCAATGGGCAAAGATGAATGGGAAATAGGAATAGGAATGATAACAAAAACCCGATCTTAGAAGACTGTGATATGCCTCCAGGGCAGGATCAGGAAATGATTATAGAGATAAGTAAAGTCTAGAACACTAGCTGCAGGGAATTTCAATTATCTGAATAGAAAAAACTAAGGAAGGACTATTCGTTTCTTGAGAACAATTCTGCCACAGTAATATTATTCTCCACAGGATGTTGACATACTAGCAAGATTAGAGGCTTTGTCTCAGCAACCATAATATAATTAGACAACCCCCAAAACCACAGTTCCATTAAAAACAATGACAGGAAACACACACACAAACACACTACTTTCTCCTTGGAAATAAAAGAACTATATTAAAGGGGCAATTCTTGGCACAGGAGGCAAGTGACCTTTCACAACATGAACAGTACTATATGTGTCAGATTGCTTTTTGAGCCTTCTGATACATTGTCCATCTTGGTTCATTTAAGCATCTATGCTATCATCCTTGTCAAAACAAATTATGTCTCTTACCTGCTTCACATCTTACCCTCTATAAGTGCAATAAAAATGGCATCTTGCTTGCATGTGGAGTTACACTAATACTTTGCTATCCAGCTCAGCAGAAATCTCTGAAATTTGTTCACACACATAAGAGAAATACCTCCCCCTCCCCCAGCTATCTGAATAACTAAATCATGAGAACACAAATCTCCCCTCTTCCCAACTGTCTCCTTCAGATGTATATGGCTATTGTGAGCATTGCTAAACTTTTAGAAACTCAAGGCCAAAGCTTTTATATTAGGTGGGCTTTTAGATCAGAAAACTTTGAAGAGACTCAGCTCCATGGCTTTCACACCAAGATGACTTGTAGTTTCTGGTCCTTGTGTAAAAAGTGGTTTTCAAGGAATTACCAATGGCAATAGTAGTTTCAACTAAAGCTGGACCAATGGCCTCTTACAATTTGATTTCTCCTTTTTTTTTTCTTCAAGAAAAGAAGAGGTTTTCTAAGAAGTTCTCAGGGATGAGAATTCTTTCCATGAGTCTGAAGGATGATAACTCTTTGCCACTGCTCTTAGCAGCAAGGGAAACTTAAAATTGTATGTGGGAATAACCTGCCTTTAATTTTCTTTCTACACTAATCTTTGCAGCCAAGTGTGCACCTGTACATGGATATCTGGATGTATTAATGAGGGTAGATCCCAAAAGCTCTTCACTATATCTCAGTATGTCAACCATTCATTTAGCTAATAGATCCTTCAAACACAGCACATGGTTTTGTGCACAATCCAAAGCCCATTGGATTTGGGCAGCCACAACAAATTTGAATGAATAAATAACTGATTGAATGAATGATCTTTTTATCCTAAAAGAAGTTGTCCAGCCCTGCTTTATGCTATTTTTCAGCTGCCCAAAACCAGCTAATCTGCCTTTCCCGTTTTCTCAGTAACTGTTTCTGAAGGGTAGAAATACCTGATGGCCTCCTCACCTGGTCTGCAGTCCAGCACAAAAACAACTTCTGCCTGTCTTGTCTAGCTTGGTGGAATGATGCTTGCCTTGAACATGAAGATTTTCTGCATCAGTGTGAAACAAGAAATATATCAATGAAACAAGCAAGCACCACAATGCAAGTTCTCCAGAGATAGGTAATAAAGATTTTGGATAACATTTGTCTACTTAGACTTGAGTTTAGTTTATTCTCAGCACACCTGGAAGTTTCATTCCTTGTATGAAAAGAAGGACTAGGGGTGACATGATAGCATATCTCAGGGGCTGCCACAAAGAAGAGGGAGTCAACCTATTCTCCAAAGCACCTGAAGGCAGGACAAGAAGCAATGGATGGAAACTAAACAATGGATGGAAACTAAACAAGAAGTAAGGAGAAATTCCCTGGCAGTGAGAACAATTAATCAGTGGAATGGCTCGCCTCCAGAAATTGTGGGTGCTCCAATACTGGAGGTTTTTAAGAAGAGTTTGGACAACCACTTGTCTGAAATGGTACAGGGTTTCCTGCTTGAACAGGGAGGGTTGGACTAGAAGACCTCCAAGATCTCTTCCAACTCTGTTATTCTGTTATTTATATGTATCATTTATTGTTTATTATTTTAAATAAATTCTTATGGATTTCTACATGAAAAGTATTTTCTTCCCATATAAATTAGAGGTGGAATTCCAATGACTATTTGCACAGGCTAATAATCTTTTCTATTCTGGGAAATCATTGTTTCCATCATGGAAATATCAGTTAGGGAATAGACCTGATAAATTTACTTGGTCAAACATGGAGCCTTTTGCTCCCTCTACACCTCTGGCCCCACCTTTTTCTCATGTTCCAAAATGGCTTCATTAAAATAAAAGCATAACCTTAGGGACTACATAGGCAGAATATTAGATACCTAAATGGTATTTATTTATGACTGGCCTAAATGTAAAGTGAATTAAAATTTAAAAGATTGAACTCAGGTAGACTTCAGATGTCTGTGCAATAACATCCATTAGGAAGATGAAAGAACACAGAATACCCAAGTGATAAGGACATGTCAGTTTAGCGGTCAAGCATACCTTTAGAATTAATAGCAAGGCAAATTAAAGAAATATTAGGTTGCTCTCATATTTATTGTACAAAAAGGGGAAAAAAGATCCATGGTTCTAAAAAATCATTGGAAAAGAAAGCTTCGTACACAAGGTAGTAGAGTTAATACTGCTTGAAAATAATGCTACAATCCTGTCCATTTTTACTTTGACTGAGAGGACTTTCAGCTGAGAAAGCATACCAATATTTTTGCTCAGAGCAGTATAATGCCTGAAAGAAAAACATTTTTGGGGTGAATATTATTGGTATAGCTGTTTTTGTAGAAATAAAAAACTTGAACTAAAAAGTCAAAGGTAGATGACTTTTGCTCCTGAATTGTTTTGAAATGTTCATTTTCCTTATATTATTCTTAATTTTCCATATTACAATGCCATATGATTTCATTATTTTAGTTTGCAACAAGTACAAATCAAGCAAGAGTTCTGTAAAAAAATAATTCTTGGCAACTACCTCAACACACCTGTTAGGATATTGAATTTAGTAGCTGGAACAGTAAAGTGCACAATAGGCCAGAACACACAGTTGTAGGTGATTAATTATAGAGTGCTGACTCATGCATGAGGTAATCTACATTATGATTGGTGGCCATAAGTATAAAGTGGGAGTTTCCTCTCTCTCTTCCAAAATATCTATGCAGGTTTACCTATCTTTGGGATACTGATTCCTGCATTCTGCAATTTAGCTATTTAGTGTAACTTCTGCCTTGCATATATTTCACAGCAACCCTTGGCTTATAGTATACCAATGAGACCAGAACTTTTGCTTGCTTTCAATATGTCTCCACTAGAATGCAGGAAAAACTGTTCAAATAATGAGTGTACATTGAGGATAATGTATAATGTTGCCTTCGTAGGCTCTTTCTATAAACAGCATTGTTTCCATAGTTTGTTTATTCAATCCAAATGGTACTTTTCTTAGTAACGCTGACCTTCCTTTGGCTACATCAGGGCTATCCAACCTTGTCAACTTTAAGACTTATGGACTTCAACTCCCAGAATTCTTCAGCCAGCCATGGGGAATTCTGGGAGCTGGGAACTTTAAGACTTGAAGTCCACAAGTTTTAGAGTTGCCAAAGTTGGAGACCCCTGTGCCACATGAACTGTTCTATTAAGTACCATATATATTGTTATATAGTAGTCATCAATTCAGTAATTAGGTTTCTCTGCCTCTACTAATTTCATGTTAGAGTTATGTATTTCATTACTATCTTGAAGTATAGGGATGATTTTGACAGCAGGTGCTATTTTTATTTTATCCATTTAAAATATTTGTATGCCACCTTTTACTAACCATTCATATGTACCTGTGGACTTTGACTGACTCACTAGAGGTTGGCCAAGGCTGAGGTTATGTGAGAGTGGACATGTAACCAATCTTCAGCTCATTGCCTGAAAGCTAGGTGGAGAAATAACAGCAGAATGCCATGTGTGCATATGAAAAACCCCTCTCCTGTTACTTAATATTGATATCTTGTTGAAAAACTAGCTTAAATGCTGCATTAGGTTTCCTTTGATATACCTGAGTTTACATTCTAGTTCTATAAATAGGGCTTACTTTGTATAACAGTTCCTTTATTTTGCCCCTGGTTTGTTCAGATCTTTCCAGAGGGCTTGACAACTAGTCAAAACACATGTTATTATTACTGACATAATGCACACAGGGGAGTTATTCAGTAGTTTAGAAAGACGCTTAAATTATGTAAAAATGTGCATAAAAATGTGTGTATTTTTTCTTCTCTTCACTTTTGCTCCCCAGACAAACCAGGTCTACTTGAGTCTGATGAAGATAGTTGGACATTGAAGGTCCAGGGTTAAATCAGTTCCTTTTGGAGCAGGGGCGGGATACAGAATTGCAACTGAGTACTTTACTTATTTATTTCAATTTACTGATTGCCCAAACCCAATGGACTCTAATATAATCTGTATCTATATAGTTAACTAAATAAATAAATTACAATCTTTCTCCCGGTAGCCCTAAACTTACAACCACTCATTTAGTGACCATTCAAAGTTACAATGGCACTGAAAAAGTGACTTATGACTGCTTTCACGCTTACCACCATTGCAGCATCCCCATGGTCAAGTGATCAAAATTTGGACACTGGGTACCCAGCATGTATTTATGATGGTTGCAGTGTCCCAGGGGGTCATGTGATCACCTTTTGTGACCTTCTGACAAGCAACGTCAATGGGGGAAGCCAGATTCATTTAACAACCACGTTACTAACTTAACTACTATGGCATGTAAGGTCATAAAAGGGGGCAAAACTCACCTAACAGCTGACTTGCTAATGAAAATGGAAATTTTGGGCTCAGCTGTAGTCGTAAGTCGAGGATTAACTTGTATTTTATTTAGCATTCTTCTCTTCTGCTGCAGACCTGAAAGAGACATCAGAGACAACATGAACTTTTTATGTCGTTTCATCCTGAACATATTTGAGAAGTCCATGCATTCAGAGTCCTTGATGTTCTGTCAGCCAACCGTGTGCGTGATAAGCTTGGCAAGTAACTCAGGCAGTGGACACGCCAGAGGCTACTGTAAGAATTGGCCCAAATTTTGGGTGATCTCAGATCAACATGTGGTTTGACATCACTTTCCCGAGACTTTCCAATATTTAGATAGAGCGTTACATGAGTGTGCTGCTGTGTTATTGCCCATGGCTGCAGGCTGCTTTACAGAGAAATCTGTGAACAAGACTCCACATGGTGAGAATGCCTGGAGGTCCCTATAACACTGACGGCTTCTAAGAGCTGCCACAGATAGGAGCAGAAACCCTCCTTCCTCCATTTTCTCATCACCACTGCTATTTCTCCCCCCTCCCGGCAAAGCAAAGCTGATACACAGTCAGACAGCAGGGCAATCACAGGAACACGCAGAATATGGGTCTCGGCGTGATGCTGAAGTAGCAACCACAATTGGTACATTTACCTGGAGTCTTTTCTCCACAGGAGCATCATTCAACAGCTTCTTTCCCCTGGGACCAGATCTGATACTGTACTTTATTTTTATTTATAAAAAGCAAACTTTTATACAGTGTTAATGGTGACTTTAAATACTAGTATAACATATATTAAAGTCTGTTTAGGAGTGGAGCCTAGAAGAGCAGCTGCAGATGACATCTGTGGCAAAGCACATAGGTGCCTTCCATGCTGCTAAAGTACAAATATCCAAGATTGCTTTCCATTTTCCTGTTGATTTGAAAATGCCAAAGATGGACACTTAGGTGTCAGGCAGATTAATGTGCTCATATTTGCAAACATCCAGGTAACCTGTCAGTCTTCAGTAAACTAGACCTTTACAATGCCCAGGAGGGATTGCAGGCTAGCTGTCTTGCTTCAAATTGTTGCAGCCACATAGGTCAAGTGGGTGTGAACTGCTGTCTTTTAAACTGGCAGAGTTTTGTGAAAAAGGACAAAGTCCTTTCTCATGGGCAGAAGCTTACTTGGGCCCTAGAAAGGAGAGCTCAAACTATTTCCTATTATAAAAAAATAAATGTTGCTTTAAACTTCATATCTGGAGTCTCTGCCTGATTAAAGGGATTTAATATACAAAGTTGGCTTGGTGCTTCAATAGATACTGAAAAATTGGTCAGATATAGACACAAATGATATGGATGTGCAAGAGAAGGCAGAAGATATAGGTTAATTACAGTTTGGTTGGTTGGTTGGTTGGTTGGTTGGTTGGTTGGTTGGTTGGTTGGTTGGTTGGTTGGTTGGTTGGTTGGTTGGTTGGTTGGTTGGTTGGTTGGTTGGTTGGTTGGTTGGTTGGTTTGGTTGGTTGGTTGATTGGTTGATTGATTGATTGATTGATTGGCTTCCTTTATAGGCTTCATAGTTATTATGATTGTAAACCAGAAATTCTTCTTTTCCAGAATACATGCAGCTTTTAACTATCATTACACTGATATCTCTTTGAATAATCTAGATTTTGTTAAGTATGGAGTATTAATCAGCATATTTCTTTTCCCAAGGACTTATTCCCTGTCAAATGTATATAAATTTGTAATTTGGAAGGGGGAGGTTTGGTCATCATTTTAATGCAACTGTACTTAAGGTTGTACTCTTGGACCAATATGGAGCCCAAATTCAGTTAGCCTTGGAAATTCATACTTTTCTGAATAGTGCAATGAACTGTTACAGAGATGAGTACGTATATTGGGGATGTTTATGCTTATAATTGTGTGAATAAATGAAAATAACATTCAAGAAGTAACCAACTCAAGAAATGGACATATTAGCCAAAATGGTATGCAATAAATAAAATCCACTCTGTTTTTAGCTGAGGAGTAATCTGAATATTCAACCCTATATCAAATTCGGGCTGAATCAGAAACAGTTTTAGACCTGATTCTCAGGAAGTTCCAGTTTTTATGCCCTGTTCAAATATAAAGGAATGCTTTTGATAATATAGGAACTGATTTTTTTTTATTGTTGTTCTATTTTTGATGTAATATTCAAATTGTAAGTCTGGGATATCAATCCAGGGAAAAGAGAGATTATTTCTGTTTTTTAAGTTACAAACCCATGGCACTGGATGTTGAAGGAGACATCCAGAAGAGGACTTATATTGTTTTCACGATGTTATTGAGAAAAAAAGGATTCTCTCTCTCTCTCTCTCTCACTACACACACACACACACACACACACACACACACACACACAGCAAGAGAGAGAGAGAGAGAGAGAGAGAGACAGAGACAGAGACAGAAAGAGAGTTTTGCTGATATGTCTCTCCTAAGTTTTATTTTAAACCGAACAAAATCAGAGCCATAACCAGATTGTAGTGCAAGCAATTGTATAAAATGTTACCTGCATTCTAGAATTCTGGACGAATGAAAAAGGGGTCTTATAGTTCCCTTGTGTTCTTAGCAGGCCCAGCCTATAGCAAGGAACCAGGCACTGCCCACATTTTTATATTGGTTCTCACGCACCGAGGATGAAGGCCTTTCAATTCACTTGATGGTTTGTAAGTTAGCTGCAGTCCAACCATGTTGTTACCATCTGTCACATTTATAGGTCATGCATTTTTATGCACTGTATTTCAGAGCAGTTTTAATGCCAGGCCAGGGCCACAGGGTAGTAGTCAACAACAAAGATCTAAACAACAGTTTAAAAGGTAAAGCCATAAAAGAGAAAAATAATAGCTAAAATCACTGCTTGGTACCTAAAGGCTCTATGGAGGTTTCTTTTCTTGCCGTGTTTATTTCAAGGAATGCTCAAAGACAGCACTTTATTATTTCCAGGGATATGCACAGAGTGTCAACCTGTCTCTTGCCATTGCCCAGATGGCAATCTTGAAGAGAGATTTTCAGTCAGTGGAACACAGTCGATGATATGTATATGAAAAGCCTTTTTTTGTCTCTGCACCTTCCGGTGCAGAGTGTGAGACAGGAAGAAAAGCAGGCTCAGTCTTTTGTTGTGGACAGTAGTAGCCTTGGGTTTCATTTATGGATCCACAATAAAGCAAACCTTCTGCATAGGAAGCTGCTAGAATGTCTGAATTCCAATGAGGATTGGGTGAAGGCACTGATTTTAAGATTCCTATAGACGACAGCCAATATCTTAGGAAGGAGACCCTTAAGTCTGTACAATCAATCATTACTCTTTTTGACACCGCTGGTAGAGAGCCGTGTTCATCTATGATTGGCAAAAATGAGAAGTAATATGGTAGCACCTTTTAAAACCAAAACATTTTATTAAAAGACTTAAGCTTTTATGGCCTATAGCTCCCACATCAAAAGCATGGAGAGGAGTCACTAAACCAATATAAGTTTGAAATAAGGATTGGGGACAAGACAATGTGGTTAGTTGTAGATACAGATTACATGTGAGACAGATTACAAGTGTAGCGTTACCCCCTCAGAGGCCGCCAAAGCCCAGGTCCTCCCAGCCCTGCTCCCCTCCGTTGCACTCTGCAGCTATCCTCTCAAGGTATTAATAAAGTGTCTTTTCCAGCGGGAGCTCACGCAAAGTGAGGAGGTGGCAGATTCTCGTCGTCAGGGGGGGGGGCTTTCAGGAACAAAGATGACCAGCCCCTAGCCCCTATAGTCAATGTGTGGTGGTGTTTAACAGCCCCAGGCAGTCATAGCAGCAATAGTCAGTGATCTTACAGCGACCGTTTGGAAACAAGGGGGTGGGGAAAACCCTGGCTCCAGGCAGCAATGGAAACACAAATGAAGGCAGTCAGCGCTCTGCAGTAACAGCTTGTCCCACGAGGGCAACTCCCCACAATGTCTATAACTTGCACAAGTAACAGTAATCAAAGCTTGGATGGCCGCTGGTCTCCAAAGCAATAGCGACCAGCCTCTCCTTCTCTTCTGTCATCGCTCGCAGTCTCAGGTCTTGTCGATGTCAAAACCCCTCCCCCCTTTCCTTTATTGTTAAAATCTGAATTTAGCAACCCCAGCAACTTTCTCTCTCCTCACTCTCTCTCTCTTGCCTCTGCTCAGGATATCCCCCCTGCGAAAGAAAGCAGTAAAATTCCACCTTCTCACTCTCTCTCTCTCTCTCCTTTCCTCTCCTTCAAAGAAAGGGATCAGCTAAAACCTCAAATCCCTCTTCGGCTTCACCTGGTCTCTCCCCAACAACAGCAACAGCAACCACCCCACCCCCTTTCTTTCCTCCTTTTTCTTTCCTTCCGCCTGATCCACACCCGCCACACCCAAAACCGGCAGCAGCTGTTCGAGCTTCCCTCTCCTTGGGCAGGTTCCCGCAAAACCTTTCAGCCACCCCTGCTACACAAGTATCTTATTTATGAACAATCGTAATGCATTAAATTCCTTTGTTTTGTTAAAGCCTTCTGAGATAGCCTGATCCCTTTAAGTATATGTATTAAACTCTGCTGATGAAGGTTTTTTTTGTTCCACAACAGCCTTTTTGCTCTCTGTAATGAAATGTCCTGGGAGGTTTAAATAATTTGGTATTACTTCATCCTTCTTTTAAATCTTGATGTCAGACTTATGTCCATTAATTCTTTTGCGCAAAATCTGTTTGTCTTATACAGAGTGTAGAGAGATATTACTGACAGATGATCATATGCATCATAGTAGAGGAAGAACATATGAAGGTACTTCTAAACTTGTGTGTGAAATGTTGGGCTTGTGAAGATGGTTTGTAAGAGGAGGACACTGATGCTCCAGATGCTCCCAAATATATTTTTAAAAGGTCAGTTCCTTAAGTGGTCTATAGATTTGGTGCATCATGTATGATATGAGATTAAGATAAATAATTTAATGGAGCAGAAGCAGGCATGGCTGGAGATGCCCAAGTTATAGTTTTCTACTTTCCTGTGGTGGAATCTGGTGCTGAGTTACAGGAGGGAGAAGTAAAAAGAAACATCAGCCTGGGAGTCCTTTGTATGCAAGAAGCAGCGCAGAAGGGAATCCTCCTTAATTTCTTCTCGACATTCATCAGAGTCTGCTTTAGTTTGACAAGATTCTGTCTATGAGCAAACAAAAATAAAGAAATTGCTTTGAGCTTTTACACCTGTTGTTCTTGGGTTTCCACACCTGAAATTTCTGATGGATTCTAACTGAGACAGAAAAAGGGTGGGTCATATATTTTTTTCATGAAACACTGGAGATACAGTAGCTAAATAAACATCTCCTAATTTTTTGCCCATGCCAAAGAGAGAACATATTTTCTCTTATTTCTCTTGCACCCACGACAGATAACACAAATCTGCTCTGGAGAGAGCCCCCTGGACCCCATTAAGAATGGGACTTTAAAGGAAAAGGGAAGAGAAGGACGAGGGGGGGACATGATAGCTGCGTTCCAATATCTCAGGGGCTGCCACAAAGAAGAGGGAGTCAAGCTATTCTCCAAAGCGCCTGAAGGCAGGACAAGAAGCAACGGATGGAAACTAATCAAGGAGAGAAACTTCCTGACAGAACAATTAACCAGTGGAAACAACCTGCCTCCAGAAGTGGTGAATGCTCCAACACTGGAATTTTTTAAGAAGAGACTGCACAGCCTGGTGTAGGGTTTGCCTGAGCAGGGGTTGGACTCGATGACCTCCAAGGTCCCTTCCCATTATTACTATTATTTATTATTATTATTATTATTATATTATTATTATTATTTATTATTATTATTATATTATTATATTAATTTTATTATTATTATTTTTGATTATTTTATTATTATTATTATTATTATTATTATTATATTATTATTATTATTATTATTATTATTATTATTATTATTATTATTATTATTATTATTATTATTATTATTATTATTATTATTATTATTATTATTATTATTATTATTATTATTACCATTACCATTCTAGCAGTAATGTCAATTCTACTAGCATAGGACAGCACTCAATACAGGCCAATGTTGTTTGGGCTATGATCAGGGAAATCTAGGTTCAAGTGCCCACTGAAGCTGCTGTGCTTTAGCTCAGAAGTACATCACTCACCCTTGAAGGCCTTGGGTGAGGTCTCCAGAGATCTCCAGAAATTGTTACCAATCTGTCGTTTCTAATGAGGCAGAAGCTGAAAACTAGTAAACACATGCCTTTCCAATATTCCAATAATAGCAATTATATTGTCAATTAGCACATTAATTATATTTATTTTAATTAACATATTAACTATACAATCAATTATAGGTTGTCACTCCTGTTTTAATTCAGGCACTACTCTGTAGAGTGCAAGCACCAGGAAATCCTTAATTCTAGGATTAGAGTTGGAACCCATCTGTTAGCCAATCCATCTTGTAAATTAGCTACGAGAATAGGAAGTTTGGGAACCATCCAGAGCATGCCAGAGAAAAGGTAAAGTTTGGCTTTCTGGGAGGAAAAAAATATATCAGAAGGTAGGTTTTCTGCTCTCTTATTAAATGGGAAATTATTACAATTTTAATCAACCAAGGAAATAACTTCCTTTTTCTTCCAAATGTAATTTAATGTACAGTGCAATTTAGCTCGGTCGTGAAAATATGATTTTCCATGAAGAAAATCCACCATCCTTCAGTTTGGATTTCTGGCCTTTGTTCACATAGTTACATCTATACAATTTATTGCAAATCGTGTCTCTCTCTCTCTCCCCCCCCTTTAGAGGTTCAACAGCATTTGCAGGTGGACAAGGAAGAGTTCAAAGCTTGCCCCTTTTTGATTTGTGTTGTAATGTTGCATGCATATGCAGAAGGAAGCTTTTGCATTAATTACCACACGTGTGAAATCGTATATAGCAATTAAGTAGATCAGAGATTGTGCAGAAGTTAGATCAGGATGTTTGGTTAGATACTTCAGTGATTTGCAATAGATTTGCAAGGATTTCAAATTCTCATTACAGGTTGTCTTCAACTCAGGACCACAGTTGAGCCCAAAATTTATATTGCTCAGTGAGAAATTTGTTAAGTGAATTTTGCTCCATTTAACAACTTTTCTTGCCACAGCTGTTAAGTGAATCACTGCAGTTAATTTAGTAACCCAGTTGTTCAGTGAATCTAGCTTCCCTTTTGACTATGCTTGTCAGAAGCTCACAAAAGATGATCACATGACCCGGGATGCTGCGACCATCATAAATAGGAGTCAGTTGCCAAGTGTCTGAATTTTGATCATGTGACCATGGGGATGCTGCAATGGTCGTAAGTGTGAAAAACGGTCATAAGTCACTTTTCAGTGCTGTTGTAACTTTGAACGGTCATTAAACAAACAGTTCTAAGTTGAGAACTACCTGTAATTGATCAATAACTGAGAATTTAAACCCAGTTTACTGATTTTTAAACTCTATTCAGTGTTAGTAGAAATATCCCTGTGCTCATAATTCTTACATTTAAAATGTTTATTTTTACGACAAGTTCCATTTGTTGGATATTAGTATTCTAACAGAAAACAAAATAGATCCTTCAAACCTGATAACATTTTATCACTGGATACATTTTCCTCTTTTCAGAAAAAAATTGGGGGATTTACTTTTTTTTTGTACAAGACCAAAACAGAATTGGCAAAAAAGGGACTAATTTTGCTTGTAATTCTAAAAATGCTACAAGTTATTATGTTAAGGAACCTACACAATTCCTTAGTGAATTCTGAGCAAACTTACAAATAATTAAAAAAAACAGTTCATTTAAAACAAACCATAGTGGAAATGATGGAGCTGATTATTTGGAAATGAGATTTAAGATAATCTTTTTGGTGTTCCTTTGGTATAATTAATACCCATATACTTTTTAAAAAAAAAAATCTTTTTTTTTTTTTAAAAGAATGTTTAAAGCAAAATCATTAGGCAATGAATATTTTACAATAGATTTCATCTGTTGGAAGAAAAAAAAATATTTAAACTAGCCCATGCTAAGTTCAAGGCGATCCGCAAAACATTGGATAATATACTAGCAAGGTATTCTTGTTTGATGTGGTCCGTGAGTAAGAACAGATAAGGGTAAACAATACAGAGAAAGGGGTTTCTTTTCCTTTTTCATGTTCTGGTGTTGTAATCAATTAAATGCCGGGCTCAGGAATGCAACTAGCTTTATAAATACAGATTGACCCACCTGTATATTTTTCAGTAAGAAGCAATGTCTACTATTTCCGGACGGGGAGTCAAGTCTGCAGTCTTAAGCTATATACAAATGATAAAAGCACAGACATCAAAGTGTGCAGCCTTTCAACTCATGCTCAATTAGAATAAAAGTTTTTGGTGGATGTTTTAAACATTTAGAGCTAACTAACTGTGACAGCATCTCAGTTCTGCAAATGGGATGATTTGGGATTGACTTTTGATCTGGCTGACAGTTTCTTATACACTTCAGTGTCAGTTTATAACACACACGTTCACATCTGAATGCATCTGTCTCTAATTAGAAACTGTTTATGGACTAGCCACATACATTTAGTGCACAAGAGTAAAGGCACTTTAGGAAAAAAAGAAATAAATCAGATGTATGGTTTAATAGAAGGGAAATAATTAAAAAGAGTGCTTGACCTATACATTCCTTTTACAGCATAAGCATACAGCATACAGCATTTTTACCATATGAAAGGACACTGGCTTGCAAAATAACAACAACAACAATAACAATAATAATAAGTAAGGTTCTACATTTAGGCAAGAAAAACCAAATGTACAGGTATAGTATAGGGGGTACCTTGCTCAATAGTAGTAACTGTGAGAGGGATCTCGGAGTCCTAGTGGACAATCACTTAAATATGAGCCAGCAGTGTGCTGCAGCTGCCAAAAAAGCCAACACTGTGCTGGGCTGCATTAACAGAGGGATAGAATCAAGATCACGTGAAGTATTAATACCACTTTACAATGCCTTGGTAAGGCCACACTTGGAATACTGCATCCAGTTTTGGTCACCACGATGTAAAAAAGATGTTGAGACTCTAGAAAGAGTGCAGAGAAGGGCAACAAAGATGATTAAGGGACTGGAGGCTAAAGCATATCAGAACGTTTGCTGGAATTGAGTATGTCTAGTTTAATAAAAAGAAGGACTAGGGGTGACATGATAGCAGTATTCCAATATCTCAGGGGTTGCCACAAAGAAGGCGCCAAGGCGCCTGAGGGCAGGACAAGAAGTAATGGATGGAAACTAGTCAAGGAGAGAAGCAACCTGGAACTGAGGAGAAACTTCCTGACGGTTAGAACAATTAACCAGTGGAACAACCTGCCTCCAGAAGCGGTGAATGCTCCAACACTGGAAGTTTTTAAGAAGAAACTGGACAGCCATTTGTCTGAAATGGTATAGGGTTTCCTGCCTGAGCAGGGGGTTGCACTCGCTGACCTCCAAGGTCCCTTCCAACTTTATTATTATTATTATTATTATTATTATTATTATTATTATTATTATTATTATTATTATTATTATTATTATTATTATTATTATTATTATTATTATTATTATTATTATTATTATTATTATTATTATGAAACAACTGGAGCACCACAAATTCGGCATTAGTCAATTGCAAAAGGCAGCCTTACTAGGAACTGCTTCCATCCTGCGACGATATCTGTAATACCATCAAACATCCACATCTGCCTATCCCAGGTCCTTGGTAAGGACTTGACAGGTAGACAAAAATGCCAAATCCAGTCTGAACATCTGGCTGACTGTGCGATGATCAATAATAATATAATAACTTCAAAGAATAGTTTAGTACTATGACATAATCTAGTTCGCATACAATTCTCAATGCAACAGATAATTTTTCTGTGATGGGACCACAACTGGCAGGCAAGGAATTGGGAAGATCCCAATTGTCTTCACAAACAATTTTTTCTACTTTTCTGTAGATGGTGTCAAGTGCAAGCAACCAGATTCAAATGTGAAAGGTCCAAGTTGGTTACTTTATTATACAAGAATCCTTCTAGACTGCTTGCCTTTTCTTGGGAACAAGAACCGATAAGGTCCCATAGAACATAAGGGTGGTCAATCCCAGGTCTCTTGCAGCTGTTCAATGACTCTAGGCTAATTCCCTGCTTGATCCCTCCTCCTTGCCTGGCTGGCAGTTTCCCAACAGATGGCCTTCTAATGCTTAGAATAAGGATGGATCACAGTTGGATCACAGCTCATCTGTTTCATCAGCAATTATATTTTAGACCTCACTCACTTTCCTTCAGCTGCCTCCACATGTATGGCCCAAAGCTCATTCTCAGATGAGCAGGTACTCATGGTTTAATATTTTATTTTATATGATGTATTTAATCAAAGGATAATAATGGACACATTACATATTTCAACTGTAATGTGAATCAAAGGTAGACAACAAAGGTTGGGTAAAAATAAATAAATAAGCAAGCAAGCAATGGATTACCCAGCTCCTTCCCCCCCACCACCATAGTACCTTGTCACTACTAAAAGCCAACATGGGTTTGTCAAAAACAGATCATGCCAGACAAACCTTATTGCATTCTTTGACCAAGTGACAAAATTAGTGGATCAGAGGAATGCTGTGGATATAATTTACTTGGACTTCAGTAAGGCATTTGATAAAGTAGATCACAACCTACTACTTGATAAAATAGAAAAATGTGGGTTAGACAGCATCACCACCAGATGGATTCGTAGCTGGCTGACCGGCCGTACTCAGCGTGTGGTCCTCAATGGAACCGCATCTACATGGAGGGAAGTGTGCAGTGGGGTGCCCCAGGGCTCTGTCCTGGGGCCAGTGCTCTTCAACATCTTCATCAACGATTTGGACGAGGGGATAGATGGGGAACTCATCAAATTTGCGGATGACACCAAGCTGGCAGGAATAGCCAACACTCCAGAAGACAGGCTTAAGATACAGGAGGACCTGGACAGACTTGAAGATTGGGCGCTATCTAACAAAATGAAATTCAATGGTGAAAAAAGTAAGGTTCTACATTTAGGCAAGAAAAACCAAATGTACAGGTATAGTATAGGGGGTACCTTGCTCAATAGTAGTAACTGTGAGAGGGATCTCGGAGTCCTAGTGGACAATCACTTAAATATGAGCCAGCAGTGTGCTGCAGCTGCCAAAAAAGCCAACACAGTGCTGGGCTGCATTAACAGAGGGATAGAATCAAGATCACGTGAAGTATTAATACCACTTTACAATGCCTTGGTAAGGCCACACTTGGAATACTGCATCCAGTTTTGGTCACCACGATGTAAAAAAGATGTTGAGACTCTAGAAAGAGTGCAGAGAAGGCCACCAAGATGATTAGGGGACTGGAGGCTAAAGCATATCAGAACGTTTGCTGGAACTGGGTATGTCTATTTAATGAAAAGAACGGGACTAGGGGTGACATGATAGCAGTATCCAAATCTCAGGGCTGCCACAAAGAAGAGGGAGTCAAGCTATTCTCCAAGGCGCCTGAGGGCAGGACAAAGAAGTAATGGATGGAAATAGTCAAGGAAGAAGCAACCTGGAATGAGGAGAAACTTCCTGACAGTTAGAACAATTAACCAGTGGAACAACCTGCCTCCAGAAGCGGTGAATGCTTCAACACTGGAAGTTTTTAAGAAGAGACTGGACAGCCATTTGTCTGAAATGGTATAGGGTTTCCTGCCTGAGCAGGGGGTTGGACTCGATGACCTCCAAGGTCCCTTCCAACTTTATTATTATTATTATTGTCTATGGTCACAGTGAAGGCATTTAGCACAATCTTTTGCTATTCCTGTTAAGTTCTGGATGGATGTAATGGATTTATTTTACTAAATAAATAATATTTTACAGACACACAGAAACAGAATAACTGAAAAGGGAATATGTGAAAATTCTGCTTCATTTCCTCTAGAAATGTAGCTTCATCACTGCTGCTCTTCATGTAAGTCTTTGTAGGTGGAAAAATAGAGTGGTGGTTATTTTTTTAAAGTCTGATCTCCGTTTGCAAAAAAGATTGACTACCCCTGACATAAAGAGAAGTAGGGGGGGGGGGGAGAGAAGGAATATACAGTAATGTTTTGGAGACCGATTTACCAGTATGAGTGACATTGAATATAGCAAATTGAAAGTCATAAGACAAAATACAGGTTCAGGAAGATCTGCATCACCAAAGTGGTTGAGTAAGTATTATTCATGAATTATAACTATGCTTTGGTGAAATGAGATGAAAACAATTGATTATGAACCTGGAATGTTGCATACAGTACATGTATTAGAAAGTTGCTATTGGCTAGAAGTTGGACTTAAAGATTCATTGTTGTAAATGCTAATATTAGTACTTATTAATAAAGATTTCCTTGTTGGCATCATAATGAGAAAGTGACCATAACAAGCACAGAATATGGTTTCTCACAGCCATTTGTTGCAGATAACCAAGGCTATTTCTACCCAGCCATCTGATGAGACAGATATAAGCTGACAGGAAGGAAAAAGGGTAAGAATCTACACTTTATATAGATCAGTGGTGGCGAACCTATGGCACACGTGCCAGAGGCGGCACTCGGAGCCCTCTCTGTGGTCACACGCACAATTGCCCCAACCCTGTCTCGTCCCATGGCCCCCTCCTCACCAGCAGCCCTCCGGAGGAGAGTCACCTCTGGGCACGGCCCACGCAATGCTGCACAGCCAAGGACATGGTAGCTGGGCAGCGGGGACAAGACTCTGCCCTTGCACCCCATTGTGCGCAGATGATGTTGCAGGGCACGTGTGGAGGGCATGGCCACCATGGCAGTGCTGGGCTGCCTGGGTGATCTGTGGCAGGCCGTGGAGGTGGTGGGTGGTCCAGCAGGCACGGCGGAGTGGGGACAGGGGTGGTGGTGGTGGGGTTTTGGGCACTCAGTCTCTAAAAGGTTCGCCATCACTGATATAGATGGACTGTCAGTAGTGGTGGGATTCAGCCAGTTCACACCACTTCGGCAGAACAGGTAGCTAATTTTTTGTTGCCCAGGCCCAGAATGGACTTCCGGAAGCAGCATCCACACAGAGAAGCGGTTGTTCACATATTTGAATCCCACCACTGACTGTCAGCCATAAGTTGTCCATTCATGTTTAAAAACAGTGGTGCAATACGGGTCCTCAAAAACTGTATGAAAGTTAACAACATTCTGGGGGGGGGGGCAGAACATCTCAATTGAAGGAAGTCCAAATTTGAGGAAACTCAGGGTGGGGGGGAGAGACATTAACAAACAAAATGGATGCCTTAAAATACATCGAGGGAATCTTCCACTTTTTCTTTTCTCAGATTTCTGAAACTTCTCCCAAAATGTACCCTGACCCAACCACTTTTGGAATACCATCTTTGGACTATTGGTACATATGTGTTGTTTTGAAGAAATTCCCATTAAGTGAATCTCACTATTTTGTTCTCACTTGGCATTTAAGAGTTTTAACCCTCCCCTCCCCCAAAATCTTCATTATACTGGGAAGCAGCCAGGTCTCTTTCTCTACAACATGAGAACGATATATGTGAGAAGGAATCATTCCTGCTAATTTGGAGCTCCGTGGATTTGTTTATGCTACTTCCTGAATGTGTAATATAACCAGCTTTTATCCTGTCCATCATTGTCTACCAAATATATGGCAATTACTTTCCAATACATTTGGTTGCTCCGTGAAATATCTTACTGTCAGATACAGGGTGGGGAAAGCCTGCCTCATGATGGTTTCTGGAGAGCATTAGGCTGGGCCTTAAAAAGGAGTGAGGGGAAAGGTAATTTGCACAGCCAATTTGTATGCAAATTTTTTGATAAAAAAAAATAACACCGCTTTAGCATTAAGAGCACCTAAATTAAAGGAAGGCCTACCTGAAGCTAAGGATTTTCTTTCCATATTTCATCTGGAAAGGATAAAAAAAGAGAGAGATGAAACTCAAGGTCATGCTTTTATTCAGATCATTTAATCTATTTCTCCATTTCTCTCAAAGGGGATTTTGACAACTCAGGTGACATTACAGTGTTTCTCCCACCGAATGCACAGGCAGAGTTGGAGACTAGCCTGAAGTGGGAAGCACCCAAATGAATAAGAATAACATTTTCTTGATGAAATAATGCTTCCATGTCAGAAGAAAACGAAACTGCCAGCATCCCTTTGTAGGTCTCTCTCAAGATTAAGAAAAGGTCCTTGACAGTTCTCACACTGCCTTGAAACATCTTATTGAAATGTAGATTAAGCCTGTACATCTTATAATAGTTGGAAGCCTTTTCATTTTAAAGTCATGTATAAAACTAAGAATTAAGTAAGTATTAACTTTAGCAGTTGTATTTCGGAATTTTTTTCACCCCTGCAGCTTGATCCCTCCTAGACTTAATATTTAGATTTATTTAAAGACACAGTAGACTACCTGCCAGTACAGTAAGACAGTATTATGCAATGCTAGCAATTGCTGGAAAATAGGATGGATTGCCTTCATAAAGTCAGTATCTCTCATTTTTTTCTATATAGTCACACTGAAGCCCTATCTTCACTCACATACATTAGACTATTAGACAAGCTGTGCCCTGTTTGATCATCATTTCTGATATGTTCCCATAGCTAAACAAAGAAACAGAATGACCGCTAATAGGCAAAAAAAGCAGTGAGAACAGGAAAACTTCCAATTTCTTGCTGGCTTCCCCATTGAGTTTTCCTGTGGGAAACTGGCAGGGAGCATTAGAAATCCTTCCTTCCTTCCTTCCTTCCTTCCTTCCTTCCTTCCTTCCTTCCTTCCTTCCTTCCTTCCTTCCTTCCTTCCTTCCTTCCTTCCTTCCCCCTTTCCTTTCCTTTCCTTTCCTTTCATTCCCTTCCCTTCCCTTCCCTTCCCTTTCCTTTCCTTTCCTTTTCTTTCCTTTCCTTTCCTTCTCTCTTGAATATTTTATTTCTAGTAATGAATCTCCTTTGATCTGCTAATTGTTGTTCACTGATATTTGAGTCTGGATAATTTCCCAATATTGCAATATTCGCTTTAAGTAGCCCCCTTTGATGTTTCTGATTGTAAGGACAGGCCATAATGGTGTAATTTTCAAACATAGTATACTTTTATTTTGTCTGTAGTTGTTGTTCTTCCAGTAATCCTATAGGTCTGGACCTTAGTTGTTCAACCATGGTTCCATTGTCCACTTATCGATAGATGATCAGAAACTATCAACATCTGATGTAGTCCTTGCTGATCTGGGCAACAACCAATCCAGTATAGATTTTTTTTTCCTGTTTTCTTACCATAATAAATGGTCTGGTAGATATACTTAGTCTGCTTCTTCTGCTAGCATCTGTCTGGCATGGGTGATCCTTCTGATGGAATATACTACTGCCAACATAGCTCATAGTCAGATTAATTTGAACATAGGATTGCAGTCTTAACATTACAATATTAAAAATTTTGGTTACCAAGTAGTGTTTCTATTAATCTGATTTTTGTTTTTAATGCTTAGGACAATTTAAGTTATATCCATATCAAAAAATATCATACATTAATTACCAAGGCATGTTATATCATAAATGAAACTGTACCAAGAAAGTAATCCAAATGATGGACATATCGATTATAATTGGCAGGTTCTGAACCCTAAATCTGCTGTAAGAAATGAGATAGAGGAAGCTTGGTTGAATAGCAGAACAGAATAACAAAGTTGCAAGGGATCTTGGAGGTCTTCCGGTCCAACCCCCTGCTCAAGCAGGAGGATGACTTGACTGGGTGGGGCCCTGACTCATGTAGACTTGAAGGGTAGTCATGGTTGATTTTTTTTTTTTTAATGCTACATTTGCAGTTGGCAGCCAGGGCAGTTCCACTTCTGAAAAAGAGAAGGAAACAAAGAGTGTTGCTCCTCGCTGCCTCTTGATTGAGAAAAAGAGAAGGTGAGTGACCAGCAAGTGTCCCAGCAGAAGTGCTCCTGCCATGGGGATCAGGTGGATTAAGGTTGCCATAGCCACTCTTTGCTTGAGAGGGATTTATTAAGAAAGAAACAGAGCACCGAAAGACAGTTTCAAGAAGTGAAGCCTGTCAATTTCCTGCAGCCAACATTATTGGTATTAATAATTCATCAATGAATTGCTTAATTGTAGAGAGTTTAGATTTCTTACTGTGAACAGTTATTGAAGTGGCAGCAACTTTTGATTTTGAAGCACTGTTTCAGGCTCTGTTATTTATGATAAGAACTTTCAAAGGTACGATGACTGATTTAATAAGCCATTCACAGTTCCATGATGCTAGAGGAGCAAAATAATTAAATAAATTTAGCATGGCACATTTGCATAAACAATGTCTTCTCCAGAATGCATCTCCCTTTTTTTCCCTAATCTAATTTTTCTCTAGATAAAGAACTTCTCCTTAGACTTTATTATAATAGTTTCACACATGTATCCACGATATATGTATCCACATGTATCCACATTTTAATTAATTAATTAACTTTTATCTTGCATTTTTATTAAATTGATAAAAAAAATTGTATCCTTTAATTAACTTAAAAATAAAAAAAAATAGTTTGGAAAATGGATGTTCAGAAAAATATAGATCCGTGGAAGGCAAATTAGCAACCGCTGCAGTTCACAGAGAAGAGATATTATGTGAGTGGGACAAAGCAAGCCCACCCTTGCTCACCCCACCACATTCCAAGACCAGCTGAAGCTTCAGAGTGGTCTTCAAAGGCAACCCAAAGTAAAACATACTGCAATAGATGGTCTCACGTGACAAGGGTAGGAGTGAATGCTGAGCACTTAATGCCAACAAGTAACATTCATCCTAGAAGGGATGGTTTTGCAACACATTAAATTCTTTGTGAGAATCCCAGGGATGAGCCCGATGAACTTTACGTTAATCCAGCAACATTCTTCTTGTTTGTAAAATCTAATAGATCAAAATGTGCATATAGGCCACGTTACCATGATAAGCAAAGGATGAAGAATGTTCTCCTCAAAGGTATATGAGAAGGGAGCTTCAGACAAACCTTAGAATCATTGGCATGCATGCAGATATATGAATGCAGATAAATAAACATTTTTCCTAGCTTGTATGAAATAATAGATGAGGGCCTTCAGAAGGAATGATTTATGAATGGATGAAGATAGAATAAGACTTGTCCAGAATATGAAATTCAAAACACTTTTATGTTGAAATATTCCATGTAAAATTACCTAACTCGTCTGGTAGAAGTTAAATGCAATAACATGAACATTTTGGCATCAGTTGTAATCAAGTTACAAGCATACCTTTAATTTTTGGAATGGGTTTTAAGAACATTGTTTCATTAATCCAGGAAATTGTTTTCCTCTTTTTCTTTTAAGTATTTGAATCTTAGACATATCCTTGGTTATGCATATTTAGCCTTTGATTGGCAGGGCCAATGGAGCAGCATGGCCAATGCTATTTTGCAGCCATGAAAGACAGCCAAGTTAATAATGTGTAGAAGATGGAAAAAAACTGGAAGAAATCTACTAGTTTTGTTTGCTGCATAGTTGGGGGGGAAAGTATCAACTGGCAGACTAAGAAATAATAATCAAGTGATGGGGTAAAAGAAAAAAAATAAGTTGAATGAATATAGAAGATAGAACAGAGTTGGGAGGTATCTTGGAGGTCATCTAGTCCAACCCCCTGCTTGAGCAGGAGACCTTATATAATTTCAGACAAATGACTGTCCAGTCTGTTCATAAAAGCCTCCAGCAATGGTGCACCCACAACTTCTGAAGGCAAGCCATTCCATGGATTAATTGTTCTCACTTTTAGGAAATTTCTCCTTAGTTCTAGGTTGGATCTATCCTTGATTAGTTTCCAACCATTGTTTCTTGTCTTGCCTTCTGGTGCTTTGGAAAATAGGTTGACCCCCTTCTTCTCAGCTAAGCTCTTCAATTTTTGTATGGATTCGTCTCCTTCCATCATTTTTATTTGCCCTTTTCCTCCCCTTTTTATTGCCTAAGGTTTGGGTCCTTCTCATTCTGCTTCATTGCATTTTCAGACAAGTATAACATTTGCTTGCAGGTTAGAGATACAAGAGTGCAACATTACTTCCTAAAAGTAGCAGAGCAGACTTGCAACTAACAGATGTTTGTTATGCTTTCCTGAACTGAAATATAATAATTTATGATCAGTACAAATTATCTCGATAGGGTGGGCGGAATGCAGATAGTACTGATATTCCTAACTTGTTTGTTAATGTTTCATCAGGAAGGGTTGTCATGTTTCTTCTTCAGCTCTCTGCGTGAGTGAATATGAGGGCAGCAAAATAAGAGAAAAATATTTTAGGTGGTGTGCTTGAATGGATATGTGCAACATCATATGTAGGGCAGGGGTCTTCAAACTTGGCCCTTTTATGACTTGTGGACTTCAACTCCCAGCATTCCTCAGCCAGGCAGTGCCAAGTTTGAAGACCGCTGCTGTAGGGTTTGCCTGGAATAAAACTTGCAGAGATTAAATTAGGCAAGGCTTCTTTCCTACTTTTGATTTTAGCTTATTTTTTTTATCAATAAATCAATCCGATATGCGAAAGTTAAGAGACGTGAAATAAAGAATTAGAGGTTCCTGTATACTCCAAACAATATGGGAGAGTGTCATAACTTCTATAGGAAGAGTATCAAATTCTGACTTATACAACCAAAAATAATATTTAACATTTATTGGACTCCAGTACACACCTATATATAAAAAAGATTATCTAGGAGAAGCATTTTGTTGGAGATGTAAGAAGGACAATCCTTCCTTAAATATTTATTTTTACAATGCCTTATACTTATTAAGTTTTGGGAGAAAGTGATGGGTTATATGAATGTGAATGTGTGAGAAGACCTAGAACTTTCAGAGGATACTGCTCTCTTAAGTTACATACATAATACATGAAATTTAACAACAATTGTAAATGGATTTTTCTGCATCTTTACTATGGTCAAAAGACTGATACTGCAAAATTGGAAAGATAAATGAATGGCCTAATTTACTCAATGGATTGAAGACTTGGCTTATGAGCGGATTGCATATAGACCTGGGATGGTTAATTAATTTTCTCAAGGAGCTACATGAGAAACTGGGACTGTTGTGGAGGCCGCCACTACTGCCACCTCCCCCCCCCACTGCCACCCTCCTACTGCTGCCGGGGACCAGACAGGGACAGGCAAATGTGACTCGCACACTATAAAATACCCAGATCTGCTATAGATGTCGATTTTCTATGGACAAATATAATAAAATATGGGACTCATTTAAATACAGGAGATTAAATATATATATATATATATATATGTGTATGTATATATATATATATATATATATATATATATATACTATATATGTATGTAATATATATATATATGTAATATATATATGTATATATATATATTATATATATGTATATATATATATATATATGTGTTTTCTGAGGTTTTCACGGGTGTTTGTATGTAGGTCTTTGGTAATTCGGGTTTTCTCCCGTGTAAAATTGGAAGTGTCTTGGCGACGTTCGACGAAGTCTCATTCGTCATATTCAGGATGGTGTATCTTCGGCCTCGTGCTTCTAGAAGCAAATGAAGCACGAGGCGAAGAGAAGCACGAGGCGAAGAGACACCAGCCTGAAGATGACGAATGAGACTTCGTCGAAAAGTCACAAGACACTTCCAATTTTACACGGGAGAAAACCCGAATTACCAAAGACACTACAATATATATATATATATATATATATATATATATATATATATATATAGAGAGAGAGAGAGAGAGAGAGAGAGAATTATATATATATATAGAGAGAATTATATATATATAGAATTCTAAGTGTTTTTTAAATAAAGATTTTGTTTTATCCTGCTTTTATTATTTTTATAAATAACTCAAGGCAGGGAACATATCTAATACTCCTTTTTTGTCTTATTTTTTTCCCCACAACAACCCTGTGAGGTGAGTTGGGCTGAAAGGAAGTGAGTGAGCCAAAATCACCCAGCCATTTTTACTGTACATGCCTAAAGTGAGATTAGAAATTACCATCTTCTGGTTTAAACTGTTTACTGTAATGACTTTATAATTTGGTCTTTTTTGTTGTTGCATTTTTTCACTTAACTTTTTAAGCTCTTATGTATTTTTTTAATTATGCATGTATTTTGTGTAGACTACTTTTGTTTTCTTTTTCTGTTATTTTAAAAGCAATAAATATTTATTAAAAAATATAGGTCTTCCTTAATTAGAACCACAAATACAAAAGAACCAAATCCCAAAACAAAAGCATCCATTTTAATTCAAAAAACAACGTGAGTCCAATGGTTCTATTTCCATAGAAAAAATATGCAATGTTTGCTTGCAAACTTTGTTGTCAGTCATCCCAATTGTTCTTTTGGTTCTTTAAGGAAACTTGCTTGCTCTTTGGTAGAAAAAGTTACCTCTACACAACAGGATAAAAATAGCAATTAATTACCAACATGTAAATTGTAGCTTGGGGGACATTGCCCAACAAGATCTACATAGATATTACAAATACCAAAAACCACCAATACAGAGGTTGATTCTTATCTCCTTACTTCTATGTGTACATCTATTAATTCATGCTAGAGAACATGAATAATAATTAATGATCTTTTTTTTTAAGCTCCAGCCATTAGTTTTGCCCAGCAGAACATGTGCATGTAGAGGCCAGCCGTTAAATATTGGCTTTACCGAGTTAAACTATGCTTTTAGTGGTACATATTATAGCTAACTGTACTTAATGTTGAAAGTATCTATTGCTGCAACAATAATATTCTAAGCAAGAAATAAACTGAGATAAAATAGACCAGTTGTTAAACAACTATTTGAATGCTCATAGTCACAAAGGAGAAGAAAAAAAAGAGGAGTAAGAGAAATGAAACATTACATCCTTCAAACGATTAATATTTATTCTAAGAAAACCTTTATTTTCCTCCCTTCTACAGCAACCCCTTTAATGTTAACCCCTAACCACATAAAAGCTATCTGATGTATTCAACTCCTGCTGATCATTAAATGACCCAGCCTTTTTGTCAAGGTGGAACAACTTGAAACTCTTACCGGATTCCGTGGAAGTTAAATCATGGTGTCATTTTCTTGGAGACACTAGTAGAATGCTCACCTTCCCATGACTGAAACATTCTGCTAACTCTAGGGAGCATTTGAAAAAAAACATACAGCAGCTATAGTAACCATTCTATATATACCAAAAGACAGGGCTCTGCCATGCTTTGGAAAGGATACAAACAAGGTGCTTCAAAGAGTACACAGTTGCAAATAAAGAACTTTTCTGTAACTTTTTAAAGTAGCCATGTCTTTTCTTGGGAACACATGGCAGTTGCAGAGGCAGAGGCATTTGATGGAGACAGATGTTACATTCACATTAAGAGTAACTTATGAAGCATCTTTCTGGAACTCCAAAATGTTTCATAACATTATATGTAAGCGTAGAGAGCACACTAAAGCATTAAAGATAGGAAATATTTTTCTTTAAGTTGCCCCAGATAAACATTTAAAATACATTATATACCTGTAGATGGCAAAGTAAATTTCTCCTCATCATCCAGGTTTAAATTAACATGAGGAACTCATTGAAGGACCTAGTAAGAAAGGCAAATTCCTACTCTTGTAGGGAAACCAATTCTTGTCGCTTTAATAAAAAAAATTGTATCTAGCTTTTGTAAACCAAGTAGTGCTTATTAATGTTCTACTAGGACAGCATGACCTGTTTAGTAGCCAGATCCTTGGCTTTGAAAGAAGCCTCATCTGCCTAGGTCAGTCTGGGATAGTTACACCCCCATCCCCTTCTCTCCCCCCCCCCACTCTTCCTTGCTGAATAAAGGAGAAGGGCATGGGTGTGTGTGGAATCTTCACATAGCTGCCAAGCTTTTCTTATCTGTGAAAGTGTCAGACTTTTGAGTCATGTGTCACTCAGTCAAGATCACTTTTGCAGTCTCATAACCATAGATGCAGGGCCATGAAATCATGGTGCCAGGTTTTAACAAAAGCCCTAGTACTGGTCTTTAAGGTGGAACCTAGAACTGGGTACTGGAGAAATTGGCCACCCTTGGGGTATCTCTGCTGTTGTTATTAAGGAGTTCCTAGCAGCTTGTATCTGTATGCTTTTCATCTTATGCTTTTAAATCTGTTTGCCTGAGTTAATAATAATAAACAAAACAAAACAAAACAAAACAAAACAAAACAAAACAAAACAAAACAAAACAAATAAAATAAAATAAAGTAAAGTAAAGTAAAGTAAAGTAAAGTAAAGTAAAGTAAAGTATAAAATAAAATAAAATAAATAAATAAAATAAAATAAAATAAAATAAAATAAAATAAAATAAAATAAAATAAAATAAAATAAAATAAAATAAAATAAAATAAAATAAAATAAAATAAAATAAAATAAAATAAAAAAAATAACTAAATAAATAAAATAAAATAAAATAAAATAAAATAAAAAAAATAAATAAAAAAAAAAATAAAATAATAAATAAAAAAATAAAATATAAAATAAAATAAAATAAAATAAAATAAAAATAAAATAATAATAAAATAAAATAAAATAAAATAAAATAAAAAAATAAAATAAAATAACAATAAAATAAAATAAATAAAATACTAAAAATAAAATAAAATAAAGTAAAATAAAATAAAATAAAAAAAAAATAAAATAAAATAAAATAAATAAAATAAAATAAAATAAAATAAAAAAATAAAAATAAAATTAAAATAAAATAAAATAAAATAAAAAAAAAATAAAATAAAATAAAAGAAAATAAATAAAATAAAATAAAATAAAATAAAATATAAATAAATATAAAATAAAATAAAATAAAAAAAAAAAAATAAAATAATAAATAAATAAAATAAAAAAAATAAAATAAAATTAAAATAAAATAAAATAAAATAAAATAAAATAAAGATAATAAAAAAATAAAATAAAATAAAAAATAAAATAAAATAAAATAAAAATAATAAAAAAAATTAAAAAATACTAAATAAAAATAAATAATAAAATAAAATAAAATAAAATTAAAATAAAATAAAATAAAAATAAAATAAAATAAAATAAATAAAATAATAAAAATAAAATAAAATAAATAAAATAAAATAAAATAATAAATAAAAATAAATAAAATACTAAAATAAAAATAAAAAAACGAAAATAAAATAAAAAAATAAAAAAAATAAAATAAAATAAAATAAATAAATAAAATAAAATATAATAAATAAAATAAAATAAAATAAAATAATAATAAAATAAAATAAAATAAAATAAAATAAAATAAAATAAAATAAAATAAAATAAAATAATAAAATAAAATAAAATAAAATAAAATAAAATAAAATAAAATAATAAAATAAAATAAAATAAAATAAAATAAAATAAAATAATAAAATACATTTGAGCCCAGGTAGATCCAGGTAAAAATATGACAATCTATGGTTTGGATCCCAACTGGCTTTTCTTTCCAATACAGAAGATAAGTATTTAAGCCTAATGAGGGTGTATAACTGACAAATATGAGTAATATTTTCAATGGCTGGTGTGCCACATATTTCATAATATGGCAAGAAATAGCATGAGAAAAAAATAAGTTCAAGTAGTCCTCAACTTACAGCCACAATTAAGCCCAAAATTTCTGTGGCTAAACAAGACAGTTGTTAAGTGACTTTTGCCCCATTTTACAACATTACTTGCCACAGTAATGTGGCATTACTTGTCACTACAGTTGTTAAGTTAGTTGCAAGGTTGTTAAGTGAAACTGGCATCCTGCTTGCCTTTGCTTGTCAGAAGGTTACAAAAGGTGATCACATGACCCTGGGATGCTACAACCATCATAAATATGAACCAGTTGCCAAGCCTCTGAATTTTGATCATGTGACCAGGGGGATTTTGCAATGGTCGTAAATGTGAAAAACAGTAAAAAGTCACTTTTTTTTGTGCTGTTGTAACTTTGAGCAGACACTAAATGAATGGATGTAGATCAATGACTATCTGTAGTGCTTATAATTTTTTATGGTTGAGCATAATAGGGCAAAATGTCCAAGACGGTTAAATAGGTATGAAGGGATGATATGTGCCCAATGTCATTGAAAGTCATGTAGGAGCTGGTGAGTTATGCTTCTTTAAACAAGGTTTCTTAAAGTATCCATCACATGTTTCATTTCCAGAACTATGGGAGGTGGCAGATAGACTATAGTGAACAAAATGAATGCTTTTAAACAAAATAAAACAGTAGAATATAATACATTGTGAATAGAAGAGAAAGGATGAGAAAGAATGGGAAATTGGATAAACAAATTCATTGGAGATTTTTTTAAAAAATTAACCCACTCCCAAGAAGAATAACAGTATGCACACAGAACCTCTGAAAAGAAAGTTTGGATGACAAGGGCAATGCTGCAATAAAGATAAATATGAACCTAGCATTCCATCCCACATTATTTGTCCAACATGTCATAAGAATCATTCTGATTTGAAAATCTGAGGGATCGGCAGAGTTCTTTCTCTCACTCTGTTGGTTCTGCTGCTGCAATGTGTAAGTAATTGGACGAGCGACCTTTCCATCTAAGTAAAATTTTGGACTCTCACAATAGCATAATTTTTTTTCTTGCTGATCACAGTATTACAATCCAACAGCAGACTAAAGCATGGCCATGTGATTTTTAATTTACATATTTTTAAACTGGGCACTCAAAAATAGATAAGAATGGAAGAACTTTGATAGCTGGAGGGAATCGCCTTTGGGGGAAATAAATGTGTCCTTTAGGTAATATAGTGTGCATATTAAAAAAAGCAAGATCTCAACCGTGAAAAAGCCAAACTTGGTGTTCACGTTTTTTGCACCCAGTTTTGATCCTGATCTGAGTCAGAGTCAGATTCTTCTCCAAGCTCTAATTTAGCTTTACTGGAATTATAGAGGTTCTTCTATTTTTACATTTGCAAAACAAAGTCAGGGCTTCTTCACTCAATAACAGTTCATTTCAGACAGATTGGTGCACCCCTGTTGTCCTCGTTTGTCAGGGCTACTGCTAAAGAAGTTTTTTACAGTCTTGTCCAGTTCACTATCACTGTATGAGACTAATGTTCATCTCTAGACTGATTTACTATTTATTGGGCTTGGCCCCAAGCCTAGGTCTAATCAGGTAACCCATAGCAATTTATTCTTCAGATATTTTGTTGGCTCTTCTTGGAAAATCTCTGTTCCAACAGTATTTCAGAATTTACTTCTGTAGTGCTGAGTTGAATAAGGGAAAATAAAAGATTTCTAACTTTTAGGTGCTAGCAGCCCACCAGACCTTTGTACCAGGGCTTGCTGAGATAGTCCAGACAGGAAGCATGATCAGATGGACTAATTGTATTTTACTATATGGTTATATTAACAAAAACCTGCAACTCTGAAAGTACATTTCTTCCCCATTGCCTTTACAGCTCAAGAAACTTCACGTCTTGCACTGCAAAATTTGAATTGATGCTCATGGAAATAGAATATCATGGCTGAGATTCCCACCGTTCCTCTGCTCTGCATCACCACAGTGATACTTCAAAAAGCTCTCAAACCTTTTCTAATGTAAATGATGACATCAGCAGAGATCTCAATAGGGGGATGATAACAATAAATCAGAAATCCTTCCACAGTGCTACGCAACAGAGATAATAATGTGAATACAAAGCATGCATTAGAATGTTTTCTTGTCTTCATTCTCTTATTTGTGCACTCACAAGCACACTGGATGGACAAACATACAGTATATAAAACCTAAACCACTTTATATATTTCATAAACTCTTTCTCAGGACCAACTATTAATTGCCTCATATTGTGGGATGCTCAGTCAGGATGGGAATTGGGCAGTTTATTAATTATTAACTTGAATTAATTAATTAAATAAATATAATAACAATAATAATAACAAACAACAATAATAATAATAACAACAATAATAACAATAACAACAATAACAACAGAAACAACAACAATACTAATACTAATACTAACGATACTAACGATACTAACAATACTGATACTGATACTGATACTGATACTACTACTACTACTACTACTACTACTACTACTACTACTACTAATAATAATAATAATAATAATAATAATAATAATAATAATAATAATAATAATAATAATAATAATAGGTTGGAAGAGAACTTGGAGGTCTTCTAGTCCAACCCCCTCCTCAGGCAGGAAACCCTATACCATTTCAGACAAATGGTTGTCCAATCTCTTCTTAAAAACTTCCAATGCTGGAGCATTCACAATTTCTGGAGGCAGGTTGTTCCACTGATTAATTGTTCTAACTGTCAGGAAGTTAGGTAGAGGAAGGCAAATGTAGAGCTGGGAATGGGGATGGGCCAGCAGTATAAGTCCCTAAAACATTCCTTATGAGCTTCTGATTCATTATCCCTAAGAGAACAGAGAGATTTTCTTCATCTAACACATTCTTCTCCTTTACATAAATCTTCTACCTAGGCCAGTGATGGTGAACTTTTGGGACGCTGGAGTGTGAAAAATTCAGAAAATGCCTGACTTTACTCTGCTGGTGTGTCACATAGACACACATAGACACACACACATACATATACATACCAACATAGACAAAATAGAAACAACTCATAGCAAAGAGTAATAAATTAAATTAAGTGAATTATTTAATAAATAAATATTTACATAATTGTAAATATTTTTCACAATGCATATCCAAGACAGCTCCAGATCACGCAAGATCTGAAAACTTTGGAGAATGTTTTTGTTTGGCTTTGCAGCCTCCGAAGAGAGAGGGAAAGCATAGCCCATTCTCACACATTTTAAGAGGTTCCAGAGCAGAAATCTCTTCTGCAATTTCCAGAAGATCCAGAGGCCTGGGGTATCACCTATGACACACCTGTCATAGGTTCACTTTCACTGACCCAGACATATAATAGAAAACCTGTTCTGCTTTAACTGTTGGCTTGATGACCGGTCTTTTTTTTTTTTCTGTACATAGAATGGAATGAAGGTCCATCTTACACTTTGTCTTTGGCAACAGAGTCCTCAGGAAGATTAGATTTACTTAATATTCCACACATCCCCAAATGGTTGTTACCATTTAGTTTTGACAATGCAAACCCAATTTACATTCTAGGTGAATAGACTGCCCTTGCTATGAAATGTACTTGACCTTTAAGCTGAACTACGAACGGTGAAGTTCATAGAATGGAAAACATACGGTATATATTACTAAAGGAACACTGGATATCGGTTTATGATAAAGAGCTTTCTCTACAATGGTTTTCATGCCACCTTTCTCAAATATAGTAAACTGTAAAACGAAAGGATTTAAAAAAAAACAAACTTTTTTTTTTATTCTCTGCACATATAGTGTACAGGCAGGAACCCTGTTCTGTGTGACAGATTTGAGATATTCTTAAAAACTGTCATCTCTTCCTTCAGTCAACTCTTATTTCATCCTTATTATTTACTGTGGTTAAAATCAAAACATATAAATACAGTCATGCAATAATTGTATCAGTGTATCAAAAGATCATAGACAATGAAAAAAATATATTTTGGTTTTTATACATTGGTTTTCCAATGTCCATCAACCTTTTTGAATGCTTGCCAATACCATTTGTGGGCTGGAAAATCTCTGGATGGCAACTAGGGGGTAGCAAAGAACTTTTCCAGTATTACTTTGCAGTTTTCTAATGGTTAACTGGAGTTTTGCACCTCAAATGTGGAAATCCCAATTTATTTGGCTAATCTTTCACAAACATTCTTGGACAGGTCTCCTCAGTGGTGAAGAGGAAATAGGCCCAAAAGTCATAATATAGATACGATGGGGGGAGACCCACAAAGTAAATATTATCTACTTATCCTGCTGATTGACAAACACAATTTCATACTTATTTAAATACCTTTATCAAATACACAATACTCAGAAACACCTTATCAGTCATCAGTGTTTGCTGCTTATTAAAGATGCCTCTTCGGAGCATAAGAACTTCTAAAGCCTTCTTGAAAAAAAGTTAAAACTGGAATGTCCAAGATATTGTTTTCACGTGATTGTTGCTGCTTAATTGTTACCCTATAAATATGCTTTTAAATTTTATTTATTTAATAAATTACTTCATATCAAAAAAAGAAGTAGCTGAATAAGTAATTAATTGTTTTGTTGTCAAGAATGACCAAAGAATGCATGGTAGAATTCAAAGTAGTAGGTAAAACTGTGCAAGCTTTTGAAGCCATGAAAAATAAACAAACAAGCATAAGATTCATATTCTATAAGTAGAATGAAAACATGGATATTTAGAATGTCAAAAGAATGTGATTGCTCATATAATAATTAGCAAGAAAGGAATACTTTTGCTCTCTTCATGAACCAACAAGCAAAATATCTATTAGCTGATGGAAATGTTTGTTGTCATATGGCTTTACTGCTGAAAATAGTATATTAAATTTGCTACATTTTTTCCCCTCCCTTATCTATATAGCCAGAGTGACAAATGCATGGATATGTAGGATAGTGTGGCTGGTTAAACAGGTAATTCCATAAATAATAAGAACAACACCAGAATTTCTTCTCAGAAATTTGTGATGTCCTGTAAATGAGCAATGTAGAATAATCTCATTCCTAGATCTAAATATTTGTCTCATGTACACCTTCCTGTAGGTCTTTTTTTCATGGGGCAATGTGTTTTAACAATATTACGGCAGCCACTTACAAGATACCATGACTTCAACTATGTCTCACCTGCACCAAGAGAGAAGGATCATAAAGGACCTCTTTGAATCTCCAAGGCAAGAAAGAAAGATAGTACAGATAACCTCAGGTATATGAGATTCAAGTCACATAGGATTCTAATTATAATATAATAAAAAGATAAATGATTTTACCTCACTAGTCGTGACCAACTTTAGGGAATGATGTTCATCTTCAAAGAGCCAGCGTTGTCCAAGACGTTTCTGTGGTCATGTGGCCAGCATGACATCATGCCACAGCACAGAGCTTACAGTGAAACACAGAACACTGTTACCTTCCCACATCTTTATATGAGGTACCTATTCATCTATTTTCATTTGCATGCTTTCGAACTGGCAGATTGGCAGTAGTTAATATAATAACTACTAATATAATAACTATATTATATAGAGAACAAGTTCGGTGTAGGAGCTAAGGCACCAGGCTAGAAACCGGGAAATTGTGAGTTCTAGTCCTCCTTAGGCAAAAAGCCAGCTGGATGATCTTGGGCCAGTCATTGTCGCTCAGTCCTAGGAAGGAGGCAATGGTCAACCACTTTCTAAAAACTGTGCCAAGACAACTTCAGGGACTTCTCCAGACTGTGCAGGCAGACATGTCCAGATAGTCACCAGAAGTCCATAGTGACCCAAATGCACAAAATGAATCAGCACTGTAGTTTGAGTTCTAATTATAATATAATAACTAATAACGTAAATTGTGCTCTGAACCCAATTGGTGACAGAAATTGTGGAAATGATGCAAAATTATCTCCCAAAATGTACAGCCACATCTTTTTGCTGCTGATTTTTGGACTGACTTCACTGATAGTTCCTCAGAGAAACACATCATTGTAATCCAATCCTAATGCATCTTATGATGCATTAGTTACCCTTTCCAAATCTGATTGTCTATCCAGGGTTATGGAGAAATTCTGTAAAGTTCTAAGATAGGGCCAATAAAACTATAAATGGAGGGAGCTACAGAAAACTAAATGATATAATATCCTGGGACATCTGCTGGTATACAGTAACTGCTATCAAAAGAAAGGGGACCAGCTCCAAAAAGCACAGCTGTGGATTTTATGCTAGAGATATAAACTGGAAATATTCTGGTAAGGACAAAGTTTAAGAGAATGTGGCTGTGAGCATTTTCAGAGCATTATCTGAAGGTTAGAGTGGCTCCGGCTTTATTCTTGTCCTACTGTTCTATAATGGTAATAATAATCATAGGGATCTGTGTCTATATACGCATATGTATGAATAATTTTGCATATCTATCTAGCTACCCATCTAGGAGCAACTACTATTGTCTATATTATATGTGTGCTTGCATTTGTGTGTGTGATGTGGGGTGGGGGTATTCACACAGCCAATGTCCTTCCGAACAACAAGTTTGGCAGCTACCAGATGATATGGTCTGCATAGCCTCGATTTTTACGAAGCCTCTGTGATGTGTTAAAAAGTAAACCAGATCAAATCGTGTACTGGAAAGCATAACTCAGTCACAGAAAAATGTATGATTAAGGGTGACATGGGCAAGGCAATCTTTGCCAGAACTCAGGATAAATATTTGTATCTGGGTGAAGTGAAAGCTTTAGATCGCTGATGTCAAGCAGCCGGAATTTTCATTGTTTATAAACTTTTGTTGTTACAGTTGGATTTTGGCAGAAAAATTAACAGAGAGGAAAATACATAAAGAGAGAGAGAGAGAGAGAGAGAGAGAGAGAGAGAGAGAGAGAGAAATGCAGGAATAAAGGGAGGACTTAGCTGCTCAGAAAGAAAGTTTGGGTATAAATGTTTGAGTAAGTAGGAATTATGCTGAAGTTCCTCTACTTAAACCTCAAATCCCTGGACATCTAGAAGTTAGTTGCTATTATGTTGACTCATTCAGGATCAAGTATTAAACCAGCTGCAATATCATACCTGATATTAGCCAAGATGCTAAGCTCCAGGAATGAATCAATCATGACCAGGAAGCAAGTATATTTTATTTTATTTTATTTATTTTATTTATTATTTTATTTATTTTATTTATTTTATTTATTTTATTTATTTTATTTATTTTATTTATTTTATTTATTTTATTTATTTTATTTATTTTATTTATTTTATTTATTTTATTTATTTTATTTATTTATTTTATTTTATTTTATTTATTTTATTTATTTTATTTTATTTTATTTTATTATTTTATTTATTTTATTTTATTTTATTATTTTATTTTATTTTATTTTATTTTATTTTATTTTATTTTATTTATTTATTTATTTTATTTTATTTTATTTTATTTATTATTTATTTTATTTTATTTTATTTTATTTATTTTATTTTATTTTATTATTTATTTTATTTTATTATTTTATATTTATTTTATTTTATTTTATTTTATTTTTTTATTTTATTTTATTTTATTTTATTTATTTTATTTTATTTTTTATTTTATTTTATTTTATTTTATTTTATTTTATTTATATTTATTTTATTTTATTTTATTTTATTTTATTTTATTTTATTTTATTTTATTTTATTTTATTTTATTTTATTTTATTTTATTTTATTTTATTTTATTTTATTTTATTTTATTTTATTTATTTTAATCTATTTGCCACCCACAAGATGATTCTAATTATCTAATCCACTTTCCTAGAAGGAAGTGCTATTCAAGCCTATTCAAATTCATTTAATTTATAGAATTTAATATAAATATTTCTTTATAAAACTAACCAGTGGGTGTAGGATTGATATCTCATATGGTGCTCCAGCACTACAAATCTTAATCAACATTTTAAAAACCAGATTTCAAAATCTGCCAGGAATCTATTTTAGCAAGCAGCCAGAAAATAAATATATAACTACTTCTTTTTCTTCCTCTTCTTCCTTCATCACCAAATTATAGCTTGCAGGCCACATGTGACCTTCAACCACACTCTATAACCATGAATACAACCATAACTTTCAGGGACAAAAGATGTAGTACACACCTGTAGCATCAAATTGATTTATTGCTAAAAGCCTCTGCACAGAATCTTCTCAAGTAATGGTCAGCACCTGCTAAGAGTTAGATACGGGTCAATGGCACACAAAGGGGGGGGTTGGACTTAGTTCACTTGTGACTACATAGGGATTCTAGGTTGATCCCTCTTTTCACTCTGCCTCCAGGATCTGACAACTCTTCTCCTACAATAACCCTCTTCCCAGAAAAAAGATACAAGGCACAATAGATAAATCAGGCGAAAGATGAATTATTCAACCATATTCAAAGCTAAGAAGAGGATCCAGCGACCATTTTCCCATGCTTCCCTTTTTCATATTTTTCATAGAGAGCCAGTTTGGTCTAGTCCAGCCATGCTGACTCAGGAATTCTGGGAGTTGAAGTCCACAAGTCATAAAAGAGCCAAAGTTGCCTACCTCTGGTCTAGTGGTTAAGGCACCAGGCTTGAAAGCTGAAGATGGTGAGGTCAAGTCCTGCCTTAGCCATGAAAGCCAGTTGGGTGACCTTGGGCCAGTCACTCTCTCTCAGCCCAACTCACCTCACAAGGTTGTTGTAGTAGGGAAAATAGGAGGAGAAAGGTGTGTTGGACATGTTCACTGCCCTGAGTTATTTGTAAAAATAATAAAGGTGGGATATAAATAAATGGGAATGAGCTAAAAAAAAAAAACAGGACATAGATAGTGTAGAAAAGTTTTCTCCTATTGTGCTTTTCAAGAAAAAGAAGCAAAATTATTTTATCTTTGCTTTTAGAGTCCGTATTCTAAGGAAAGTACTCTGTGTTTCAATGAAGAAGAAAGAGAGACATGTTGACCTGACTGGAGTTTGTAGGGGATTGTCTTCAAGAAACTTAAAAAGATCAGGCCAATTAGATTCATTATATCTTTTCCTCTGTATGCAATAAAATTTCAGCAATAAATGTGCGTGAGCACATTTTCCTTTTAATATCATACACACTAGATTAGTTTATTAGAGCATCTCAAGGGGCTGGTGATGGGAATTTAATCTCTATCTATTTCTTTTTCCATATTGAAAAGAGATCTGGATTCCAGCAAGAAGTAATTTTTTTTAAAAGAAATCCACAACATTGTGCCATAAGCTGTAATGGACACATAATTCAAGGAAGCATACTCTTCCTGTGACAATTAGAAGGTTGATCCAAAGGCTAGTGAAGCCAATGGGAATAAGGGAAAATTACACCCTGCATGATCCAGTAGCAAAAGAACATATTTCAAAATGAGATGGGACAGGTTTTACCTCAAGACAAATTCCTTCTCCTTGGAGGAGAGCTTAGCAAAGGGGCAGTTTGCATATGTGTTGGGTAATAGTTATGAAGGGAAGATGGGCAAATAAGCAAGCGGCTGAGCTTTACAGCTCTTACTTCCTCAGGCAGAGAAGAATTCTTTGGTTATTAATCTGTTGGAAAGTTGCATTTTATAAAATCTAGGATTGTCAGAAGAAGGAACCTAAACCATGGTAAGAATGTAGCAGGCTAAAAGAGAAATTGAGATTGAGAGAGAGGGGGGGAGGGAGGGAGGGAGGGAGAGAGAGAGAGGGAGGGAGGGAGGGAGGGAGGGGAGGAGAGAGAATAACTCTAATGTAAAATATACATCTTCAGTGGGACAAATCAGGATAATGCTAAGCTTAGCTAACCCCTCATTTCTAGTGCTTGGAGGAGAATTAAATTCAGTACATGAACGTATATAAGTAACAAGAATGATGTAAGACTTACACTCAAATTCTGGGACTCATGCAAAACTCTCTTTCATTCCTTTCATCTTACACATGGACAGAACACATACTTGATGGTTATATACATGTTATATAAACAAGTGCAAATTATAACCTAAAATGAATGGTGGTAGACATTCCAGTGAAGGAAGAAAAGCAACATCTTGAGACTTCTTTGAGTAGAGGCCCCCCAAGAACCTTCTGCAAACAGGATCCTTGATCTCAGAGACACCCAGAAGTGTAGAGTTTAATATATGAAGACTTTCCCTCTGTTACTCTCCATGTTAGTGTGTAGATTAACAAGGAAAAAGAAAGTGATATGTTACTTTCAAATTAGCCAAACATGAAACAGGCTTGGGCTGGCATAGGAACGGCCTCATTCCAAAATGGCTCCCATTTGGGAATAGGTTTTTGGAATTTTTATGGGATGAGATGGGTGTCTCAATCCTCAATGATAGCATGTTCTAAAAATGCCCCCCCCCAAATCCTTAGAATGAAAAGAAAGCCAACTGAGGGTTGTAGAAGAGAGGTTGATGGGCCATGCAGCCCCCTGATTTTTTTTCTATTCCTGATACACCACACAAAGATTCCAGAAGGACAATTCCAGTGTCCTTAACTATGGGGCCCTCCTCTCACAATGTTTTCTCGACCAGACCCAAAAGAAAAGCCCGGTTCCCAAAATATTCTGGCCAACAGTCCTCAGAAGGCTGTACAGGCAATCCTCAAAATTTACGACTGAAACCTGTCCATTAGAGTCATAAGTCATGATAGAAAGTGAGTATATCACATGACCGGCCCAATTTCATTATCTTTTTTGTTTTTACAGTGGTCAAGTGAATCACTATGGTTATTAAGTGACTCTTCTGTGGGGCTATGGGGCATTTTTGCTGAAAGCCAGAAGTAAATGCAAAACCATCATAACCAAGATCACATAACTGCATGATACTGCAAACAGCCATAAATGTGGGTGGGTTGCCATGCACCTGGAATGCAGTCACATTAGAACTTTGAAACTGGGTCATAGATACTTTTGTGGGAGGGTCTGTCATAACTTAAAATGGTTGCTAAGTGACCAGTTGTAAGTCAAGGACCACCTGTACTCTCCCTCCCCTTCCCCCAGGTGATACCTACTACCGTGTTTCCCCAAAAATAAGACTGAGTCTGATTTTGTTTATTTATTTATTTATTTTGCCTCCAAAAGAGGCAAAATAAATAAATAAATAAGATAGGTCTTATTTCCAGGGGATGTCTTTTATACACTACTCACCTCTGGGACTGAAAGCAACGTCAAGCTGGTCCACTTCTTCTGCAGCCGAAGGAGCAAATTCTCTGGCCTGCATTTTGCAGTCAGGCCTTTCCGGAAAGCCTCTGCAGCCAAGTACTGAGCTATGGATTCAATCTATAGTTCAGTTCTCGGCTACAGAGGTCTTGCAGAACCGAGCTATGGATTGAATCCATAGCTCGCTTCCCGGCTGCAGTGGCCTTCTGGAAAGGCCTGTGACTGAGAAATGCAGGCCTGAGGATGCCACAGAAGAAGTGGCCAAGCGAGGAGAGGCCTGGCTGCAAGGTAAGTGGGTCCGGGATGCGTGGGGCAGCTCCACCCCCCCATCCCACCCTAGCTTGATTTTTAGGTGTGTGCCTCGCCCCAAAACTGAGGCTTATTTTGGGGATAGGGCTTATATTAGGTCCACTCCCAAAAATCAAGCTAGGGCTTATTTTTGGGGTAGACCTTACTTTCGGGGAAACACGGTATCTAACTTTCTTTTGCCTGGTGACTATAACTATGCAGTACCACTATACACCTTCTATTCTTTCAGCAGCCTTGTTGATCTACTGGGCTGCCTTCCAGTTAGCAAGCTGGCCATTAGTCAAGGAATGAGTTGAACACCCAGGTTTTAGTCTATCCTCAGCCAGAGAAGTTCACTGGGTGATGTTAAGCCATGAATGAATGAATGAATGAATGAATCAACGAATGAACGAACTGAAGATTAGTTTAGCAGCCTGCCCATTTCAGATGCTGAGAGTCTGTAGCATTGAGGCAAAACTATTAGTTAATGTTAAGCAGTGATAGACTTCTTTGTATTCAGTCAGATAATGTACAGCTAACTGGATCTTTCATGAGCTTTATCTGATATGTGTTCATGCTTTTTATGCATACATCAACACAGAAGTAAATTTAGGAGTATATATATGTATGGATGGATGTTTGTATGTATGTATGTATGGATAGATATGATAGATAGCAATAGCAATAGCACTTAGACTTATATACCATTTCACAGTACTTTATAGCCTACTCTACGCAATTTACAGAGTCAGCATATTGCCCCCAACAATCTGCGTCCTCATTTTACCGACCTCAGAAGGATGGAAGGCTGAGTCAACCTTCCGCTGGTCAGGATCGAACTCCTGGCAGTTGGCAGAATTAGCCTGCATTATTGCATTCTGAGCCATCACGGCTCTCTAAATAGATAGATAGATAGATAGATAGATAGATAGATAGATAGATAGATAGATAGATAGATAGATAGATAGATAGATAGATAGATAGATAGATAGATAGATAGATAGATAGATAGATAGATAGATAGATAGATAGATAGGTGGGTGGATGTAAAATTGGACAAATATTTTCCTTTTTTAAAAAAAATGAAGGAAATGATTTGTTATATATCCACACATGATGTTAATGATGTGGAGGAGTGACTTTTTACAATATATCTGCAATTCGTCTTGTATATTTTTGGTCTGCTATTATTTTATTTCAGAAGAATGAGCATGTGCAGAAATGCAGTGAATTTGCAACTGTGTTACAGAGACTCATAAACAGACATGCATTGGCGGTCCTCATGTTAAATGGTATGCCTGAAAAGGGATTCTGTCTTCTGCTAAAGCCGAGAATTGCACGTGGCACTTGTGCAAAAATGCTTCAGCACCACAACTCAGAAACATTAGCCAGATGTATTAGGAATAGGAATTAAGCCCCTGCTGGTATAATTAAGAAGTTTTCTCTTCCAGTCCCTGAGCTTTGGAGCTCTAGATCACTAGCTAAGTCCAACTGGGAGAGATTTCCGGAAGATGGAAACTTTTTTTTGGCAGCAAGAACAGCCTCATCACCATGTCTGTTAGTAGTGCTCCATGTCTCTTAGTAATTAGAAGTAAGGGAAAAAAAGCCCTTCAAGACATCACCATTTCAAAGCAAAACCATACAGTCTCCAGTCTAAACTATGGAGTAGCTGTGATACATCGCCTTGACCAGCCAAGATGCGACTGCATCTTGGGGAAAACCTGAAATTGCTTCAAAAGCTGCCAATAGTCCAGCATCAGAAAAGAGAAAAGGCTACATTCACACTGCAAATATTTTGCTTCTTCCTATCACATATTCCATTTCTCAAGTTTACGACTTGACAATGCAACCAAACAAGATTTTGAAATAATTATTCTCTATCCTTAGTTTATTATATTTACACCGGGGGTAAGTTACACCTTTTCCAGAAATTCAAGGTCCATATTCCTATTTTGATGGAGAGCAGCATGGTGGCCTACTGGTGAAGGCTCACCTCCCACTCAGAAGGCTGAGAATTCAATCCTAGGCAGTGACAGATGTTTCTCTCTCCTAGGGTGCAAAGAGAAAATATCTGCTGTGAACTCCATATAGGTGTCAGGAAGGGCATCTGGCCAGTAAATTCTCAGCTCCATTCAGTTATCCCAACTCTACCCTGAATTAAAGGATTACAGGGTCATAAAAGGAAAAACAAATCCTATTTTGATAGAGAGTTTAAAGTGGATAGAATTTAGACTGTAAAGGCTTCAAAATAAAGACAAGAGCTGCATCCCTCTTCCCTTGTAATGTCAACACAGAAAGAAACAAGGACATTGGCAACTTCTTAACATGTATACTCAGATGTGAGTCTCGCTAGATTCAGGTAAGTATATGTAAGATGTATTCTCTTTCCAAAGAATTAAGTAATGTATTTTTCCAGATAAATAATACAACAGCAGGTTTCTTCTGACCTCTCTTCCTGCTTCAACTATGTACAGAACTATATTTATCCAGGACAAAATTTGGGCTACAAAGTTATATGCACATTGCCATTAGTCCTACTGAGTTCAGTGAAGTTTGTTCTCAGGTAAGAAATGAGAGGATTATAGCCTTCTTTAAAGAGCACAAAGCAAGACAAGCAAAATTAAACAAATCTGATTGCATTTTCACCCGTCACTTCTGAAAAAATCAACAGCCCTTCAGTTCCATCTTCCCCACTTCTAACTCTTGGCTTGGAAAGTGTAAAGAAAATATCAGCAGAAGAGCACACATTTGAAATTGTTGCCTCCATCAGCAGAGTGACCTCATGCCTAAACCTCTCTGCTCAGCTTCCAGCCATTGTGCAAGCAAATTTTATATATGCATATGCATATGTATATGCAGTGCTTTTTTTGTAAAAAAAAAAAAAAAAAGGTGCCGGAACTCACACATGTCATACAACCCACCTTGCCTACCCTACAAGGTTCCATCCAAAAAAGGTGCCGGAACTCCATTCTGAGCGTTCTATGAGAAAAAAAGCCCTGTGTATATGTATATACAGACATATACACACATAAATATGCACTTGTACAGAATGGAATGGAATGGAATGGAATGGAATGGAATGGAATAGAATGGAATGGAATAGAATAGAATAGAATAGAATAGAATAGAATAGAATAGAATAGAATAGAATAGAATAGAATAGAATAGAATAGAATAGAATAGAATAGAATAGAATTTTTATATGTGAGATTTCTGGGATGCACAAGGAATAATCTGTCCTAAATTGCAGTTAAGAGGTCTTTTCTCACTAGCAAATTTTCTTTTCCTTTCTTTAGCTGCAGAAACGTCACACTTCCAGCAAACAGGAATGAGAAAACGTCTCTATGTATAAAATAGGCATAAAGTAGCCATGCCTAGAAGAAGAGGGGGAAAAAGAAACAAAATCTGAAGTTGTCTGGAGGAAATAACACGAAGCTGTTAAAAATGAGTTTATTGATTTCATCTGTGTTGGTTGGCCCTGGGATTTCTTTTAAGGCACAGTGGTAATGTGGGACCAAACTTTGGAAAACACATCTATTGTTTTTTAAATTTGTGACAGGTCTGAGATGATGTCAGCCAATAGGATGTGGGATTAGGGGCAGGAAGAGTTCTCAGAACTGGATTTTAAAATGTGTAATTAAAAAAAATATGTTGGAATAAACAAACAGAAATATTGTGGAAAAACAACACAGTGCCAAAGGAAATACATTTTCTCCACAATATTTGTTATGAACTTCTAAGTGCAATCTGCACAGGGGAAAAAAAAAAACATAGTTGAATGTATCTGTGGAGATGAAATAGAGATTGTTAAACGTTGGTTAAAGGGGGAAGTTTTTCGCTTGAGTCAACTTTTCTTTCAGCTGAAGGATGTTTAACAAAACTTCCTGTAGATGGCGCTATACTCTGCGATTCCACATCCCTGTCCCTCCACAATGAAGCAATTGTTTCCTTTCTCCATTTACCCCGAGACTCCTTCCCTTTTCTGTTGTTTCTAGTTACATGTTCTATTTATTTTAATGTATACCTTTGTGCAAAGCCTGACTCGGAGTGGTTAGATACCCCGTTGATATGTGGCCTTCAAAAAGAGAGAGAGGGGAAGGAGTGCAGCTTATTCCCATGACATCCTCCTGCTTTTGTACAGCCAAAGAAGGAAGGGGGGGTATGGGGGGAAAATCTTTCACAGGCACACCTAATCCTTGGGCTCCATCCAAGTACCACAGGCTTGCTGTAAGACTGACACAGGCCTCCTGGGACCCTTGTAAGATTTAGGTGTGTCTCTCTGAAGTCAGACCACAGCCAAACATGAGGCCGATGTGCCCAGACCAAAGAAAATAAATTATGCGGCCTCCAATTTTCAGCAGTTATGATGTATTAAATTGCACATAGGAAGGGATTAACCCTTCGGAACTTCAACACAGTTTTGGCATGAACTCATTCCTGCAGGCATCCCACTGTGCTCCTTGCCTGTATATCAAAGATTTGCGGGTCATCGATCAGAGGGCAGCTATCCTAATTGAAACACGGGCCATAATTAACTGGGTTATTTTAAGAATAATATAGATATTTACCTGAGGAAAAGAAAAAAAAGGAAAAAAAAAGAAAAAGAGTGAGAGAATGTAAACACTTGGGGCCTCTTCCTTACCAGGATGGATTTAACAAATACTGTAAAGTGTTTTCTTTTCTTTTAAAAACAAACCCTTTTGGAGCTGTGAATGCAACTTCCAACACTTAATTAGTATGCATTTATCACAATTAGCCTGGCCCCTGTGGCTGCTTCTTTCAGGTTTAAAGAAGTCATCAAGAGGCAATGGAATTTCACTTTCATCAGCCCTGAAAAAGCTCCTGAAAAAGCATTAGCCCTGGGTAAAGAGATATAAAAAGTACATCCTTTCCTGCCTCTTGGAAACGGTTCTGATTCCCCGCAACCATCTGTAGCGTCAATTCTGCAGTACATTATGTTGCTGAAATGTACATATTGCAAAAACAAACCACTGACATTTTATTTCCTTTTGAAAAGTTATTCTCCCGTTCTTTTCTTCTTCTCCCCCTCCCTTCTTTTTTTTCAACCCAGCAATTGGATGGCAGAAGTCTTGTAATGACAAGGATGCCTTTGGATTCTTCAGGAAAGAACCTCATTCGCTTCCTTCTGTAAGCCAAGCAAGCCCACCCCCTGCCAATAAAAGCCATGGCAATTGTAAAAAATAAAAAATAACTGAATCAAAATCTAGGTAAATATTCCTAAAGGTGAACTCATGTGAGCTCACCTACTCATTGCACCTACAGGGAATGGGATGTTCAGTGAAACTGTAACCTATCCTCTTTTGCAGCATGTAACCATGTGGCTTTTCTCTTCCTTGAATCGGGTTTTTTGCTTACACAAATGGATCTGATCTAAAAATAACCTGAGACTACACTAGAAGTGGCAAACCATCTGGCAGCTGGAGACAGCAATATTTTATTGATTTTTTTTTTTCAGCGACTGAAGGTGGCAAAGGCCTGACCTCACCAGAGTTGACAAGGCTCAAGATTTTAGCCTGTTTTTCCACTTTGGAAAGATGTTATGGGAAGTTAAATATTTATATGTGCATAGGCCTGATTAAAACATTGATTTTACTTGTTTTCCCATTGAAAACTTGCAATTTGTCTGATTTCGACTTCCCATTCAGACTCCTTCCCTTATTTGACCTCTGCAAAAGAGTGGGGAAATCCTACATTTACTTATCCTTCCAACTGAGGGTACATAGCTTATAATGCTTTGTATTTGATTGTATACTCCTTAAGATTTGATTGTATACCCCTGAGACTGTGAGCCATGGTTTGAAAGGAGGCTTTGGAGCAAATGCCACACCTGTTTGCAGCAATTTAAGGCAGCCATGTTGTTTCTTGGGATCACCTAGCAGCTATAGAGGGCAATAACACAATCCCAGGAAACAATACAGGTGCTTTAAAAGGACTCCAGAGCACTTTTGATAACTTCTTTAAAGCTACCGGTACTTAAATAGCTGCACAGCCCTACCATATGTCACTACCACTTTGTTATTATGACAGAAAGGGCAATTTATTAAATACATTAGGAATAATCATATTAATTCCACTTATATTAATTTAATGTCAATTTAAACCAAATTAAAATAAGGGATTCCTTTTTTCTTAGCTCCACCTACTTTCTGAAAATCTTGACATGACAATTATATTTTCAAATAAAAGTTGTACAACTTTGTTCTATAGGAAAGCTTCTTCAACTATTATTTTTTTCTTATTCTTTAATTTTGCCTGTTACATTTATTCACCTTTTAGTCACAAGGCTAGATCGTCTGTAAAATGACTTGGCTCATAAATTATCCCATATAAATGATCAAGAACATTTAGGATGATTTGGGGGGTATAGTTCAGAGCTGCTTAGCCTGGTGGAGTGTTTAAGGCATCAGGCTAGAAACGGAGACCACAAGTTGAAATGAAAGCCTGCTGGATGATTTTGGGCCAGTCACTTTTTCTCAGCCCTAAGAAGTAGGCAATAGCAAATCACTTCTAAAATCTTACTAAGAAAACTGTAGGGACATGTCCAGCAATTGCCAGAAGTCAAGACTGACTTGAAGGCACATTTATTTACTTATTACCACATCAGAAATAAAGAAATAAACATTAGCAGTAAGAAAATAACATTTTCCCAGCCTGAGTTATCCAAGAATAGTTGTGGGGGAAGATGATGAAAGGGGCTTCTGTATTTCAGAACAAATTGCTGGGGCCACCCCAGCTTCCAGACAAACACTTAGCAATAGCAATAGCAACAGCAATTAAACTTATATACCACTTCACAGTGCTTTAAAACCCTCCCTAAGTAGTTTACAGAATCAGGATATTGCCACCAACAGTCTGGCTCCTCATTTTAATGACCTTGGAAGGATGGAAAGCTGAGTCAACCTTGAGCCTGTCAGGATCGAAATCCTGCTGGATGGGCAGAATTAGCTTGCAGTATTGCATTCTAACCACTGCACCCACCACAGCTCTTAGATGGCAGGAAAGAATTTTTTGTATCAACATGGTAGCATGGAGTTGAGTATTTGCAGTGCAGTTACAATAGCCCGCGGGTGTCAAACTCGCCACGTCACAACTTTTTTTGCATTGCCGGAGCTGGGGTGGGTGCAGCCTCTGCATGGTGCAACCGGCCCGCGGGCCAGCAGTTTGATACCCCTGCAATAGCCCAATGCTCATCATATTGTACTTCTAAAAGTATGCCTTTTGCATGTTGGAAGGAAGAAAGGAAGAAAGGAAGGAAGGAAGGAAGGAAGGAAGGAAGGAAGGAAGGAAGGAAGGAAGGAAGGAAGGAAGGAAGGAAGGAAGGAAGGAAGGAAGGAAGGAAGGAAGGAGACAGTTATTTGTGACAGACATGATTGTATGTGATTTACATAGTTAAACAATTAATTGACTGACTGACTGATTGATTATAAGCTAAATTATAAGCTAAATTCCTTTAGTCCATGTGAAAAGGACTCCCTACTCATCAAAGCTGGTTTTTTCACCAATCTCCTCTTACACAGAATGAAGCAACCTCTTAGACCAATAAATTGGACTAGATGGTGAATTGGGCCTAGTCGTCATCAGAAAGTGTCTCGTTATCCATCTTTAGTAAGCTCCACATCCCACCAAAATATGTAGATATTTAGAGGGATTGTTGTCCCACTAGCTATATTCCAAGCATTGCTCTGGAGGGGGGGGGGGCTTCAGAGGAGTAGATTGTGAGGTTTTGCAATGTCCATCTTCTCCAGTAGTTGCTCCAGCCATCTCACTGTATCATTCCTCACTTAGAGGCGCTATTGAAAGAGGAGGCCAACTTTTTAAACTGTTCTGGCTTTCTTCCCCTTAACAGAAAGGAGCAGAAAAGAGTTACAAGATTTTACTGCATTTTATATATAAAATTTATATGCAACTTTCAGGTTTACAACAGAAAATTACAACTGCAATGTTTATTCTTTATCTGTGATGACTCAGTTTTGAAGGAAGAAAGGAGTAAGTACCCTGAGCACTTTATCCTTTGAGCCAAAGCAGTAATAAGAATAGTAATAAGATGAAGTAGAATGATTATGGCAGAAGAAAACAAAGATAGTACCAATAGGTGCCTTTGGTGCAAACCCAAAAGAACTGGAGCTCCACTTGAACACCATCAGCAAGGACAAAATCATCAGTCAATTGCAAAAGGCAGTTTTGCTTGGAATAGCTTATATTCTTTGTGACAATACCTTTAAGACCATCAAACATGCACATCTACCTATCCCAGATCCTTGGAAATACTCCACAGGTGGACAAAAATGCCAAATCCAATCTAAACATGTGGCTGATTGTGTGACCACCATAATAATGAATCTAACTGTAGACTACTCATAATGTATCATTCTTAAGTCCTTGGTTAATACTTCAATTATTAAGTTTCTAGCAGTCTTACACTGTGAATCTAACTATAGATTACTTACATATGAATCTAATTTAATAACAATAACAATGACAATGACAATAACAATAATAATACAATACCACATGATGAAATAACGAAATATCCCAATCTGTAAATTGAAGCTGAGCAATTGTGGAGGAAGAAATCAATGGTTGTACCAAAAATTAATAGGAGCCCTTCAAGCGATATCCAAAGGGTTGCCTAGATACATGGAAATTTTGAACTTATTAGACCTGAATATCCTGACTTTGCAAAAAAAAAACAAAAGCCCACCTTACTTGGAACTGCCTATATGCTCAGACATTACCTTAACAGCATGTCAGTTTGTACCAGTCCCAGATTGTCAATTGTATTGAATATTAAATCTTAAATTTATAATAATAAAATATTTCAGGACTATGTTTTCAATGTTATGGTTGCTTTTTGTTCCTTTCTCTTACTAGGGATAATAGAACAGGAGGAGAAAGTGGACAGAGTCGGTGCCTTAGGGCATGCCTACTGTCACATTTCATTTTATTTCTTATCCTTTCTCTTTTGCCCCTTGCTGCTTTGTGCTAATCCAAAGGAGCTCCATTTCCTCCTGCTTCTGTTGAGTTCACAATATTCCCTTGGCAAAGCATGATATCTGATTAACTGTAAAATATATCAAGGTGACTCCTCAGCATCTCCCTTGGTAGGGTCTCAACCTCAGTTAGAATTAATTGAACCTTGAAGCCAGCATCCTCCACAAGGAACTTCAATAAAGCTCCCTCTGCCGGCTTGTTATAGAAGTAGCTATCCTGGGCACTTCTGGATACTTCAGTGCTCTTCAATTAATCCTTATATGCTTGGAATACATTTTTAGAGTCTGGAAAGTCATTCTTGACATGGATTTCTTATTGGTATTAAGTAGGGCTAGGTGTTTTGTGTTGTTTTTTTTTGCAATTATGGAAAAGCATATAAGGAAATTATACATGGAAATAAAATGTGATTCTTTTAAGTAGGCTGACAGGAGTTGTTGTTCAAAAAAATCTAGAGGACCCTAGAATACTGTAATGGAATGAGTGAGGAGGTGGATCTCAAGGAGAGAGGGGGTGTATTCCAGAGGAGTAAGAGGCAAGTCAGCCCAGATATGATGTGTGAGAGAAAGAGAGTGAAGACAGCCCCTCCCTAATAGTTCCCAGAGTATATTGTAGATGCAGATAGTGGTCTTTAGTTTGGCAAGATTTTGTCTGAAGGTGTGAAATGATAAAGAACTGAGCTCAGAAGAATTACCACATTCAATTCTTGATTTTGGACCAGACAAATACCGATCTAGTCAAAATGGTAAGAATAAAATATGAATGGAGGTTCTAAGTTCAGATGTGGCTCTTTAAAAAGAGGATGTTTCAGAATTTTCTTTTATTGCTTTTATAGCCTACCTTTTAGTTGAACTCTGAAGTCAGTATACATGTATACAGTATCCATTTTATCCCCATAGCTCACAAAAAATAAGTAGGCTGGAGAGACAGAGAGAGAGAGAGATGTAAAGGTCTTCCAAATTTGTAGGACCTATACTAGTTTCTTCATTCAGGAACAAAAACTCCATATATATTATTTCATAGTAAAATATGAAAAAGATTACAATTTTACTAGATTTATTACCACTGTGAATCCCCTTATCCTATCTTTGAAAAAGAAACATTTGAATAACTATCATAGAATAATAATGATTAAGATACATCTAAAATACTTGAGACATTTTTTATCATGACAAAGCTAGACATGATTGTCTTTCTTTCTTTCTTTCTTTCTTTCTTTCTTTCTTTCTTTCTTTCTTTCTTTCTTTCTTTCTTTCTTTCTTTCTTTCTTTCTTTCTTTCTTTCTTTCTTTCTTTCTTTCTTTCTTTCTTTCTTTCTTTCTTTCTTTCTTTCTTTCTTTCTTTCTTTCTTAACATGGAAAAAACTAGCCTGCTAGGGTTTTATGCTTAATAATTCCATTTTATAATTGTCAATCAAACTCTTAATATTGCTTTAATATTGTTTTTATAGTTGAATTATTCCTCATTTCTGTACATAGAAAAGGCAGAGATATCAACTGATGTGCAAGTTGATTGGTCCTTCACCAAGGCTTCTACACTCCTTTAAATGCCAGTCTCTCCCAGGAATCAGGAATGGTAGTCTTTTTGAACAGTTATACATCTCATTGCAAAGTATTCTAAAGCTACATGGCAACTGAAGTCATTAAAAAAAAATCCTACTGCAGGTAGATTTTTCTTTCTCTCTCACACTAAGTCTGTTGACAATCAGATAATCATTCCTTAAAGAATAATGACCAACTGTTATCTCTTATTAATTTTCATATGCTTTTAACACATTTCTTTGGGGTTATATATACAAGCAGGGAAAGGATTTGTTCAAAATGGATGGCAAGCAGAAGGAATATTGACTTGTTGAGCTGCATATTGTTAGAGGTTATTTTAAAAAGCTAGATTAATGCCACTTTAGAAGAGAGGTTTCTGCTTTGCTGTTACACAGAAGCAAGAGAGCCACCTACATAGATGAGAAAGAAATGCAAAGACAAAAAACATTTCATTCCTAGCAAAAGAGATAAGGAATGCCAATTAGAAAGTGAGAAATTAGGCCATTCCTTATTAGGGATATAAAACTTGAAAGTTTTAAAACTAGATACGTGCAGACTGGTTGTTTACACATGACTATAAACTGGTGTTGTGGTCCCTTACAGGGGGCTGGTTGCATCCAACACTTTTAACTTGGGTGATAACAAACATTGAACTTCTGGTGTTTGAACTTGAGCAAGGAATGAACAATACAATTTCATGTAACTCACCTTCATCTCCCAACCCAAATAAATAGAAGGATAGGAAGATCTACCATGCTCATTCAGACCACCGTAGCCCAACTGTATAAACTTTGCTTTACAGAATCTTGTCCAAAAACATGTGTCAACCCTGCTGTCTGAGCACTTTTTATTCAAAGGGGATTGTGCTTATTCCTGGCCATTTTAGGATTGCTGAAACAATCTATTTGAATCAGATCATGCAAGGAAGAGAAATTTATCACCCTCTGAATGTTGTTGAAATAAAAGTCCCAGCAGATCCAACCAGCATGGTCAATAATGAGATATAGTCATCAAAAGCTGGAAAATTATAAGTTGGCCACCTCTAATGGAGAGAACCGACTTGGATGCTTCAATGAACTAGTAAGAGATAAGGCTTTGCTCTCTTGTAGGACAAAAGTAGGATGTACAAAATGGAAAATACAACAGCCATTTAGAATACCCACTTATGGAGAATTTGGTCATTTAATTAAACCTTTGGAAATGTTTATTACAATAGAATTCACCTTAGTGAGGAAGATGTGAGTGCAGTTGACTGTCAAAATGTTAATTGCTGATTGTTACTTTCAAGGTTGTTCATTGTCAGGCAATTGAGTAGCAGGTGTCCAAATGAAGTCAGAGACGCTGACAAGAACTTGTAGTTTTATATACGTAAATATATTTTACATCTGTATATACACCAAACAAGATAGTCAGGCAAACAGGAAGATCATCAGGTAAATCACAGAGCACACAGGGCACACAGAAGAAAAAGGCGGGAAAAAGGGAAACTTCCCCTCCACAACCACAGCAACCAATCACAGCACAGGTTGCTTCACACAGGAGCCAGCACTCTTCAACCAATCAGCTATAATTGTGTGTTCTGGCTCCCTACACAACCTCCCTGCTCCAGCTACTAAATTTAAATATATTAACATTTATTTTTATGTTTTTGTCATTTTTTTAAAAAATCTCTAGATTGGATTGGGCCAGGCAACTTTTTAAATAGAGAGCTCCTTCAAACAATGGATCATTTGCTAGACTGTCAAATAAAACAATTGTCTTTGGTGAGCACCACCTCTGTACTTTTAACAGTGCATGGGGAGTGCTTTCACAAAATAACTATCAAGATCACAAAATATATAGAACAGGGGGCCGAAACTGCACCCACCCCAGCTCCAACAATGGGGAAAAAGTCGAGATACATCGTGACACATCACGTGACATTGCGAGTTTGACACCTCTGATATAGAAGGCAAACTAATGAGATATTCTCTGACAGTTCCTTAAGCTTCCTAGGATGATTTGTAATCACCAAGGCTTTGGCTATGCAGCTGAAGAAACCACTGAAATGCAGACACATGATATATAATATTATTTTTCAGGAATATTTGTGAGGTCTCTTCAGCAAACAAAAGACCAGGCTGGAAATTGGCACTTGTTTTGCAGCATTCTGGCTTCCCATTTAAAAACAAGGAAGTGAAAACTTACTTTTGGCGTTCTTTCCAACTCCTTAATTGTAGCTTTGCTCTGGCTCATGTGACCAGGAGGAAAAAGGCTTAGAATGGAGCAGTTAGCAGCATTTTGAGCCATAGCCTTCCCCATAGAATGGATAAGGGCAATAGTGGTGGGAGATTTCTGCTCTGTAACTCCTGGCCTGATCTGGCTCATTTTCAGATTTGATGTTTCTGTGGCTGACCTTTCACATACAAGCCAGGTTTGGTCCAGTTCTGTCCAGCTTTCGGAAAATTAATCTGCTGATAGATAGACAGATGGACAGAATTCTAAGCTCCCTTACATAGTTTCTTTCTGACATCTGTTGGGATGAAAACAATAACTATAACAATAATAATAAAAAAAATCTAAAATATGTAAAAAGTCAATTGGGGCAAGAAACTTGGCAAGCACACAAGGAAAATTGATGCTGATAAGATCTATATTACAGACTCAAGAATAAACCATTGTCCTTTATAGAGGACCATCCTAAGCAGAGCCCTATAATGGCACATACAGGCTAGTGATTCAGTCCTTTTCACAGCAGCCTGCCTTTTTTTCCTGGATTTTGGACATGAACAGTAAGGTTTGTGCAAATTCTAGATGTGGACATTTTAAACTATCAAAAACATGTCCAGCCCTATTCTGTCATGGCCACAAAATGGTCACATAGTTCTCCATAGTCTGCCACTGAGCTGTAGTCTTGCCCAAAGTTTTAAATAGCAATAGCACTTAGACTTATATACCACTTCACAGTGCTTCACAGCACCCTCTAAGTGGTTTGCAGAGTCAGCGTATTGCCCCCAACAATCTGGGTCCTCGTTTTACTGACCTTGGAAGGATGGAAGGCTGAGTCAATCTTGAGCCCTGGTCAGGATCGAACTCCTGGCAGTTGGCAGAGTTAGCCTGCAATACTGCATTCTAACCACTGCGCCATCAAATACTGTGGTCTTCTCTGTTTATCTTCACACAGGCTTTTCCTGGGGACCTGAAGATCTGATTCCCCCCATTTCATATAGTTCCCTTCTTAATGATCCTTCCTTGGCAAGAGAACATTGCTATGACTTTTGTCATGAAGCTGTGCCAGACTGGGATGAATGGAAAAAGTTATTTCAGTTACCTTGAACTTCAGGGATATCCTTCTCCCTGCTGCCATGAGCACCTTTCAGCATTTCAGCTACTTTAGCAATGAAATGCTTGACAGAATGCTACATGTGTGGGTAAGAGTATTTCTGAGCATTGTCAATTTTCAAATACCTGTGACATTGGACCCAGAATGAGAAGAAATCGGAAGTGACTGTGTCCCCATTGTAGAAATGGGGTACTCCAGGTATTTCTAATGGCTCACTTTGAGCCATTAGCTAAAGTTGCTGCAGTTCTTCTTGTTAAATGCAGGCTTCTGGAAACTTTTCCTGAGATGATGTTTCTTGGAAAGCAAAGTCTAAAACCACTGCAGGTACAAGAGGTCTTGTTAAAAATTAAGTCAGGGATGTGGCTGATATTAGGACATAGAACTTAGAATCATAGGGCTGGAAGGACCTCAGAAGTCTTCTAGTCCAACCCCTGTTCAAGGCAGGACACCTCATACCAGGGGTCTTCAAACTTGGCCCTTTTATGACTTGTGGACTTCAACTCCCAGAATTCCTCAGCCAGCGTGCCTGGCTGAGGAATTCTGGGAGTTGAAGTCCACAAGTCATAAAAGGGCCAAGTTTGAAGACCCCTGCCTTATACCATCCTAATCAAATGGTTGTCTATTTTTGAAAACCTCCAGCAAATCACCCTTATTTGGTGAACAGGGAGCTCCAGGAGACCCCATCACTACTATTTTTGCCCCCTGTACTGAAACATGGTGTTCCTGTACTGAAACATGGTGTTTGTCGTTTTAAGAAATGCTTCCTTTTAAAGGATTGCTCATGTACTGCATGGCAGTTGCCAGGGTGTGCTGTTGATCTGAAAGTATATTCTCTCACTCGTTCTCTTAACAGGTGAGTCACACAAAATCTTCCCTGAAGTTGAAAGGAATGAAAAAGCAGCTGGTATTTCTGAAGCCGAGTGGGCATCTTTTTGAGAAGAAATGAGTGGTTTCAAGTGGGAGTTCAGGGCTAATATCTGATCCAGTAGATAGATGGCTTATCTTCAAGTTAAGCTTTCCCGAAAGCAGAGCAGCGTATTATGCCTTGCTTAGTATGCAATCATGATAGCTGCCCTTCCCTCAACCGTGCTTAAATTGCAAAGGATCAAGCATCATTTCTCTCTTATCATTTATGCTCTTGGTCAGATCCATTCATGTGATCAAATTGATTAATTAAGAATGTAAGTTGTATAGATAGCAGCATCCAGCTTTGCTAGACCCTCTGTCAAAACGAGCAACTCTTTATATCAGTGATCCTGGCCTATGGTTTCATGCAGCAAGAACTCTACCAACTGAAACCTAAATAAATTCTATATATCTTTATATTTTAGCCCATGTAGCCATTGCTTGTTTCCCCCCCCCTTCCTTCCTTTTCTGAGGAAGCTAGAGAGGCAATATATTGGCCCAACCTGACCGCAAAGGCAGAAATTTGCATTTGCAACAAGGAGATAATCATAAGATGTCAAGTTGATTAATAAGAAGAGAAATGACTGGGCCAAACAGCATGGCTATATATGGCTGCATATTGCCTGCTCTTCCTGAGTCTCTGCATCATCTGATATTTGGAACTCAGCCCCAGCAATTGCTACAAGCCTCCTGTTTCTGAGTTCTGTTGTCCTTGTGCACTTGATCTATGTCATATGGGACAAGGAAGACCCTCTAGCCCTTTTGCAAGAACTGAGATCTACACACAAATGGCATTCCCCTCCAAGTCCTACTGTCAATTTGTATTTTAGAGGGGGTGGGGTGGGGAGCTTTATGACAGCAAGGATGTGTTGTAAACACCAACTTTAAACTATAATGCAGGGCATCTTCAACCTTCATTGAGCAGGCAATTAATTAGATGAACATCAATAGTTCATGGACATGTGCATAGACTGCATTTTGTATGTGTGAGTGAGTGTGTGCATACACACATATATGCAATTACATAACATTCTCTTTGAAGAAAAATATAGGTTTCCCCCATATACACACTCCTCCAGCAAAGGTAGAAATTCAGATCTTGTCCAATTGCTCAAACAAGACCTTGTAATATGCTGAAGACTGGTGTTCACATTTTTCAAGACAGCAACATAACCAGTCATGCAAATTTATAACACAGAAGTTCTTTTCCCACAGCAGCCAACCAAATGCCTAACTGGTTATTTCCCCCCCCCCCAATACCATGGGCAATACAGTACACTTATTCACATGTACAAGTATCTGGTACCCTCCTCATTCAGTCAGGAATGCACAGACTCAGAATTCTACAATTCCTTTCCACCCAGTAACGTTCAGCAGGTTTGCTGAGAGAGCGAAGGAAGCAATGAGGTAATTCAACTCAGGAATGACTAAACTACATTCTAGTTAAATGCATAGCACAATTATAAATATATCAGTTTATCTTCCCTCCTTTGCACATATTGGCTGGGAGGACTGAACTGAGAATGCTTGTTACTTTGTTTAATAGCTTCTGCATCAAAGCATCCTCAAAAAATCTTTTTTTTTTTTTTTTTTATGTAAAGCCAAGGGAAGAAGACCTTTATATGAAGCTCTCCTATTCTTAGTATAGGAAATCCTTGACTTAAGAGCCCAGTTGGGACCAGACTTTCTGTTGCTAAGCAAGGGGATTGTTAAATGAGTCGCGCCCAATTTTACAACCTTACTTGCCATAGTTGTTAAGCAAGTCACTTACCTTGCTAAGTGAATCACACAATTATTAGGTGAATCCAGCTTTCCCCTTTGACTCTGCTTGTTCGAAGCCAATTGGGAAGGTCAGATATGGAGATCGCAGGACCTTGGGACATTGCAACTGTTGTAAATACATGCTAATTGCCAAGTGTCCAAATTTTGATCATGTGACCATGGGGATGACGTGACAGTTATAAGTGTGAGGACAAGTCATAAGACATTTTGTTTTGCAGTGCCATTGTAATTTTAAATGGTCGCTAACCAAGTGGTGGTAACTTGAGGACAACTTGTATGTGGCCAATGAATCTGTTAAAGAAACTCACGCCCACCAGCTGTCACTTTCCGAAATGAAATTGGTTCATAGGTATTTATCAAGAGGTTCTCACCTGATGTTTAATTATCAGACAATCTAGTTCTTCTGCCATGGCTATACATGTCCACATCACTTCAAGGGTAGGTCTTTTGAATTAAACAGCTTACATATTAATGTGCCGAACTTAGGTATCAGTTATAGACTAATCAAGTCATGCATGTGCATGTATAGATCACCCCAGAATCTCAGATTAAAAATTGGGATTTTATCCCCACTCCTGGATAGAATTTGTAATCTGTAATCTCAGGCTGTATATAACTGTTCCTGAACCTCAAAATGGTTGTAATACAGTAATTGGTCATGTATCAAAGGAGGATGTTTACTAACCACAGAAGTAATAATATTAACTAGAATTTTAACAGATTTTTAGTTTAAATTGAGTTAAATTATGGTCAAATTTAATTTTTGTCTGAAAATCATCAATTCTCTGGAGATTTGTACCCAGGTGGTTGTTAAGAAAAAGCGACTATGATTTGCACCTGAAAGAAATTGCGTGCTCCTGATGCAGAAGAAACCAGTGAACATCTTCATTCTGACAGAATTGTACAATATATGTAAAGTTATTCACTCTATGATATGAAAGAAAGAAACTTATACCAAGTTATGATGAATTTAAACAATTTTAAAGCATGTAATCTTGAATGAACATTTATTGACTGTACATTAAGCATCATTCCAAATACATCAGACAATAGCTCTAACATTGTATACTTATTTCACCTTCCCTTCCCTTCCTTTTTCTTCCCTCTCTCCTCTCCCCTCCCTCCCTCCCTCCCTCCCTCCTTCCTTCTTTCCTCCCTCCCTCCCTCCCTCCCTCCCTCCCTTCCTTCCTTCCTTCCTTCCTTCCTTCCTTCCTTCCTTCCTTCCTTCCTTCCTTCCTTTTTAGAAGAATTACAAATGGCAGATTTTATTCTCTGAACTATTTCAAACTCTGAATTCTGTGATTTAAGAAAGGAGATTACACAAGAATAGCTTTTAAGTTACAGCTTTGCCTCAGAGGTTGTGTGGACTAAAGGAGTTGGTGATTAGATGGTGTGCCTTCAATATCCATTTACAAAAAGATCTGGGACAAATATTCACCCAATGCAGCTTTCTGGACACCAAGAATAGACATAATTGCCAGAAAATTCTGAACTTTTTTCAGGACCAAACAAACACCAGGCAAATGTGGCAAGGGATCCAGGCCATTACGGATTACAAGGTGGCTCCATCGAGATGTAAGGATGACACAGACTTCCTAAACAAACTGAATGCATTCTTTGGTAGATTTGAGGCATCAAATAGTACTCCTGCTAGGAAAGCTGTGCCCCATCCTGATGAGCAAGTGCCTAGCTTTGATGTCACCTCTGTCCGGAAAACACTGCAGACAGTTAACATTCGGAAAGCAGCAGGCCCAGATAACATCCCTGGACGTGTCCTCAGGGAATGCGCAGAGGAGCTGGCTTGTGTTCTCACTGATATTTTCAACCTCTCATTGCAGCAGGCAGTGGTCCCATCGTGTTTTAAGATGGCCATCATCTTGCCAGTGCCAAAAAAGTCCACAATTACAGGCCTCAATGATTACCGTCCGGTTGCACTGACATCCACCATCATGAAATGCTTTGAGAAGCTGATAAAAGACACTATTGTATCTAGCCTCCCGCCAGCATTTGACCCGCTTCAGTTTGCCTACCGACCAAATCGCTCTACGGAGGATGCTATTTCTTCCGTTCTCCATCTGAGCCTGAAGCACTTGGAGGAAAGAAATACTCATGTGCGTTTGCTGTTTGTCGACTTCAGTTCGGCGTTTAACACAATCATTCCCCAGCATCTAGTAGACAAACTGGGCCTTTTAGGCTTAAACACTCCTTTGTGCAATTGGATTCTGGATTTTCTTACCAACAGGCCCCAATATGTGCGAGTTGGAACAAATACCTCAAATACCATTTTCTTGAGCACAGGTTCTCCTCAGGGCTGCGTCTTAAGTCCACTGCTGTTCACCCTGTTGACCCATGACTGCTGTGCTAGGTTTGCCACCAACCATATTGTGAAGTTCGCAGATGATACAACAGTAGTGGGCCTTATTCAGGATGACAAGGTGGAAGCTTACTGCAAGGAGGTTGAGGGGTTGGTGAACTGGTGCAAGGAAAACAGCCTAGTTTTAAATACAAGAAAAACCAAAGAGATCATTGTTGATTTCAGAAAAGGCAGGCACAGGCACACTTCTCTGTGCATTAATGATTCACCTGTGGAGATGGTTACCAGCATCAAATTCCTGGGTGTGCAGCTAACGAGTTGGCTGACTTGGTCGCTAAACAGTGAGAAACTGGTGAAGTGGGCACAGCAGCGCCTGCATTTTCTGCGCCGCATGAGAAAAGCACATCTTCCTTCCCCTGTCCTGACCACTTTCTACAGGGGGACAATCGAGAGCATCCTGTCATACAGCATCACAGTCTGGTTTGGAGGCATCGCTGCTTCAGACAGGAAGGCGGTGCAGAGAGTGGTGAGGATGGCCGAAAAGATCATTGGCAGTTCCCTCCCTACCATCCAGGACATAGCACAGAAGCGTCGCTTGAGCAGGGCCCGCAAGATTTTCTGGGACACTACACATCCTCTTCACAACCTGTTTTCCCTGTTACCTTCTGGGAGGAGGCTTCGTGGTATCCGTAGCAGAACATCCAGATTCAGCCATAGTTTCTTTCCATACAGCATTAACCTTGCGAACTCTCAAACTTCCTCCTTGCGTTATATATTCAAGATGGACAGTATTTAATATTTATTTGCTATGTATATGTAGGGATGTGGGTCTATATATATGTTGTACATAGTATGTTTAGGTGTGTGTCATGTATATGTTTCACTTTGAGAGCGGGCAACTAAATTTCATTTTTTTATGTGTGCCATTGTGCCCACAATATAAAAATGACAATAAAGGTTATTTATCTTTATCTTTATCTTAATTGAAGGCTACAACTACTGTGTTTCCCAAAAATAAGGCCTATCCCAAAAATAAGTCCTAGCTTGATTTTTACGTGTGCGTCTTATATAAGCCCTACCCCAAAATAAGTCCTACTTTTGGGGCAAAGTCCAAGTGTAAAAATCAAACTAAGGCAGGGGTGGAGGGCTGGAGCTGCCCCACATGCCCTGCACCCACTTACCTTAGGACTGGTGCAGCCAGGTCTCCCACGCCCTGACATGTGTCACGCTGCTGCCCGAGCTTGCGGCTGCTTGCAGCCAGATGCCACATGACACATTGTGCCACTGCCGCCGCTCGCAGCAGGACACCGCATGGCTCATCATGCTGGTGCTGCTGCTCATGGCAGGAGGCTATGTGGTGCGGTGCGCCACTGCCACCACTCATGGGTGCCATGTGACCTCCTGCCCCGAGTGACGGCACCAGCGTGACATGCTACACGGCATCCTGCCATGAGCAGTGGCACCGGAGCGACAAGCCAAATGTCATGCCATGAGTGGTGGCACTGGCACAATTCATCATGTGGCATCATGCTGTGAGCGGTGGCACCCGCATGATGAGCCACATGGCTTCCTGCCATGAGCGGTGGCACCGGCACAAAGCGCCATGTGGCAGGTGGCCACAAGCGGCTGCAGAAGAACTCAGGCAGCAGTGCAACCGGTGTCGGGGCATGTGAGGCCTGGCTGAGGAAGTCCTAAAGAAAGTGGATAAGACATCCCCCAAAAATAAGCCTTAGTGCTTATTACTTATTATCGAGCCCAAAAGAAAATAAAACTGGGTCTTATTTTTGGGGAAACATGGTATATTGAGGGCACTGCATTAGTACTCTTCCAAATACAATTCCAAGTCTTATTTTTCATCTTTAAACATAATATCACCTTCTCTAGGTGAGACCAACTCATCCAGAATGCTTGATCTGGATAGGAGAAACATATATTCTGACTCTGAATCAGTGGGGATCCAGAGGACAATACTTTTTGGTCACAGCCCATACCTATGAAGTAACCTCCCTCTTGGTTAATCACAATTATCTCAGTGACAACCCTGACTTTATTTTCTAAAGCTGCCTGCATAGAGTTTTTCTGCAGGGTCTTTGAAAACCGATGTTGCTTTATTCTGACAGATGCTAACTGAGAGTTAAAATTACGGTGACAGCTGATTTGATCTGTTGTATATGTTTACACTGTTCTTATCTGTGTTGCTTTATCTTTTTAATCACTGTAAGCCACCAGGTGTCTCTGGATTCTGATGGCATATAAATTAGGGAAATAAATTATTACTGTAGGGATTCCTGCTAAGAAAATATTGGCCTTCTTTTAGGCAGATTAACTAGCTGACCCCAAAACTTGTTATGTACAGTACATCTTATCTGATAAATTTCTGGAAATGAAACTGACGTACTGCAAAATTCTGTAGCAGGGCTTACCGAATTTGTCATTTCTCCCAGAAGTGTTGAATCCAAGGCGTTTCTGCCTTTGACAACTGGTTGGAGTATTTCTCTTTCTATAGAAAAGGTTTGGAGGAATTCCTGAACCAATATCTCTGCCCTCAAATTTGGTAATCTTACTAGGCCATTTGGAGTTATGTCTCCCTAGAAGCTTGCAGTATTCCATTCTGGAGTATTATATTTAAAGTCATAGCTAAAGGCATGTGAATATGGGCTACTGAGACATGCAGACTTTCCTATAAAAATAGAGGCGGCCCCTTTGTGCTTCCTTATTCATACCGTAGCTAGAATTTCAAAAGGTGGTTATTTAACTGTGCAGGATTTTGTTGTTCTTATTAGGCATGGATTGCTGTATAAGTCAACGCTCAATTAACTGGTGCAATTTGACTGCTTGGAAGCACCATAGAGTAAATGAAAGCCTTTTTAGGCTTAATGTGGTGGTGATATGAATTAATGGTGCTGTTATCACCTGATAGTACAACCCCATATGAGGTAAGTTGAGTACAGGCCACTGTTTCCAGCAGAGTTGATGACTTACAATAATGATGCAATGGGCAATCTGGAGCATAAGTGTCTTAAATCTTGCCATGGACTAGGTAATTAATTTATCCCCTAACTGCATGGCAGAGAAAACTATAACTGTTCCTGCTAGCAGACAATTGCCTTTTATGAGAGATAACCATTTCAGGGGCTGAGAACACAAGCCATGAATACACGATACAAATGCTTGCTTTCATACTGTCACCGTGGGCTCCTGATCTAAAGAGGGAAATGTTGGACTAGGATGGAAGGAGCAAGCCCACATGTTCAAATGAAGACACTCCCTGTGGACCTGCTTCTGACTTTGAACATTAAATGGAAATGCCTTGGGAACTTGTTAAGTGGAAAAGTAGTATATAAAGTAAGCATCCTCTGAGTTTTACGAGACACAATGCCAATCTCAGCAGCAAAATTACAATGGACATTGAGACTGAATTGCATCTAGCCTTTTCCTAAACATTAGGAGAACATGCAGAAGACTGAACGCCACCCAGGGAGATTATCAGACCATAATGCCTCCAACTAAGATACCAAAGAGAAATAAAAAATAAAGTACCAAAGAGAAATAAAATATGACGTGGCGTGATGGCTCAGTAGTTTAAAGATGCTGAGATAGTCAGCTGGAAAGCTGATAGCCTGGATTCAAGAGTCGAGTGCCGTGTGATGGGATGAGCTCCTGTTCTTGCCCCAGCTTCTGCCCACATAGCAGTTTGAAAGCATGCAAACGCAAGTAGATAAATAGGTATCACTTTGGTGGGAAGATAAAAGTGTTCCATGCCCCTCAACATATAGTTATGCTGGCCGCATGACCACGGAAGTGTCTTTGGACAATGCTGGCTCCATCAGCTAAGAAATGGAGATGAGCACTGCCCCCTAGGGTTGGACACAATTGGACAGGGAGAACTTTTATCTTTAAATATGACTAAGTTAATAGTTAACTTGCAGGATCCAATCTGGGTCGGTCACCGAGACCAGAGGTTTAATCTTCTGAGCTTTCAGACTCGCGCTGCAGCCCATCCTCAGGGAATTTCTCTCTACCACATTCTAATGAGAGAGAAGTTCCTGGAGGATGGGCTGCAGCACAAGACTGAAAGCTTGTAAGATTAAACTTCTGGTCCCGGTGACCAACCCAGATTGGATCCTGCAACATTATCCTAGGACACGTCTATTTGTCTCTTTTAACTTAGGCGTTCTACTTTAAAAGTTCCCTTTGATATATATTTTATGTAGTTTAACTAAAATAGAGAGATCCTTACATTTAACATTGGGACGTATATTGTAGTGGCAGCTCTTTTCAACCTAAAGGATCAATGTTCTGATTTTTTTTACTGCTCCTCACTTTGGGTTACTGTATTCATTCATCTTTATCCATGAAATTGTTTGAGAAGGTTACATTTAGTCTATGGTCCTGACAAGATCCGCAAATACAGCACTGCTGATAAAGTGAAGCTTAAATAAAAAAATAAAAAAATCAGCAAATCAGTATTGTAAAGTGAGTGATCAGAAAAGGGAAGGCAGGAGAAAGAATTGGATGCAAAGGCAGCATCCAGATGGTGTAGTGGTTAAATACGAGCCTATCCTTAGTTATAGAAACCCTGTGGATGAAGATCAGTCCCAATATTTTGGCTCAATCTACCTTATTGGGTTGTCACTATGGGGGATGGGGTTGGGGGAATAGAGGACAGAAGGCTCTTTCATTCAATCATCCTGAATCCTTGAAGAAAGACGAGTAAATAAATCTGAACATGTTAAAAACCTAGTGAGATTGGCCAGGTAATTGGAGCCTCTCTTTTTTTTTTTTGGGCAAGGTTTAACAATTCATGCTTGAACTTAGTGTGACTTTATCATAATGATTCAAACATATGAAGATGTGCCTCTGTGGACATCAATATGATTAGATAGTCAATTGCCGTGCTCAAGTAACATCCTTTCTTATGTTTTCTTGGCCAAACTGTGGTTTAATCATTGCTGACTTTGGAAACTGTTGACCCCTGCAAGTTTCCTTCCCTCCTGAGTTCATGCAGGAAAGAAGGAATTATGCTCCCTTGTTATTGTGTGTCTATCAGTCTCTCTCCCATGCTGTTCTACCCTTGTGTTACTCTTGGCTACCTTATTTTCCCCATTCTTACTTCTCCTCCACACGGCTGTTGGTGGAATTCTGATGGCTCTTGTTTTATGCCTAAACAGTTCTAGTTTTCCCTACCATATGGTCATCCTGATGTTACCATTTGCCTCAATCATCCTTTTTGTAGTTGCTTGAACATCTTAATTGATCTCATGAGCTATGTTAGGGATTTATAACAGACATCAATGTAATTCATCTCATAAGCACGTAACTGTCTTTCTCTCCAATCGGAAGCGTGAATCTCGTGCATCTATAAATATGCCCCAAACAGCTTTTTATCCCTGTGGTGATATAAACATCTTGGAAGGATTGTCAGGATTGCATAGAAGGCTTTTGTAAATGGAAGTATTTCAGTGTGTTATCTCTATTTGCATTTTTGATGCAATTCTCTTTTGTTTGAAGTAGTGGGGAGCAGAAATGGTTTTTAGTAAAAGTAGAAAGGTTGTTATAACCCTACCATGATTTTCTCATGTTAGCATTCTGCAACATGGTCGTATTTTGGAGTAAATCTATGAAATATTCTGGTTTGTTCTTTTGCTGCTCTTAGGATTTTTCCTAAGGATTTTTTTTTAAAAAATAGGTAGCATACAAAAGAAATGAACATCTACGTGAAACTGCCCAGAATACAGGTTTGTAATTTTCTGCTCCAGAAAGCATGGAGCTTTCGATGGCGAATATGATTGCATTATTAATACAGATATATATTGGTTCATTTGTGAAACTTCACTGTGATGTTTGGCACATGTCCTTTACCCATCTATGAGGATTATATTAAATGTGAATGTGACTAATTAATACTTTAACCATTTTTTTAACTCCCCCAAATCTAAATGTCTATTTCTCCATCTGTTCAATAAGCATCTGTAATCTTTATCATTATGTAACAATAAGCCAAGACAACATCCTGATCATGGTTTCATCTACCAACGTGTGAAGGAATAATGAGAATGCATGGATTGGTTCCAACAATCTACAGCAGCCTTATGGGCCAACATTGTCCCTCAGCCAACATGCTCATGATTCTGATCTAAAAGGAATGGCGTCATTAAGTTTAGCAACTTAGTTCTGGCAACTATATTTAGATGCCAGTCAGTAGGACATCAGCATGGGAGAAATGGTGGAACAGAAGGAATCCTCAAAAGATTGAAGCCAGACTCACTTCAATAAACTTCTGAAGAGTGCAAAGAAAAGTTCCTCAAACAGAACAATTTCTGCAGGAATGGTCCTTCAACTGGAAATGGGCTTAGCAAAGTTCAGTGTTTAAGCATGATGACTATGTTGAATGGAAGAGCATGTGTACTAAGTTCAGTTCCTCTTTTATCTCATATCCTCACCTTCTACTGTTGCACCAGTTTGCCACATGTGATGGTTGACTTTTTCCTACTTTTTGAACTATGCTTTGATCTCCTGGAGCCCACTGTTGGCAGAAGTCCATGTTGGCCAAGTACCAACATAAAGTTACTTTTCTCCTCAGCAAGCCTATCTGTCAGGCCCCAAGAACCAACAAAGACACATAGAATTACTTCTGAGCAATTTCCAGAAACTGTCCTCATCTACAGACAGAAATCTTGCCAGCTAAAGCAACTACTTGCACAATTTAATATATAGTCTAAGAATTTCTAGGGAGGAGTTGCCTTGACCTTCTTTCAACCAAACTTGCCTCTTGCTTCTCTGGAATGCAGCCCCTCACTCTTGGGAATCCAGGCTACATTCCACTACAATCACTCCTAGTTACATGATAGTAAACTTGGAAGGGAGCTCTCAGTGAACAGCTTCCCATTTATCTTGTGTTGTTTTTTTTAACCAGGTGTCATGAATTGCATCCATAAGTTAATGAGACGAGGACAATTTCCTCATTAGAAGGACATTCTTGCAAACCTCTATTATGAAAAGGGATGACCTCTTCCTGTGGAGAAAACAGCCTTGTCCAGCAGAGAAAATTAAAGATTGTCTTTCAGGGCTTTTGAATGGGTGCTTTCCAGAAAAAACAAAACAAAGATATCTTGAACTATAGTTTATTGTTTCATATTGGGGTGATCCCAGGAATGTCATATTACTTTTTCCAGCTGCTCCTCTTGGTCTTCTTATGTGAGGTGGAACAGTGAGGTGACAGTAAAATCATGTTTGCCCTTAGCAGTAGTGAGGGTGCAGCTGATACAGAATCCCTTTCATCATTATCTTTAATCTTTAAGAAATAGAAGTTGACCTCTCTGCCTCTCTGCATTTCTCAGTAGAGAGGTCAACTTCTATTTGTTGCTCCTCTTATCTGATAAGGACCCAACCAAATCTCACATATGGAGGTTGGTGCCTCCATGTGCGCTATTTATCTTCCTTGTAGTTGAAGATTTTGATTCATTTACTTACATTTTAATATTATAAAATTACTGACATTTTATTATTTTCATTATATTATATTATTATACTTTATCACTGTACTTTAGCTTCAACATTTCATCCTAATTTCTTGTTTTATGTCTTATATTTACACATACCACTTGTCAACTGAGATATAGTCCTTGACTTACGACCAGTCCCTTAGCCGACTGTTCGAAGTTAAACAGACACATATATTTTAGGCATATGACAACCAACCTGCATTTACGGCCGTTCGCCACACCCTGTGGTCACATGGCCGTGATTTATTATGATTTTGCCAGAAACAGGCATTTACTTCCTGTTTCTGGCCAAAACTGGCCCATAGCAAACAATGGGTTTGCTTAACAACCATGATGTTCACTTAAAGACCGGGGCAGTCACTTAACGACTGCAGTATTCAATCAACAACTTCCACAAAAAGATTGAAAAAATGGATCCAGTCACACGGTGACCCACTTTATGACCGTCATGACTTACGATGATAATTGCCAGGCTAAATCACGGTTGTAAATCAAGGACTATTTGTATTTATATTCATTTATTTTTTTAGGGTTTATATCATTGTTTTCTAGCAGTTCCCAAATATCAAATCAATGCTCACTTTACATCACTAAAATTGCTGCCCCTGTCTTTGAGTATTATGTTGATAACACGAAGAGCTGGTTTATGATCCGACCATTTGTCTGCTTTAAACTTATTATTGCAAGCTTGAGCCCCAATTACGTTTTTTGTCTAGTAAAGTAACCACTGATAGAGAAGTGAGAACTGATGCCTAAAAGTTTAACGTATTCTGCAAAGCAAGTATGCAAACATGGTTAAAGAAGCAATCAATCCACCAAATCATTTTTAAAAAGCTATTAACCTCCCCAAATCTTATTCAGGGCCACTCCTATATGCTGTTCACATAGAGGCAACACTTGAGGAAAGAATCAGCCTGCCAAACAGAAAAGCAAAGGAACCCCTAGCATCAGGCTGCTCTGGGTGTCTTAATCCAGAAACAGCTGCTTTAAAATGTACATTTTTTTTATTAGAACACTGACTCTTGTTTATTGTTATTGATTTTATTGGATTAGTATTGACTCACTGCGCCCTGTGGGACTATTAACAAAAAGCTAGCAAAGCATTAAAGCAAAGCCAGGCTTTTGGTGGATTGCACTTACAGCATTTGCTTTTATCTTTTCTTTTCTTTTCTTTTCTTTTCTTTTCTTTTCTTTTCTTTTCTTTTCTTTTCTTTTCTTCTTTCCCTCCCTTCCTTTCTTCCCTCCTTCCTTCCCCCTTTTTTTCTTGGGTTAATTGCTAGAAGAAAACTGTTCATTGAAACATTCCAAATCCAATAAGCAAATTAGATTGTACAGAAAATCAGGCAGTGAAGTCCTTGGTTCAATTTATTATTTATTATTTCTTAAGACACTCAAGTAAGAGGCATTGATTTGTTGTTGTTGTTGTTGTCTGGTTTGTTTACTTATGTTTTGCCTTGGAAACTGTTACTTGCCAGATGTTGCTAAACTACAATTCCCAACATTCCTCCATTTCATCTGTGCTGTTTGATGCTTGTGGGAGTTGCAGTTTAGCAACATCTGAAAAGCCACAGGTTCTTCATCCTGTTCCGTATGGTATGGCTAGGTCTACCACATGTTTATTAATTTTACCTAGCTTGACCACCATAGCTTTTATCAGTTGGATGACAACTATTAATTCAAGTTGTGAAGTTTTCCCTGACGTTTTGTGTTCATGCTAGGAAAAGCTGCTGATACCGTTTTTAAAAGAGGAGCAGACAAAATCATAAGGAATAAGTTGAACAATGTTTCTTAGCATTGATAGCTAAATTAACTTTCCCTGTTCAGAGGCAGTTTACTTCTGAAGGTTAGTCATAGGAGAACAGGACCAAGAAATATCATTGATTGCCTTCAGGCTCAACTTGGTGTTTCCTGGAAGCATGGGGCTGGACTAGGATAGAGAATAAAATATTTGACTCAATATGCTTTTGATCTGGTCCAGTCAGGCTTCTTATACAGGCTTTCAGGTGCTTCTGGACCACAATGAAATCTCATAAAAATCAGATATGGACTTGTTAAATACGACCACAGTTGAACCCCAAATTTCTCTTGTTAAGCGAGACAGTTGTTAAGTGAGTTTTGCCCCATTTTGCAATCTTTCTTGCTACAGTTGTTAAATGAGTCACTTTATCTGTTAAGTTAGTAGCACAGCTGTTAAGTGAATGCGGCTTCCCCATTCACTTTGCTAATCAGAAGGTTGCAAAAGGGGATCACATGAGCCCAGGACACTGCGACCGTCATAAATATGAGTCAGTTGCCAAGCGTCTGAATTTTGATCACATGACCATGGGGATGCTGTAGCGGTTGTAACTGTGAAAAAACGTTATAAGTCACTTTTTTTCAGTGTTGTTGTAACTTTGAACGGTCACTAAACAAATGGTTGTAAGTTGAGGATTATCTGTAGTCCTTCTTTTCCATTAACATGTCACTTTTTTTCATTTGTCCAAAATCCTTCCCTCTCCCTCCTGTCCTTCCTTCCTTCATTTCTTCTTCCAGGCTTTTTTTTCTTCTGTTCCCTCCTTTCAAATCCTTTTCTTTGCCAGCTTTAGTAGTCCAAGATTTCAAATGGAAAATTTTCCACCAAGATTTCTTTGACAAACATTAATGGGCACACTTGAAAAACCAGCCTTGCCCTTCCCTCCATCATCTAATTTCAGACTCTGAGGGGGCAGACCAAGCAGATGGTTGGCATGAAGGAGGAGGATTCAGAGCTTAAAGTCCTGGTGAAACATCTCTGAAATCAGTGGGAGAAGCGTAGACCTGACATTTGATAGAGGCATGGGAAAAACGAAACGTTCCAGACAAAGGTCAAGTCTGTTTGCCCGTTATTTTTCAAATGCAACCATCATGGGCAATTGATCCTGTAGTTCCATTGAGAAACTTTTGTGCAGAAGGCAGTTCTGGAATTATTTCAGAGAGGGGACCGATATAGAAGAGTATTGAGACATACAAGCACCATCACTACTACTGCCACCCAGCCCAGCCCATGTATTCACAATAATATACAGTAAAAATAATAATAGGAGTGGAATGAGAGAGTATCACAAAAGACGGATAGTGAAATGGGAGACATATACAATTAAATAAATAGATAAACAAACAAACAAACAAACAAACAAACAAAGGGATGGGATAGGATGGGATGGGTAAGGCCAGACCAGAGAAGAGAAGAGAAGAGAAGAGAAGAGAAGAGAAGAGAAGAGAAGAGAAGAGAAGAGAAGAGAAGAGAAGAGAAGAGAAGAGAAGAGAAGAGAAGAGAAGAGAAGAGAAGAGAAAACGATAAGGTAAGTCAAGTCAAGTCAAGTCAAGGTAAGGTAAGGTAAGGTAAGGTAGGGTAGGGTAGGGTAGGGTAATGTAATGTAATGTAATGTAATGTAATGTAATGTAATGTAATGTAATGTAATGTAAGGTAAGGTAAGGTAAGGTAAGGTAAGATAGGATAGGATAGGATAGGATAGGATAGGATAGGATAGGGCAGGGCAGGGCAGGGCAGGGCAGGGCAGGGCAGGGCAGGGCAGGGCAGGGCAGGGCAGGGCAGGACAGGACAAGACGCCCTAGATTTATGACCACAATTGAGCCCAAAATTTCTGTTGCTAAGTGAGACATTTGTTAAGTGAGGTTTGCCCCATTTTATGATCTTCTTTGCCACAGTTGTTAAACGAATCACTGAAGTTGTTAAATTAGTAAGACAGTTGTTAAGTGAATATGACCTCTCCCATTGACTTCATTTGTCAGAAGTTTGCAAAAGATGATCACACAACCCCAGGACACTGCAACCATCCAGTTGCCAAGTGTCCAAATTTTAATCATGTGACCATGGGGCTGCTGAAATACTTGTGTGGAAAACAATTGTAGGCCATTTTTTTCAGTTCCATTGTACCTGTGAATGGTCACTAAACAAACTGCTGTAAGTTGAGGACTACCTGTATTCATGTGTTATGGAAAGAGCACCCTAAATGGAATGTACTATGGAAAAAATCTCAGTTCACATAAAAAATTACTATGGCATATGTTGCGAGGAAGGGATGTTAAAAAGCCATTTTTAAAAAAATACAACATATAAGAGCACACTTCTGCCCTCTTTGTTATGTGGAAATGAGAATGGGACATATCAAAAGTAATATAAAAGGTGAGCCTAATAGCAATGGGATATGTAAGAACTGTCTGGCGGTGTAAAACAAGAAAAGATATGGTAAAAAGGAAAAGGGTAATGATTGTAAATGGGACACAAAAGTGAGTGGGTAGTATAAAGGAACTGCACTGAGGAAGTTTGTCCATATACAAAGTATGGACAAGAAACTAAACTGCAAAAGAAATATATACAGAAGAAGAGATAGATCAAGAAGAAGGGGAAGACTAAGAAAGTTGTTTTGAGTGGAGTTGATGAAATTCTGGGAAAAAAAGGAGCTGAGAAGTTTAAAGGAGAAAAGTATCCAGTGTTACATGGATATGATACTGTAGAAGCAAAGATGAAGGGTCCTTAGTACTCTCTGAGCTTGATTGTTTTCTGGTAGATGTTTCATCACCCAAACTAGGTAACATCATCAATGCTAGTCTTGCACTGATGATGTTACCTAGTTTGGGTAATGAAATGTCCACCAGAAAAAAAACCAAGCTCAGAGAGCACCAAGGACCCCTCACTTTTTCTTATCTTTTGCTTTATTTCTTACTCCCCTTCTGGGCTTTGTATATAATTTCTGTTTACCAAGAAAGGGAATAGCGTGATGGATTTAGCTGCTGAGTTTTTGAAAGCAATGGATTTGTCCATGTCTTCTACTCAAGACGGCTCTTCACAGCCTTTCTTTGGACTTCTATTGAAGCTAGTAATTAACAAAGTTAATAGTTTCTATCAAAAGTCCTTTTATGTTGCTGATAAATTTCTATTTCAGATTTAGGGGTGAGCAGAATTAGCACCTACAGGCATTTCTAGCATTAGTATTGCTATATCATTCAAGGGAGTTTTTCATGCTATCAGTTCTTACTATAAAGTTTGTTCATGGGAAAGCTGCATTTTATAAATGTCATGGACAAATGATTGTTGCTTGCAAATTTAGCTCATTTTATTAGTCACTGTTGATCACAGAGGAGGGATTAAATGATGAATTAATTGCTCTATGGGCAATTAATTTATTATTACTTGTCCATTGAGTTGCTTCGCTAAAACTGCCACACTATCAGAGGCTGTTTTCACACACATGCAGTACTTTATTTATTGATATTCTCTTATTTCTTTTTAATTTTCTTTTTGTTACCATAAAATAAGAACAGGCCAGACACCTGTTTCCCCAAATAAGGATTAACAGGTAGAAATAAAAGAACTAAACCTGCAAACAGAGTTTAATTAAAACAACAGGAACTCTGAAAAGCTGTTGGAACGCTTTGCCTGCCTACCATGGAGAGGCAACTATTACATTTGATTTAATTACAGAATATTATTATTAATCAAGTCCAAAATTTGTAAGAGCTAAACACAACAACTCTGAAGTCCAGTAATCTAACAGTGAAGTTGTCTGGAAACTTGATGCAAACAAATAAATGAATAATGGATGGCTATGTTATTAAATGTTATTTAAGATTATTAAGAGGGAAGGAAATCTACTGTTTGGGGTAAGCTTGGTATAATGGCCTCTGGCTACACAGGCAATATTTGTAATAGAATTTTTAGGGAACTGAAAATAAAAATTCAGCCACTAAGTTTTATATGTAACTCTAGTCAGTACATATGAAATGTGTACACTTACACTTTGATTTTTTCTCTTTTTTTCATTTTTAGTTATATCAATCGGTTTTGAATTCCACAATAAAAGATAAGATCAGAGCTCAGCATATCAAGGAACACCTTGTTAGATTTGATCTGAATAATGAAAATCCCCCCCCCCCAAATGTTAATATGAGATTCTTCTTTATTGTTTCACTTCAGATTAACTGTACTGCTTGTGGGAGAGTATATTTTTGTATGTAACTCTGGATTTTGTTGACCTTTTTTTTTTTTGCACTTTTTAAATGGGTGCCATTTCTCTTCCAATCATTAAAAGCTATTGCCTTCAAACACCTAATAAATAATCTTCTTTTATCCCCTGCTTCACTCTCTGATTCTTTCTACCCACAAACAGTGCAAAAGTGGCAAGCTCTACAAAGCAAAGAACAAGAAAGAACCTGGAAAATCACAAAGGCTCAAATCTGTAAGATATACCTTAGCTGACATTCATATTTGAACATAAGATGCCCGCGGTAATATTAACTTCAATCAGAAATAGCCTCAAATTAATTGATGATGGGGATGATACTGCTAACAAAGGCTCAGACGGACTAAGCCCCTCATGTACATATAAAGCATGTGAAACTGCAAAACCCTTTTTTTCTTTGGATTATATGCTTCACCAGTGGTTTTAAAGCAGTGGAGGCAATCCAGTCTTGATTGTACATATTCAGGACTCAGGATCAGATTTCAAGAGATGCATCTGTTAAATTCAGTGGCATCTGGATGAATCCCATACAGCACTTAGGGTAGAATGAAAAATAAACCCCCAAGTGGCCTCAAGAGCTCTCAGGGAGAGTGCTAATGACCAGATGACTGCAAAAAAATATGATCCTTCCAAGCCTCCCCCCCCCCATCCTGTCAGAACTAATCCTTCCATCGCCCCCACTATCCTTCCAGAACCAATGAAGTTTCTTGGATGAGAAGTGAAACATCTTCCTCAAGGGAAAAAAAACACAGTCTGGATGACTGGGAATCTCCACAGATAGTGAATTTTTTTAAAAAAATCAGCCAATAAAGTAATCCCAATATTTCAACAATTAGTTGAATCCTTATGGAATTAAATCTACACACATACACATAGAGAAAGAGAAACAGAGACAGACACACACACACACAGAGAGAGAGAGAGAGAGAGAGAGAGAGAGAGAGAGAGAGACAGACAGACAGACAGACAGACAGACAGACAGACAGACAGACAGATTAAAGTACTACTAACTGATGGGTGGATACCTTGTTTCTCTGCCTTCATTTTGCAATCAACCACATCTGGCTCAACAGACTCACTAATCACTCAGTACTGCAACAAAATTTGTAACAAGATTTTGATAGATAGACAAGATTCCTAACAATGACTCTGTAGATTTCTCGACCAGTTCTCCCTGCTCTGTAAAAACCAACAAGACAGGGAAAACAGGGCTGCTTCCTAACCCATTTATCAGCAGTGACCATGCAAAACATGGACATTGAGAAGCACAGGGAGGGCTGCACATGTTCTGTTCTGGATTCCATGATCAGATGGAAGACAAAATAGGGATATAAGAATGGAGCAGTCAGCAACATTCCAAGTCTTTACCCATTTGTTTTCCCCATAGGGGGAATTTTCTTTTTAGGCCTTTTTCCTCCATAGCTTCCAATCAGAGGGTCCAATTCTGTTATTTTGTCAGCCCTTTTACCTAATGTTTTCCTAAGACAAATGAAGAAGAAAGAATAAAAATAAATGGTTGAAAACATTTTTGCCATTTCAATTTGATTAAAGTAATTTAAAATTTAGGGGACATATCAAATGTCAACATCTGAGTGAGATGTCTACTTGTTGATGGTGGTTGTTTAAAAACAAGAACAGGAAGCATTTGATCAGTGACATGTTCCCATCTGTTTGTCCAATTGACAATAGTACATTACAAAGACCTAACAAACACAAAACTTCATCACCTTCAACAATAGGGCACTTTCATCAATAGAATGAAGATGCATAGCCTCTTCATTCTATTACATGCTGTGAATGGACCCAGGCAAGACATCATTAAAGGAACTTATAAAAATTTGGTCTGTACTATTTTCAACGGTACTGATTCTGCCAGTCTTCAGGTACATAAAATTGGACCAAATCTGTCCCACTGTATAACCTAAATATAGAGAGCCCGTGGCCACGTTTCATTTCTCCAATCCATGGTTCTTTCAATAGTGAAGGATGCAGTTGGTGGGGGATTACTTAACTTATCTACAACACAACGTATTAATTTCTTTAAAAGATCTATTCAAAAATATTACATTGTCTCAAATATATATAGAAATCTAACTGAGGAAGAGCTGCAGTTTCAACATAGAGCCAATTGTTTGCTTAGTTTGGGAACTGGCTTCTTCATTGGAAGTGAGTTAATACATAGTCTCAGAGAAGATTTTTTCCCCCCCCCTTACTAAAGTGCATAATGGAATGGTGGATAATCCCTGGAAAATATTTCTTTGTATTTAAATTATCCAGTACTTCTCCAAAATGGCCAAAGTTTTCAGGCATTTGGGTTACATTTGCTCAAAGTCTCTTTGTAAAATATTTGTCAGCTCTTGTAACAAGGAGGCAGGACAATTTATAGCAATTGCAACACTTCCCTGTGATGTGCTTTGTCCTTTCCCTCTAATATCAAACTTCAAAGACGAAAGAATGCTTTAGATGAAACACAATTTAATTATTTTATCTCATAATGGATTCTGGGAATCTTTCCTATCTGATGTTGTTAAATATGACAAATGAAAAGAGAGTTTGTATTCCCAGCCACAATGATTTAATGTACGCTTTTGAAGGATCAAGCATTTCCCAATAGGGTCACTGGGATAAAGCCAGGGCCGTCCAATTCTGGAATGAGACTTCTCAGAGAAGAAGGTGAAACAGTTGCTAGAGCTCGCTCTGAAGTGCAAAGGCAGACGTGGTCCTGCAGAAATCAAGGCAGACATGGTGGCCTCATTTTGTAGCAGAAGTTTATCGTGACGATCACCCAAAGTTCTGTGCTGGCTAGAAAAGATTCTCTCCCTCCTGCATTGCTCCCTGGCTGGCTGACAAGAAGAAAACTAAACATACCACTCAAAAGTGGTAATACTAAACATACCACTCAAAACAGGAATTGGGTATGCCTAGTCTAATGAAAAGAAGGACTAGGGGAGAATGAAATCACTGTTCCTACATTTGAGGGGCTCCTACAAAGATGAGGGGGTCAAACTATTTTCCAAAGCACCAAAAGGCAAGACAAGAAACAATGGATGGAAACTAACCCGGGAGAGAAGCAACCTAGAACTAAGGAGAAAATTCCAAACAGTGAGAACTACCAACCAATGGAACGGCTTGCCTTCAGAAGTTGTGAGTCCTCCATCACTGGAGGCTTTCAAAAAGAGACTGGACAATTATTTGTCTGAAATGGTATAGGGTCTCCTGATGATCTAGAAGACCTCCAAGCCCCCTTTCAACTCTATTATTCTATGTTCTATGTCCTAACTATCTCTCACTAATAAAGGAGAATGCTTATAGCTCAGGCTTGAAACGAGGGGTCCCTGGTGCTGTCTGAACTTGGTTGTTTTCTTGCAGACATTTAATTACCCAAACTAGCTAATATCATCAGTGCTAGATGAAGCTAGCACTGATGATGTTACCTAGTTTGGGTAATGAAAATCTGCAAGAAAGCAGCCAAGTACAGTCTCTTTCTCTCACTTTTCAACCTGAATAACAGTGGATGAAAGTTTTACCAGGGCTGTCTGTAGAACAGAGAGAGCAAAGGCTTGGTTTTAAATTAAGGTTTTATTTATTTATTCATTAAATTTGTATGCCACCCATCTCTCTACCAAGCAACTCTGGAATGGAAACAACTTTTCAAATTATCCCATACAATTAATAGCCTCCTCCCCCAAAAGCACCACTTGGTGAGTCAAGATAACAGGATGTTCTAGGCAGATTAATGGTTTCTTGTCATTGCTCTGGCCCAATCTTTGGCTTCCCAATGGTCCTTTTGAGAACTTGGACTTCCCTGCCAGCATTCTTCTTTAATATCATCGTTCTTTGGATTGATGTAATCAATATCATAGCTAGTATGATCCTGCTATGTCCTGTTCTAATTGTCAAGTCTCATGTGACCAATGAGCTAAAATGCTTCTTCTCTAGTGTAGATAATAATAAAAAGGATAAGCCAGTGGTAGAAATGAGTATACCTCCTGTATTCCCCCCACATATGGGCAATTGTGAGGCTTCAGTTTGTAAGCCTACTTGTCTTCCCTCCCCAGCTCCAGAGTGCTGGATATTCAGATTTTTCCTTCTGCTTGCTTAATTTGCATGCTCTCCTTTACATATTATGCCCCCATCTTAGGCCTTAATATCGTTTCTTGATTTCCTTTTTGTCCTCTCAACTATCTGTAGCCCTCATCAAAACAGGTTTGCATATAACATTGTGAAGATGGAATCTGGAAGGTTTAAAATTTGTTTTTCTGTTTCATTAGGTATTCTAATGAATGGAATTTTTTAGTGAAAGCTGTGGTCTTTTGGTGATCCACCTTCTTTAAAGTATTTGACGCTTAAATATATAATTTTCGCTTTGTATGTATATGTATTCAGAAGATTTACTTCCACGCAGTGCACTTTCTTGATTTCTCTTCCCTCAGATAGTTTATCCAAGTTGAAAACCATTCTCCATTCTCTTCTTTCCCTGATCTCCACCACAATTCTATTATTTCCAGTTCTTAGGATGTTCTTCCAAACTAGAAAATGTCTTGAAGTTCATATTTCTGCTGATTATTCCTGTAGTAGTACAAATCAAACGTTGCACATAATTGCCACATGGAAAACATTGTAAAACTACCATAAAAGAAAATACACCCATTTGATCCACCTTAAACCAAGTCTAGTTCTATCACCCTCAGTGGAAAAACAGCTCCATCCTTTGCCAGCAAATAATTTATACGTCCTGGGATTTCCAGAGTGAGTTGTAAAATTTATCTTTTACACACCCAGCCCAGGGAGTTTTGGAACATAAAATGATGCTGTAAGTGAACATTACCCAGAGTGTGGTCAATGAATCAGTAGTGTAGCCATTCAGCGTGAAAATGTTAGATAGTAATATCTCAGTCACTTATATTACATTATCTTTCAGAGAGCTTTGGGGAAATATGGCTGGGATGATCAGAAAAGTCAGAAAACAAGAACAACATCTTGAGCTTCTGCCATGCTACATCAATCACATTATTCTTACTACTGTAGGTGAGGGCTACAACACACATAAAAAGTGAAACATTCCTTAAAGTTTGCCACTTCATGTAATTATGGGGCCTCTTAACTTTCTATTCTGCTTATGTTTATGTGTAGGAAAATCCTATTCAATCCTATTCAGCTCCACTTAAGGTTAAGGTTAGGCCTAAGGGTTTCTTGAAATCAGGACCAGAAACCTATTTGATGATTACATTCAGGGAGGTTTTGTATGGAAAGTGACCCTCTAAGCATTCCATTTTGCCTAAATGTGTATCTTGTACAAAATGTGTGTGACAGGCTTGTAAAACAATTAATCCCAGCTCTCTCCTCAATGCATAGAATATAGGACTAGATGTATCTAGCAGAAGGTTGAGAAAATGTCTCAGACAGAGTTCTTGAAGGCCATTATAGAAATGTTCTAAAGTTCTCCTCTGAAGAGGAATCATCCCATCACTTCTCCCAGATCTTCCCAGGGTGTGAAATTGTTATCTTAGGAATGTATTCTTCTTTAATTATGTTTCTTTATTCTGTGTGGCTGTTGTTTTAAATAATTATGTGCTTTTCCTTGATGGATTTTGTTCTGTTCGCACAGCGGACATGAAGACGAGGCAGTTGGTACAAAAGATGTTCTTTATTGAATACATTCACTGAACAGAAGCATGGAGAAAGATTGAACAGAACTGAACATAAGCAGGAATCAAGCTACTAACTAACTACTAACTGGCCACACTGGCCACTCCTTATATTCCCTTGCAAGGGAATGCTCAGCCAATCGATGCAGGCTATTCTCCCGCCTCGCGCATGCGCGCGAGGCTGGAGACAGCCTGTCTGGGTCCCGGGCAGACATGTGGTCTGTCCGGGTCTCTGCAACGTTCTGCAGACTTCCTGAGCCTTGCTGAATGACTCAGCAAGGCCCAGGACATAAAAGATTTTATGAAGTTTTTAGCTAATGACATTTCATTAACAATATATGTACGCTTTGGGGATTTTTTTTGATAGAAAAGTATTATAGAAATCTGTAAATCAAAAAGTTATTCTCTACTTTCAGTCTGTAAGAAGGAATTTTGATCTCTATGGCTAAAGAAATATTTATTCTGTTCTGTGGGGTTAGCCTTCAAGTGGTAGAAAATAGTTGATTTGTAGAACTTCAGATTTCTTTGTTTATGCTTAGTAGATTCAAGAAGTTTTTTTTTTTCAATCATTCTTCATGTGACTAATGTTATGGATCAGTTACATGCTCTCCAGAGAATCCTTCCTTCCTCCCTCCCTCCCGCCCTCCCTCCTTCCTAACATTTTCTCACAAAGTCCAGGGTCTGCTCTCTCTCTCTTTTTTATGAACCAAGTGTTGTGGCATTGGTTGCAACAGGAATTGACTACCCATTTTGTCACCCAAGACTGCTTTCATGCCTAAGGTGGGATGAGACCTCACAGTCTAAGTTGTATGTTTAATTGATTTCTTTCTATTAAATTTCCTGTTGCTAGCCACCTAGTAAACCACTTTTTTCATGGATATAAAATCAGCTAACAAGGAATTTTCCCCCCTATCTTCATTGAAATCACTATGAAAAATATTGAAAACTACTAAATTTAGAATATTGCACAGAGAGACCTGACTTGAAACTTCTCTCCAGTAAAAGGAAGGGACTGGGGAACACTTTTTGAGTAGAGTTGTCTAGTTACTTCAGTCCACCTCATGACCCTCTTTCATCCGAGGCCTTACTTCAGCAAATTGACAATTAAAATATGTCTTTCCATTTTGAGAACAGAAAATTCAGTGATAGTTCAAACTGTTTCTATTCTTAAGTGAAATACATACTTTCTTTGGTATCTGGAAAATGCTACCAAGATAAATTACATATATAGCATTCCCACAATCTGCTCTTCTAGGAATTTTGCCAACAAAGTAGAGAGAACATTAGCCTGACAAGATTTATTCTAGTAACATCTATGTTCCTCTCTACTTCTAGTATTTTTTTTTTTTAATGCTGAAGTCAGACTGACCAGCCTGTGGTTGTCTCAAACGTTCTTTCTTCCATTTTTGGAAGACCGAGAGATTTGTCCCCTCAAATCTCAAGGCACCTCACTCATTCTCTTGAGTTTCTCTGACATAATTGACAGAGGTTCTGAAAGTTCATCAGCAAACTGTTTTAGTGCTTTTAGGATGCAATTAATCTGCTCCTGAAGCCTGGAGCTCATTTAGTTGGTTCCTGATAACCACTTTTACCAGCTTTGAATTGCACTCCTGACACCTACCTTTGTATCCAGCTTCCCCATTTGCAAAGCACACTCATCAACACTATTGCAGAGAAATGGCATTCCTTGCAGAAAGAATCTCAGAAACTGTTCAAAGCTTTTTCAGAAGTACCATCTGTAACATTTAAGAGGTGCTAGTTTTGTTTTGTTTTCAATAAACTGGAATGCACCTTATTTTGAAGTTAGCATTGAAACTAATGTGCCAGTTTTTATGAGCATGAGGCTGTCCTTTAGAAACTGGAGGCATCTTTCTTTCTTTCTTTCTTTCTTTCTTTCTTTCTTTCTTTCTTTCTTTCTTTCTTTCTTTCTTTCTTTCTTTCTTTCTTTCTTTCTTTCTTTCTTTCTTTCTTTCTTTCTTTCTTTCTCTCTCTCTCCTTCTCTCTCTCTCTTTCTTTCTTTCTTTCTTTCTTTCTTTCTTTCTTTCTTTCTTTCTTTCTTTCTTTCTTTCTTTCTTTCTTTCTTTCTTTCATTTTTATCCTGTCTTTATTATTTTATAAGTATCTCTAGGTAGCAAATATAGCTAATACTCTTTCCTTTTTTCCTCACAACAACAACCCTGTGAGGTGGGTTGGACTGAGAGAGAATGACTGGCCCAAAGTCACCCAGCTGGCTTTTATCTAGTCTTGGGGTTTCAACACCTTAACCCCTACACCAAATAAACTCAACTACTATATACTGAATTCTAAAAGCTTTATGGTAAATACTGTGCATGACCTTGCTCCAAATAATTATGGATGTATGCTGTCTAATTGGGCAAGCATATTAAAGGAAATAGCATCTTATCAGGTTTCTGTGATACATCTACTGATTAACCTTAAGATTGCCATTGGGTATTTTTAAAATGCCACCATGAAACTTAAGTAAGTCCAAAGCACATATATTCCTTTGTTCTGAAATACTCTTGTTTTTATAATAATGAATGCAATTGGAATTTGTCAGCACTTTTGACATCTAGGCGCAGATGAGATGCATAATTGGACCTCATTCCAAGTGGTGGAACTTCTTTATGAAAACAACTGTCCATCCGTGCTATGGATATCTATGTGACTTTTCCTGATCACAGATTTCCATAAATATGTAAGATACTGCTCTCTCTGGGAGTTAGAGATTCCCAATTTGAGTGACTTCCAAATGCATGGACTAACTCCCAGAATTCTTAGCAATAGCCCTACTGGCTGGGAAAATTTGGAAGTTCCTGGAGCAGGTGGCCAAATGTAGAAGTCCCCTCTTGACTTGGCAACAACCTGTGAGGACTTCAGAGGTTGTTTTATGGGCAATAATTGTTTTGACTACCATTTTGCTCTCCTGTGGTAATCAATTGCTATACCTGATCTGGAGAGGATTCAGAGCAGAGGAAGAGGTATTTATGGGCCTGTGAGCTAGATTTTCTTTCTACGAGAAGCTACACTTTTCATCTGGTTGCTTCATTAAATCAGCCCACATTAAATTCATCACAATCATTCTTTCTACAATCATTTTCTTGCATTTTCTCTCCAGCAATTAGTTGTGAGCTATATGCAGATTCAACGCTCAACCTCTACAGGAAAGGCAGGCAAATTTCTTGTGTGCCTGTATATGACTAATTGTGCAGACTTTTCCTTACTACGCACATGTTTTACAGGGTGTTAACAGAACACTACCTGTATGATAAAAAAAAGGTTTTGTTACTAGCTCTGAGCTATTGATTTTCTTTCTGTAGAGGACAAACTAGTAAAAAGAGATCAGCTAGTCCACCTGATGGTAAAAACTAAATGCTTGTTTTGTTTTAAATCAATAGGCAACATAGATAGAACAGTGACAAAGTAGATATGGAGACTGAAAGCAAGGAGGAAGAGAAGGGGAAGGAAAAACAACAACAGCACAACAATACTATCTAGAAGGATTCCAGTGGTGGAGAAGCTTCAGTCAAGGGCTCTTGTTGTTCTGTAGCAGACATTTTAGCCATATTGCTTTTTATCAGCTGCAGCTGGTATTTGCACCAAAACCTCAGAAGATCCCATATGATTTCACGCCAAAGTAAATTATCCCTGACATCATTAGAAATAGTGATGTTACAAAAGCACACAATTAATAAAATCTGTGTTGCTTGGAAGTAAGTGCTACGGAAGCAGCTGTACAGTCTCCCCTAAATTTCTTCTCCTGTTTCTAATTTCCGGCTTCATCCTCAGGCTATTTTGCAGTTTCTTTTGATGATGTTTCTAAATGAATCTCACTGCAGAATAGTACCATCAAAATATGAAAATGTTCTGAAATGGTCCCCCCCCCTTTTTTTTTTTGGCCCCCAAAAATAAAGCAAAAGTAATTTCGCAGAATCCAACCTGGGTCGGTCACCTGGACTAGAAGTTTAATCTTCTGAGCTTTTGGACTCGTGCTGAAGCCCATCCTCAGGGAACTTCTCTCTACCAGAAAACCACACTCTGGTAGAGAGAAGTTCCCTGAGGATGGGATCCAGCATGAGACCAAAAGCTCGGAAGATTGAATCTCTGGTCCCAGGCCATAATTCATGCTAAAGGTTACCCAACTAAGTATTAACTGACATGGTGATAATTTTTGTATATCTCATTTTTTCTATGGTGATAATTTTTGTATATCTCATTTTTTCTACGTGTTTCACTTTTCTTCTTTATAACCGTTATTCTAATAGCAAATCCTTCATAAAAGTTATTGCATTACATTCTTGATTAAATTAACTTTCCATTGATATATAATTTTATGGTACTACTCCAAAACAAAGTGGTGTTATTAGCCATCAAACCTCAAATGTACACCTTTCCCAAAAGGTTTCCACAATTTTGGCCACCACTATAGATTGGATCCTGCAACATTATTCTGGGACATTTGCCTTCATGTGTAAAAGTAATTTCCTTCAAAGTGAATGAAGATATATGTCTATTGGAGGTCATTTTTTCTCTTTGGATCCTTATCTGATGTAGAATTATGAAAAAAAAAAAGTATTTTAATTTGGGAATTAAATTGTATAAGACCAGGAAAGTACTTTGGGTTTGCTTCTACCTCACAGAGGGCAGTAAGACTTCTGAGAGAAAGTGGGATATTCTGTCTTTCATATTGTGTGAAATGCTGAATACCTGAATAGACCTAGTGATAGAGTGTAAACAGACTATTTATAATAATTGAACTGGAATATGCCAGTATCTATAACAAGGGTTACTATCCGGCTTTATGATCAGCAAAGTCTGAAAAGTAGGTTTGGCAGCTGTTAAGAATGAGCTAATCTGGCATAGCAAGATATAATTTTGTGCCTGCGGTGTTAAAGAATCTATAACAGGAGGCCTCATTTCTACTCAAGGTCATCTAGCTTGAACACTTTTACTGTGAACACGTATTCATCACTCCTTGTGCAAACAATAACATTGGGTAATATTTTGAAGGAAATAGCAGAAGAGAACCATATAAGAGTACATTAAAAAATATATGAAAATCAGAGTACTTTAAACTTGTCTTAGGAAATAATATGAGTTTCTTTCTGGTACCCTTATGTCCACACTACCTGTAATAGGGATGTGTGTTTGCATCTGTGACATCATTGAATCTAACAGGGAGATACAAGTGTACAAGATTCTGTGTTTAAGAGCAGGGGTAGGTAATTAATTTTCACAAGGGACCACATGAGAAACTGGAACTCTTGTGGAGGGTCATTGACTTGTCCCCATGCCCCCCAATGTCACTCAGTTGGCATTCATGCTCAAGAAGAAGGAAGAACTCACAGTTTCCCAGTTACTAGCCTGGTGCCTTCATCACCAGACCAAACGTAGTCTATCAACGGGCTTTGATTCTCCCATCACTCAAAATAATAATAACTACATATGTATACATATGTGAAAACAGCTAGGAACATATTATGGATCAGCTGTGTGAACCTGCAAAGAGATGTGGCTGCTTTAATAATTTAAAAAGAGGTGCTTGATACCACTCCTGAATACTCTGAATTATCTCTTTTGAAGGATGTATCATTCTGCCTAGCCCCAAAGGAAACACAGTCAGTACTGCATTTGTAAAAAAAAATGAGTCAAAGATACACACCAATTTTGTAGGCTTGCTGTTCAAAGGGGATTCTGCCAGACTGAAATCTGAGATGAGTTGGAAAGCAAAATGATTTGGGATATCTGATGTATGACTCCTCTCTCCCACTGAGGTCATTTGAGGAAGTTTGCTTATAGCTGCTAAGGTCTCTTCTTATGGCAACTTGGATTGAATATTTTCTGTAGTTTTTCAGTTCTCTGGAATGTATCCTCTGCTGAGCTGAGAGTTCTAATTTATCTCTTGACTTTTAAAACAAATCAATTATTCAATTTAATTATGAATCCTTCTAATTCACGTGTAATATTCTTGGTTTTAGCATGATTTTAGAGGTTGATCTTTTTACCGCAAATTACTCAGAGGCTTTGGCACTACTGTATAGAAAGTCAATTATTCTTCAAAATTAATATGTATGAAATAGTAATATTAATAACTAATATCATTAAACAACAATATCTGCCTATCCCAGGTCCTTGGGAAAGACTCTATAGGTGGACAAAAATGCCAAATACAGTCTAAACATCTGGCTGACTGTATGACCAACCATAACAAATCATACAACAAGAAATGGTTCCCACCCAGTGGTGAGATTCAGCTGGTTTGCACCGGTTCAGCAGAACAGGTAGCTAAATTTTGCTGAGTTCGGAGAACCGGCTGAATGCACACTGCTTCCGGAAGTCCAGTTTAGGCCTTGGAGGCCCAGGCCTACATCCAATAAGAGGTATTTCAGGTTCAGGTATTTCAATCCCACCACTGTTCCCACCTTAATGTTTTCTTTGTAATGGCAGATGAGTGAAGTTCTGTCCACTGGACTTCTGTTTTTGGCTCCCCGTTGCCCAACAGATCATGCCACTAAGCTAGGAAAACCTTTCCTTTCCATCCAGCACATAATGATTGAGTGTCTCAATTTTGTTCTGTTACAAAAGGGGTGCATTACTACTCCCTTCTATTTTGTTGCTGCCACTATTGGAGACAGCTTCCGTAGCTGTGCATAAAGCCCTGTCAGGCTTCCTGAACTTGTGCTAGAAAAACTGGCTTGTGCAGGAGGAGAAGGTGAATGGGCGCATCCACAGAGCGACAGTTCAGGAAAGTAATGCTAGGGCCCGACCTCTATGTTTTTCTATGAGCAGCCTTTGGACAGTTTTATGTGCTGGGAATTAATAGGTGAGAATGAAAAAAAAGTTAGTTGAAGATAAGATAAGGGTGATATTGAACAGAGAAGGAGGCATATTTCTCTGCATCTGTGAGAGAAAGTCAGTGAAAAGTGAATGGGTGGACAGATGGATGGACAGATGGATAGATGAAAGAAAAGAGTATAGAAGAAAAGATAGTGAGAAAGAGCATCCTCACTCACTTTCTTAGAATGGAATATGTCCCTTGACCTCCAAACATTTTGAAAGGTCTAAATCTTTATCATCCTGCTTCTAATTTTCCAAGAAGTTGGAAACCTCTGGTTTGATATAATTTACTCCAGTTTATACCATCTTTTTTTCCCCCTCAGTAATTGAAAAGGTTGTGTGCTTTAATCTTTACTTTTGCTGTTGTCACATGAAAGAATGTCAACCTACATCCTCTCAAAAACATTCTCTGGTTTCTTGCTTTTATACTTCTCACATACTCCCTAGTGTGAAAATCCTTACATATTTGTCAAATTCCAATTTCCTGCTCCCCAGGCATCAAAAGGTTGAGACACTTGAAAGGTATCGGTGGGGAGGGCTTTGCAAAACCAGTTAAGGAAAGGTGAGCTTCCTCCCCCTCAAAAAAAAAGGTCCTCTTTCCATGAATACTGCTTGAGAAAGGACATTTGTTTCAAATATATCTTTCTACAGAAGTAAAGGTATCTCTCAAAATAGGTGAAATTAATAGCATCAGCTGTTTTTGTTTGTTTTTTTTTAAAATAGCCTTGGCACATCACAAGATATGCTTGGGATAAGTTATTTCATGGGATTCAAAAAGATAGAAAGGTTATATGTTAATGAATAGCTTTTTTTAAAAGAAAAAGAAAAAAGAGGACACCGGTGCAAAAGAGGAAGAGAATGGATCATTCTGACAACAAGCATCCCCAAAAGCAGAAGACTTGCTCAGCTCTGCAGATTCCCCTGCATTAGAGGCACTTCTTCACAAAAAGCATGTAAACTGAACTTTCCACTGGTGCTTTGGGTCCCTATGTCAGCATGTGACAGCCAAGCAAGTTGTCACTCCAATTCTTAGATCTAGTTACCTACAAGTACATGCTGAAATTTGTCAATGTTGTTTGGGGAATATGTGTGCCTAGTACAGGAAGAAATCTATTTGGGGACTGTCACTCATCCTCAGTGTCAAGATACTTGGAAGGAAAGGACAGGGAAAACTCCCAAAGCCTTATCCCTTCTCTTGCATTGTGACATGCGTAGCAAGAGTTGCACTGTCTGTTTGGAAGGAACTTTAGAAAGGGTCACCAGACAATAACCTCTCAGGACACTGGTGATGGTGATCAGACAGTGGCTCATCTGTTTCCAGAGGCTAGTTAACAACAAGACCATCTTCCAGAGCATCAAAATGTTATGGTAGGAAAGTGTGTTTCTTGGTTTAACTTTTGGATGGTTACTGACAGCTTGATGGGTTTTGAACAGTGAGCTTGGCGGCACATTCCAACAACTAGGCAGGTCCAGGAGAAAAACTAAATTTGATTGGATTAAGAGTTAAATCAATTAAATATGATTAATTTTGTTTCTGGCCCAGGTATTTAATTGCATTCCTTTTCTGTCACATTAAAAACTGTAGTTATTTGGCAATTATTAAATGTTGTGGGTCTACAGGTCACACGGCCTGCCATATATTATATGTTTAATTATTCTGCTTGTCACTATCCAGTATTGCAACCTGCCCAATGCTGCAGGACTATGAAACCACTTCCAGAATGGAATAAATATTAAGTTTAATATATTCTAAAACTATCTTTAATTTAAGCACATGCATACATTTCAATTATTTTACAGCTTGAGTAATTAACTCTATTATGATGGAAGCCAGTGGCACAAGGAATTGCATGACATTGAAGTAAGAGAAAACGTGATGCCTACTGAGATAGTTCTTTTAGGGAAGCTTAAAATAATACTGAATCTAACAAAGAGCCCTTTTTATACCATACCTTGCCCCACCCATCTGGACCGTTCCTTGCTACCTAACTATCCTTTGCACCCTCTTGTAAAATGTTTGCCAACTTATTTACCAAAACAAAAATGTTGGCAAAGATGGGATTCATATACCTCACCAAAGAGACTTCACTGAATCAGCCATTGAACTGATGGAGGGGAATATCTCTGGGAAGCACTTTGAGAAGTATGCCAAAATATATACTTTATTAATATTATGCTATTCTACAGGTAGTCCTCAACTTACAATCACAACACAGCCCAAAGTTTCCATAGCTAAGCAAGAAAGTTATTAAGTGAGCCAGGCCCCATTTTATGACTTTTTTTTTTTTGCCATGGTGGTTAAGCAAATCATTGAAGTTGTTACGTCACTCATGCAGTCATTAAGCAAATCTGGCTTCCCTCCTTAAGATGTTTGCAAATGACAATCCCATCTTCCTGGGATGCTGCATCCATCATCATAAACACATGCCAGTTGCCAAACACTCAAAGTTTAATCACATGACTGTGGGGATGCTGCAATGGTCATAAGTGTGAAAACTGGTCATAAGTCATATTTTCAGTGCCATTGTAACTTTGAATGATCATTAAACAAATGGTTGTAAGTCGAGGAATACCTGTATAACTATGTACAATAGAACTAGGAATTCTTGTTGAGTAATGAACAGCATTTGAATATAACAACGTCATCTAATCAATGAATGTTTCTCTGCTTCCTGCTCTAGTGTTGAAATTAGGGCAATGGAACAACAACAACAACAACAACAACAACAACAACAACAACAACAACAACAATAATAATAATAATAATAATAATAATAATAATAATAATAATAATAATAATAATAATAATAATAATAATAATAATAATAATAATAATAATAATAATAATAATAATAATAATAATAATAATAAGATGATCTTGTGGGACTTTCGGATACAGACAGATCGCCATTTGGAACACAATACGCCGGATATCGCAGTTGTAGAGAACCGAAGCGTACAGCTGATTGATATTGCTGTACCAGGAGATGCCAGAGTCGAAGAAAAAGAACTGAAAAAAATTATGAAATATCGCGACCTGGCCATCGAAACTGCGCGATTATGGATGAAACATGTAACAGTGGTACCCATTGTCATCAGGGCACTGGGAACTATGTCCCAAAACTTTGCGAAACACATCAAGAAACTGCAGCTTCCTGCAATAACTCCAGCAATGTTACAAAAAACTGCGCTACTCGGAACATCTTATATTTTAAGAAGGTACCTGGTTGACATCTAGGATGCTGGTAGCAACCCGTGTCAACCATCAGCACCAGCCAATTTGAATGTTCAGTTGACTGAGGTTCATGTTTAATGAATAAAAGATAATAATAATAATAATAATATAGGCTTCTTAAGGCTTCTTAAGATGTAACCACAACTAAATTAGCATGGCGGTCTGGATCAACTGCATCATTTTCAGCCTGTGATCTTTCAGCGACTGGATTAATGCAGCAAAGTTTCACTTTGGATTAAATAATAATAACAGCATTGGGGAAAAGAAAAATGATAAGCATAATACCATTAAAGCAATAACAGGAGATCAAGGGAACTGGCTTTATTCCAGCATGAAAAATGTAGAAAAGGCCCAGCGTCCATTCCCCAATGTGCTAACTTTTAAATATACATGCACATGAAACAGAAAGCATGACACTGAAAATTGAATCTCATGAAAATGTATGATGGATCCATTTTAAAGGTAAGGGAGTTTTCACCAAGTCTAGGTATGGGGCCCTCAATCCTTTTTTCCATTTCTCATAGCAAAAATTACAAGGAGCACTAAGTAGAAAAGCTGGTCCAGATAAGTGGTTAGAAATATAAAATGTGACCTTTTAATTAAGGAGTTTGTCATACCTTTCATTGTAGCATTTCTACTAATTTATGGCAACTTTATTCACTGTCTCATCCTCTGTAGTGTTGTTCAATGCTCAGTGTTATATGGTACTTTGAGGAACATCCTCACTAAAATCATAGCCTTAATTGGAAAGGTACAATAGAAATGCCTAAGACCTATCAACTTTTTTTTTAAAAAGAAACATATTGTGCCTAATATTATGTACATAATAGATGGGAATGGTGCCAGGCCAATTCATTGCATAATCTCCTAATTAATACAATCTGTAATAATTAAACATCCTTTGGAGAATTTGAGAAACATTTTATTGTACATGTGCCGAAGATAATTTTAAGACTCAATGTCTCAGCTGTTTGTTTATTTTTAATTTGGTCTTCCAAATTGCCAACAGCCTTATTGCTGTCTTGTGGACCACTCACTTAACAGATTTCATTTCTTAAATGGAAAGAGGTGGGGGAAAACAACTCTTCCTCAATCCAGTGCAATGACTGAATATCGTGTCAATTGTTTTAGGCACATCAAAGGGTAAAATGAACACTAAAGATACATTTCTAATTTCTTTATAATATAATCTAGAACAGTGATGGTGAATTTATGATAAGGTGACACATCACAATGTTTTGAGTGACACACCAACATTCACCAACACCCAACACCTTGCAGAGACCATGCAAGAATGAGGTATACTCTCACACAGTCTCTGAACCCTCTGGGAGTTGTGTGAGAAAGTGTGCTCTTGCACAGCCTCTAGCAGATTATTTGTGGGGTGGAGTAAGGATTATCTTTTCTGAAGCAAATGACATCAAGATGATTTCAGCAAGGACCTACTCCAGGGTTCAACGTTAAAATCCTAACTAGGCCTGCTGCTACAAAACATGTGACATTTAAAGACCCTCTCCTCATTGCTGACTTATAGTAGCATTCACCTACACTTGTGGACAAATCTTTCTCCAAGTCTGAAGCACCTAACAGTTTCTTTTACATCATGAGGCAGTCCTTGGAGAGTGGTAAATTAAGCTATTTAAACCCTGACATAGCTAAAAAAATATTTAACCCTATTTCACTTATGTCCTGGGGTTGAGATGAAGGCAACCTGGGTACAGAATTGACAAAATATGTTGCCAGCTGATACTTGACCCTGATTCTCTATAAGGGGGGGGGGAGTAAGGTCCTACGATGTCATCTATCACCGAAACATCCAATTGTGACTTTTTCAGTGTGAGTTATTGTGCTATTGCTCTTTGAAGACACAAAGAACTGTTGCCCATAGGCAATAATTTGCTAGCAGACAGAATCCACATGAAAACTGCAACTTCCACTTAACCTGTTTTTCTGATTTTAGGTGTCAGGCGCAATTTGCATTGTGCCTTTCAAAAGCCCCAAAAAGACAGCTATGACTAAAGACGTCCAAAGTCACCTCGTTGTGTTTATTTGCTTATGTCTCTGAGCAGTTCCATTAATTCAAAACGAGCAGCACTCATTTAAATTAATTGTGACCCTGATGCTGTAAGGTGATGTTGCGGATTATTTGAAAACCTACAGTATGTTTTGTGACATCATCATGACATGATGTAAAACATCATGTGACAGCTCATATTGCTCAGATGTCACCACACCTTGCATCAAGGTCCTTAAAACACCTTTTGTCAGACTACTAATTGCCGTGTAGTTCAGCCTCCTTTTATCTTGGAGAAGGAAGCAGAAGATTATAGTCATATCCAGTCTACTGCTTGCCATGTCTAATATTATTAGGTGAATAATTTATTTCATTGAGTGAGGTTTCATGCCAACTGCATACAGAAATCTGACAGCGCTGGCTGCCATTCAGATTAGCTCATTTGGCCAGGTGATTTGAAGGAAGAAAAAGGACTTTGCTGAGCAGCGGTTGATGAAATTTCATTTTTCTGGGATATATACTGTATATATATATTTAAGGAGGCTTCAGCCAATGGGTGCCATTATTTTTGCATCATTTAATTAGGGGCTTTTGATTTGTCAAGTGATAGCTGAACAAATGCAGTCTGGCTTATGGTAAACCTATGCAATTTGTCCCTCACAAAGCCCCTTTAGAACTCACCAACCATGCATTGTCAACTGGCATTGACTTGACTGTCCCCACTTTTTTGCAATGCCAACCAAAACAAGAATATTAACTCACAGAACAAGCCTGATGAGTGACATTCAGCTTGGCAGAGGGTAGATTTGGAATTCTTGTCTTAAGCTACCAAATTAGACTTTCGACGATCTTTTTCTTGCACACACCCTGTCTCTCACATTATATTTATGTCCCTGGGTCTATTTTTGCCATCAAGAATGTACACATTTCCTCAGTAAAAGCGAAAATCTACATGAAAATACCTGGATGGCTTTCAACAATGGAAGTTCACCCAAACTTAATTAACTATGAGAAAATTGTGACCTATAAAGACATTTTGAATACTGAAGGGAAACTAAAACTCAGACAAGAACTGAAAGAACAGGGTATTGATCTATCATGGTGGCCACACTTGTAAATTCAAATGAGATATGAAAAAGATGTTAAAATATCTGGATTTTATAAAGAACAGATAGAATTTGACCAGATATTATTGACATCAGATGAAAAAAATGATTAAGAAACTGTATAAGTATATGTTAAGTTTAAAGATGGAAGAGGAACAAGTTAAAGAAACAATGATAATATGGGCAAAAAACTTTGGGCATAACATAGAGTTAGAAAACTGGCGAAGTCTTTGGGAAAGAAATTCTAAAATAACAAAGGTGGTGACTTACAAAGAAAACCTATACAAAATGTTCTACAGATGGCACTTAACACCTGTAAGGTTAGCGAAAATTTTAAAAATATGTCTAGCAATTGTTGGAAATGTAGACAAAAACCAGGCACATACTATCATCTTTGGTGGACGTGCCCTAAAGCCAAAAGATTTTGGTCAAGAATACATATATGGTTAGAGAAAATGACCCAAAAAATATAGATTTTAAGCTAGAATTATTTTTGTTAGGTATAATTGTAGGAAATTATGAGAAGGAATGTGTATATTTAATGTTACATGTATTAACTGCAGCAAGCATTGTATTTGCTCAGCATTGTCTGAAAATAAGTGCAACAGCATCACGAGTACTGATTTGGGGGCTACAAATATGTTTTTGAAAATAAGTGAATTCACAAACATGGAACTCACAAATGATGAAGATTGCACATATATATATATATATTTCTTTTTATGACCCTGTATTGCATGCATATTGTATGTGTATGTATGTGTGTGTGTATAACAATATACATATTGTTTTAACATGTCTTTTAGCATATAAGTGGGTCACAGGTATTTATGGTTTAATGAAGTGGATAGGAAGAGATCAAATATACCTGTACTTCATTACTAAGTCCCACTGACTTAAATAGGACTTATTCTCAGATAAATCACTGCAGAATTATTTATACAGTGGGGAGCAAGCCATGAAGTAAAGGTAGGAAAGAATTTCAGTTCTTTGGTTCATAAATTTTATTAGCAGGAAGAGTTCTTTCCAGTCAAGGAAAGAGCTTGCTTTAGAAGTAATCACATACAAGAAAGCAAATCTTCACTAGCAGGTTCCAGTAAAAATATTCAGACCTATCACAAGTGATTTACAACCCATTCTGGGCAATGGCTTAAGACTGAGCCAAACAGCCCTCCGAGAACTGATTCAACTGATCCTCATGGGCAACCCAACTGATTGTAATAAAGCTGGACAGTAAGCTATGGAATTAAAGTTTGGTCAAATAGGCAAGAACTGTTTGCAAAAGGTTGTCATTGGGAGATATCAGAAACCCATCCTTAAGATGCTCTGGTAGCTAGAATTTAAGGGAGGCAGTAGCTTTTTGTGAGTTTGGAACAGTTACAATAATCCAAATTAGGAGCCTCTAGCAAAGGAAGGGGTTTTGTCCCATGGAAGCAAAACTAAAACTTACAAAAAAAGAATTCTTGGAGCTGTCGGTATGTAGACACACACACATGCACAGGAGGAGAAAAGAAATAATCAGAATAAATTGGAGCAATGATTAGAAAGGTTAGCCTAGAAAGCAAATAAAGGGAATAAGAGACAAAGATTTAAACTGAGGGAGAGAGAAAAGCTATATATATATATAAGCAAGAGATGATGGAGAGAAAGCATGTCATCAGCTGGGATTCTACTTCCTGCACCTTACAGGGGAGAGGCACATTTTTTAATGAGTGCAAGAGATTCTGGAATATCAATTGGCAATTCATCCAATAGAGATGAATTGTATAGAGAGAACCTAGCAAGTTTCAACAGGGAAGATGTTGCCTATTGAATCAGCTGGTGGAGATCAATACCTAAAGAGTCAAAAGGAGATGTAGATTGGATTCAGATGAGCTGGAAGGGAGGCGAAGTAAAGCAGACAAGAACAAGGGACGGGAAGTGCTATATAAAACATTTGCAAGGATGACTATTGCAGTGGGCCTTTATTCAAGGGGGGGGGGGCAGAATTGGATTGTTTAAATATAGTTTTGCATAAGGCATGTGCATGTAGTCCTTGACTTACAACCATTCATTCAGTGACTGCTTGAAGTTACAAGGATATTGAAAAAAGTGTCTTATGGCCATTTTTTACACTTATCATTGCAGCATACCTATGGTCATGTGATCACAATTCAGATGTTTGGCAACTGGTTCATATTTATGACATTTGCAGTGTCCTGGGGTCATGTGAACACCTTTTGCGACTTTCTGACAAGGGAATCTGGGGAAGCCAGATTCACTTAACAACTGGGTCACTACTTTAACAAGGGCAGTGATTTACTTCAAAAACTGTGGCAAAGAAGGTGGTAAAATTGGGCAAAACTTAACTGTTGTGCTTAGCAACAGAAATTTGGGCTCAGTTGTGGTTATAAGGGGAGGACTACCTGTGATGCACCTTTGGGGAGGCTTCTGAGACTGTTCTGTACAGGCAGCAGCATCACTGGGTTAAAATGGGTTCTGTTCCCTACCTCTATTTTTAACCCAAATATATATTTCAGTTAGAACTTGTGCTTACAAATGGACTGTCTATTACTAAAAATGGTGGATGGTGTTGGCCTTCCTTGGGCTGATGACATGCTAAAGTTATGCAAGGATTTAAAGACCTGCAGAAAACAGACTGTGTGCTAAATATCATGGTTCCGACAGATGAAACTCTTCAAAGAACTTCGAGGCATTGTTTACCTTAAAGAATCTTTATTCGAGTAGCATAGCATCGGCACGTACATAGGCAAAGCCAAAATCTGAATTCCCCTCCCCTGAGCACATGGTATCAAAGCATAATTCCCTCCTCTAATTAACAGTCATAAATCACATTCTCCAATTAGTTTGAAATGCAGGCTTTTCCTCCAGTTCTTCAACCGCCATTTCTTATCATCTCTTATTTCAAAAAACCTTGGTTCTCACACTAGTTACAATATTCTTATGTCTAAACTCCCATGCACATTCCTCCTCCTCCCCCCCCCAGTATCATCTAATTCTAACTCTAATTCTAAGAGTAAAACATAAGAAGGAAAATGGCTGCATCTCCATATGTTGTCAAAGCAAGAACATCCGATGTTAGCAGCGTTGACACTAAAAACATGAGGCTTCAGTGCCTTGTTGACTTGGGGAAGAATGCCATCCACCAATTTTTAGCAATAGGCAGCCTGTTTGCATCTAGGGGTTATCCTTAAGTTTGATTTTCTTAACTTGAGGACTGTCTGTAAAAACTAATAACTCTGAGCAAGCCTTCCTTTGGGATACCAGGAGAGGTTCCTCTGAGCTCAACAGTTTCCCATTGTTTCCAATTTGTAGATCGGTGTGCATTTCCTAAGGCAGGTAATGATAAAGAAAAAAGTTGCCTTTGTTCGTGATTACAAACTGGATATTTTTTTTAATCCGCATTTTAAAGTTCCCAAGATTGAGAAACACTGATTTATGTGTTAAAACAGAAGCTCTTGCATGCCTTTTTTCCCTGATCCTCATATAAGTATGGCCTCAGTACTATTCTAGAAGGTCTCTAACTGTGATTAAAAAAACATTTAATTGTTTCTACTACTAGGAATATTTTATAAGTAGATTTGGGATTCAAGTCTTATTGTATGTTAATTGCAGTACACACTATTTTAAAGTTATTCTCTTCTGATACATAGCTGACAATGTTGCATTTATCATGGTTGCTATTTGTAAATAATGATATGGTCATTTATGTTAAATATGCCACAAACACTTAATAAATTGCTACTGCAATAATTAAAATAGCCTTATTAATTATTTTCCTCTTTCATTCAACTCTCCGATTCAATGTAGCAGCTCTACTTTTTTTTTTTTTTTTAAAGCACAACTGAAATTTTAAGTAACTCGAAGATCTGGAAACGGCACCAGACGCAAATCAGTGGAAGAACTAATGCAATGTCCCAGACTGCTGACTGTTTTGCAGTTTGTATATAGAAGAAGTTGAGAAATTTCAGGGGAAGATGGGAGGATAAACATTTAGCTGTATTCCTTGTTCTGATTTATAGTTGTGGAAATCGGAAAGATTTGAAGTTAGTTCAGGCTATTACTGACTTAAACTGAGAGAGAAATAAAACAAGGCAAATTAACAAAAGCGTTTCACTTGGTTGATATGTAGCTCATAAGCAAGGCCAGCAGCAAATAGTAATTTATAATCTTTAATCATGGTCCTATTTATAAATTATTTTGCTGTGTGTGCTTATGCTAACTCATTCTCAAAAACAAGCTTTGAAATAAACATCTTTATTTCAGCAAACAAACAGAAGCATAATTAAATGGTGAAGTATTATATCATGTAAACTGGTTGGGGAGAAGTTACAAGGGGTATTTCTAAGAATATAAGAATCTTAGGCGGCATTCTAGCAGTATGGATTAATCACCAAATAGCAAGCTGGGATACAAATAGCCAAATCCATTTGTTTGTTTGGCTGCTTTCTTTTAAACAAGCAAAGAAAGTCAACTTGAATATCGTTTAATGTCAAAGTTCTATGGCCCTTAAGATTATAGTGTCTTGGGGCTTATAATGTACATTGAATTTCCTTTCTGATAAATCTTATTCCCTTTCCTATATCCAAACCAGCAATGCCAATTGACCATTTTCCTAACCTGGGAAAAAAAATTAAAGCAGCAACTAGAATTGTCTAACTATATTATTTCCTGCTATGAGCAATGGGAGAGAATTTGTTTTAGTTTTAAAAGCCAATCAGTCAAATGGGAAAGGCAATAAACAATGCCACTTTCCTCTTTTCTGCTTTATTGATCATTGATAGTAGAGTTCGGGTGTTTTGAAGTACTTCAGCCTCAAAGCACTGTGTCTAAGCAACTCAATTGTGTTGACTACATAATTCATTCTTATTGTAGGCATTTCTAAGGATATGGTATCTAAACTGACATATTTTATACAAGTGTATATGCGTGCTGCTGTAGATCATTCCATAGGATTTATACCGAGGCATCAAATTAATACAGGATACTTACCTTACTAAAAATCCCTTTGACCATCAGATAGTAATGGTAAGGCCACCATGATAAGAAGCACTGCATATTTCTCATTACAAAATCAAATGACTCTATCTTGTCATCAAAAATCTAGCTTATAGGAGACCAGCATCTTGATAGTAACATGGTACTATTTCTTAATCAATCCTTATCATGGGGAAAAAAAATATTTGAATATATATTTTAAGCCAAGACATGGCAAAATGTTGAAGAAACAGATAACCATATTTCTTGATCTGTGTATAAACTGGGAAGCCAGACATCATACTGCTTGACAGAGAAATTGAAAAGTTTTCATTGTGGGCATATTAGGAGCCTGTGTAAGAAGCTAACATTCTCCAAAATCAAGCCACCATATCTGACCCCTACACTACACTATGCACAATTCTAGTTCCATGAAGAATACTTCCTACTCCATTGGATCTTCAATCCACAGAACCACATAGGGAATTTGTTGGGTAAAATTCTAGTAGAATTGGAATCATACAGGTAGACTGACCAGCATAAAACATAACGTATACAATAAAATGATTGACCAAACTCAAAGCAACAGAGAATCCAGGTAGAACTTTATACTGTAGGTATCATAACAACTGTGAGCAGGACAGCTTTCCTATAATGTCTTATCTAATCAAAGACAGACTAAAGTTTATGCTGAAATAAGATAAAACACCCCATCCAACATACATGCACACACAAGTCTTGCTCCATTGACTCATCATGCTGATGTATGTGTGGTGGCATTCTGGGAAGAAGGAACGAAGCATATCGGGAACATATGCCATGATTAGATATATTTCCACCAGGGTCATTCAGGGCAGGACAGTCATCCCAGTTGCCCAGCTAAAGCAAGCAGGCAACTACATTGGGCAGCAGCAAAACAGGAAGATGCTGGAGATAGATGATCACTTTAGTGACAATGACAAAGGCATCAGTTAGGCATGGAAGAAAGCAGAAATAAATCCTACTTTTTTTTTTTTTTTTACCAAGAAAACCATTTGGATTTCTGCATGGATAGAAAATATAACATGGATGATGGATATTGAAGAAATAGAATAGGAAAAGTATTGATACTTTTGAACTTTGGTGTTAGAGAAGACTCCTACTGTAGACAGCCAAGAAAACAAATGAATCATCAAACAATTCAACCAAGAGTTCTCACTAGGACACAAATGGTCAAGTTCAAATTATTTTCCTTCTGGCACATTATTGTGAAGACCTTGTCCTCTTGAGAAGATTCTGGGAAGAAGATGACCAATGAGGAAAGAGAAGAGGATGACCAGTAGCATGGTATATGGATTCAGTTACAGTGGAAATAGGCGCACCTGATTAGAGACAATTTTCATGGAGAAAACCTCTGTGACTAAGAGTTGACAATGATCTGAGGGCATATAATCAATCCATGATGAATCTTAGCCAAATGTGGCTACTTCTTGCTATTCACGTAAGAAGTAAGTTCAGAACAGTAAATGGATAATGTAAAAATATATTGCTCAATTCATTGAAAAACTATAAGTTCTTAATATAAAAAGTATGTCTGGCCAATGCCATCTAGTTCTCAAGAGATCTAAGCTACATATTACAGTCCCCAAATTAAAGAATAGTCAGATGTATTTTTGTCTGTTTTTTTTGTGGTGTAGATATATATAGCTTTATGTATGTGTATGAGTGCCTGAACACTAGTCTAAGAAGGGGGTATTAAGAAGTGGACTATAACAGACTACTATTACTTGCTCCAGGTTAGATTTCTTCTGACTGGCTTGATTAGTTCTTAATTACTGGTTATTTGGAGTGTTCTACACTTAATTGACTATCTGTCCCTTCTTAACTTGCAATAAGCAAGGTAAGCTCTGCAAAGGAGTAAAAACAATTACAACAGGGTAAAAATAAACATTCCTTCAGTTTTCAAAATCATTTTGGTGTGTGTGTGTGTGTGTGTGCGCACGCGCATTTGCACAGCTGAAGGGGAAAGCAGCTATTTGCTTCTTGCACAGAGGCAATATATTGGCTTGAAGAACGGCTGTGTCTTCATGTGTTGCCAGCTCTTTCATGCTGAATGCATGATGGAGAGTCAGAGCTGATGTTTTCAATCAGCCTCTTTTTGTGGGTTAATAAGATTGGAGGATACAACAGACTGAGCCCTGTGGTACTGAGCTCTGGTAGATGTCCCAGTGCTCCAGCATCACCAGGCAAATGAGAAAGGTTTTAATTTAAGGTTTGATTTAAAGGAGAGACACTTTTTCATTAGTGTATCGGTTACCCACTCAGTTGGGAGCCATTGCAAGTAATTAAAGTACATTTGGCAATCTATATGCTTCGTGTGGGAGTGAAATCTATCTTTCTATTTATCTACCTATCTGTCCAATCATCTAAATGTCGGGGCATTGGATGGTGAATTTACCTTTCTCTAAACTTTTGCAAAATTTCATCTATAAATCTATTGGGGATGAAGGCAGTCATGATTCATTGTTCGCAATGCAATCCACCCTCCCCTTCCATCCAGTGACGTCCATTTATACTTCTCCAATGCTAATTTCTTTGCAAACAAAATAGACCAATTTTCTCTTTCACCAACTTGGGAACTATACCTGAAGGCTGTTTGGGCTGTGCATAATAATAATGTTAGGGCCAGAGGAATTGATTCCCCTTTTAGAAGTCAGCCTCTAGCTCACTGTTTTCCATTTTGAGAGGAGGTTACTAGTTTTCCAAAGATGTGTGGCAGAGCTAGCATGATATTTCTCTGATGAGAAAATTTGTCTTAAATATTGATTCATCAAGTTTATTTATCAGATTTATATAGCTGCTCATCTCACAAACATGGGAGGTGGGGTGGAGAAGTGCATGGAGGGCTAAAAGAAGAACAGTCTATGACAACTTTCAGAGAGGGGAGATCTTGTTACAATACAACAAGTATTATTATTGGGGTGTGTGTGACACCAGATTCTCCCCCTTTTCTTCCCCCCCAATATTGGTTTGCCTCTAGCAGTAATGAGTAGGCAAGAACCTGCCTCCTTCCCTTTCTTAAACTATGTTTCCTTGGTTCAGTACTAGGACATGGTATCTTATATAACAGGATAGCAGAATAACAGATTTGGAAGGGACCTTGGAGGTCTTCTAGCCCAACCTCCTGCTCAGGCAGGAAACCCTATATCATTTCAGACAAATAGTTGTCCAGTCTCTTCTTAAAAACCTCCTATGTTGGAGCACCCACAACTTCTGGAGGCAAGTCATTCTATTGATTAATTGCTCTAACTGTCAGGAAGTTTCTCCCTAGTTCTAGGTTGGTTCTCTCTTTGATTAGTTTCCATTAATTGCTCCTTGTCCTGCCTTCAGGTACTTTGGAGAATAGGTTGACTCTTGCTTCTTTGTGGCAGCCCCTTAGATATTGGAACACTGCTATCATGTCACCCCTAGTCCTTCTCTTCATTAAACTAGACATACCCAATTCCTGCAACCATTCTTTGTTTTATCCTCCAATCCTGTAATCACCTTTGTTGCTCTTCTCTGCACTCTTTCCAGAGTCTCAACATCTTTTTTTATATCATGGCAACCAAAATTAGATGCAATATTCCAAGTGTGGTCTTACCAGGGCATTATGAAGTTGTATTAACACTTCTGGTGATCACTTCCAGAACACTTCCAGTGTTCCAGGGTCATTCTTCATCATCATCTCTGCTTAGTGACACTCACTATTGCCCTCCTACGAAGACACAATACCTCAAGAATAGCAATGTGACCTGAACCTATGTCATTTCAAGATCACAGTGTGGGGGTATGTGGTCAATGATATTCTGAAATCCATTCCCCAGTTTCCTGAAATTTTTGCTCCTTCATAAAACTTACTACTCAAGTGTTCAGAATAAGTTTAGATGTGTTTTAATGTTGCCTTTGCTGCTACTGCTGCTGTGGTGTAACCTTCTGTTCTGTAGCTTTCCTGGCTATGCAGGAGGAAAAAATCTCATGGGGTTTAATTGAAGGCAGTTGGACATTGCTTAAAAGATGATTGCACAAGAAAAGATGAGATATTCAAAGATAGTCCATTCAGTCCCCTTGTCATTAAAGTAAGCACAGGAATGCCATATCATTTTTTAAAACTTTTCTGTAGATAATATATATATATATTTTCCTCTTAAATTGAATGGCAATCTCAAAAATGCATGTTTGGCAGTGCATTAAAAATGGTGGGTCAAGAATAATTCCAGCATGGTGTTTGATGATTAAGAGGCTTCAGGGACAATATATCCAAGGGTGCAATATAAAACTACCTATCCTAAAATGTCGCTCTTTATTTTTTAATTTCTTTAGATAAGCCTTTAGATCGAAGAGATTATCGAATCTACCAAGGGGATTCCATCCATTTTAGAACAACTCTAATGCTGTAGAAGTATAAAGATCTCCAGAACATGCTTGGACTTTTCCTGGCTAACAGCCAGTCTTTCCTGTATCCTGGCCCATCTGCCTTTTGGTTTTCTTCTTGGTAAAGATGCCACCAAATAGCACCTCTGTTTCTTTGCTTTAATTTAGATTTCACAACTGAGCAGGAAGTTTGCCTCGATAACCTAAATACTTCCTCCCAGTCCTATGATTTGAATCAAATACAGCTTCTCTTAAGTGCTGGGTTTTAGCAAATGTTAAAAGGACATGGGAGAAAGGAGACATAAACATTCAGGGGTGGGAAACAGGAAAAATAATGAAGGGCTGATTAAAGGGAATATTATCTTGAGGGATGTGCAAGAAGAAGGACAAGGGTACAGCCGAGGCAACCCCCAAAAAATGAAAAAGGATGTCACAACAAAATATGTGAAAGCTTGTGGTTACACCTTATTTCCTGTTAGCTAAGCAAGGTAAACAAATGAAAAGAGGCATTCCAAAATTATTTGCATTATTTGCAGTTACAGAAAACATTATGTTAGAAGATAAACATTTGGTTTTCAATTGTTCAATATGTATATATATATATATATCTTTTCTTTTCTTTTTCTTTTTTCTGTCTAAACTACTGTGAGAACAAAATCACAAATAAACCCACAGATACTGCTTTAAGCACCTTGAAGAAAGATGGGCATAAATAGAATAATACATCATATATCAAACTTATAAACTCCACAAATCTAAATAAACGAATAGTATGTTTGCTTTAAAAATAGTTTGCATGATTCCCAGGCCCATAAACTGAATTGTGAATTCTTTCAGACTTACTGCCGGTATATATTTTCAGAGCTAGGGCTGAGCCAGTGAAGTGATACTACAGCTGTATTGCCACTGACCATGTGTAAAGTGTAGTCTTTCCACATCCATGCAACCAGTGGTGGGATTCAGCCAGTTTGCATCACTTCAGCAGAACCGGTAGCTAACTTTTTGTTGCCCAGGCCCAGAATGGACTTCCGGAAACGGCATCCACACAGAGAACCGGCTGTTCCCATATTTGAATCCCACCACTGCCTGCAACCTTCCCAAAGGTTCTATACAAAACAGAAGAGAGCAAATGTTTGTCAGCATAGGGTTCTTGGCCTATTTTGTTTTAAAAGTAAAGTTGGAGCCGTTGGAGGAGTAGGGCGAGGAGCAAATAATAAAATGTGTGTTGCAATCTTGTGATGCAAACTCTTCCCCTTTTGTATATGTAAGTGTTGTTTTGATGAAATCTTGGCTTGCTGTGGACGCTTCTAATTGAACTAGCCCCTGTCCTTAAATGTACCGTACATCTCTACATCCCCTGTTTTAAGTATTTAAGGGATCTCTCCATGTGCTCCTAGAAACCAACAGAGCTGTGTAATATGTGAAGTACACACTACGTTGTCTTTTCTCCCCAGTGAGAGAGAGAGAGAGAGAGAGAGAGATATTAAAAGAGAACCTCTTCCCCAAGTATTACAGCTCCATTTTTGACACATAGCCCTCTGCTTTCTCACTTGCAGTTTAGTGTAAAGTTTTGCCATTGATTTTTGTTTAATTTGGTGGAAAAAAATTATGAAAGTGTCACTTTCCCTTTGTAGTTAATTCAAGAAAGATCCTCAATTTGAGCAGGGCACATTTTCATGCAAATACAGCACAGTGTCTAGCCCCCTAATAGCTTCTTACAAATGATGTGCCATTACAACGAGGTTTATTTAAACAAATTTAATACATCTTTAATCAAGCTGGAGAGCATTTTCAAAGGTCACGCTCCAAATCAGGATCACTGTTCAGAGCTTATCAAAGTATTAGCTTAAGGGGGAGGGCGAATTATTTCTTGGACAAGTAATTTTAGGCAAATCTTTATTTACATTTTTATTCAGTTATTAAATTTGATTCCATTCCCTCCCTCCTTCTTTCCCATTTATGACCCTATAAGAAAGCCTATAAATGGAGCCATAAGAATATCACAGCAGAGATAGCTTCTAGGAGCTGTCCCTTTGAATCAACGAGGTCTATTAATGCCAAGATAGGACAATCTGGCTTTAAAACCAAATAAAATCATCAGCTGGATGGATTCTATCTCAGGTGCCTTTGGAGAAAAAAAGCCCTGATTTTTTTTTAAAACAGTGAGTAATTGCTTATATTAAAAAAAATACTGTAAATGAACTTATTTCATCCAAAATTATGCATTTATTTATTTCACTGCACTTTTCTGTCCTATCTAGAATGAAGAAAGTAGCACAGTGGAATAAAATTTCATTTCCCTGAATTAGATTTGTCTAACTTAATGCTGAATTCCATCCAATCTAATCCGAGAGCTTGACCTTGCAATGCTTCTGATAGACCTTGTTCTTTCTTGGATGCTTGAACATTGGTGAATTCATTGATTTAATAAAGCTTTGAGCAAGCTAGCTAGCTAGCTAGATTTCTACACCAATAGCACACCTGGAACATTTGAGAAGAGCATGTGGATCAAATGCTGATAAAAGGCCTGCCTAATAGTCATAGATAGTCTGGAAAACACTATCTACCTCAGGGGTCTTCAAACTTGGCCCTTTTATGACTTGTGGACTTCAACTCCCAGAATTTTCAGCCAGCATGCCTGGCTGAGGAATTCTGGGAGTTGAGTCCACAAATCATAAAAGGGCCAAGTTTGAAGACTCTTGATCTACCTGAATGGTACATTTGGTTCCAACTACCTCTATTACATCTAAACTTTCTAATATGGTATTCAACTGATCTTTGCCCTCATCCTAAGCAGATTAGCTAAGTATCTAAATAAGGGCCACTCAGTATCTTTCATTTTCTAAGAATGCTGAAGTCTCCAGATCAGGTCCCAATGTATTTTTAGAAATAAAGTACTTTCATTGGTTTTCTAATTTCAAGATTATTTATTTATTTTGTAACTAAAAATTTAAACATGCTACTTTTTGTGTGTGTGTCTTTGAGTCAGTTTTTGAATCCTGGTGAGTGCCTAGACAGGTCCCTGCAATTTTCTTGCAAGTTTTTTTTCAGAAACAGTTCGACTTTGCCTGCTTCTTAGGGCTGAGAGAGAATGACTGGCTCAAGGTTACCGGCTCACTTTTTGCCTAAAGTAGGGATAGGCAACCTTGGCTCTTTTATGACTCGTGGACTTCAACTCCCAGAATTCCTGAGCCAGCCATGGTTGCCTACCCCTGGCCTAAGGCAAGACTAGTATTCATAGTCTCCTGGTTTCTAACCTGATGCATTAGCCACTTTCTATTATTGCTATATTATTTTGAGTACAATTCTAAGAGATGATCATCATAATCACCCCAACCATCCCATCTCATTACTAGAAAATAAATCACAGTTAGTATTTTCTGTGCCACTGAGTTTTGGGAATATGATTTTTAAAAAACAAAAAACAAAAAACAAAAGAGAATATGTAAATTAAAATGCATGAATATGTACCGCCATATTTACCAATGTATCCCATATACATTTCTTGGAATTGAAATACTTCTAAAAGTTGGGAGGAAATATTTGGCAAATTTAGCACTGTGCTAATTTTTGATAAAATGTGGAAGCATTTTTTTTTCATCCTACTGTAACAACAGAAACATCAAGTATTAAGATTCCGCCATTGAACCTTCATAATAAAGCCAGAGGGTATCAGCCTCACAACTTAGATTAGATCAATTGTTTCTGGTTTAATCTAGGCATGGAATTCACATACTTATGGAATAGACACAAAATATTATTTGAATACCTCAGAGCTTCCTAGAATTGGTGGAGCTGACTTTTGTTTTTTTAACCATTTTGGGGATTAGGTGTTTGGAGTTTTAAAGAGAGAAAAAAAGGTATCTTAAGGCTTTTGGAGCAATTTAGATGGGGTGCACACTTTGTACAGAGAACACAGTTATTGATCTTTAGTCTTTTATTTTGAAAGGTTGGTAGGGGGAATGCAAGTGATGTAATGAGGTCACTGAGGAACAGCTTTTGAAGCCCCCTTTCCAAAAAATCTTGGAGGGGGGGAGTTTCCAAATTTTAATGAAATACATATATTTAAGCCTATTGACAATCTAACATCCTCAGTGTATTAATGTGTTGGTTTTTTAAAAAACAAAACAAAAACAGGGACTATAATGACAATAGCTTGACAATAGCTTCTAGGTCCATTTGACCCATAAACCATAAAGGAACCATGAAGGATTTAGGACTATAATTCTAGAGATATTTATTTGTTCAGAAGTTCAGCTGAAGTATTTGGGAATAATGCATATGACGATGGGTTCTCTGGACATTTATGCATACTTTCGGATGGAGCGGAGAAACTGAAGCTGCTGCCACCACTTGAGTGGGAAGGAAGAGAAGGAGAAGAGCAGTCAGGATTTGTGCCACCAGCCGATCAGGCAAGGAGTAGGTCGGGCAAGGTGGGTGGGTGGCTGGCTGGGGAGGGGAGATCATGGCCGCTTAGGTGGCTGTTGCCACCGCTGCCACCAGCAGCTTGGATGCAGGTGCAAGGGGACTCGCCCCGCGATGCCTCCCCGCTCAATTGAAGGCTTTGTTCCTGCCCTCAAACCAAGGCCGGTGGACATGAGTGAGCAGCGCACCCGGGCCACAGACGGCAATGGTTCCTGCGGCCGGCCAACTCCAATTCCACGCTTCACCCTATAGGCATGCAAACAAAGCAAACACCCTCCCCTCTGAATGAAAGCTTCCGGGGGCCATGATCTCTTTTGCAGAGAACTAGCAGGATATTACGGCACCCAGGAGCTTCCATTGTCAACATGAAAAGCATTTCCAAGCTGAGTCTCTTCTCCCTTAAAGGGAAAGAAACCGCAGCAAAGAGGAGACAGATTTTGCAAAGTAAATGAGTCCGGCATGGCAGGAAGGGAGGGGGAAGCAGTTGTGGGGAGGGGGTAATAGCCTGAATGTTGCAGAGCCTCTGTGGTCGTTCGTAAGTGTGAACAACTGCCATGGTGCTGCAATATTCGTAACTTTGGGATTTGCTCCTAAACACTAGGGGGCGCTGGTCATGTAACTTCCAATGAACGAAGAGAGAGAGAGAGAGAAATACAAATCTAAAGCATGGTTTTCTGGCGTTCCACTTTGCTAAACATGACTAATAAAGTTCCAGGTTTGTAAGGTCATGGACAGAAATACTCTAGAGAGAATGTCCTGCTCATTAGATTTAGGAGACTTCTGACATTTTAGTGCATTAAAAAAAAAGGACTCTTAAAAGTTAATGAAAATGTGTGATTTTGTTCTCCTATGCAGGTTCATGTTGCTATATTTAAATTTCTTGTTGTATTTTGTTTTCCCTTTCTACCATGGAGTTTTTCAGTAAAATTTATTTGAACTTATTAGCCACCCAACTCCAATTCATTGTGAGACAAAATACTCTCAATAAATTTCTTCCAAACACCTTAAAATGAATAGAATTTTAAGAATGATATTAAATGGAATGCTCCTTTATTTTCAACAGCCTAAGAAGCAGCCTTTTTTTCTTAGAGACTGTATGATAATATTCATAACATGCGCTGAGACCCTCAATATTATTCCCACCCAATATATACATTTTCCACATTGTTTTCACTGGGAAGAAGAATGTTCCATATGCTTAAACACACCTGGCTCTATATCCCTTACGACTGAACTGTCCACTACCTGTCATCTTCCAGCCCTGTAGTAGTACTCAGGGGAGGAGAGGCTACCTATTTACTTCTTAAAGAAAATATATTTCTTAGAAAAAAGGATACTTTCTCCCACCCCACCCCCTTAATTCCCAACAATGCAGGAAAACAAACAGGAAAATCCAGTTCAGCCATTTCTAAACCATATACTGAGGCTGCCTGGAGATTGTGTTTCTCCAGGACAAAAGATCCGGAGAACTCTAACCCTAGAAGTGTCATCTCTGCAGCAAAGAACACAGTTGATTGATTGATTGATTGATTGATTGATTGATTGATTGATTGATTGATTGATTGAAAGCTAGGACTTAAATTCACATCTAGCACAGATGTAACAATAACAATAACAAAGTTGGAAGGGGCCTTGGAAGTCATCTAGTCCAACTCCCTGCTCAGGCAGGAAACCCTATACTTTTTCAGACAAATGGCTGCCCAGTCTCTTCTTAAAAACATCCAGTGTTGGAGCATTCACAATTTCTGGAGGCAGGTTGTTCCACTGATTAATTGTTCTAACTGTCAGGAAATTTCTCCTTAGGTTGCTTCTCTAGGTTGCTTCTCTCTTTGGTTAGTTTCCATCCGTTGCTTCTTGTCCTGCCTTCAGGGGCTTTGGAGAATACCTTGACTCCCTCTTCTTTGTGGCAACCCCTGAGCTATTGGAACACTACTATCATGTCACCGCTAGATGTGTACTAGTGAATTCTGCCCTGCCAGCAGATATTCATCAATAAGACAAGCTGTGCCTGGAGTGGATGATTTTCACAATCCCTCTGTTAATATTGGAGTGATCAGAGTCCACCTTTATTAAACTCTCAGAACAGAGACATACAGATGTTACGTTATGTTATGTCCTTCTGTTTATGAATTTACATATTTGTTTGTTTGTTTGTTTGTTTTTTGCTCTTCCCCTGGGATAGATTTGTTCTATTTTTATAGACTATAAATAATACATGGTGTTATTACATCTATTGACCACCTAGAGACAGTACATTTTGCACAAATCCTTTCCTGCAACACTATGGCGTTCCAAAACCTGGGTATTTGTATGCAGTGGTGGGATTCGCACCACTTCGGCAGAACTGGTAGCTAATTTTTTGTTGCCCAGGCCCAAAATGGACTTCCGGAAGCGACATCCACACAGAGAACCAGTTGTTCACATATTTGAATCCCACCACTGCTTGTATGTAGTCATCTATAAAATTCTTCTGTTTCCATACTTCCTCTTTTACCACTTCAAGTGTTGAGGGAGTCATCTATCAACTTGATTGGTCAATTTTGATGAAGTTTGTATGCTGAAGAAAGAGTCCCTCATAGGATAAAACTGATCTTGGGGAAGGCAAAATGCATTTAACAACACAACTTTCTCTTCCTCTCCTTCAAGCTCTCCTTAGTTCTCTGTGCAAACAGAAAAGGAAGCTTGAGAAGCCCTTGTTGAGCAAATGCTGAAGTTGAACAAGGGACTGAAGATCTGACTGATTCGGAAAAGTTAACTTTTGACATTGTAGGGTTGGCTTAGTTTCTTGGCCTAAATGTTATCAGGAAGGCCTCATAATAAGAGTATATGACACACAACTGGACAGGTCACATGAACCTGCAATTCAGGAAGGATGTTTATTCTTTAACAATCAGCTTTAGAAATTAAACATGTCCAATACTGGTTGTGGCTGGGTGAAGCATGGATATTCCATCATAAAAAATTAAGTCTGTTTGTTACAGTTTGACACATGCTTGATTTCAAACCACGTCTGCCTCTATGGAAATCTAGACCAAACAGTCCTCTGTGAACTGTATCTTGGTTACTAATAAGGAATTTCATGCATCTTGAAATTTGGACCAAACTAGAATGAAGGCTTTGTCTATTGATTGTACAGTGACTGTCTAATAATTTTAAAACCTGACCATTAATGACCTTGCTAAAGCCTATGGGCTATGGCTGGAAATTATTTAATTTTAACACTCCAGTATTTATAAATGAGATGTAAGGAGACCTCTTAAAAATGATCAGATAAATAATAATTGAAATAAATCAGATCTCTCTATGATCTCAAAATGTTGATATCTCCTATTTTCATTTTTCTCAGTATTAATTCTGCTAATTGGGGATGGTGGTTGTTGTTGAATCAGGCGGCATACAAGTAATTGCAGAAACATTTTGCACCAGTTGTATCTAACAAGGGAATGCACATCTGAGAAATACTGTATGTGTGTCTATCCACTGACATGTAGTTTACAGTGTTAAATGTGATATTATAGTTCTTTATTCTAAAGAGACAAAATATGAGTCTTGGCATTAATTGACCTCAACAGTTCTTTTGGAGATGAATGTACAAGTCAGAATAAGTTTGCCTGTTTTAGAGAAGGCACTTTGGTCCTCTAGGATTTTCATGATCTATCAAGCAAGGGAAAATTTTGATCAGAGAGCTCTTACATGCTGCAAACAAGTCTAAAAAGCATTTTCTCAGAGAACAGCTATCATCAATATATATTACGAAATCGATTCTCTCATTCCTACAAATGCATTGTATACTGCAAAGTATCCTTGCTTAGTGTGAATAATTCAAACCACAGTGACATTAGAAGTATTCTGGTGGAGGATCATGCACTATTTATACCTATTTTCAAAATGGTTCTTATGTCACCAAATTCAGAGGAGATGGAAGATAGACAAAATGCATTTGTTCCTCTATTCTGTTGTTTAGAAGAGCTGTAAAGGCTTGGCTCTTTATGCAGGCCTTTGGTGAGGGACAGGTCTTTGCTTCTTCACACTAGCCACATTTTGTCTTTATCATTTATTAACTTTATGGTAATGTATTTGTTAGATTGTTGTGAGCTGTTCAGAATTGTAGAGAATTGGGCATACTTTTGCTTCAGAATGTTTTTAGATACCTACTTTCAAATGTGGGTTGTTGGCGTAGTCAATCTAAGAGGTACCAATAAACAGAGGACTACCACAGTCATTTGCAAATGTTTCATTTAGTCTGAAAAAGCTCTAAAATCCCCTGATTGTTAAGAATACTAGAGATAACACATTGGCCATGAACACACTTTAATTATGAATATCTTCAATAGTCTATTCCAAACTAAAACAACAACCTAGCTAACAATTGCTACATTACCTTGGAATGACCAGCTGGCCTCCTGCTTTTTTGTCAGGATCAGGAACCATTCTTGGCCAGGGAGATCTGAAGATTTGCTGTCAATTATTACCATATGGGACACAGGACGGACATTCTCTCTGGGACTGAAAAATGGAACAAGCAGAGTTAATCAGAAAAAAACCGGTCAGATGTTATTTGAATGAAATTATTCACTAGGGAATAACAGTGAAATGAAATAACATTTCTTGTGAAGAAATATATATGTGTGGGGAAGATTATTGTACATTTGTTGATTTAGAGAAAGCATACAACAAGCGAATAGGCTTGAATGATGGGACACTTTGCACAACTATACAATGGAAGGTTGATGGTTGATTATGGAAAGAGTAGTACATGACTGTTTAAATTTGTTTTGTATGATTTTTAGATAAAACTAATTAATTAAAAATAGTTTTAGAGGCTTATTGGAAACCTCAGTGGATATTTTAAAAAGTTTGACAATCTTTTCTGTTGGAAATGTAATACTTTTGAAAATGCATTAGCGCATATAATTCTGATTGTTCCATATTGGTTGAATTTTCCCAGTATCATGAAATGAGGTTCTAGTAAGGTAGTTAAGATTTAAAGATGTCCATGTGTTGCTGAAATATATTCCTAAAATATGAAAATTATTTATTAAGAATTTGGTATTTATTTTGGATGGATTTCTGGAAAAAGAAAAATGGTCTGTGCTCAAGGTTAGTTCAACACACACACACAAAAAAAAAACATACACACACACAGCTTTCATACTGGTGCCTCATTAACATAATTTAAGGACTGGACAGGATGATTCCATGTGATTAACACTTCATTCATTGTCTAAAAATGTGAACTTTCCTATTTCATAAGCACACCACTGTTACACGTTGGTTAGTTATTCTGCTTTTTCCTTTTCTGAACTTGATACGTTTTGTTTTCTTTTGTTTTATTAAAACAATAATTTTAAAAAAATTAAAAGTGATGGAAGCAAAGGACATGTGAAAATAAATGGAATGCTAAGCAAGTGGTTCATTCAAAGCAGGGAATAAGACAAAGATGTGTTGTCCTCTTAGTTGATAATTTATGGATAAATGTATAAGGAATACTTACGGTGATGTTAAGGGTATACTCAGTGGTGGGATTCAAATATGTGAACAACCGGTTCTCTGTGTGGATGCCGCTTCCGGAAGTCCATTCTGGCCCCGTTCTGCTACCGATTCTGTTGAACTGGTGCGAACCGGCTCAATCCCACCACTGAGTATACTGACGTTAGAGTCTGAGCACTTTCACAGGCAGACAGATTATTTATTAAGAAATGAATGATTTGCTGTGAAAATTTGGTAGACTGTGCATTGCAGTAAGATATAAACCTGAACATTAATGTACTGAAGAAACGAGTAATTGTAGTTCACTGGGGAAATGGAATGAACAATTCTAAGTTATACACAAATGGTTAAAAAAAATAATAAAGTAAATAGATGAATTTCTGTACCTTGCTAGAATATTTACTAAAGATAGGAAAAATGTAAAGAGAAATGTTCAGACATACTAATGTTGGTAGAAAGATGGTGGATCATATGAGATCTCTTGCAAGGTGTCAAAGTAAATTTAAAAAAAATTCTCTCTCTCTCTCTCTCTCTCTCTCTGTGTCTATATATATATATATATATATATATATATATATATATATATATATATATATATATATATATATATATATATATATATATATACATATACATATATGTAGGTCTTTGGTAATTCGGGTTTTCTCCCGTGTAAAATTTTACACGGGAGAAAACCCGAATTACCAAAGACCTACATACAAACACCCGTGAAAACCTCAGAAAACATATACATATATATATATATATATATATGTGTGTGTGTGTGTTGATAAAATTCTTACAAGAAAAAAGGCGAACACCAGGATAAAAATAAACAAGGCTGTTTAATATAAACAGGCCTGTAGATAAAAGAGCACTTAGCTTTCATCCGCCAAACTACGGACGTCCTCAGAGTTGGAGTGGGAGGCATTCTGGGAGCTGGCCTATATAGCCTCCTGCCTCTGCGCCCGGCTTCTCAAGCGCGTCATCGGCCCATTGGTTGTAATAGTCCACAATGTGCTGAGTTGGTCTACACCTGGCAATCTGTCAGTGGCCTTGCTGGTTGCCTTCAGATCCTCCTTCGCTTTCCTTGAGCGCGTACATGCACTCGGGGGGTGGCTGTCCAGCTGCCTTTGCTCCTTATCTCCTTCCCCTCCCGTTTTGGAGCGATCTCTCAACCTACAATTAAGACGCCCTGTGAGGCTGTCACCCTCCCCCAAGGCCGCTGTTGTCTCACCCGTAGCTCCCTCGCCCCAACCTTGCGAAGGATGGCCATTCGGGCATTCCTGCTCTCTGTTTCCCCCCCTTTTTTTACTCTTTCCAAGCCGCTTCCGCACGTTCGTTTCAAACGCCCGATCATAACCCCTGTATACACACACACATTTTAATAAGAGTTGAGCGTGTCAGGTGAAACATAAAAGTTCAATGCAGTTGGAATAGGACACAGGTAGTCCTCAACTTACAACAGTTCATTTAGCAACCGTTCAAAGTTACAATGGCTTTGAAAAAAAGAGACTTATGACCTTTTTTCACACTTAAGACTGTTGCAGCATCTCCATGGTCACATGGTCAAAATCATATTTATGATAGTTGCGGTGTCCTGGGGTCACATGATCACCTTTTGCGACCTTCTGACAAGCAAAGTCAATGGGGAAGCCAGATTCACTTAACAACCGTGTTACTAACTGAACAACTACAGTGATTCATTTAACAACTGTGGCAAGAAAGGTTGTAAAATGGGGCAAAACTTACTTAACAACTGTCTCAGTTAACAACAGAAATTTGGGGCTCGATTGTGATCATAAGTCAAGGACTACCTGTATTTAAGGCAGTATATAAATTATCCTTCCTTATGCTGCAGCCATAAACCAATCTGCAAAGCTAGAAAGAAATGGGGAGGTAAGAGGATGGTTTTGGTCTGAACTAGAATGTGTTATGTTATGTCCTGGGCCTTGCTGAGTCATTCAGCAAGGCTCAGGAAGGCTGCCGGAAGGCTGCAGAGACCCGGACAGACCACGTGTCTGCCCGGGACCCAGACAGGCTGTCTCCGGCCTTGCGTGCATGCGCAGGGCGGGAGAATGGCCTGCAACGATTGGATGTGCATCCCCTTGCAAGGAGAGTATAAAAGGCAAGTGGCCATTGTGTTCTTGCTTCTGTTCTGTGAATGTACTTAATAAAGAGATCCTTTGTTGTGAACCTGCCTCGTCTCGATGTTTGCTTTGCAAGAACAGAACATTTGCGATGAAGGTGGGATTCGCGGCATAGGAGGCCAAAGGAAAAGAAGCTAGGGCCAACTCACCTGAAGGCCTGAAGTGAAGAGAAGCGCGGCGTCCAGAAGAAGCAACCGCCTGCCAGTACGAAGACGCTGGAGGTGGGCTTGGCTTCGTGGGACCCCTTCTCCTTCCTTACAGTGAGAGACGTCAAAGAGGCTATCGGTCACAATGATGTCCAAGATGGGCCGTCTTGTCGAGTTCGATACTTCGCACCCAGAACGATGGAACTCTTACGCAGCTCGCGTCGAGAATTACTTCAGGGTGAACAAGATCCAAGAAGATGAATTGAAAGCTGCTACTTTGCTGTGTGTCTGTGGGCAAGAGACTTTTGACATTGCTGAGAACCTTGTAGCCCCAGCACCACTGGAATCAATTGCCTACTCAGATTTAAAGAAAATGCTGCGCGAGCATTTTGAGCCCAAGCTTTCTGTAATAGCTTGTAGACACCAATTCGAGCAGCGGGATCAGCGGCCGGGAGAATCAGCTGCGGATTTCATCGCGGCTTTGAGGCAGGCTGCTAGGCCATGTGTGTTCCAAGACTTGGAAGAGAGGCTCCGAGATCGACTCATCTGCGGATTGCGAAGCCATGAGATGCAACAAAAGTTGTTTGCTAGAGCTGATGTTTCCTTCCAAGATGCCCTGAGAGAAGTTGCAGCTGAAGAAGCAGCCGGCGGCACGGTGAAGGCCTTGCGGTCGACCAAGAACCCTCCAGCAGCAGTTCCTGTTCATCAGGAGGTCGTGCGAGAGGCATCCGGAGATGAATCTGAAGAAGAAGAGGTGGACAAACTTCAGCAGTCGGCGGAGAGAAGACTGCAAGAACGCAGACGACAGACGCCTGCATCCCTTCAGTATTTCGGCTGTGGGGGTCGCCACAGGAGAGCCGACTGCCGTTTTTGTCCTGCTGTTTGCCGGGCATGTGGCAGGGAAGGCCACATCGCATCAGCCTGCATGGGTCGCCAGAAAAACAGGTCCTCCGAAGAATTGCCTCTGAAAGGTACCAAGGTCCCCAGCCAACACAGGGTGGGTTTCTGCATGTCCCGTAGGGGGGTATTCAAAACTGGGGTTCACCGGCCCCTTAAGAAAAAGCTGCAAATTGATGTAAAGTTGCAGGGAGTTCCCCTGGCCATGGAGTTGGACACAGGGTCCGCTCTTTCTATTATTTCTGCAGACACCTTTAAAAAGGTTTGTTCCAGGAGTGGCTCACGAGTCAAACTCAGGCCCTCCAATCTCATACTCACTGACTTCCAGAATTCACGAGTCAGTGTGAAGGGGGAGGCCAGGCTTAGAGTACAGCGTAAGGAATTTGATGGGTTGTTAGATGTGGTGGTAGTTGGGGGTGATCGAACGAGTCTTATCGGACACGATTGGTTCGAGGCACTTGGGATCCAAGTGACTGGTCTTAACCATCTACAAACTGCCAGCCTTGCAGGAGTCTGTAAGGAGTTTGCTGATGTGTTCAGCCCAGAGCTTGGCTCATACAAGGGGCCTCCCATTACTTTAAGGTTAGATCCAGCCATCATACCCATCAGGGTTAAACAAAGGAGGGTGCCTTTTGCCCTCAAAAGTAAAATTGATGTTGAGTTGGACAAACTGCTCCAACAAGGCATTCTAGAACCTATGGATTCTAGTCCATGGGAAACCCCCATAGTGACACCATTAAAAGCCAATGGTGAAGTCCGAATTTGTGCACTCTATAAATGCACTCTAAACAAAGAATTGCAGCAGCATGCATATCCAGTGCCTGTGGTGAGCCACATTTTGGCCTCACTGAAAGGGGGAAAAGTCTTTGCTAAGCTCTATTTAGCTCAGGCCTACCAACAGTTACCTGTTGATGAGGCAACAGCTGAGGCCCAAACTATAGTTACTCACAGAGGGGCCTTTAAAGTAAAAAGGCTGCAGTTTGGGGTCAATGTAGCACCTGGCATCTTCCAAGGGGTGATGGAGCGAACGCTCCGTGGTATTCCTGGGGTCTGCCCCTATTTCGATGATGTCCTCATTGCAGGAGAGTCATCTGGGAACTTGGCTGAGAGGCTGAGAGCTGTCTTGCTGCGTTTCCGCCAAGCTGGGCTGAAGTTACAGCAAGACAAATGTAAGATTGGTGTAACATCCACCGAATTTCTAGGGTTTCGTATTGATGCTGAAGGCATCCACCCTGCAGAGTCTAAATTCCAGGCCATTCAACTGGCCCCTAGTCCCCAGTCAAAAGCTGAACTCCAGGCTTTTCTGGGCCTACTTAATTTTTATCATTCATTTCTCCCCCACAAGGCTGCAGTGGCTGAGCCGTTACACTGGCTCTTGGACAAGCAGACTCCATGGACATGGACAAAGGTCCATGAAAAGGCTTTCAAAGAAGTCAAGGCTTTGCTATCCTTAAATGCAGTACTGGCGCATTTCAATGAGCAATTGACTGTGTGCATCGCATGCGATGCCTCCCCTTATGGGGTAGGAGCAGTGTTAAGTCATTTCAAGGCTGATGGGACTCAGGTCCCTGTGGCCTACTACTCTAGAACTCTCTCATCTGCAGAGCGTAATTACGCGCAGATTGACAGAGAAGCCTTGGCAATAATTTCAGGCATCAAGAAATTTCATGAATTCTTGTATGGCCGCCATTTCACGGTCTACACTGACCACAAGCCTTTGCTGGGGTTGTTTACAACCAACAAACAAACCCCACACATCATCTCCCCCAGAATGCTGAGATGGTCAATTTTCTTGTCAGCTTATGATTACACCCTGGTTCACAAACCAGGGACAGAGATGGGCCACACTGATGGCCTTAGTAGGTTACCTCTAAAGCAAATAGAGGCAGATCCTGCTTCTGCTTTACACATTCTTTCCATTCAGAAATTGCCTGAATCTCCCCTCAATGCTAGGGAGGTGGCTGCTGAAACTGCCACTGATCACACGTTTGCACGCATGCTGACATGGGTGTTGTCAGGGTGGCCTGACACGTGTCCTGGTACAAAGTTCCAAAGTTTCTGGCATAGGAAGCATGAATTTTCTACATTCAAAGGGTGTATCCTGTGGGGTAGCAGGGTAGTCATCCCGGCCTCATTGAGGACTAGAGTCTTGCTCTCTCTGCATGAGGGACATCCGGGAATTGTGAGGATGAAGGCACTTGTGCGTAGCCATCTTTGGTGGCCTGGACTCGATAAGGACATCGAGGCCCAGGTTCACTGTTGGCCAAGTGTGCCAACAGTCACGGCCTGAGATGCCCCAGGCCCCTGTACATAGGTGGGAGGAGACACTCACTCCATGGTCACGCGTACACATTGACTATGCTGGGCCCTTTCAGGGGCAATTCTTCCTTCTCCTCGTGGATAGCCATTCCAAGTGGCTAGAGGTCGTTCCTGTATCCTCCACTACTACTGCCAGGACCATCCAGGTGCTCAGAGGAATCTTCGTTTCCCATGGTCTTCCTGATGTCCTTGTATCAGACAATGGTCCCCAATTTACCTCTTCTGAGTTTCAGGCTTTTCTTCAAGCCAACATGATCCGGCATGCTACGTCTGCTCCATTTCACCCTGCCACCAACGGTCAGGCTGAACGCATGGTGCGTACCACCAAGGAGGCATTAAAGAGAATCACTCAAGGACCCTGGCATCACAGGTTAGCTGATTTTCTCCTTGCACACCGCACCACACCTTGCACAGCTACAGGAAAGAGCCCAACTGAACTCCGCTGGGGTCGCAGACTCATCACAAAGCTGGACAGGCTGCACCCAGACCGGGTGGCTTCATAGGTGTCACAACCACGGGCACCTAGGAGACTCCAAGTGGGTGATCCAGTTTGGGCAAGGAACTATGGGCATGGACGTCTCTGGGTACCTGCTGTAGTATGCAAGGTCTCTGGGCCACTGTCCTACAAAGTGGCCTTGGAGGATGGTCGTGTGCTTAGACGCCACATAGACCAATTGTGCTGGAGGCTTCCTGGCCATGTTTCCGCTCCTGGCTCTGCTCTTGGGGGGGAGGGGGACCCCAATTACGATTGTGGACCACAGTCTCTCCACGAGGGTGCTTATCCAAATCTTCCTACACATGTCCCAGGTGGGGGTCTTGCCATGGAGGCAGCTCCTGACTCTGGCATAGACTCCGGGGTTTTTGCCATGGAGGTGGCTCCTGTCTCTGGCAGAGGTCCCTGGCTAGGGGCAAATGGCCGTAAATCGGCTAATCAGGGTACTCCTGCTGCTGGTCTTGGGCTCGAGGGACAGTGCTCCCAAGAGAAGTCCCATGGAATTCTGGGGAACTCCACCCCACCAAGGGACTCGGGGAACTCAACCCCACCAAGGAACTCTGGTTTGGGTCTGGTGGATCCAGTCAGTCAGCAGTCAGGGGGAACCCGTGAGTCTTCTGGGCGACAAAGTCCTCATTTGTTTTGGGCAAACCGGGAGCAGACACTCCAGGCACCTATTCCTAATTCCACACCTACAATTACACCTGCACCTAATCTGGCTCCACGGAGATCAGAGCGGGTCAAGGGTCCTCCTAAGCACTTACAGGAATATGTCAGGTCCCTGTTCACTATACAGGAGGGGTATTAGTCCTCGCCATCTGAGGGAGTAAAGAAAACAATGGGAGTGTTGTGGTGCAAATATTGTCAAAGAGTGAAAGTCCGTGGACTCCATAGGGACTTGAAGGTAATAGGTTGCAAGGAGTAAGGTTGATGGTATAACGTGCCAACCGGCCTGTTATGATGTGTTTGTGTGGGAAGTGTTACACAATTACTTAATTATTGTTTAATCCAAGGGGGGAGGGGTGTTATGTCCTGGGCCTTGCTGAATCATTCAGCAAGGCTCAGGAAGGCTGCCGGAAGGCTGCAGAGACCCGGACAGACCACGTGTCTGCCCGGGACCCAGACAGGCTGTCTCTGGCCTTGCGCGCATGCGCAGGATGGGAGAATGGCCTGCAATGATTGGATGTGCATCCCCTTGCAAGGGGAGTATAAAAGGCAAGTGGCCATTGTGTTCTTGCTTCTGTTCTGTGAATGTACTTAATAAAGAGATCCTTTGTTGTGAACCTGCCTCGTCTCGATGTCTGCTTTGCAAGAACAGAACATGTTAGATTTGGTTTTCTGCAAGCACTTACTTCCAATTTTCACTTACAACATCCTACAGGTAGTCCTCGACTTATAAAAGTTCGTTTAGTGACCGTTCAAAGTTACAACAGCACTAATAAATGTGACTTATGACCGTTTTTCACATTTGATGACCTTTGCGGCATCCCCAGGGTCATGCGATTAAAATTTAGGTGTTTGGCAACTGATTTATACTTATGACCGTTGCTGTGTCCCAAGGTCATGTGATCCCCTTTTGTGATAAATAAAGTTAATGGGGAAACCAGATTCACTTAACAACCGGGTTGCTATTTTATCAACTGCAGCGATCCACTTAACAACCGTGGCAAGAAAGGTCGCAAAATGGGGCAAGACTCATTTAACAAATGTCTCACTTAACAATAGAAATGTTGGGCTCAACTGTGGTCATCAGTCAGGGACTACCTGTACTTCTTTTTTTTTTTCTGTATTTGCATAATATTGCTTGATCCAAAATGGAACAGCATCATAGGCAGGTATGCCTATGAAACTCTTCTGTTGTGTTTACTAAGTTCCACAGAAGTAGGAGCTGTATCTGCATTGCAATCTTTTCATGCCAGGTTAGATGCTTGTCGTTGGCTCAGGCATCAGGAGACTTCATCTGCTTAGTTCTTCTGTTGTTTTAACTGCTTGGAAATCTGTTTCTCCACCTACAGAACGGAATGACCCCTTCAGGCATTAGGGCTTCAGAATTGCAAAACAGCATGGATTTATTTATTTATTTATTTATTTAATTTGCCGTTATTGCATTTTATTAGCAAATATCTCTGAATTCAGACTGACTTTGATTGTCTGAGGACACCACAAGTTGTAGCCATGAATAATTATTGGGAAGGAAGGAAGGGCTTAACGTTCAGGAAGTGATCCTCAGCATGCTTACAGATTCAGGACTATCCAATTAAATCTGTCCGTCTCTGAAAAGTCAAAGGACTGGCTTTTTACCCGACAATGGAGTCTGTCTTGAAAACGAGGATAGCCAGGTGATATCACAAACTGTTTATAACTAGCCAGATGACATTTCTTTAATTGGATGTCACACTTCGAGGGTATTTTTTTTATATATATTTTTTTTTCAGTTTTGAAGGAGAACAAAATGCATGTCGGTTTGCCTGCCTTTCAGTACACTCTCAGATTTAAGCGAAGGTGCAGCCTTTAAAGTTGTTATAACTTGGCTGTTTTCTTTGATAAATTAGATGAATAACATTTGAGACAATGCATGGTTAAATATTTATGCCTAGCACCATAGAACCAGGAGGGAAGAAAGCACAAGCGCACACACACAAAAAACCCCAACCCACGGAAGAATAAATATATTTACCTAAATAAATTTCTAAGACAAATACACTCCGGTGTGTTCTGTCCCAATAAACAGTAGGTATTCACTAAATTGTAGAATATAAATGACTCATTTCCTCTAAATGTACACTGAAAGATCTATACTATGGTACACATTTCCTATGTTTTGCATATATATTTCAATATTCATCATGAAAGGACCCACATATCTGTCAATATACTTTACTTTGCATATATTACAAAAAATATTTACACACACACATACACATACACACACACACACACACACACAAACATACAGAAATTCTTCGGGCACATTTTAGTATGGGTAGCACGGCGGTCGTGAGAGCTCTATTTCATGATTAACCCTTTCCCTTCTTGCTTGCTCGCTCTCTTTTTATCAACGTGACATTTTCCCAAAATGAATTGCTTGCTTAGACACAGCTAACTAAATAAAAGCAGGCCAGAGCTGATAGTATGAAAAATGGATTTTCATTACTATCCCATTGATTCTTGTAAATAAGGGCCCGAGGCCTGCTCCGAAAAGGCTGCAGAGTCATAATTTAATCTGAGGTGACATAGACCAAAATGTATGTGGACAAAAATCATCCTTGAATATTAAACAACAGCCTCAAGACAGAGAAAAGTGTTAGGGGCACATTTAAATGTATGCAGATCGGTGGGTAACATATTTAAAAACAGAAATTAAAAATTCTTGTCATAAATCACATTTGCTACCATGGATATGCCTTGTTATGCTGGCGTTTAAAGAAACCTGAAAGGTTAAGGCAGTTGGTGCATTAATTCACACACGGATAATTAATACTTTTCTTGTGGCTATTTATAAGAAATGGGAAATATAGTCGGATCAGCTGTGGCACTGTAGTAATTTGCAAGGAAAGAAATGAAAGCATGAGTCAATAGTTTTAACTGGACAAATGTCAAATGCTTAATGATGCAGAATCCTAATTTGGAGGTCCTTTGAAAGTTTTATGTGAAAAGAAAAAGATAAAATAGTTCATTATTTTATTACACATGTAATTTGTTTGGCTTCTTTATCCTCTCTCATTTAATAGTGAGGAGTTTTTTTTCAACTCTTTTAAATTCTCAAAAGCTACCATCACAAATTCTAATTTATCCACATCATCATATGCTTGGGCATTGTTTCAAGTAACTATGAAAGACTGGTGTGGCAGTTGTGGAATTTTAGAATGAAATTCACATTTTCCAGTGCATTCTAATATTAATGGTACTTGATACAAATAAACTGGGTTGTACTACTTGTGAGAATGCCGTTGTTTAATCATGAATCCTTTGTGTGTCAGTTTCCTGCATAATCCTTCTACTTGGTGGGATGTGGACAAGATGAAATCGGCATGGAAATGGATCAGGGATTGTACAAAATAGCATGAGGGTTTTCATTGCACCTTGTAGCCTAGTGGCCAAAATGTGTGAAAATAGCTGACATTGTCCTTAAAATAAGAAAAACAAATATTGGGTGTGGCATTTGGGTTATTAAACCATTTGTACCTTCCCCAACTTTCTAACAAGCTTTAATGGCTGCAGGGAGGACAATAGTTATGTACTAATTTGATGACTACCCTTGTAGTCTTGGATTTCAAGAGAGTCTTGGATTTCAAGAGAGCTAATTTCAATAAACTTAGAGAGGGCTTTGGAAGGATTCCATGGATGAGAATCCTCCAGGGGGAAAAAACTCAAGAAGCTTGGGAAATTTTGAAAAGCAAGATAATAGAAGCCCAGTCTAGCACAATACCAACAAAGAGGAAAAATAACAGCTCTCAAAAGAAACCAGCATGGCTGCATAAAGAACTCTCTGATAAATTGAAAGATAAAAAGGACAAGTATAGAAAGTGGAAAGAGGGGCACATAACTAAATCAGAATATCAACAAATAGCCCGAGCCTGCAAAGATGAAATGAGGAAAGCTAAGGCTCATAATGAACTAAGGCTTGCGACCAAAGTCAAAAATAACAAAAAAAGCTTCTTTCAACATGTAAAAAACAAGAAAAAAGTGAAGGAAATGATTGGTCCATTAGTGGGTGAAAGTGGCAAGAAGGTGACAAGCAATAGGGAGAAAGCAGAACTATTTAACTCGTTTTTTGCATCTGTCTTTACACAAAGGGAAAAAACAGACCAACCTATCAAAAATAGTGCCATAAAAAACAGTATAGAAACACAAGTTAAGATAGGCAAGAAAATGATAAGTGAGCACCTGTCCAGCCTAGACGAGTTCAAATCACCAGGACCAGATGGATTACACCCCAAGGTTCTCAAGGAACTGGCAGATGTGATCTCAGAACCACTGAACTATATTTTTCAAAGATCTTGGAGCACTGGGGAACTACCAGAGGACTGGAAAAGAGCTGATGTAGTTCCCATCTTCAAAAAAGGAAAAAAATGGATCCAGGAAATTACAGACCTATCAGCCTGACCTCAATACCTGGGAAGATTCTGGAAAAGATAATCAAACAACGAATCAGCGAACACCTAGAGGCAAACAAAATCACTACTAAAAGCCAACATGGGTTTGTCAAAAACAGATCATGCCAGACAAACCTTATTGCATTCTTTGACCAAGTGACAAAATTAATGGATCAGAGGAATGCTGTGGATATAATTTACTTGGACTTCAGTAAGGCATTTGATAAAGTAGATCACAACCTACTACTCGATAAGATAGAAAAACGTGGGTTAGACAGCATCACCACCAGATGGATTCGTAGCTGGCTGACCGGCCGTACTCAGCGTGTGGTCCTCAATGGAACTGCATCTACATGGAGGGAAGTGTGTAGTGGGGTGCCCCAGGGCTCTGTTCTAGGCCCAGTGCTCTTCAACATCTTCATCAACGATTTGGATGGGGGGATAGATGGGGAACTCATCAAATTTGCGGATGACCCCAAGCTGGCAGGAATAGCCAACACTCCAGAAGACAGGCTTAAGATACAGGAGGACCTGGACAGACTTGAACACTGGGCGCTATCTAACAAAATGAAATTCAATGGTGAAAAAAGTAAGGTTCTACCTTTAGGCAAGAAAAACCAAATGTACAGGTATAGTATAGGGGGTACCTTGCTCAATAGTAGTAACTGTGAGAGGGATCTCGGAGTCCTAGTGGACAATCACTTAAATATGGGCCAGCAGTGTGCTGCAGCTGCCAAAAAAAGCCAACACAGTGCTGGGCTGCATTAGCAGAGGGATAGAATCAAGATCACATGAAGTATTAATACCACTTTACAATGCCTTGGTAAGGCCACACTTGGAATACTGCATCCAGTTTTGGTCACCACGATGTAAAAAAGATGCTGAGACTCTAGAAAGAGTACAGAGAAGAGCAACAAAGATGATTAGGGGACTGGAGGCTAAAACATATAAGGTACGGTTGTTGGAATTGGGTATGTCTAGTTTAACGAAGAGAAGGACGAGGGGGGACATGATAGCAGTGTTCCAATATCTCAGGGGCTGCCACAAAGAAGAGGGAGTCAAGCTATTCTCCAAAGCGCCTGAAGGCAGGACAAGAAGCAACGGATGGAAACTAATCAAGGAGAGAAGCAACCTAGAACTAAGGAGAACACTCCTGACAGTTAGAACAATTAACCAATGGAACAACCTGCCTCCAGAAGCGGTGAATGCTCCAACACTGGAGGTTTTTAAGAAGAGACTGGACAGCCATTTGTCCGAAATGGTGTAGGGTTTCCTGCCTGAGAGCAGGGGGTTGGACTCGATGACCTCCAAGGTCCCTTCCAACTATATTATTATATTATTATTATTATTATTATTATTATTATATTATTTTATATTATTATTATTATTATTATTATTATTATTATTATTATTATTATTATTATTATTATTATTATTATTATTATTATTATTATTATTATTATTATTATTATTATTATTATTATTATTATTATATGGAGGATTGAGACCTGGAAGTAGGAAAAGACAATGGTCAAGGGCATCAATCTGACAATTACTTTATCAGAGACCAAGCTAGTTATCTTTGATGGAGAAAATGTACTGGACAAGTGCAAGTTGTGCACATGTCACAAAAAATAATAATAATATAAGAACAGGCAAATGATCTTGCATACTATGGGGGAATGATTACTGAAGATGGAAAATGGATGGAGAAATTTTAAGAGGGACAAATGGGTAGCATGTGTGGTCTGTTATTTGGAATGAATATTTGTTGAAAGAAGCAAAAACTATTCTATCTTGGCCACTCCCTTATGTGGAACTAAGAGTTGGGCGTATCAGGTGAAAAACACAGTAATTGAACATAATGGGAATTAATCACCAACAAAGGAATAGGATGACGGATATATATATATATCTATGGATCTACGTTTTGCGTGTGGAAACTGATCAGAGCTTTATTTTCAAGCAAAACAGGATGTAAAATGTGACACAAGCCCATGATTCATAGTTCTGCTAGCATTCCTTTCAAAATATTTCTTTTCTCAAAAATGGAATGCCATAGCTTCTGTATTTATGAATGTAAGTTAATTTATTAGTAGTCAAAGACTAATAAAGCGCAGTCACATAAAATAAACCAAACAGTTATTACAATAAGAGCCAAACAATTAATAAAATGAATACAAGCCATGTCGGGGCAAGAATAACTCGACTAATAAACCTCTCCTGTGTGAAACACATAGTTCTCTTCCAGCAATTAAAATCACATAAGATTTAGCAGCCCTCCTAGATGTTTCTGGAGGCCAATCCATTAGCAAGAAGGTGGTTTCCTTTTTTGGATGAGTGAAATGTTTCGTTAGCAAATGTATTTTTATTGCAGAACTCCGAGGTGGATACAGAGGGGAACTCAGCAATCTATGCAGTACAGTCCTGATTGCTTCAATTCAACAGGGTACACAGACTATCCTGGAATGGGATGTTATTAACCTAGAACTGTGGATGGGCAGCCAGGAAAATACTGTTGTATGCAAGGCAGAGATATTATATTACTATAAGCAATATAAGATACAGTATATTACTATACTTAGGTAATATAAAAGTTCTACCATTACAGCGCTGAGCATCTTTACTTTTAACTTTCGGTAGACTTAGTCACGACTAAATTGCCCCCCCCACACTACAGAACTGGCCTGAATATGAAATATTATATAAAATATAAAATATTCAGCATGAATGAGAACTGGGCAAGATAAAATAGGTTAAACCTACAATCAGAGACACACTGAAAGAGCAAGGATGAGGCATAATAAAAACTGAAAGAGGACTAAAAGAGGAAATTGAGGATAAGATGGGATGTTAGTAGGGCAGAAGGACAACTAGATAGAGCCAGGGTGGCGCAGTGGTTAGAGTGCAGTACTGCAGGCTAATTCTGCTGACTGCTGGCTGCCAGCAATTTGGCAGTTCGATTCTCACCAGGTCAAGGTTGACTCAACCTTCCATCCTTCTGAGGTGGGTAAAATGAGGACCCAGATTGTTGGGGGCAATATTCTGACTCTGTAAACTGCCTAGAGGGGGCTTTAAAGCACTGTGAAGCAGTATATAAGTCTAAGTACTATTGCTATTGCTACATGGCACATGGAATAAGCTGGTTGCCATCAGCCTCAAGCAAACATAAAAGTATGAAACCATATTCTATTGCCTCGATTCCAGAAAATAGGACATTTCTACTCATTTCTAGGAATGTGTAGAAAAGATATGCTAAACTGTTTAGTTGATTAGGAGAGAGCTCAAGGCTTAATTGTCCCTGTAATGTGAGGCAATTCATGTACCTCCATAGCAGAGCTCAGGGCTACCAGATCTGAGTTGGAAAAGTCCAGATGACCACTAGATGGCAGCAAACACATACCAAAAATGCCACATTTTGTTGCCATCTAATGGTCAGGTAAAGTTTTACAACCTAGTTCTGGTAGTGTGCGTGAACCTTTGTTTAAAATGGGGATTAGTTTTTAAATGTGAATTATCAAAAAAGTGTACTGGATTCTTTTCTCTATAGGAAGATCTGAATAACTACTTTCTATTTTCTAAGTCAGGTCCACCATTGCTTTGAAAAGTTAGAGAAGTAGAAAAAATAATCCAGTGAACTAAAACCATCTCCCTTTGCACTTCAAACAAATATATATCAATTAAATGCTACTCAGCTTGTTTGATTATATATTTGTTTTGAGAACTTATTTTACAACAATCCAGTTTATATGATAGATGTTTGAATAGTGCCCAAAGTTAGGAAATAGTCACATTATGACTTGGAGATTTGTTCCATATAGAATACACTACTCCATATATAGGAACTACTGGTTCAGTATAAAAAAAAATGCCCCCAACTATAACACATACTTTACAGTCTTGGAATTGTGCTGTTAACTATATACATTGCTAACAGTTTTGCTGCTAACAGTATATGCAGTGAAAGGGAAATGTTTCCACATGCCATCTTTTAATTTGAATAAGTGTTGCAGCTAAACATAGCAATGTCAAGCCAGAAGTACATTTCAGCTTTTTCCTCTCTGTGTGTACCACACAATTTTACCCTTTAGTCGCTGAGGTCCCTTTATGCACATAAGGTGCATAAAATAGCTTTTGCTATAACCTGATTAAGTTACAACTGCATCAGCCTAAAAATGGTCCACAGACCTGAAGCAGAAATGGATGAGACACAACGATCCCTTTTCGTACTCTGAAGATGTCTTCCATACAGAAAAGAGCTTTTGTGGGAAAAGATAGGCGTCCATATCTAGGGTTGCTTAGCCATTTGATACCACACCAAGAATTGGAGGGCACCCCTTCCACCTATCCCAACGATGCCTCAAAATTGTACAATTTAATGACAGAAGCAAAGCAATAGGAAATTGAAAATACATTAGTTGCATGCCATTTAGTCAAGTTCAACTCTCTGTAGCTGCATTGACAAATGCTCATTGTTTCAATCTGTGGCCTAGCAATAAGTAGAATTCTTCATGGGTCTTCCAAGAATTACCTCGATCCTATTTATGCATTGTCTTTCCCTTCTTTCCCTTCCCTTTTATTGTGTCTTTCTGATGCATATATACATGCATGCATTTATGCATACAAATACCCATACACGCATTAATTCTATATGCTTAATTTCCCAGTTCACTTTAAAAATGAAATGACCTCTGGTACTGTTTCTGCCCATCTGCCTCTCAAAGGTCGTGTGTATTTCCTGAGCTAGGTATCTGAGTGTAAAAGAAATTCAAAAGTTGCTAAATATCTTTTAAAAAAATAGGAAAATGATGATTAAGATTCCTTAGATTAGACGTAGAATATTTTTTTTATCCCACCTTTATTATTTTTATAAATTATTCAAGGTCATGAACATACCGCTTCCTCATCCTATTTTCCCCCAACAACAACAACCCTGTGAGGTGAGTCGGGTTGAGAGAGAGGGACTAGCCCAAAGTCACCTAGTTGGCTTCCATGGCTAAGGCGGGACTAGAACTCACAGTCTCCCAGTTTCTACTCTGGTGCCTTAACCATTAGACCAAACTGGCATGGTTAGGCATGAAAATGACCTGGGTGACTTTAGGCTAGTGATTTTCTTTCTCTTATACGAACTACCTCACAGGGTTGTTGTGGGAAAAACAGGAGGAAGAAAGAGAATTATGTATGTTTGCCTAATTGAGTTGCTTATAAAGTAATAAAGGTGGGATGAGAAGCAAATAAATATAAGGTACATGTCTTTTCTCTAAATAAGGATATCTGGTCTCTCTCTCTCTCTCTCTCTCTCTCTCTCTCTATCTATCTATCTATCTATCTATCTATCTATCTATCTATCTATCTATCTATCTATCTATCTATCTATCTATCTATCTATCTATCTATCAGCTATCTAGCTATCAGCTATCTCATCTCAACCATAATATTAGTTTTATTTATCAGCAGCAAATAAAAAACACTTCATAGTCCAGTTCAAGTGAATCATAACTATGTCGCAATAGAAAACATGAGCTTGTATTTAACAGTTTTTATTTTAATTGTACATTTATTGTAACCACATATTAAAATCACAGATTTAAATAACCACATGAATATTTGAAATGTGAATAATTTAATGTTAGCCCTCCCGTGGGGTCTGATCATTAGTGGCAGCCCACTATCAAATGAAATGAAATGGTATAGAGTCTCCTGCTTGAGCAGGGAGTTGGACTAGATGACCTCCAAGGTACCTTCCAGCTCTATTCTGATTAAGGACCTGTTATCAAGTCCCTCTGATTTCTCCACTGCACTGCCAGAAAGGTCTGTGGACTTTTTATTCCACTTGTCTTTTTGAGAAGATGTGTTGCTAACTTTGAAATACAGGCTTTGGTAGAATTCAAAAAAGGCTTTAGATCATGAAAAGTCTCTCGATGTCATACAAACCGAGGCACAATAAAATGTTTTTAATGCTCAACATCCTTACTCAAGATATTATTGTGTGGAATCATATTGACATTAAACCCAGTTCAAAGCTATAGGGGCTCCTGGGGGGAAAAAACGTGCTTCTTTTCATGTAAACATACAACTGTGATTGCTTCTTGCTACTGTATGAGCTCCATCATGACATTTAAGCATCATCTCTTAAACCCTTTGTCAGCTCTGCCAATTCCTTATTCATTCAGATGGGCTGCTTCTTCAAACAGAAGTCTACAGTTGTAGACAGACATTTCTCTTCCCAGGAAATTTCTCAAGATGAGCACATTCTTTCCACACAACCTCTGATTCCTTGACTAGGATTTTTTTTCTGTTGCATCAAAGTAGAAGTAGAAAGTAGAAGGGTTAAACTTCATGCAGCATTGAGAGACTGGAAATTCTTCAGATTACATTTATAGATGAAAAGTGGCTCAAAATACCTAGTAATTTATGCCTTTTGGAACTTACCTTCTGAATGAGGTTAATGAGTCAATGAATAATTAAAACAATAATACTTATAAAAAAAGGAGTATGTAGGAAACAGCACTGTATTTAAGGTGAGCCACAGATTGCTTTTTAGGCTTTATAGGGGAGCTGTGTTAGCCTTTTGAACTAATAAATTTCATTAAAAGAGCAAAACTTTCATAATGTTGGTTAATCAGAAAGATGCTACAAGACTCCTGATTTTCTGACACTGCTTTTTAAAAAATCTCCTTCATATTTAAAATATCAGAGAGAAATGAACCCCTCCTCCCACAGCAGCCATTCATGCTTAGCTAATCTCAGTCATTAATAAAGGTAGTCCTCAACTTACAATCATTCTGTCAACATCCAGCTTGAGAATCCAAATAAAACTCCAGGTTCATTCCGTCTCCGAAATCTTACTGTTTATTGAATACGCTGCATGGTAATGTTGAAGTAAAGCTAACTCTGAGGTTCCAATCCCAATTCATAGACTTAAACAATAATTTTCCCAGCCAAACCCCCAACGTCTTACGCAGTCCATATAAACAAGTTCACTTTATTATGGGAACCTTCTGCTTCAAATCCACACCTATTCTGGTGTCCTTGAAAAGGCTTCAGACTCTCACTGTCTTCAGTTAAATTGTAGAAGTTTCATTTCTCCATTTAACCCACTTGAAAGTAACACCTCCCCCCCCTTAATCTAAAGGCAAGTTGAAAAGCAGAGGCATGTAGCTGCCAAAGTTTCATCCTTGACACATTCATTTAGTGACTGTTTGAAGTTACAATGGTACTGGAAAAAGTGACTTATGGCCATTTTTTACACTCATGACCGTTGCAGCATCCTCATGGTCACATGATCAAAATTTAGATGCTTGGCAATCATCTCATATTTATGATGGTCGCAGTGTCCTGGGGCCATGTGATTCCCCTTTTGCGACCTTCTGACAAGCAAAGTCAATAGGGAAGCCAGATTCACTTAACAACTGTGTTACTAACTTAACAGCTGCATTGATTCACTTAACAACTATGGCAAGAAAGGTCACAACATGGGACAAAATTCACTTAACAACTTAAGTGTCCCTTAGCGGCAAAAACTTTGGGTTCAATTATGGTCATATGTTGAGGACTTCCTGTATATTCAAATAGCTGCTCACTCTGTCCTCCTGGACTGGACTGGACTGGAAGTCCTCAACATATTGAAATCACATGGGAATTAGAATAGGATGCAGCTGTAAGAGCTTAGCCAGCCTCTCTTCAGCTCTATGGCTCAATACGCACTAGGGATTGCAAGCAAAGATTAAGCTGTCATATCTGCATTGCCATTATAGATTGTGCCTACTCTGTGCATGCCTCTTCTATCATAATGCTGACATTAAAATACCCACTTACCTAATATGTCTCTCCATAGAATTACATTTCTTTTAGCTGAAATTACAATTCCACCATCTTTTTTATCTATGCTTTTTTCTTTGGTTGCTATACTGGGAAATAAGTTGGATGGGTAAAATATAGCAAATGGTAAGAAAAAAAAGCCCATGTGCCAAATTTTTCTTCCAGCTTTCAATTCTCTGGAGCTGAAAAATCCATTAAGAAATTTGATGATTTACCTTCCCTTTACCTAACTTTTCTGGCTTAATTATTGTAATGGCTTTCTTTCTGGTTTAAAAATGCCTTGAATGTGAAAGTGATTCATAAAGAGGCGCCCCACCCTTTCTGGCATGTCATTGGAAAGCTTCCAATGTTTGTTCCTTTTTAACGGTATGTCAGGGGTAATATCTTGGAAGTAATACCTTTTCCGTAAGCGAGAGCTCTTTCCTGGAGGGGCCTCCTGTGAATAGTCTCGGTTTTATTGTGCTGATATTTTCTTGTGATTCAGTTTAATGGCTGTGCTACCTGATCAATTGTCAGGAATTCATTCAGGGGTGCTATGTAGGCCCAGCTATCTGCATGGGTTATTTAATAGCTTTCAAATGTATTTTAATTCCAAGGGAGTCCAAAACCTCATTGATTTCATTTTCCCTCACAGAGGAAGAAGCTGCACCTGGTGACTCACTTAAGTCCTGCTTTGTGAAGGTTATTTGCTAATATATTTGACAGTAGTCAGTAAGGCCCAGGTAAATAATTCACTACTGGATGATGTAGTATTTTTATGTCTTGCATTGGGTCTAGTGTACTTCCTCCTTGCAAAAACATATAACCAAATAGGATTATCTATCTATGTATCATTTATCTATCATCTATCTCCAGTATTTATCCACCTACAAATGGAACTTAAATCATTCCGTTCCTAGAAGTTTGAAAATGACTATAAAAGTACATTTCTGACACTGGGTAACATTGCTGGGGGCTGTATTTGGTTATGTGTTTTTGCAAGGAGGAAATACACTAGACCCAATGCAAGACATACAATCTATCTATCTATCTATCTATCTATCTATCTATCTATCTATCTATCTATCTATCTATCTATCTATCTATCTATCTATCTATCTATCTATCTATCTATCTATCTATCTATCTATCTATCTATCTATCTATCTATCTATCTATCTATCTATCTATCTATCTATCTATCTATCTATCTATCTATCTATCTATCTATCTATCTATCTATCTATCTAATCATCCCCCCTTCTACATAAGATATTATTATAGAAACTTTAATATGGCTTAACTCCTGGAGACTTGATAGACAATTTTATTGCCTTAATATCAGGTCGGCATGCTTTTTTGACAAGGAATCTCATTTCAAAGGAATTTCTGTCTAGGAACTCAAAGGTGGGTTTTCTTAATAAAAATGTCTACACTACAAATTTCATTCCCTGCTTGCTTACAACTTTTGCCAGCCTCCTAAGATTTTGGTACTTGCTGAGCCACTCTGCTCAGCCACAGTTTAGGTAGAATCCAATTGTTTCTTACTGTTCTGGCTATCTGGTATTACCATTTTACAACTGTAAGAGGCAGAAATATTTCATCTTATTTTGTAGCACCACGTTGAGCCTGGGACAATAAGAATGAAAAGGGGCTAACAAATTGATAACCAAACTGTCTGTCATTGACAACCAAATGGAGGTTTATTTCTGAATTGCCCTCGTATGATTGTTTTTTTTTACCCCAAAAACATTTCACCTCAGATATGTTATTTAGGATAGGGATAGCTTAGGGATTGAGCTCTCACCGATTTTTGCATCAAAAGAAATTTCAAATATTTCAAAAGTTGCCATTTAGGCACAGAGTTCAAAAAATTCTAAAGAATGCTGTGCGTTGAAAGGTCAGGTACACAATTCTTCTTAAATTTTATCCTGGCTTTAAGCAAGGAGTTCTACCAGATGAAGGAATAACTGCACCTATTGTGCACTTTTCTCACTTACCTACAGAACTTGGGAGTGAGCTAAAAACTGAGCATTTGACCAGATTTACAGGCAGAATACTGCTGTGTTCATTTATTTTAGAATGACTCATATGCTTTTCTATGTATGGCCAACGCTTCCTTTTCTCAAGCTAATTGCTTGACTTTGATACAATGTGCACTAAGAGGCAAACTAGATAGAAATATTGAATGTCTGAATGTGGTTAAGATGCATACTTTTTAAATGGAATTAGAAACCACAGGGAACCCTAAGATTTGCAATTCCAGGACCAGGGGGTGAAGAAGAAAAGTTTTAACTTTCTCCTCTTCCCGCAAGGGCGTGGAGGGAGGGACTTTTAGAGGTATTATTTGCATTTCGCAGGAAATTCCATTCCAAAGGAAGCTTTCCTCTGCTCTAATTTTGTTTCTGAGAAAAGTGTTTTTCAGAGAGAAAAAAAAAATATTCAAGCAAGAACTTCTCTGCAATGGTTACATTCTTATGTAGACTCAAGAGCAGTGAATCGAATTGTAAAGCTTTTCTTCATTTAATCAACATTATTAAAACAATAGCTATCTGGCAATGTTTTCAGCCAAGCAATGCTCATTTGCTCCCATAGGTCACCGATCTCTCTAGCAACCCTTATTTACTGTTAAATTGAACAATAATAATTTGTTTCGGAATTTTTTTTTTTTGCATGCTACTTTTTATGGCTTATAGAGAATTTTAAAGCTTACATGTAAAACTTTAAGGAAAAAAGAAAAGCTACACTTTTAAGAAGGAATACAGATGAACTTAAAAAAAAAAAAGGCAGCCACAACCTTGAATTCAACTTCTCACCCCTTTTATGTCTGTTGCTTATGTGCCCAATGTAAAATTAATTAGTTAATTAATTAATTAATTAATTACAGGGTTTCCATTGGATGCCTATGATTTTTCATTTTTAACCTGTTCCTGCAGACAGTCCTGAGAAGCATACATTTGAAAAAAAATCTATCCTCCATGAATGAATGCAAGATCTTGTAGGGAAATCTAGTTCCCAATGAAACAAGCAAAACGGAGAGACCCAACTAGGCCTGTGAAAAACTCATCTGACTTATGATCCTTCAGTGAAATTCAATGAAAAGGGAACCCCTCACATAAATACATCAGGTAAACATCAGTCTTGCAACTACTCTTGGGTTATAACTTAGTTTGTTTATTTTTTTGGGGGGGGGACAGTTTTCAATGCCTTTGTGATCCAAATCCAACAGCGATGCGTATTCAGCATCCCATGATCTGTTCACCATAAGAGAGCAGAAGGAAGTAGATCCACAATTAAGGATTTACTCTGAGTCCCCTCTGCTAGCTTTTCTCTCCAAGGTCACTTCCTTCTGCCAATGCAGCATGCACGTCTGATCCAAGTCCTTGTAGATTGCAGCTAGCTAGATATGAAATCTAGCTCTCCCTTTCATATAATTCCTGTAAATAAATACCCTTGCTGTTATAGTTAGAAACCTACTTCATTCCGGGTCAAATTTATGTTCTTGGGAATGTTCCTACAACATACAAAATGCTTCAATGTTGAACACTTCCATGTCTGTCATAGTTCAGGCTTCCAGACAAACTTTCAACTGCTCACTGAGCTGTTGTCTTCTAATCTTACAGACCCATAGAGAGTCAAGAAGAATCTTCTGGAGTAGGAAGCTTGAAGTTTGTACCCCAAAACATTCATGAGATTCCCCCCCCCCGCCTAAGTCCATATACTCCTCCTTTTCCTTCCCTGCCCAATTATCTCTACACGCTTCAGAATTGTCCCTGGCTTAACTACCTTGGAGCCATCTGATGAAACACTTCCTCTGCTATTCATCACAAAACTCAGCAAAACCACCGTTTGTATAGCATCCTATCAGTGTCCCTCCCACACAATTGATTTTTGGTCCCTAATGAAGCGCAGGCCGATGACAATTATTCATCTTGCAAAAATATATGGGATTTTAAAGTTATGGTGCTTGGGCAGTTGTAAAAAATGTATCCTTCCAATTTAATATTAGCAATCTTTCCCCCCCGCTTTGATATAAGCAGGGTCATCACAGTAACACTGCTCACCATCAAGCAGAATTGCCCAGTAATGGCCCAAGTGATACGTTTTGCTATTTATTTGTAGGGGGAAATGAATGGAAGGAGTGAAACTTAACCATTTGTAAAGCAGGGTGATCACGTTTCTGTTCAAAAGTAAAACTATGTCTCAGAGTATGCTAGAAATATTTTTTTTTTTTTTAAAAAAAGAGCAGCACAATTGAAATTAAAAGAACGTAACTTCAACTGGAAAAAAAAAGTGTAGGCCATTAAAGTGCACAAATATCTAATCCACAGATCAGTTAAGATGGATTTGAGTCAATTTAGTCCTTTTAAATTCTTTTGCTTAACAGATTCAGTTTTGGCAGGATGGACTTCTTTGAAATGATTCAGCCTAATGTTTGAAGGCTGTGGTTTTCTTTCTTTTCTTTTCTCTTTTTAAGAACACAAGGCATTGTAAATTAGCTCATTTATGAAGTAAGTAATAGAAAGCTAATGCATTTGAGGGGAAATTGTATTTTTCTGGCTAGAACTGGAATTCTTAAAAGATGATATATTACACCCCCTGACTTTCAAAGTACATAGGACAGGATCCACTTAATTGTATTTAAAAGCTGTTGATTTCCACCACTGTACCTTTTATCAGTCAAATACTGTTTTTTTCCCCCTTGCTGTGATATACTGAGTCATGGGTGCACAAAGTGCAGCTATCCAGATGTTGCTACTCTGTGTTTTTCAACAGGTGGAACCAAGATGCTCATGAGACAACAGCTTTTATGGAACCTAGTCTGAGCCTTTTTTTATTTAGGTCTCTCAGCATCCTGTAGCAATAGTAATAGCACTTATATACCACTTCACAGTGCTTTACAGCCCTCTCTAAGTGGTTTACAGAGACAGCATATTGCCCCTCCTCTCCAATAATCTGGGTCCTCATTTTATTGACCTTGGAAGGATGGAACGCTGAGTCAACCTTGAGCCGGTCAGGATCGAACTGCTGGCAGTCAGCAGAATTAGCCTGCAATACTGCATTCTAACCACTGTGCCACCATGGCTTCCTTATTACAAACCATGCAGGCAGGGGCTGCTAGGAACTGTAGGTGCAGTTTTCTGAAAACTGAAAGTTGCATACCCTGTTCCATATGCTTGTCTCATTCTTTCTGTTGTATAATGCCCTCAATAAACACCCTTCTATATGGTTTGTTATGGATCTGAACATGGATTTATTGTTCATATATCTTGATCATCATACCAAAATTTTAAAGGCTGTACCTTTATTCGTGATGACAGATTCCCTGTCAGAATGGAAAACCTGTCCCCTGGGATGTATCTATAATTAACCGGGGAAAATCTTCATTATAAAATATGTTATTAGCAATAAACCCTCTGTAAAAGCACAACATAAGAAAGAAAAGTACACAAAAATTCACAAATGCCCTCTGTAAAAGCACACTGCTTGTTGCTTCATTTTTGGGGAGAATTTGCTCCTTATAATAACATCTTGAGAACCAGTTTGTTCTAGTGGTTAAGGCACCAAGCTAGAAACTGGAAAATTGGGAGTTCTAGTCCCACCTTAGGCACAAAGCCAGCTGAGGGACCTTGGGCCAGACACTGTCCCCCAGCTCTAGGAAGGAGACAAAGGAAAACCATTTCTGATATATGTTGCTATGAAAAAAGAATTGACTTTTCCATTTAATTCCTTGGAGCAAAGTCTTAGTTAAAGGCACAAAAACAAAACACACACACACACACACACAACACACACAAGTTAGCCAAAAGCAGAGGCAGCATAACCAGGTAGATCTGCTCACATGCATAGCTTCCTGACATTTATTCATTCATTAATTCTGATCACTGGACATGCTGACTAAAAGCACAAATGATGCACTCAGTTGGTAGAACTAAGGGTGATGGGAGGGACTAGCAGTCATTTCTCCAAAAAATGTATTGGCATCCACAAGTAAATAATTTCATATGATTATGTTAATGATTAGAATTGTCTGGAGAGATCAGTGTTACACAGTTCACTATGAGCCATATTGTTCACTGGGCAACTTTAAGTCAATAACTATCTCTCAACCTGACCTATTTCATAGGACTGTAGACTGGACAAGGGGATCACTTATACTCTCTTGGCCTCTCTGGACTAAAGGTAAGAGAACAAAGCAATGATAATAATTGACCATACCACCACTGGTCAATAGCAAAAGGCAGCTTTACATCCTGCAACGATAACTTTAATCCCATGAAACAACAACAACATCCGCCTATCCTAGGGGACACGCGATAGACAAAAATGCCAAATCCAGTCTAAACTTCTGGCTGATTGTGTGACCAATCATAATAACATAATAACAACAAAACAACAACAGTAATAATAGCAGCTGCAAGGTAATGCTAAAGATTATGAAGCAGAGCTAAGAATAATAATGTAATTCAATATAAAATATTCATTTGTCCCTCCTATGCAAGCCATAGCGAAGTTTCCTTGATTCCAGAACTAGGAACACTTGTCCTCTTGTTAAAACTGTGATCCTCAGAGTAGACCAACTGATTTTAGAATTGTTGCCCAGTTACAGCAATCTTATGCAAATCTATTCTGAGCTCAGCTTTAGTTGGTATTTCCAACTAAACTGTAAAGGATTGCAGTTCAAATGAATTGGTTAATATTTGTACATTGTATGTACAAGTTTATACATTTATATAGGGGCATGTGGTCAGATATTCTGACTCCATCGGCACCTATCCAGTATAAAGAGTCAATAGAAATGCCCTAGTTAAGCTATTTCTTTTACTCTGTTTAATATTTGACATTTGGTCCATCGGATTTTAATCTCTGCCCTAATTTAAGATAGTCTTGAGGCTGCTTTAACATTTGTATAATCCTAAAAATAAGTGAATGCCTATAGAAGGATAATCCATTGCAAGGTTATAAAGATTAGGACAGACCTTACTGATTAGGGTTATTTTCAGTCTATATATTTTTCTAAACTTGGGTCCCTTAAAGGAAAGGCAGGATATACCATAAATGTCATTTAAAAACATATTCTGTAATACCTAAGACTATATATTGAAGGCTAGATTTACTGCACTTGGCCTTTTTAATATTCTTTGTTGTGATTGGATGATCTGAAATGCTCTATTCATATTCGAGTCAATAAATATGGTAATCTTGAGCAGCTGGCCAATCAAACAACAGAATATTGAAAAGGTCAAAACATGGTGGTGATTTATATTGTCTACAAGGAAGTGCAATTCTAATAGTTCATCCACTTGACAAGAATAGAAGAAAGAAAATAAAACAACCAAACATGAATCCTCTGTTCTGCCAACAACATAAACAAGGACAGAATATGATTCAGAATTATCATTTGTATGGTTATTATTTCGGAAAGATTTTGCAAAAGCCCTGGCTCACAACTTTACTTCTTCAGGTTTCTTAAATCAACACTAAACTTGTTTATCTTGTTTCTGTAAGCAAAAAAAGCTCACACTTTTAAAAGTATTAAATCTCATTTAATCTCACTAAATGAATGCTTATAAGTTGAGGACTATCTGTATGGCCATTTACCATTTTTTTACTTGACTCCTGTGGCGAAAAATGCTTTTTATCCAGAATGACAGAGAAAACATTTTTACATGTTTTTTTTTTTACCTCTAAGACCCGGATGACCATCATATTCTGCATCTGCAGAGCTGGCACAAGGAGAGAAGGAGAGAAATCATTCAGCTGGGTCTCAGCAGTGTCTCATCTGGTCAAAAGGAGATGGTAAAAGAAAAGCCCATTGGCACAACTACAATAGAGGCAGCAATAACCAATCTTCATGGTTCAGCTAAAACCCAACAAGTTGAAACTGCAGTGGGACACCTAGATTCTTTTGCCACCCTTGCTTTTCAGAAAAGGGTATTTTGGATCGCAGGTATCTTTGTAAAGTAGAAAGAATATGCAGAGAAACACTGAAGTTTGGAATATACCTTTTCTAGGAAAGGTTGGAGAGGGGAGATTCAGGGCTTTGTCCATTTTCAGTCATAGAAGTTGTCTCTCTGAGCCAAAATCAACTCCACTGTTGTGGGGACAAATAGGAGAAGGGAATGTCATGTATGCTGCCTTATGTTCCCATACAAAATGCATGTTTGTATGTCTGCAGGTGTATGTATATACCGCTTAGCACTAACAATGGCACTTAGAGTTATATACTGCTTCATAATTCTTTATGGCCCTCTCTAAGCGGTTTACAATGTCAGCCTATTGCCCCCAACAATCTGGGTTCTCATTTTACTGATCTCAGAAGGATGGAAGGCTGAGTCAACTGTGAGCCATTCAGGATCGAACTCCTGGTGTGTGGGCAGAGTTTGCCTGCAATACTGCACTTCACCACTGTACCACCAAGGCTCCCTATATACTTTATAATATAATTATGTATACATAATTATATGTATATAATTCCCCTCTTTGAGCTGATGCTAGTGTGGCTGTGTAGTGATAGTTGCTCTTGGTTATCTTTGGAAAAGTTTTTTTGGGGGAGGCAGACAGTTCAGGATTTAGCTGTGATGTTTTGTGAGGATAGTTGTGTATGTGATTCTGAAGAGAAAAAAAACAGTGTCCCAATGGCTTCATTTTGCTTCCATTTCTGTTGGCATGAAGGCAGTAAGTTTATTGTTCCAGAGTGAGACCTTATACACACACGTTTGTCAAACTACATACTTTTCCATTGCAGAATGTATCCCCCAGAGCTTCCCTGAAAGCTAGTTTTCACATCTTCTTTCCAAAAGGTTTTTGCACTATGGCTGTTTCTTTCCTCCAGTGCTTCTTTCACACAGATTGATGTCTACTGTTTTTAATGTCTTCAATTCTTAGTCTAGGTGTTCCCCTAAATCCAGTTTGATTGATCTAGCGTATCCAGCTTTATTTTCTAAGAAAGGTGTGTTCTTTGCAAGCACAGGATGTTGAACAGGATCTTATTCAAAGCCATCTTATTCAAAGCCTAAAACAGTGGCTAAATAGTCTCAGCTAAGGAAACAGATAGTAAAGACAACTTGGAAATAAATAATCAGTGGAACGGCTTGCCTTCAGAAGCTGTGGGTGCTCCATCACTGGAGGTTTTTAAAAAGTGATTGGACAATCACTTGTCTGAAATGGTACAGGGTCTCCTGCTTGAGCAGGAGGTTGGACTTTCAACTCTGTTATTTTGTTAAACAGATGTAGGAGAAACTTTGGAAAATACATAACATAAAGTGAACCAGGAAAATATGGAGAAGTTGATAGATTGAAATGGGTAGAGAGAGGTGATGGAAATAAAGGAGCATTCCTTTTCATAGAAATGAGAGCATCTAGACAACCTTGGCAGAAGAAGGAGGAAGGGAGGAAATAACTAAGAAGGGTCATATCTGATCAATACTCAGATGAGAGGCCCTCAGAGATCCCAGGGTCCTAGACTAGGTTGGGTTGTCAAAACAAAAAGTTGACAATGGCAAATCACTTTCATGCTGTGGCCAAGCAAACAACAAAGGAATTTAACTTGTCCCTAGGGAATCTTTCTTTCTATGGCCTGATTTTTAAATAGTTGCAAACTCTTGATTGTCTGATAGCATCCCAAGTTTACTTGTCTAGAATATATTATTCCCATGCTTCCCAAACTTTCCTAATCTGATTCTTCTCTGGATTAGGCAGTTCTGAATTCATCTTTGTTTCCAAACATTAATTCCAAAGGTTAAAGTTAATTGATGTATTTTACTTTTAAATTGTGTTTATTTAACAAATGTGAATTGAAATTACACATATGGCGGTATCAAAGATGTTTCTGTGTGGTGCTTTTGCAAAGGGTCGAAGTCTTGAATGCCATAGAAAAACTCTACAACAAAGACTAACAGATGTACATAAGCTGAGAGCTGTGCTAGATCCCATGTCTTACAATTATAAATTCATTTTTCAATCTCTAGTGAATCTGATATCATGGAGATGTAAAATATTGTCCTTAATAAGGATGGGAAACCACAAACCACCAACCCACCCCTTCCCCAGCCTTTGATTGTCTGGAACCACCACCACTTGCTTCTCTGAGAATAATGAAAGGAACACACTGAAGTAAGGGCAGGATTTCAAGATGGCTGAGTTACTGATGCCATGTTGTCCCACAGGATGTTACTAGAGACTTCCTAGGCTTTGACTATGGACAGGTCCCTCAACTTTGAGCTTTAACAAAGTATAAAATATGTGGCTCATGGAATGCATAAGATACACTCTTTTTGTGGCTCCCAGAACTCCTAGAGTCAATGGACCTCCAACAGCTGATTTTATTTCACCGTGAAAGGTAGACTTTTAAAGACCAAAATGAGGACCTAAGCTCTATAAGGCCCAATATTCATCTCACTCTACCTTCTACCAGCTTCATTTTGATGAAAAAGTTAAAGTGCAAGAAGATTCTTTTTAGGGCTCACAAACAAAATTCTAGCTCAACATTGCTCACTGCTCTGAGCAACAAGGGAAAAGTTATTACCATGACCTAGAAATTCATTAAAAGTCACTATCAGTTTCATTGTGCTGCACTTCCTTTGAGCATTTTATTTATTTAATTTGTTAATTGCTGTGCAACACTTATCCCCATTTATTTGTTCCAAAATATAATCTAAAACATTAAACATTGTGTCAACATGGGTGGAATAGCACAATATTAATTAATCGTTTAAAAACAAAGAATAAAATCATGGCAAGAATCGATATAACATACATTGGTAAAATCCCTGTGAAAATATCATAACATTACATCCACAGAGTTTAAATGAGTTTGGGAAACACAAAGACCGAGGAGCATCAAAGTAAGTATCCAGATCATCAAAGGAGATTCCACCATAACCAGTGGATTCCTGCACTGGACAAGGAATTGATTTAGGGGAACTCCAAGACCCCTACAAACCCTTTGATTCTATGATAATATGAATCCTCCTAGAATCTATTTCAATTATCCTGGGCACAATTATCCTAATAGATCTTCCATGTCTAATAATGCACATTTTCATAGATGCCATTAAATCCTGATCTGCTTCAGATAATTTGTTGGAAAAAATATCAGAAGTACCCCTGAACTATCCAAAATCACCTGAGTTCAGGCAAGGAGTCTAGGCTGCTAATGATCAGTAAAGGGCAAAACCCTCACCTTAATGTCACTATTATCAATTTATTTTTGAAATCTGATATATCATTGGAGAACGCCTTAATGCTTAATCAAGATATATTCAGTTCCCAGCATTTATTTATAATGGGTGCTGTTGTGTCCTGAGCCTTGCTGAGTCAATCAGCAAGGCACAGGCAACCTGCAGGGTAACTGCAGAGACCCGGGCAGACCCCGTGTTTGACCGGGACCGGTTGTATAGACCCGGGCAGCCCATAAGTTGCCCGGGACCCAGACAGGCTGTCTCCAGCCTCGTGCACATGCGCGAGGCGGGAGAATGGCCTGCATTCATTGGTTGAGCCTCCCCTTGCAGGGGAAGTATAAAAGGGCATGTTGCCATTTTCTCCTTTGCTTCTGTTCAGTGCACATGCACAATAAAGAACACCTTTTGCATCAAACTGCCTCGTCTTCATGTCTGTGTTGCGAACAGAACAGGTGCTTTTCTATTTTTGGGAAAGTTATTGATGTTCCTAAATCATTTGGGCACAGGGTTATTCTGGATTTCTTGATATATGCTGGGATTTTGAAGTATTGTTTTTGCTGTGTGAATGTAGTCTTCTTTTAATTCATGATGACAATAAGCAGGATCGTTACACTGAGGTATGTTTTTAAATTAATTAATTAATTAATTTTTTTAGGCCACCTCCCCTATAAGGTGACTCTGGGCAGCTTGCAAGTTAGAAAAAGAAGCAGAAAAATAATTAAAACATTAAAACATTAAATTACACGGATTAAGATTTTAAAACCATACTAAAACCAGAACTAAGAGATGGACAGGGTGGGGATGAGGTCTTCTTACCCCATCAATCCCCTCCAGGAGTGAGTGCCCCACTAAATGTCGGTCTTCATGGCCATGTTTTCGGAGGAAATATGTAAATGGGATTCTATTTTAAATATAGTAAATATTTGGGGAGATACTGTACATAGTTCAAATGTCCTTAATACCACTGATATATTGATGTCCTTCCATGTAAGCCCTCAAGAAGTATTGAACTTAGTCCAATTATCATATCTAACTTCCTTTGTTTATTTTTGTCTAATAATTATATACCGCAAGAATATGAAAACACATTTCAAAGTAAGCTTCAGAGTATTATTTATATTGGACTTCTTTAGTATTTTCATGTAGAGCCTATTGGCATTTGAAAAGGATCAAACAATTTTCCTTGATTTATAAGCCTCTCAGAGGGACTTGACATACCTTTAATTCTTCCCTTTGGGCATATGTGTGCATAACATGTAGGATTCTAGGGTTCCCTAAAAAACCATCAGGGAGCTGAGACTTTCCTAAATAATAATAATAATAAAAACTAAATATATAAAAAAGGAGCATCTTGAATTTTTGATCTTCTTCTGCCTTGCTGGAATCAACCAGATTACATCAATTGTAGAAAGTATGAGCTTTGGGCGCTAACTTTCCCTGGCTAAGATATTAATATTTTATATGAGCCTAAAGCATTCCCAATTAAAGGAAGATCAGAAACATCTACTGGTACATTGTATAAGTAGAAGCACTGCAGGTTTTAGACCACCAAAAATTCTTATCCTTCCTCCACCTCACACACCCAAAAAATCCTACAGTATAATAACATTAAGAAGCTGGCAAGAAGAAGAGAAAGCCATTTTTCTGGGCGGGGGAAAACCTAATTTCTTTAATTTCCTGCCACGCTCTATGATATATTAAAAACCTATTACATATCAAATCCTGTCAAAGCTTTAGTGTGCCTAAATGTTCAGGGACAATAGATGCCAAATTGACTGTACACACCTGTTTTTTGTTTTTAAAAAGAGAAATTTTTGCCCTTATGATAAACCATTTCTGGTGACCAGACTCCCATCGCTATTTTTTGCTTCTTGTTTCCATCAACAGCAAAAGGATGTAAATTCTGCTTAACCGAAGGTCAAAGGGGTAAGTAGAGAGAACAGACACAAAACTTGTTTTCTTACAGATATATCCTTGATGGAGTCTCAGCCAATTTATCACTGGCTAACCTAATTTCTGTTTACTATTATCTGTGTTTCTTGATCCCCCAAACTACTTTGGATGTTTCCTTTTATCTCCAGCTGACTTGATTCTCCTCTATTTTTAAATGACATGTTTTCCCAACTTAATTAATGTAGGTAGTCTAGAGACCACGAAAACTGTCTTAAAATTCAGCTGCTTTCAGGGGTCAGGGAGGAATTCTGTGAGCATATCTAAAAAAAAAGCCCAGCCATGCCTGCAATTATAATCTTTGATATATAAATCTGGAAGAGATAAATTGCTATTTTAAAATTCTTTAAAGTCCTGTTTCACAGTCATTGATAATTTTGCAGGTGCTACAGATTGTTTGCTTCTGTTTCGTTCTCCTTAATGGTTTCCAGTCATGACCTGTTTAGTGTTACCAGGCTTCTTAGCTTCTCTCTCAGTTGGTGGCAACACCCATGAATGATACACAAAGTGTGTTTTATCTGGCTAGCTAAAGGGCATCATAGTCTAAAACAGGACACAGTGTCAGGCATAATAATAATAATAATAATAATAATAATAATAATAATAATAATAATAATAATAATAATAATAATAATAATAATAATAATAATAATAATAATAATAATAATAATAATAATAATAATAATAAAAAGTTGGAAGGGATCTTGGAGATCATCTAGTCCAACCCCCTGCTCAGGCAGGAAACCCTATACCATTTCAGACAAATGGCTGTCCAGTCTCTTCTTAAAAACTTTCAGCATTGGAGCATTCACCGTTTCTGGAGGCAGGTTGTTCCACTGGTTAATTGTTCTAACTGTCAGGAAGTTTCTCCTTAGTTCTAGGTTGCTTCTCTCCTTGATTAGTTTCCATCCGTTGCTTCTTGTCCTGCCTTCAGGCGCTTTGGAGAATAGCTTGACTCCCTCTTCTTTGTGGCAACCCCTGAGATGTTGGAACACTGCTATCATGTCCCCCCTCGTCCTTCTCTTCATTAAACTAGACATACCCAATTCCAGCAACCATTCCTTATATGCTTTAGCCTCCAGTCCCCTAATCATCTTTGTTGCTCTTCTCTGTACTCTTTCTAGAATCTCAACGTCTTTTTTACTAATAAAATAATGTGTTAGTATTTTCTTAAATCCTTAGATTTCTTAATACAGGTAGTCCTTGACTTATGACCCCAACTGAGTCCAAAGTTTCTGTTGCCAAGTGAAACACTTAAGTGAATTTTGCCCCATTTTTGTGACCTTTCTTGCCACAATTGTTAAGTGAATCACTGCAGTGGTTACATTAGTCACATTGTTGTTAAGTGAATCTGGCTTCCCCCATTGACTTTGCTTGTCAGAAGCTCCCAAAAGATGATCACGTTATCCCGGGACACTGCAACCGTCATAAATATGAACCAGCTGCCAAGCATCCAAACTTTGATCACATGACCATGGGGGATGCTGCAATGGTTGTAAATGTGAAAAGTGTCATAAGTCACTTTTTTCAGGGATGTTGTCACTTCGAACGGTCACTAAATGAACTGTCGTAAGTTGAGAACTACCTTTATTCTGAAGAATCGTTAGCTTGGGTCATCAAGAATTTCACCAAGCAAGTTGGCCACATCTTGAGGGCTTCCTTCTTGACAATATGCTACTGGAATAACATCTTCTCCTTGAAGAAATTTTCTGTTTGGTGGTTTATCTATTTTAAGTCCAAGCCTAGCTTAAAGTAAAGCAAACAGAAGAAGAGAAACAGAGATCTTAATGTACATACATATGTGTTGTTGGGTCTAAACCCACTTATGATGAACTTCTCTAAATATACATGTAGGAAATGAGAGCTAAGTATCTGACTCCATCTGATTGTTCTTCTGAAGGATGGAAGGAAAAGGAGATGAATGAAAATTCTTCTCGTTTCCCTGAAACTATCACTGTTTAAATACTACTTTTGCTTTTCTTGTCTCATAAATTATAATTTTCTATTATCTGGGAAAGGGTATTTTAAGCAGGGTTGTTGTTGTTTTTTTGTAGATTATTAGGTACTAGCTAAGCATTGGGACATTTTACAACAATAAATACATGTTAAATGGATTTCTTGTTAAGCCCAATGTAAAAGTAACTCCTCAAAGCCAGACAGAAATTACTCCTGATAATAAATTAAAGCATTACTTCTTTTCCATTTTCCATTTTGAAGGGGAAAATTACCTCACAGAACTGAACACTTGAAACTGCAGATTCATATTTTTTTTAAATAAAGTCTTCCCTTCCCTCCCCTCCTCTCCCCTCCCCATCTGGAGGTAAAAGAAATGTGCTTATGGAAAAAAGATAGATTGTAAGCCATTTATTTATAATAAAAAAAATAATTCACCTTAACTTTTGATGACTGGCAGGGTGTTTCAAAAAGTTTTGAGTAAATGATATTGTTCATGCACGGTCACATCTGATTGTAAAAGTTTGCAATATCTGCATATGCAATTGAGATGTCTAAAAAAGTGAGATCTAAAGCTATGTGAGTGTGCATCCTCATACGCACAATTTTCCTCCCCTCACCCTCCTTCTTCAAACAAAATAAAATTTGCTCTGGGAAATTTCAAGGGGATGCGGGGCTCTCTTGGCCAAAGCATGAAGATATGGGATGGCCATCCAATGAATGAAAATTTCTCACAGAAATAAGCCACTGGATTCTACCCCGTCTAGTTTAAAATGTTCCAAGATGGTTTCCACAATCTATTCAGGTTAGGAGCCACTGAAAGCCATGGATCTTATCAACCCAAAGTGCCTTTCTGTGGGTCTACAGGCACTTTTTATTTTTGTGCGATAGGAAAAAGAGTTGCATGAATTACACACGTAAAAATAACACACCTGTGTTCCTCCCCAAATTGCCTTGTAACACCTTTAAAGTCTACCATATATTATGAAGCATGCTTTCATGGACTTCCATTAGCCAACTACTATGATTAACAACTTATTTGAATCACAGATTAAAGAGCTGCATGGATTACTTTTAGCTTCTATCCTCTCCGACTTTTCTCTTGGCCTATGTTAGCAGTGGGCACATTGGCTCCGTCTCACAAAGAGGATGAATTTTAATTTTTTTACCCTTCCTTTTCAAATGTTCAGCAGATGTCTTAGGAGAGCAGCCAATTCTGGTTATAAAGAGCATAGCAAAAGAAACTGGCCAGAGAAAAGAATGCGAAGTGTTCCGATAAGTTCAGTCACTAATCATGACAATTAAAGACGTCCCCCTTTCTAACCATCGGTTCATTTGGAAACCTTACACAAAGATGTATGTCCCTCTCTATTGATAGATTTATCTGACTTCCTGTCAAAATCAATGTGCATTGACAAAAATCTATTTTGTTGTTTTTGCCACAGAAATCTACGCTGGCATTTTTGCCCATGGAGATTTGGCTAGTCATTGTCAGCATGAGGTGCCAGCAAGAGCTTTTTACTGTTTTGTTTTTGTTTTTTTTAATGATGCCAGCTGCTTCCCTGGCTTAGAATTTTTGGTTCAGATTGTAAATGGGGGTGAAAAATCCATATCCACCTCAGTTTGTTCTGTGGAAGACAGCAGAGACTTGATTTATGAATTCTAAGAACCAGGGGCAGCTTTTGTGAAGTTCTAAGCATCAAAAATGAGAAATAGGGATTTCTGGCTGAGGATGACCTTGGCCATTTGGGGGGACATGACTAATGATCAGTTGCTGGCCAAATTGTCAAACATACTGCACAACGCTGTAGCAAATGATAGATGACAATATGACTCTTCTTCCTATTGACATATTTGAGGTTTAGGTAACTTTGACCTAAGACTTGAACAATGAACATAATAAAGTGAGCAATAGCTATCCTTTAAATCAGTCATCGTAAAATTATTTTGCAGGGAATTCTGAGGTTCCTTGAAAAATATTCAAAGCTCTCCTAATAACATCTACAATAATAGACAAAATCACACACACACACACACACTCACAAACCTCTTTAAAGGCAGCTTGCATATTTACTACTACCAATATAGTTAATATGCTGCCACATGGAGGAAAGTACTATATTTTTTTGGGTGGTAGTAGTGATTGTATTTCTGTATTTTAATATAAGGCCATGCAAGATTTCATTATTTCTGCATTTTTAAATAAGCCAATCTGAATCTGTTCATAGAATCATAGGGTTGGAAGGGACTGGAGGTCTTCTAGTCCAAGGCAGGAATCCTCATACTACCTTGGACATCATGTCATTTCTTTTTCCCTAATTTTCAGCCAAATACTTTCAATAAAGCTTCCATCCTTGGTATTGGGTACTTCTGTACAGGTGTACTAATTATTTACATACAGTACAACTCCTCCTCTTTTGTTGGGCCTGTTTCTTTTGAAAACATTGCAACTTTGCAGTAGTATTTTCCAAACATGAGTTCTATCTCACCAGTACTGTATCAACAATACAGTATCATACCTGTCCTCATGTACTAGGAATTCAGGTTTTCCCTGTTTGTTCCCCATACTTTGAGAATGAAAGTGCAGGCATCTGAGCCCTTTATGGCTGATCTTGCATTTGCTTGCTGCATCTCTTGTTTTATATCTAAGTGCCCCTTCCTTCTCACCATCCTCTTCCTCATTGTCAAATTCATTGTCTTGGGACTTATGCTTTGAGTTTGGTCCTGGAAATTAGCTTTGTCCCCTCTCCAGATTAGTATAAAGCCCTTTGGCTAGCCCAAGCAATAATATTTTCCAAACACATTCTTCCCAGTTCTTGTGAGGTGGAGCATGTTTCTTTCTAGAAGCCCATCATATAGATAAGGTAGACCATGGCCCAGAATTCCACAGTTTTCTTGATAGCAGGGATTTTCTTGAGCCAGGGATTTTTCCTGAATGAGCAGTGGATTCCTCCTGAACACCCCTATTCTTCCTGAATGAGCTATGGATTGGAACAATTATCCTTCAGGTTCTTTATTAGTATTATTATTGTTGTTGTTGTTGTTGTTGTTAATTGTTTTATCATAGAGATTAAAATACAAAACAGTAAAATAAACAAACAAAATGAAACAAAATAAAAGCATACATTCAACCCTAACAACAACAAAGAAAAAATACTGTACAAAAAAAAGAGGAAAAAGTGGTCAATTAAATATATAAAAGAAGAAGAAAAAGCAGTCAACAGGTTAAGCTAAACATTACACTAATCTTCGAACCCCTCTGTTAACCATCTGTTATTATATTTAGCATGTAAAAAATCTACAAATGGTTTCCAGTCTTTTGTAAAGCTGCCTAGTCCATTATCTCTAATCAAAGCAGTTAATTTCGCCATCTCTGCTAGTTCAATCAATTTCAAAATCCTTTCTTCAACAGTTGCCACCTCTTTTTCTTTCCAGGGTTTGGCAAGTACAATCCTCGCAGTCGTGACCATGTGAAGGAATAGTAAATTGGCTTGTCCATCCTACCTAAAAGAAAAACCTCAGGTCTCACTATTTGTATTTTAACTATGTTTGCATTGTCATTGTTATGTTTATCCAGTATGTTTTTGCATATTTGCAAGACTACCACATATAATCAAATGAACCTGGATTTTGATGACATTTCCAGAACTTATTGGAAATCCCTTTATACATTTTTGCTAGTCTATCTGGGGTCAAGTATCAACGATAAATCATTTTGTAAAAGTTTTCTTTCAAATTATAATTTAATGTGAATTTTACTCCATTTGCCCATACACTCTCCCATTTATCTGGCATTATATTATACCCGCCAAAAATGTGCCCATTTTACATTCTTTAATATATTTATCTTCTAGATTTATCTTTAGTAACATTTTATATACTTTAGAAATCAAGTGGTCATTTCCAGAACATGAATGGGCAGTGGATTCTTCCTGAACTCTCCTATTCCTCCTGAATAGGCAATGGATTGGAACAATCATTCTTCAAGTTCTGTAACACAGTTTTTATTTCACAGTTCAAATTGTACCAAAACAGATTTGGAAATCTAATAAATTACATGTTTTATTTCTGTTCTAAGAAAATGCACAGAAATTGGTTTAAATGTGAGGTTTCGATCCCTTTATTGAAAGCATTACATTAATGTGAACACAGAGAAAAAAGATTTAAGAATAAATATATGTAAACATAGCATAAATGGCAAAGAGGCTGCTATCTGCCCCTTTTAGAACAGAGTTCTGCTGAAAATTTCTTTGCTATTTCTTTTTAATATCCTCAATCTTTTCCCTGGAGAAATTATTTGCAATATCTCTACCCAAAAGTTTGGTGCAGAATTCCAATAGGTCTTTTATGTTCCATTCTAATAGAAATAATTTACCTACATATGTGTGTGTGTGTTTTTTAAGTGATTTGGGACTTCAGTGCAAGCAGAGTGATTAACAACAACAACAACAACAACAACAACAACAACAACAACAACAACAACAACAACAACAACAACAACAACAACAACAATAACAATAACAATAACAATAACAATAATAATAATAATAATAATAATAATAATAATAATAATAATAATAATAATAATAATAATAATAATAATAATAATAATAATAATAATAATAATAATAATAATAATAATAATAATAATTATAAAGTTGGAAGGGACCTTGGAGGTCATTGAGTCCAACCCACTGCTGAGGCAGGAAACCCTACACCATTTCGGACAAATGGCTGTCCAGTCTCTTCTTAAAAACCTCCAGTGTTGGAGCATTCACAGCTTCTGGAGGCAGGTTGTTCCACTGATTAATTGTTCTAACTCTCAGAAAATTTCTCCTTAGTTCTAGGTTGCTTCTCTCTTTGGTTAGTTTCCATCCAATTGTCCTGCCTTCAGGCGCTTTGGAGAATAGCTTGACTCCCTCTTCTTTGTGGCAGCCCCTGAGATATTGGAACACTGCTATCATGTCACCCCTCGTCCTTCTCTTCATTAGACTAGACCAGGGGTAGGCAACCTTGACTCTTTTATGACTCGTGGACTTCAACTCCCAGAATTCCTGAGCCAGCATAGCTGGCTCAGGAATTCTGGGAATTGCAGTCCACGAGTCATAAAAGAGCCAAGGTTGCCTACCCCTGGACTAGATATACCCAATTCCAGCAACCATTCCTTATATGTTTTAGCCTCCAGTCCCCTAATCATCTTTGGTGCTCTTCTCTGTACTCTTTCTAGAGTCTCAACATATTTTTTACATCGTGGTGACCAAAACTGGATGCAGTATTCCAAGTGTGGCCTTACCAAGGCATTGTAGAGTGGTATTAACACTTCACGTGATCTTTCAAAAGTGCCACAGAACCTAATAATTGTATTATTTTGGAAGCTTCAGGAAGGAACAAGAATGCCAAGCATGACCACAGCCTCACTGTATGCAAAGGATGGTGGGGCTTTGATTGCAAGATCATGGCAATCATTTTCATTTATTTGATCACTTCCTTCCCAAAGATACCTCTGGAAACACATGCCATCAATTACTCTATTCCTACACTGGAACTTTGTTAGGTTATCTAATTTTGAAGGTCAACATTTGGGAACATTTGAATGGAGTTCATATAGAGGAGGCTTTTGAACCTCTCTCTCTCTCTCTCTCTCTCTCTCTCTCTCTCTCTCTCTCTCTCTCTCTCTCTCTCTCTGTGTGTGTGTGTGTGTGTGTGTTTATTTGTTTGTTTGTTTATTTATTTTAAGGGGACTTCCTTCCCAAAAGTGTAGTACTTTCAAAGCAATTGTTTAACTGTTGTAACTAAACAATGTCAACAGCTGAAACTGACTTTGAAATAACAGCGCACTATACAATGTTTGTATCTATTGCAATTTTCATGTCCTGAACTAATTCACATTCCAGAATGTAGTGTTTGTTTTGTTTTGCACTTCTTTGAAGTTGGCGGTATTGTACTCAGTTCAAAAACAGTGCAAAGGAACAAAAATGCAAAATTTACCTGGAGAAAATACCCTTTTGCTCTTTGAGAGAGAACATCTTAATTAAAATAGCAAGAGGAACCAAGCTAGATTTTTGACACATGTCATGACATAAACACACATATACTGTGTTGTGCTTGTGTTGCAAGACCACATGTAACCCTATAACAACTTGGTGATGTTGCAATACGTATTTCATCACTCGTGTCTCTTGCCCCTTCCCTACAGATATCTCATAGGAACTAATAGGAAAAAAATAAAAGCAACAGTGTTATCTGTGAATACTAACATCTGTTTAGCCAAGCAGAAGATATAAATTCATTGGAGGACTTTAATTACTCCAATAGTTTGCCAACCATTTTCTTCCCACCTGTGATAATCAGGGGACCTGACTTGATCAGGAGTGTAGAAACCATATCCTATGAAATGAGACAGTCAGCTATAGTTTTGAGAAGAAATATTGGATTGGAGAAGGTCTATGATAACACTCTTCAAAAATTTGAAAAGATGTGCTATACAAGAACATGAAGATTTGATCTCTATTTTTCCAGAGTGCAGGATAATATAATGGATTTAAGCTACAAGAAGGAAGATTTCAATTGAACGTTAGGGGGAAAACTAGGAGCATTTGACTTCAGAATCAAATACCAAGAGAAGTTGTAGGCTCACTTTCACTGTATACATTTGATCAGCAGCTAGAAAGCCATCTGCTGCTTCAATTTGCATTCTTTCACTAAGCTGAGATTTGGACCCAAAGGCTTAAATAGCTCCTTTCGATTCTATAATTTTAAACTTATTGTTGCATTAAAAGTCACTTTTTAAAGTAAGCCCTGCGAGATGATTGAAAAAGCAAATCCTGGCTTCATTCTCATTTGGACCTTATCATTCTTCAATCCAAAGGGTTTGGAGTTTCTTGAGGCATTCCAGAATTGGAGTAGTTCAAAGAGAGCTTTTGTTGATATTCCAGCAGACCCACTGCCCTCATTCTAAATACACGTCATTGTTCCCATATATTGAGGACAATTATTATGTGCAGGTATACATGCAGTAAAACTGACTCAGTGAAAGAAAGGGCATGCCTCCATGAGTGCATTTCTCTGTGCAAGAAAATTAAACAATACCATTGGATGAGGAGAAATTTTACTGGATTATACATCATAACATTCAGACACATCTCTTCTATGCAGTAAACATTTATTAAAGTTTTTTGGGCAGCTGATGAATACTTCTACATAATCCTCTACGTGATCCATACTCAGTATCTTCTGCTGCGAAATAAATGGAAGACAAAGTCTTGAAAGAATATCTGATGCAGAGAGTACTATATACTATATGTTCAGGTACTCTTGTGGTATTACTTGAAATCCAACAATGCTACATCGCAACCTGCCAAAGTGTCCACTGACAACCATCAGGACACGTCTTTCTTTTTCTTCTATAGTTTTGCATTAAGAAGAGCACTCACAGGAGGAGACGCATTTCCTGCCCTATGTGTTTGGACTGGAGAAGCTCCTAATCACATATACCCTTTAATTTTGCATTTTAGGTCATATCAAGCTCTAGAAAGTGTCTGGAAGCAAAGCAGAGGGAGTTAATTCTGCTAAGAATGCCTGAAGAACAAACAAGTTGCTTGTGGCAAGGCGTACTATTTTTGCCTATGTAACATGGAATGGAATGGAACGATAGCAGATAGCTAAATTATTCAGAGGACTCTGAACTCCATAAACTATAATAGGATATTCTTCTCAGTATAAATAGATAATGCAGGATGTAGGAACCAAATTATGAAATTTGTAAAGAACTTCCAACCCAAAAATAAAATTTGATTCCAGGTTTTGTTCAATCAGCTCTTACAAAAAAAATATTTAACATTGGGAGCGGGGAAAATGGCTAAAGCATATTTAAGATCTAATATGAATTTGGTGTGTGTTGGAATCCAACATGAAAGTTCATTGAAAACATAGTGATTTTACTGTTATGGTCTCGTATTGTTTTGCCAAAGCAGAATCACACAAAGAAATGAATCTTAGGTATGATCAAACCTGATGGGAGACTATTTGAAACCAACATACTACTTATAAAACGTATTTTAAATAAATCATAGCTATGCTGGCTGAAGATTAGAATCCTTCACATGCTCAATTTGGTGTAAGCCACACCTAAAAGTTTGGATATAGATTTTCCATAAATGGAATCCTACTTTTGGCGATGATCTTAGTGAAGAAAGTCAAATGGAGAATAAGTCAATGGATAATCTTTACTAAATTCTCCTTCCGCTGCAACTCTTGTGATCTGAACAATCTTTGGAATCTTAAAAACACAGAAGAGGACAGAGGTCCAATACATGAAGTTCTAGGAACACAGTCTTCAGAAACCATGGATGTGATCCTAGGAAAATATTCAAGGAAGTGTTTATGGAACCGAGGCTATTATATCTACTGCCACTGGATTCAAATTTTTTAAAAAGGGTTGTCTTTGACAAAATCAGCCCAATCAGAATTGACCCATTGTGGGACCTTGTCATTTTGTGATCTGTTTTGGCTGTTCCTAAGGTCCAGGTGATCACTTGTCCCCAAGGTGAGATGGATTGTCTCCTCATCTTCAGAGAGGGAAATGATAGGATAAACCTACAGGTTTTTGTCAGTCCTCTAAGGTAAGCCAGACAGAGAGTTCAATGTCATACGATAAAAATCCCTCACTGTCTCTAATCTTTTTCGTCTACAAATTCTTACCCTGCTGAATCCATTGCTTTATTTGATGTGCAGCATATGCAGGGTGTTCCCACCTCTCTCCTTCTTCATAAATAGCCTTTATAAACTTTCCCAACTAGAGTACAGACTTTGAAAAACAACTAAGGAAAGAAAAAACCAAACTCTTTGAAGTTTCATTTCACCTCTTCCTTATTTGTATTTTTATAGAAACATTACAAAGAGGAACTTTGAATTTCCATTACCAGAAGAATCCAGGGTTGCAACATTAAGTTAACAACCACAGAGTTTCTATTTTAGCTTACCTGGCACACTCAGCTCTGCCAGATGTAGGTCTGCTATCACATCATTTGATCTGCTGACAATGTGTGCTTGACTTAAAAAAAAAAAAAGGAAAGCAAAGGAAAGGAAATGCCTAGGTGACTCCTATCCAAATCACACATATTCTTTTGGTTAAGAATGAAATGTGAGACTGAATTTAGCCTTTAATTACATTTCCTTCCTTACCTCCAACAAACAAAATTTTATAACCTTTCCAATGAAGAAAGCCATATTTTGTAAATTACTTGCTTGGAATCTTCCCAGGAGCAAAGTTACTTAGGAAACATTCTATTATTTGGATTAATCAAAGGTGGAGGCTCATTTTCAAGTATTCCCTCTGTTCATTTTGTCTATTGGGCAGTGGTGGGTGGGCGCATCAGAATATATTTTTTCCTCTTTTTTTTTTTCTTTGCAAATTTCATTTCACACAGTCCAATGGGAAGGATTTGTGGAACATAAGCATAACTTAAAGCAATGTGTGTGTGTTTGTATGTATGTGTGTGTGTGTATCCATTGCTAAGCAAGGCAGTTCTTAAATGAGTTTTGCCATATTATTTATTTATTTAATGTATATATAGCCGCCCATCTCCCAAGCAGAGGTTGTCTTTCATTATAGGATTGAATAAGCTTTAAAAATGGAAACACATAAAAAAGATTGGTTAACATGGGACTCCATTTTTAAAGCTTATTCAGTCCTATAATGAGAGGCAACCTCTGCTTCTGAGATGGGCGGCTATATATAATACATTAAATAGATAATATACCCAACAACTAAAAAAGACGATCACATCTTTCTTAGCGAGTTGTAGATGGCAATAAATGTTTTGAATAAGTAAGTTGCTTTATGAAAACCAGGTCTCCTTTTCTCCTAATTTCCCACCCTGCTGACAGGCAGTTTGGTCTAGTAGTTAAGGCACAGAAGGGGGGGGGAGGTTTCTAGGCCTGCCTTTAGGCACAAAGCCAGCAAAGTAACTTTGAGTCATTCAGTCTCTCTCAATCCTAGAAAGAAAACTATGGCAAACCACTTCTGAAAACACTGCCTACTTGTCAGGAGTCAAGACTGATTTGGCAGCCTCTTGTTAAACTGGAGATCTCCAGATTTTTCTGTAGCATGCAGAAAAAGGTATAATTTGGATGTTTTAAACTCTGTGGGTTCTTTGCCATCAAGATATTGTGTCGAGTTCAATGCCATGCAATATCTGTCAGCTTGAATTTCCTGCTCTTCCAAACTGAGCTGACTGGGGCAAGAAACTATTTAGCAAGTTGGAAAAAATGGGACCATTTCACACTTTATAGGGGGAAAGGGTTAATTAGGAGCATATGTTCAAGACAATGTGAAGGCAACTTGTAATGTCCCTAGCAGTTCAATTAGCCATTTTTTTCTGCTTCCCTACTCATATTTCATATTTCTTGACATTCTAAACCAAGGTCCACGGGGCACAGGATGCATATTTTAGAGTGGTTCCTTGACTTACGTGTACCAAGAAAAACAAGCAAAAGGTGACAGACCTAAATATTGAGGAAGCAGAAGTCACAAGAAGGGGGAACCCAAAGAAGAGAAATTGGGGTGACATTGATTGAACACTTTTATTTAAGCAACCCAGCTCTTGCTCCTCCTTCAAGTTCCTTCCCCAGGTGACACTTCTGAGCTAAATATGTACTGTTATGTTTCAGATGTGTTAGTCTTCAACCCTTCTTGGCCACTCTGGCTAGAATTACAGGAACTAGCACATCTGAAGGGGACTTGATTAGAGAATGCAAGTTAATTCACAGTACATACCCACTGTACTTTCATTCTTTTTTAGTCTCTTGAGCTGCAAGCAAAACCACTTTTATTTTCAAATCATGAAAACTACTTAGAGCACCATAACAGAAGGAAATCTGGCAAGACGTTTTCTGCCCTTTCAGAGAAACTGGCTGACATACCTCATATACGAACCATTTAAAGTCTTGATGCATGCAAATTCCACAATGCTTCATTTTGGAAGGCAATTGAAACTTTTATATCTTTTGTTATAACCACAGGTATGCATTTTTACTCCATGCAGGGTTTTTTTTTGTAAAATCACAGGTCTTTTGAGATCATATTCTAAATATTGGGAATTCCAGTTATGTTTTACTTGGGATATGGCTAAAGCTACACTTTACTAGCAGAAAGCATAACTAACTGACTATACAAGCAGAAAGCACAAAAATATTTTTTTTAAAGAAAGCTTCATCTACAAAAAGTCATGAGAGTTTGCAAAGGAATGCCTAGGAGTATAATCTAAATTGAAACTAAGATTTTTTATTCTTTCTGTTGCTGAAAGTCTCTGCATCTTACAGTCGCCATTTATTGGCAAATAAACAGAATCAAATCCTCTTTTCCTGACCTAGTGTGCATACCACAGCCAGGAAACCTGGGGGCTTCCAAATGTTAATGAACTACAGTCCTGACTAGCAGACTTCTAAAGAATGCTAGGTAAAGGAATGCTTAAGGAGCTCATCTTAAAGCTTAAGGCAATTTCTTTATTCCTTAAGCCTCCCCAAGCTCCTAAAACAAAGCAGGATTCCAAATGTTTAGCCCCATCAACTAGACATAAGTTCTATTATTCCCAGTGGCTATACTGTCAGGCCATACCTTTGGCACTTCAGCCATGACACTATACAAATTGAATGGGAGGAAATTATTTAAATTTTCTGGTTATGATGTGGAGGTTTGGTGACAGTAGATACAGTACAAACCTGTGCTGCTTCTTCACATTCAGTGGGATTTAGAAAGAGTTTCTCTCTGATTTTTAAGCATTCAGTCTAGGCATGAGAAAGGTTCCACTTCATATGCATTCAGTTTAAGGAGTTCACTAATACATTGGAATGGATAACAGTACAGATTGGTAAAGAAGGTGAACAAAGTCTTGGCTGTTGCAAACTATTGGTTACAAAATAATGCATTCTAGATATCAGGATAATATATAGGACACAATAGGCTAGGACTATTGAGTTTTCATCCAGTCAGTGAGCTTACAAAGGCCACTCTTATTTCAGATAATAATTAAGACATTGTGAATTGCAAAATCTGGAAGTGAATAATTGCTTCTTGATGGATTGTACTTTCAGTGTGCAAGCTAAAAATATAGGCAGGACCTTATCCAAGGAGACAGAAGTCAGTAGTTAGAACTAGAAGCAGATTTTGTCTCAGTGAAGCATATTCTGGGTATATCTAGACTAGATTATGTACTCTGCTCCTTATGACAGTGGCTTAAAAATAGCAGTCAATTATTCCAGCAATTTTGCATTAGTTGCACAGTCTTTTCTTTTGATTCCAAGCACAATGCAAGGTGCTCACTTTGATCTTTAAGTCTCTAAAACATTTTTGCAAGGTTATTTGAAGGATTGCCTCTGTCTGCATAAGCTGCCAAGGATCATATTCTGGTTTATAATGTTATGTAATTATTAAAGGCATACACTGCTTTTTCTCTGGAGTTTAAGGTAGTGCCCAGGATTTGTCTATTTGTTTTGCCCAGTGGTGGGATTCAAATATGTGAACAACCGGTTCTCTGTGTGGATGCCGCTTCTGGAAGTCCTTTCTGGGCCTGGGCAACAAAAAATTAGCTACCGGTTCTGCTGAACTGGTGCGAACCGGCTGAATCCCACCACTGGTTTTGTCCCATGGTTTAGCCTTTAAAATAACCCCATGAGACAGGTTGGGATGTGAAGCAGGGACAAAGCCTCATGGCTGAGAGATAACTTGATCTTTTTGGGCCTAGTGCCCAGTACATTAAACTGACTCTGTAAGATGTTCTCTGGTCAACGAATCCTTAACTCTCTAAGATGTTCTCTGGTCAACGAATCCTTAACTCTTATTCATGAACTTCCAGACCTATTAGTAAAAGTTCATTATACATTGATGGTAGCAATGTAGTAACATTTGTAGTCTTTATCCCCCAAAAAGAATGTATGCTTATGTCTTTCCTGGCTGATAATAATAATAAAACTCTGCTTCAAGTCATGCTTGCTGATATACGGTAGAAGCTGCTGTTGTAAGAAGTGTGAGGTTTTTACACTTTTTAAACTGTTGTATTTGGGTATTTTTCAAGCTTTACTTCTAAACCACCATGTGAATACAAGACGTAATGTTCGAGAAGGAGGGCTCTTTTCTCAACTGGCTTAAAATTGCAGCCTGAGATTCTGATGGTGATCTTGTCCTCAGGATCCTTCAAATTGCTCCTCAGTCTGGCATAAAAGAGCACCCATATGTCGTACTCATTATCAATTATGATTAAGCCCCTTAAGATAAAAAGCCTTTGATCATGAAAGAATGTGAAGATTTACAAAGAAGTAAGTAATCCAGCCTTCTTCCTCTTTCCTTTTTCTTTTTTGAACAAGGCTAAATGTCATTTCTTTTAAAAGCAACCTTCCCCTCCTCTCTCTCTCTCTCTCTCTCTCTCTCACACACACACACACACACACACACACACACACATATAAAACCTCAGTGGCCTTGCCAGGTTCAATTCACACATCCTCTCAGGGAAAACACAACCAAGCATTTTGACATTTTTTGATACCTGCAAAATAACATAACATGCTGTCATCCTTTGAAATGGTAAATGGTAATCATTTAAACCAGATGAGTGACAGACGATAGAATTATTGCACCTACAGCACAGAATATACAGTACTCTGCACCTATTTCAGGGGAACGAGAGTGGGTGGCCGGAAGACCGAAACGTTTCCCCCCATTTAACCTGTAATTTGACAACATCTGCAAAGAATTAGCCTTAGCACTGGCATGCCAATTGTTGTCTCTAAAATCAATCACTGGGGAGAGAAGGTTACTTTAAATAGAAGTTAACTTCCTAACCAGTTTCAGAAAGAAGGAAAAAGAGAAAGAAAGGAGAGAGAGAGAGAGAGAGAGAGAGAGAGAGAGAGAGAGAGAGAGAGAGAGAGAGAGAGAGAGAGAGAGAATTAAATATTTAAACTGGAAAGGAAATTAATTCCTTGTAATTCAAGGTTGACTCCAAAGAATTTTTGAGACCAGTAATATTTTTATGTGTTCATAAAATGTTGGGATCAGATGCTTTTCACAACTGAAAAGTGTGGTGCTTCTGTGGGTAATGGATGTATGAACAGATACATATTTATCTACTATTCCTCTATTTTACTCTTTTTCTTTTTTCTTCTGTTATCTTCTTCCTTTCTCTATTTCTTTTCTTTATTTTCCTCTCTTCGAGCTTGGAAATTGAAACAATGATTTAGCCGACGTTAAGGAAACCCCATTAGTTGATCCAACAGAGAAATTCTCAGTTAGTCCTCCTGGTAGTAAATTTTCAGTCCCCCAATAATCCTACTTACCATTAAGAAATTCCACTTCATGGAGAATTGTAATAACTATTTCGTTGTTTCATGATGTTTACAGATTGAATGGTTTTCTTTAATCTGCTCTAAATCTTCTGAAGTACAGAGATAATAAGTGGCTGGTAATTATATCTCCGGATCTTTTCCTTCTTCTCCTTTCTTTAACAAAAGGAGAAAATCCTTTCATCATTTTGATACACTTCTATTATATTCCTCCCCCCCCCTTACCTGTTCTTACGCTATGCTTGAAAACTCCTGGGGTGTTGTAGGGATCTGTTCTCCCCCAGTGTTTCTCAGGTTCAGCAACGTTAAGATATATAGACATCTGTCAATTGAAGTCCATACATCTTAAAGTTACTGAACTTGAGAAATACTGTTCTATCCCTTTGTCTGCTTTGGAGTAGAAGCTCAGAAATTTCGCATTTCAATTCTTTACAAATCTTTCTGTGGCTAATATCTGGACCTGAGGATTTGTTTATTTTTTAATGTGTCACTGAAGCTTACAGCTTTATTCTTACCAGTTCTATTTGTGTCTGTTTGAAAATGTTAGCTTAGGCACATCTATGCTCTCAGCAATGAAGACAGAAACAAATAATTCATCAAGTTTCTGTAATTTTTTTCCCCTGCAGACTTACAGTGCCATTATTATCTAAAGGCCTTTATCTTGCTTAAAAATACTTAAATCATTCATATTTGTATTGATCAACTGGTTGTCAATGTTCTTCTTTTCCTTCTTGAATTTAATTTGCCAAACTTTATGTTCTTGTTTGTTTTCCTCACGTGACAAGGCTTCCATTTTTTTTCAAGGATGTCTTCTTGACTCTGATAGCTTCTCTGTTACTGGTCATTACAGGTCGTCCTTGACTTACAACAGTTCATTTAGTGACCGTTTAAAGTTACAAGGGCACTGGAAAAACTGACTTATGACCGTTTTTCACACTTATGACCGTTGCGGCATCCCCATGGTCATGTGATCAAAATTCAGACACTTGGCAACTGGCTCATATTGATGACAGTTGCAGTGTCCCAAAATCATGTAATCACCTTTTGTCACCTTCTGATAAACAAAGTCAATGGAGAAGCCAGATTCACTTAACAACCATGTTACTAACTTAACAGCTGTAGTGATTCACTTAACAACTGTGAAAAGAAATGGTTAAACTTGCTACCTCTTCCTGAGCTGCTTTTCTCTGCAGCACTAGCACTAGCACTAGCACTAGCACTAGCACTAGCACTAGCACTAGCACTAGCACTTAGACTTATATACCACTTCATAGTGCTTTACTAAGTGGTTTCATAGAGCCAGCCTATTGTCCCCAACAATCTGGCTCCTCATTTTACTGACCTCGGCTGAGTCAACTTTGAGCTGGTCAGGATTGAACTGCTGGCAGTCGGCAGAATTAGCCTGCAATACTGCTTCTAACCACTGCGCCAATTCACACATTTGCAGCATAATGCTTTCTTAAAAAGTGCTGTCTGCAACTTAACAAGGTTAGCATTGTGACCTTAATTGGTTGATTAGAACCCTCCAGCCAGCTCTCGCTGCCTGAAACTGCCCAGACCATAACCAGTTTTATACTGAAGGCTCTTGTTGTCAGGTGCATAAAATTTGGTTGTAAATGCACACATTGGTCAGAAAATGATTTTTTTTTATTAATGCTTATTACCATCAGATTTTTAAATGATCTCTAACTGAAGTAGTCATTAAGCAAGAAGTGGCTGTATTGTTTCCTGCATTAATAGCCTTTTATAAACAGGATAATTCCAACACTCCTGTTTATATTTGCATATAAACATTTATTTGCAAATAAGTAGTCACACATCTTTTCCCATGTTGCTTTTCTATGACATGTACTTTTTCCTTAGCTTGTGAATTTCTTTACTGTAGATTTCTGCACTGACTATGCTACATTATTGCCCTGGAATAATCAAGACAATTTTACCCTTTCTTTCTACTTCTCTTTATTTGAAATAAATTGTATCCTTTAATTGCTATACCCAATTATTTGGATCATCCCACGAAGTCATGATATGTCTATCAAATTATAGTCTATTGAATGAAGTGTTAACATTCATTTTGCTTATTTTCCTTCAACAATGAAGGTCACAAACTTTATATGCCAATGTTTTCCCCAATTTTTTTATTAAGTGATTTAGTTGTCATACACATATAAAAAAGGGTGTGAGAGTTCAATCACCTGATGACATCCAATAGCTTAATTTTTCTAACTCCCTCTGGATGCCCCTAATATCCTTATTAAATGGGTATAATGTATACAAAGAAACTTAATTCTTATTTGTGACATTATTGATAACAAGATGTTTTTTTTAAAAAAAACAACTACTAATGAAATATTTGAACACATCAAAAGTATCAGTATATTTTATAAAATTTATACTGTATTCTAGATACATAACCGATTACATGAATCTAGAGATAATCAGAAGAAAAGCTTCTTTAATTTATGTTCCACTCCCCAGTTTGCAACTTTTTTTGTTATACTTCAACAATCTGGATATAATGACTGCTGCCCATGCATACTCATTAGCATTATCTCAAAATGAGCACGAATGTTGGTATCCCCTCTAACTGACTAGTGGTCCTTACATTTGTGTCTCTTATAATACCTGAAATCCCTGAGTTACGAATGTTCCCTTAGCGAATATTCGAAGTTACGCAATAAGCGCCCCTTAGTGTTTACAAAAAAGTCCCAAAATTACGAGTATTTCCTCACCACGGCAGTTTTTCACCCTTATGAATGACCGCAGAGGCACTACAACATTCACCCTGGCTATTCCCTCCCCCCCCAGGTCTCCCTAGACATTAGGCCTGTAGATACTCACCTTGCGAAGATCTAGAGAGTCTTCACTTTCTTGGCTGTTTCGCTGCTTCAGGCCTTCAGTGCGTTCGCAGTGAATGGAGCCTACAGTGCCGCAAGATCACACGAGATCAGTTGTGCGAGATCTCACGCTACTGATCTCATGTGATCTCACAGTACTTTGGCCTCTGTTCTCTGCAAATGGAGGCCTGGATGAGATCTATGACAAAAGACTTTGCAAATGGAGAATAAGGGCTGAAACATAGAAGCCTTCATGGCACTGAATAATAGCTCTCAGAATCAGAGCTTTGCTGAGGTCCACCATGGTTGAATTGGGTTGCCCTGAATCATCTGTTTTAACTGCCCTATTTTATATTGGGATTTGTTCAAATCTAATGCATAACTCAAGACCACGTTGTGAGTTTTCTATGAAGCTCTTATGTCCATCCATCCATCCATCCATCCATCCATCCATCCATCCATCCATCCATCCATCCATCCATCCATCCATCCATCCATCCATCCATCCATCCCTCTTCCATCACTGTAACGAACCCATATATTTTATCTTAAATAAACATTTGTGGCAATTCAATATTAGTACTGTTGAATAACTTGGTAGCTTTTAGATGATCATATTGCATAGATGACCTATAAAATAATTTTAATTAATTCAGGTAATTAATTAATCTAAATAAAATCTAAAATAATTATTTTAGAAAGGAAAAAAAAACCTATAAAATCCTTGTCTGAATGCCTAGTAACATCTGAATTAAGTTTCGGTTAGAAGATAGATGTGACTGTGAATTTTCAACTTTATAAAAACCTTACCTTCTACTGAAGCTACTTTCTAATAACCATGTTTTTCTCTTATGCTGAGCCAGGTTTGTGTGTGTTTCCCAATCTTCTATGACTAACTAAATATCAAAGAAAATATTGTTTTGAGATTTCTGTAATTATGTAATTTCATAGACTTTGAAATTATTTTGAGAGTTGGTCCGTTAGATTTTTAGAATCTTATAAGTTAATTGGAAATAGGCCTGCTACAAATCTGTACAATCCATTTGTTCATTAGTAGATAACATTTCTGTAAAAGACATTCAGCGATACTCCAGCCTTTGAAAAAAGAGGACTGTGAAAGGAATTGTCATCCCTGGCCATCTCCAAATTTACAGAACATTAAAACTTGTGTTCATAAGCTAGAATGGAAATTTGAAAGGACCCATTCGCTGTCAAGAAGGGATTCCTTTCATGTGGCTCTCCCCAATTTTTTCAGTTGCTGAAACAAGTCAAGCAATTATTATTGAAATTTAATTTCAATAAAGCCAAGTCCTCTAGACAATTTTATGCTACATTCCAAGCTCTAAAAGTTTAATTATTGCCAACAATTGCTATCAAAAGTTCTTTGCTTATATCTGAGGGCTTTGAAAGATATTTTTGTCTACAATTGAAATGCTCCAGGCTTCTGTCCCTGTGAAGGACTCAGGCATTGCTTCCATTGCACCAAATTGATTGTCATCTGGGGTTTTTTTTCCCCTCCACCAGTAATAGTCAGTTTCTGAAATAGTGTCAAAACTTCCTGTATCACTTGTCTCTCAGATCCATTTAATGATGATGATGATGGAAGGTACCTTGGAGGTCATTTAGTCCAACCCCCTGCTCAGGCAGGAAACCCTATACCATTTCAGACAAATGGCTGTCCAGTCTTTTCTTAAAATCTTCCAGTGTTGGAGCGTTCACAGCTTCTGGAGGCAGGTTGTTCCACTGATTAATTGTTCTAACTGTCAGGAAATTTCTCCTTAGTTCTAGGTTGCTTCTCTCTTTCGTTAGTTTCCATCTGTTGCTTCTTGTCCTGCCTTCAGGCGCTTTGGAGAATAGCTTGACTCCCTCTTCCTTGTGGCAGCCCCTGAGATATTGGAACACGGCTATCATGTCACCCCTCGTCCTTTACTTCTTCCCTTACTCATCCTCATCCAGACAAAAATCCTGATTGACATTAAACATAGTTTGTTTAGATTGTTTCCTTCTTTCTGTCAGTCTCAACTACTTTGGTTTTCTGTTCTGTTGAGATAGATATATTAAAACCTGCCTATCTTAATTTCATTTTTAAAAACTCCCCAAATTCTCCACCAAAAATTTGAATTTGTTCTGATTTTTATTGTCTGACTTTTATTGTCTGATTTTTATTGTCCAGAAGAGGGTAACAAAGATGATACAAAGACTTGAGGAGAGGCCTTTGAGCCTAGTGTAGAAAACAAGGAAGAAGGTCTTCAGAAAGATATGTAGGAGCTGTTGTCTAGGCAAAAGGGGCTGAAGCACTTTTTTAAAAAACTCCATAACAGCCAAATAACATCTGGAATAAGTTCAGACTCTTCCCTAATTCATTACACCATAGAAGGAGAAGAAGGTAAAGCATAGTCAAATTCGCAAGGTTCTGAATCAAAGTAGTTTTGGAAAACTACAAGAAAGGTATTCAGGAACTATTGTCCATGATCCAAGAAACTAGCATTTGAAAATAATGGGTACACAGTATGTTGTAGCTAAATAAATTTTATTTAAATTGAGAGAACTCATCCTGGCAGTAAGATGTATAGAACAGTGGAATAGTCCACCTATTGGGGTTATAGGTATCCATTTATGTAGATTCTTAAGAATAGGTTGAACTACCCACCCACCCCCCATTTAGATCATTTCTTGCATGATCTAAAGAGTTGGATTAGAATTAGGGGTTTTCAGCCCTGGTAGTTGAAGATGGGTGGACTTCAACATTGTCATTGCTGGCTGGGGCATTCTTGGTGTTGAGGTCCACCCATCTTCAATCTGCCAAGGTTGAGAAACACTGGATTAGATTATTCTTGGATATCCTTCCTTCTTTCTGTCTAGAAGCCCGTGTAAGACCCTGCTGTTTTAAGTATTGGCTGTAACAAATATTTAGGATAGGTCCCTTTCCCAGTTCATCTTGGTATCTAGATACCCTGGAAGAAATATATAGTCTTGAATATGGTTTGCTTTTGGCTCTCCAGTTATTTCCTACTCATCCTCATCCAGAAAAATTCCTGGTTGACATTAAACATAGTTTGTTTTAGATTTATCAGATAATAGATACAACAATTTTGTATCCCTGTTCCTTGTAGAACATGTTCATATCAGCAAGATTGGAAGCTCATGGATAGGAAATTTCAGAACATCCCTTACCAGGAACACCTCTACATTATTATTATTGTCATTGTCATTGTCATTGTCATTACTGTCATTATTGTTGTTGTTATTATTATTATTATTATTATTATTATTATTATTATTATTATTATTATTATTATTATTATTATTATTATTATTATTATTATTATTATTATTATTATTATTATTATTATTATTATTATTATTATTATTATTAAGACTGAGACAGCTGAACATCTGCTAGTGAGTTGCCCTTTATACTTCACCTGTAGAACTATTTTTTCCCCTTTATTAGCAAATATTTGGCTCCAAACAGAGGCTTCAACATTTTTAATTATAGAATCAGTCTAGCAAAATCTCTGATAAGAGTTACAATGTTATGCCATGACAATTGTTAGTGAAAAACACCAGGTTTCTAGTGAGCTATGCATAGACAAGAATAGATTTTGATATGTATGCTGCTTTATCAAGTTTGATTGCCTTTTATGATATCCTTGCTAAATTGCTTTCAAATATACTGTTCTGTTTTGTTGTTAGGTTTTGGTCTACGACTATATAACAAATGTGAAAAATCAACATCAGTGATGTTGATTTATTCTTCTGTTGCCCCAAGTTTTTCTATTCTTTAAGGCACTATGCCATTTAATTGGTCTGTTACATCTCAAGTATTAGGAAACATAGGGAATTGGGGAGGAATTCAACTGAATTTGCAGAATCAAGAGGTTGATACATATTGTCAACAAATCTTCCACTTCTCCTCCAAAGTATGCTCTTTGGTGCATGAAATTCCCTTTTTGTCAAATATTGCACTTACACCCCTCTCCCTCTTTGTGTGTGCAAAGTACAACCTATATCATCTATCAAGTTTCCATTATACAGAAAAACAAAACAGTTAACTTATTTTTTTTCCAGTTCATCTAACTCTCCCCTACAGATAGAATATTGCTTTCTACTGCATCGTGAACAATGCCTCCGAATTATGCTGCATTACAGCTCAGTGATTGGATTTCATGTTAACAAATGCTTTAGTTTCATGGCAGGTAACTTTCATGAAGTTCCTCCCCAATTCCTTACGATTCCTCTCCAATTCCCTATGATTCATGAAGTTACCTGTCTTTTTTTGGGGGGGGGGGTTGTTTTCAGTTTCAGGTGCATCACCAATTCGGCCACATCAACATGGGGACCAAACGCCACATTTTGACATAACCAAGATGATTATGAGAAAGGTATGTCTTGGTATGTCTTGGAATGATTTCAGTGTCACTAAAGACTCAACCTTCATTCCAGGTATCTGTGTGTGCTCTGCCATAAACCCTTTCAGTTCAGGGTTGTCTTGCATGGATAGACCATGAACATATTGCTGTATAAATAAAGGGTTAGGTTTCACTCCTGGGTCTCCCTTTTAAAGTGAGTGCACAAGGAGAGCCTGCTATTCTCAGATAGAGAGCCCACCTAGGTAATGCACTTTCAAGTGTACTTCATTTATTTACTTTAGATCATTTTTTTGGCTCAGCCTCATCAAAAATTACTGTCTCTTGTTTCATTCTGCCTTTTCTGAAATTGTCCAGATTGTGCACTCCATGTCTACAGGCCCAGTAAAGAGCCAGTCCAAGAGGGAAAGCTTTTGAAGAGTTCCCACAGCTGTGAAAACATCAGCCTCGGGCTGTGTGTTGAGTTACTTCAAACAGCTGCTTCAGGTGACTAAACACCTTGAATCTCATTCATCAACTCTTGTTTATACAGCCTGACAGACCAGACTTGGAGAATTAAGTCTGGATTAAAAAAAAGAAGAAGAAGCTATACTAGAGACTAAGTATGGGAAAGGAAGCAAACACACCATACTAAATCTGAGAGGTTAGAAAGAAAACGAATGATCCTTGACAGAAAAGCTAGTTGCTATGAGTAGAAAAAGCAAGATCTGCTTTTACACTGAATTGTGTAAAAACCCAATTGTCAATTTATGATCACTTGCTGCACATGCCAAACGTGATGTTAGGTGATCTGCTTTGATTTTGTGGCTGTCTTTGAGCACATCTCCCAGCCAGCCTGCTGGCAGCCTGTGGTTCATTGTGCACTTGCAAAGTTCTTTGGATCTAGAAGACTGCAATTTGGAATGGCCGTCTCAATTCATATGTTTCATTGATTTTGTAACCAGAGACCATGGTTTGGTATAAATTAGCACACGATGCCTGTTGTAATAAATTGGCTTAAGGGCTTTTAATTCTCTGTTCAACTGTGTGATGCAGGGCTGGTGATTTCCTCCATTGACCACAGTGAGACTCAAAGTATTTGAAATGGTATTCACATTATAGTGGATGAAAAAGCTTCATGTTCATTGCAAGCTGTAAATATTGAATTCCTTTAGAGCACGGGTGTCAAACTTGCGACTTCACGTGACATGTCGTGACGTATCGTGACTTTTTTCCCATTGCCGGCAATGGGATGGGTGCAGTTTTGGCATGATGCATCTGGCCCACGGGCCGGCAGTTTGACACTCCTGCTTTAGAGTGAGTACACATATACACATGAAGACACACACACACACACATACACACACACACATCTTATAGTTCTTGGCTAATTCTAAATATTCTATTACTCCCCTCATACATGGCATATCATTATACTGGAGATAACACCATTTCAACTCTTATGCCTACAAGAAGGTAACACAATCAGATATTTACAGTCATGTAACTGCTTTGCAACTGATCAAAAGAATGAAAGGAAATGATACAAATCAGCCTCAAGTGAAGTACAACTGGTTAAGTAAGCTTTAAATATTAAAGAGGAGTGTTAATATTTCTGTTTCATCTCAAAATCTGTCGCTTTCTAAAATTGTTGCTAATAACATTTTCCATGGTTTCAAAAACAGAAAACTACCAGGTCACGACCCACATAGTAATTTGTCCTCATACTGTGTCTTTTCTTCTTTTTTTAACTAGTTAGGATTCCCCAGAAACTTGCATGCTCTTTTGCTTAAAAGCTGGTCAGAGTGATGATGGTTTAGCAGCCCAGTGCTTGAGATTTTAATTATTTGCCTTATCAGTATATATGTGAATTCTTCAATCAGCTGGGAAAGAATAGCAGATTCCTGATAGCTTTGGAAAAAAAGTGACATTATGCAGATTTTGATCTCCAGATATAAATGCATGCATATGCCTGCATGCTATGTAGATATCTAGAACATGTAAATGTGAAATTGTATATATCCAAAGCCACTGGGTATCATTTGCCATCATTATTAAATCTAAGATGCATTGCAATGATAGTGGATCAGTGACACAAACCTCAGGGTACATCATGACAATCATTCGAGGAATAAGCTGGATGTAAGTCTCTTGATCAGGTAGTAAATCACCCCAAAATGAATGTGTCCTCTCTTATGTTTGTGAGAGGGTTGAACAAAACTGTAATCATAATCTGGTTACTGCTTGAGGAGGAAGTGGGGAAGAGAATGTGATCAGTGTATTATTTAAAAACAGGGCCTTGTGAATGTGTTGTTCCAAACTCTTGAGATAAAGCTGGCTCAAGATGTTTTACTGTCTAAGATAGAGAAGTAAATAGTGCCCCACATCCTCAAGTTAATCTTTGTTCTACCTGACATGGGGCTGAGGGGAACCAGGGAAACTGATAAGAACATGATAACAATACTGCCTTCAACAATTAAAATGTAGAACTTTTGTGAGACTCAGATCAACTAGGAAAAGGTAGATAGAGTATGTGAAGTCATGCCCATGCATAGGGTGCAAGCAGTGGTGGGATTCAAATATGTGAACAACCAGTTCTCTGTGTGGATGCCACTTCCAGAAGTCCATTCTGGGCCTGGGCAACAAAAAATTAGCTACCGGTTCTGCCGAAGTGGTGCAAACCGGCTGAATCCCACCACTGGGTGCAAGGCTGGATCTGCTACTCCTCTTTCTTGCTTTCCATATAAACTGGGCCAACTCAGGTTTTGCGTACTACACCTATTGAGTGCAATGTTTTTAAAGGAGAGGTCATGTTCATGTTCACCCAGAGGGAATTTTAGGTACAGTAAGATAAATGGGCTAATAATAGCTCTTGAGATTTTGATAAACATCACACATCTGCGGAGAATCAAACTCCCTCCAGGTCTTTTGCAAAAGGAAGAAATCTAAAGTGGGATATTGTTTTTAGGTGTTTGTCTGATAAAAAGCACAGAGAGATATAAGCAGAACATTTCTCTGAAACTGAAGGTGGTCCTTTTCCCTTTTCAGTTCTACAGGTAGTCCTCAACTAACAACCATTGGTTTAGTGAACTGAAAAAACTGAAATGACTTACGTTTACACACTTAATACAGTTGCAACATCCTCCTGGTCATGTGATCAAAATTCAGATGCTTGGCAACTGGCTCATATTTAGGACAGTTGTAGTGTCCCGGGGTCATGTGATCACCTTCGGTGATCTTCTGACCAGCAAAGTCCATGGGGAAGCCAGAATCACTTAACAGCCATGTTACTAACTTAACATCTGTAGTGGTTCACTTAAAACTGTGGAAAGAAAAGTCGTAAAATGGAGCAAGGCTTACTTAATAACTATGATTCACCTGTGGAGATGGTTACCAGCATCAAATTCCTGGGTGTGCAGCTAACGAGTAGGCTGACTTGGTCGCTCAACAGTGAGAAACTGGTGAAGCGGGCACAGCAGTGCCTGCATTTTCTGCGCCACATGAGAAAAGCACATCTTCCTTCCCCTGTCCTGACCACTTTCTACAGGGGGACAATCGAGAGCATCCTGTCATACAGCATCACAGTCTGGTTTGGAGGCATCACTGCTTCAGACAGGAAGACGGTGCAGAGAGTGGTGAGAATGGCTGAAAAGATCATTGGCAGTTCCCTCCCTCCCATCCAGGACATAGCACAGAAGCGTTGCTTGAGCAGGGTCCGTAAGATTATCTTCACGACCTGTTTTTCTTGTTACCTTCTGGGAGGAGGCTTCGTGGTATCCATAGCAGAACATCCAGATTCAGCCATAGTTTCATTCCATACAGCATTAACCTTGCAAACTCTCAAGCTTCCTCCTTGTGTTATATATTCAAGATGGACAGTATTTAATATTTATTAGCTATGTATATGTAGGGATGTGGGTCTATATATATGTTGTACATAGTATGTTTAGGTGTGTGTCATGTATATGTTTCACTTTGAGAGCGGGCAACTAAATTTCATTTTTGATGTGTGCCATTGTGCCCACAATATAAAAATGACAATAAAGGTTACCTTACCTTACCTTACCTTATCTTACCTTACCTTACCTTACCTTACCTTACCTTACCTTACCTTACCTTACCTTATCTTATCTTATCTTATCTTATCTTATCTTATCTTATCTTATCTTATCTTATCTTATCTTATCTTATCTTATCTTATCTTATCTTATCTTATCTTGCTTAATAACTGAAATTTTGGGCTCAGTTGTGGTCATAAGGACTACCTGTACCAAGGAATACAGAAATTAATGTGGCAACCAAATGTAAGGGCTAAGAGACTGAGAGAAAGACTGGAACTAGGATTGGGGGAATACCCACAGAGAGATCAAGTTACATCAGTGCTATCACCTTAGCATATGACTTTAAGCAAGCAGCTAGCTCTGTCTTCCCCTGCCCTTTAGTAACTGACTTGTTTTTTGGAGTTGCTATTGTTGGAAAATTACTGTAGGTAATTTCCAGTTTAAGTTGCCCACAGCCCAGTGGTGGGATTCAGCCAGTTCGCACCAGTTCGGCAGAACCGATAGCTATTTTTTTGTTGCCCAGGCCCAGAATGGACTTCCGGAAGTGGCATCCACACAGAGAACCGGTTGTTCACATATTTGAATCCCACCACTGCCACAGCCCATTGTCTGGCAGTCCCTGCATTCAGAACTGAGCAAGTATACCTGTCACTCACTTCAGCCAGCAAAAAATGCAGCTTGATGTTTATGTATTAAGCATCAGCAAACATCAAAACAGTTAACTGGCAAAATGGAATAAAAGACATGCAAAACTGGGAGAAGGAGAAATACAAACAATAGGCAAAAATTAACATCTTTATATCTCTGGATATGTATATGTCAACAAACTTAGAACTTTCCTCAGCCACTGGAAACAGTACTGCAGTAATTAGTACAGACTGTCCTAAAAGAAGTGGCCTTTGGTTATTCCAACCTTAATCCTTTTATGCACATAATGAAGACAGAAGAAAAGTAGGATACCCAATGATCCCTCCTCCTTGGGACAATGAATCCAACAGCTATAAGGGTAATGAAGTATGTATAAAGTAATCATTATGGTAACAACATTAAAAATAAAATAATAATGTTTAGTTGTGTAGCTACATTTGGAAGAGGAATAGAAAATGAATAAAAAGGAGTAAAAAGAAAAAGAAAAGTAGTATTACTATAAGATTCTAGGCAGTTTTGAATGTTCTATCAAGAATAAGAATAGGATTAGGAATCCTAGCAGTAGCAAAAGTGTACTATTAGTGGTAGCAGTGGCAGTAGTACAGATAGTCCTTTCCATTGTAAGTTGCTATAGTCATAAGTTGAGTCGGATTCAATATTTTATGGTGGTTGTTAAGCAAATTATGTAGTTGTTGAGCAAATCCAGCTTCCCCAATGGGCTTGTCTGCCTTTTTCTTTTTTTTTTGCCAGAAATTGGCAAAAAGGTTTACAAATCACAATTATCCGAAGATGCTTTTTTCACGAGGCAACTGGACTTTCCTGTTTTTCCTTTGAAAACATTTCACTTCTAATCCAAGAAGCTTCTTCAGCTCTTGGATACTTTTGGAAGCTTCTTGGATGAGAAGTGAAACATCTTCAAAGGAAAAACAAGAAAGTCCAGTTGCCCCGTGAAAAAAACATCTTGGGACAGCTATGACCGGAAGGACCGAGAATCTCCATAGACAAATCACAATTATGTGACTGCAGAACACTGCAACTGCTCATAAGTGCAAGCTGGTTGCCAAAAGCACAAACTGCAATCATGTGACTGCAGGTCATAAGAGTAACTACAAGCCATAAATCACTTTTCTGAGATGGACATAACACCAAAAAATTGTTACACAAGTGGCCATAAGTTGGGGACTACCTGTAATATAATGTAGGTTTTCCAATTCAGCAGAATGTAAAAAAGAAAGCAAATATTTTTTTTCTCTCAACAAAGGGATCTTTTCCACAGTCTCATAATAGAAATGCTGGATCTGTTTTGTTCAATTAAAGAAAATGCATTATTCAGCTCTTACCTGAGTACAAGGGAGCCTACATCAAATCGGCACCCCATGAGCATTCCCTCACCTCAAAACATTTCTCATTTATTTTATGCTTTAAAAGTTTATTTTGGCTAGGATTGAAATTTAATTTGATCTTCAAAGGAACACAACAATGGAAACATAAAGAGGAAGCTTTTGTTCTCTCCCTAGGAGTTCTGAAAGGTAATAATTATGGAATGATAAGATTCTAAATGAAAATGTCATTTGCAAAGGTTGAGGTTGAAAGCAGCACAAACCCATGTAATGCAAGGAAATGTCAGATTTGATTCATGAACATAAATGCAACCAAAAGTATTTAATTTGAAATCATATGATGATTTATTGTCTAAATATTAAACTATTCCGAGTGGGAGAAAAATCTCCTAAGTATGTCTCATATCAAACCCAATGCAGTATTGGAAAAACAGGGAGCGGTGATGTTAATAATAAATATTTGTCCTAGACATATTAATAAGTTGCCTAAACTATGGCTAAAATGTTCGCAGCCATTTTAACACAACAAAAAACAAGAGCTTGGCAATTCATCAAAGCAGCTCCACTCACACAAAGCCATGATAGGACCAGCTCACCAGGGAAAAAAAAGATATTTGGAAATTGTAGCAACTCTGTGAAACTTGCAACTCCCCCCAAAACTCTCATCAAGGTTCATGAGGTAGGTCTTCAACCCCAAACTGAGCTTGCATCCATGTGTACCAATGTTTGCATCCAAGATCAGTTCCAGTTCTTTCTAGTCTACAATATTCTTCCAAAAGCTTCCTTGGCTGTTTCTTTTCACTAACTAAGGTGTTACCATGAAGTCCATGGAAATGGATGTCCATGAACTACACTGGCTACTCGTCTGCTTTTGAGTGAAATTCAGGGTGTTGGTTATGACTTTTAAAGCCCTTAATGGCATAGGCCCAGGACAGTGGTGGGATTCAAATATGTGAACAACCAGTTCTCTGTGTGGATGCCGCTTCCAGAAGTCCATTCTAGGCCTGGGCAACAAAAAATTCTGCCGAACTGGCTGAATCCCACCATTGGTCCAGGATACCCAATGAACCATATCATCCTAGTAAGACTAGTGGCGGGATTCAGCCAGTTTGCACCACTTCGGCAGAACTGGTAGCTATTTTTTTGTTGCCCAGGCCCAGAATGGTTGTTCACATATTTGAATCCCACCACTGAGTAAGACCAGCTCATCCCACTCATGCGGGCACAGAGGGCCTACTTTGGATCCCATCGGTCAAAGAACTCTGACTGTTGGGATCCAGAAGAGCCTTCTCTGCCACAGCACCCACCTTTAGTAAGATACATCCCCTCCCTCCTATCCTTCCGCAAGAGCCTGCTGGTTGCCCTGGGAACCAGATGGGGGAATTCCACACTGAAGGTAGCTGCCAGATTGAGGGCAGACTCCACCAGGCTCTCTGCTCTTCACCCATCCATCTTTTTTGGTTATCATATTGATGTATTGTTCCCATGGCGTTCCTTTGTCATGGTTTATTTTTCTACTCTTTTATTTTTATTTTATTATTTCTCTTTCTTTGGTTTGCATTCCTTTCCTTTTTTTCTTTTTTATTATTGTAAGCCACCTAGAGTAGCCCCAGGGCAAGATAGGCAGCAAATGAACTTAACAAATAAGTAAATAAATCAGCCCATATCATTTGAGGCAATTGAAAGAATCATCTCTGCAGCCAGATATGATTAATATTCTCATTAATATTCTTATTACTAATATTAACTGGCCAGTAATCTGAGAATAGTTTTTACAGACCTTAAAAATACCACAGTTTGTATTTTGAACCTTTGTATGCAAAGCATATATTCAATCATGAAACTCCATCTTAGTTTATATATATATATATATATATATATATATGTTTTCTGAGGTTTTCACGGGTGTTTGTATGTAGGTCTTTGGTAATTCGGGTTTTCTCCCGCGTAAAATTGGAAGTGTCTTGGCGACGTTTCGACGAAGTCTCATTCGTCATCTTCAGGCTGGTGTCTCTTCGGCCTCTTGCTTCTAGGAGCAATGTGTGATCGCAGCTGTTTCTTCCTTTTAACTGCCAGTGGGGGTATGAACTGATTGGGTGGGAGCTTGGCTGTGTTCTGATTGGGTGGAGGTGTGTTCTGATTGGTTAGGGGCTTGGCTGGCTTGGCTGTGCTCTGATTGGATGGGGGTGTGTTCTGTTTGGGTGGGGGCTTTGTTGTGCTCGGATTAGTCTGAGTTGCAGCGGGATTTGAGATGGAGAGCTGCATTGCTGTTGTTTGGCTTCGCGTTCGTGGTCGTGCCATATCATCAAGGTGGGTGTCAGTTTGCTTCATGTATGGATTGGAGGGGTTTGAAATGGCTAATGATGCAGCTGTGGTCTGGTTTCTGGTTTGTGGTCGTGCCTCATCATCGGTGTGGGTTTGGGTTTGCTTTTTGCGTGGATGTGTGGTGGTGACATCCTGTGTGGTTTTCGTGAGTGTGGGTCTAGTGTCATTCTTTGTGTTAGGGACTCGTTTGTCAATAAGGGTGGGTTTCCAAATGGCTGGTAGGCGGGAGGTATCATCTCGTTTATTCATGCTGTGTGGGCGTTTTTCTATCTCGATGGCTTCTCTGATTATTCTGTTGTTAAAGTGTTCAGTTTTGGCGATAGTTCTGGTATTTTTAAAGTCAATTTTATGTCCTGTGGCTTTAAGGTGTTGGACCAGGGAAGAAGTTGGTTCCTCTTTTCTGACTGAGTTCTTGTGTTCTTCAATGCGTGCACTTATTCTTCTGTTGGTTTGTCCGATGTATGTGGTGGGGCAGGTGGTGCATGGGATTTCATATACTCCTTGATTTTCTAACTCAATTTTGTCTTTGGGGTTTCTTAGGATGGTGGATATTTTTCGGTTTGTGCAGAATGCTGTCTTGATGTTGTGTTTGTGGAGGATCTTGCTGATTCTGTCTGTGGTGCCTTTTATGTATGGGAGGAGGGCTTTGCCGTTTTCTTGTTCTCTGTCTTGGATTTTAGTGGGGGTTTCTTTTTGGATTAGGTTGGTAATCTTCTTTCTTTGGAATCCGTTGGATGTTAGTACGTTAGTGAGAGTGTAGTTCAGTTTTTAGGTGTTGTTCGTCAGCTAAGCGTTTTGTTCTCGAGATGAGTGTCTTGGCTATAGAGTTGATCTGTGCTGGATGGTGGTGTGAGAGTGCATGCAGATAGCGGTTTGTGTGTGTTTTCTTCTGGTAGATGGTGTGTCCTAGGTGTGTCCTATATATAATAATATATATATATATTATTTCCCTTAATAAACAAGCTATCTTACTTAAGCAAATTGATTGCCTATAATAAACCTTATAATTGAATATTACCTTTGGAATCTTTTGAATTCCAATAAGAAATAAAAAAATAGAACATTTAGCCAAATGTTTCAGAGAAATATTCTACTTGATTGCTAGCCATGTATAAGCAACGGATATTCTATTGCTGGAAATAAAACCAATGTAGCCAGTGTATTATTTTTAGAAATCATATGGTGTATTATTTGAAATGATCAATTATCTGGAAAAATAAACTCATAGGTAAATTTCTGAGCAGAATGTTCTAAGTGGATAAGTGAGTTTTATAAACGAACACTGGCTGGCAATAAATATTGGCAGCATGTTAAACTATTTCATATGACCAACCTTCATTCTTTGTGGTATCACCTATGCAATAATTAGGAATTACTGTATGGTTAAGTAGCAGCACTCTAAACATGTAATCCCTTTTCTTGATCTCCAAGCATACTGTATAAGTCAGGGGTTGTGTGCAGCATGATATTGGCAATATCTGAATCTTTTTTTATCAAAATGCACGTTAAAAAGTACACAAATCTACTAGTATGAATTCCTGGACTTCACCATCTGTTCTGGATCTTTTTCAATACCAATTAAACACAGCAGGTTAACTGACATTTGGTTCATTATAATAAAGTATACGGAGAGTTTGAAACATCTAATGTGGCTTTGTCTACATTTCAAGTGAGGGTTGAGGTTGATGAGAAGGTAGACAAGGCTTTCCAATTTGTAATGATCAACTGCCAATTTCATAAAGTTTTTGGGAACTCTTGAAGAATTCTACCTTCTCTTCCATGAGCAGTAAGCATGTTTTTAATTAAGAAAACATTATTAGCCATCCCATGTGCTGCATCCATTTATGAAAGGACCACAACTCAGTGGAAAAGCACAATTTTGAAGTTGGATTTGGAAAAGAAAAAATCTCCACAGATCTTCTATAACATAAAATACCCAGAATTGACTAAGTGGGCCATGCATGGATGGAACCAGCAACTGGAGTCTCTTCCTAAGAGTAATTTGGGTAAGCTGCATAAAGAAGTCAAGTATATTGGGGAAATTTTGTAGAAAGTATTTTAGCATTACTGGATTCAAACAAAACATATATTTGGCACCAAGACAAACAAAAGCCATCAATTACTGACCATTATGTAAGTGGCATAAAAAAGTGAATAAACCAAAGTTGGTTCTACAGTGGATTTTGGTTTTGGACAAAAGCCATGAAGACTTCAAAAATAAAATAGTATTCAGTACTGACACAGATCCTGCACTGCCTCAACATGTGGGCAGCCCCATTGAAAAGTCTTGATCAATGAGATACTAAAACTTTGTAATTTGTGTAAATTAGAGGCAGTGTTCTTTATCCAAGTTAAGACCAGAGAATGGTTGAGTTAATTTAAACTGGACACTAGAACACCTTTATTGAAGCATAAATAAGTCTATTGATCAGTGCTAGAGGCAAAGACAATTCAAAAGAGGGAAGAGGCTACAGTCTCTCTTTTTATTAATTGATTGATAAAATCTCCCAATTCAGACTGTGTGACTATGGAAAGCATAAAACATAAACACTGAATAAATTTTTAAAAAATCTAAAAACAAGCAGGCAATATATAAATGCAAAGTACATAATGTCACCATGCCCAGTTATCAAGCATCTTTGATAGATGTGCGCAGATTGTAATATTCATTTAATTCAATTTTTGAATCATTGACTAGATTTCAGTCTGTGTGTATCAAAGTGTGTGCTAAGTTAGATGGGTGAGGATGGTAATGAGTAATCTTAAATACTGTTGGTTAGAGAAAACATATCCAGATTTTTAATGTAAATCAAATGAGAGAAACTGCAAATAAATTTATCTGGCAAAGTATCCATGTAGAGGGAGTGGAAGCATTGATACTGAATTTTATTTTTCAATCAATTTCTTAATAATTCCTAATGCTATTTCACCTTTTCAAGAATAAGACAGAACACAAAGATGTAATTTTCAAAAAAGTGCTCTCCTTTGGAGACTAAGATAAACATTGAAATCAGTGCTGTGCAAAACTTTTTTATTGTGTGCAGTTATTTAAAAAAAAAACCCTCAAAGAAATAAAGGAATGTGAAGATGCTGAAACATGTTATCTTGCTATAATACTCTTGTTAGTTATGTGTTTTCATAATGTTTGCTAATAGTGGCAATGTGCTTGAATTACTTCTATTTTTTTTTCCTGAGCAAACTATAAAAATGTATGCATTGACAAAAAAAAGCTGCTTGCAATATGTTTGCATGGAAATTAATCCATATTATTTGCTAAAATCTTAATAACGCGATTATTACAGTAGAAACTATTATGACTCTTCTGTTCATTCTGGTGAAGTACTGCTCAATATTTCAGGGATTACATTATCAGAGGTTAGTGACATTTTCATTATGACAAAAATCACTAAACCGGTTTGGGTTTTGTAGGGAAATGATGAAATAGTTGTACATGAAATCAAGTATAACACAACAAAAGTAAACGAAACGCTTAAGAGTGGTGACCCTGAATTGCTTTATTCTAAATTAACTCCTTGTGAATAAAAACGATCCAGTAGAATTTGCTTTTAGAATGAATGGATTTTATTCTAGTGATGAACTGCAGGTAAGACTGGGCTGTCAACTTCCCCCTGCCCCTGAATGCCTCTGGAAATGATACTACGTAGCAGCTGGAATCGCAGACAAATTGATTTTTAGATCTCCCTGCTCTTGAATTTCATCTCCTATTAGACAACTGTCTTGACTGAAGCAATTTTTTTTTCCTCCTCAGTGATTTACCTTTCATATTTTGCACTTGCTTTGGAGACTCCCAAAGCACTTAGCATCACCTGCTTAAAAAAATCATATTCTTTTAAAACCACAAACTGCAGACCACACAGTAAATGCCACATTTTAAAACCAATACAATAACACTTCACAATCCCACCACCTGTTGGAACATATAGATTTTCACTTGGCAGCTAAGTGACATTGTGGAAAAGGCCTGATGCATCTCAGAGGGCTTAGTATTACGTCGCCTTGAGAAACTGCTCTGCCAAAGGTCCTCTTCCCCATTTCTTCCCTTTGGTAATGGTGGATGATCTTTCATGAAGTGGGATCTTCCTAATGAGAAGAGGGGCGGATCATCAGAGAAGTGGTCCTTGAAGTATTGTTGCACCTTATCAGAGTAAGGCTGTAAAGCTGAAAAACTAGCAACAAAAATGATTAGGGGACCGGAGACTAAAACATATTAAGAATGGTTGCAGGAACTGGATATGACTCTAGACTAATGAAGAGAAGGACTAGGGGTGACACGACAGCAGTCTTCCAATATATACAGGACTGCCACAAAGAAGAGGGAGTAAACCTATACTCCAAAACACCTGAAGATAGGACAAAAAGCAATGGGTGGCACTGAGCAATGAGAGATCCAACGTAGAATTAAGGAGAAATTTCCTAACAGTGAGAACATTTAATCAGTGGAATGGCTTGCCTTCAGAAGTTTTGGGTGCTCCATCACTGCAGGTTTTTAATAAGAGATTGGACAGCCATTTGTCTGAAATGATACAAGGTCTCCTGCTTGAGCAGGGTTTAGACTAGAAGGCTTCCAATGTCCCTTTCAACTCTGTTCTGATACTCTACTCTACTCTACTCTACTCTACTCTACTCTACTCTACTCTACTCTACTCTACTCTACTCTACTCTACTCTACTCTACTCTACTCTACGTTGTGAGTTTTATTTATAACCAGAAGCTAAGTCAAGCAGGAGCAACCACAGAGACACAAGCTCAAATAAATAAATAAATAAATAAATAAATAAATAAATAAATAAATAAATAAATAAATAAATAAATAAATAAATAAATAAATAAATAAATAAATAAGGTGTGTATGTGTGTATTAAAGTAACCATATTTTAATTTGTAATAAACAGAAGCAATATTGTTGTCTTAAATAGTATAGAAAATGCCACTATAACAATGTGGGTGAATTTAGGAAACTTTTCCTATATATGCTGATATGCTCGTGTTTGCCCTATCTGCCCAAATATCTTAGTCTATTACAGCAGACAGGAGATGTCAGTAGAATACATGTCCTTATGATATACGACAATATGTCTCTGCATTCCTGTTTGCTGGTAGAAACCTAGGGTTTTTTGCCTTCAATGTTTGCACGTTCTCCTAAAAATCATTGTGACAAAAAGAATACAAAAATGACCAACTATAGTTAGTTTAGTCATTGCAGATTTGCTTTCCATCAAATAAAATTGGTACTGGAAATGCCTGACCATTTCTTCAGTAATTTTTATGTCTTTATTTACAGATTTCCTTTCCTTTATTTCTTATATTTCTGAGACACTTTTGCTTCCCACAAGGAGCTTGTATAGCTGAAGCAATGTCTTCTTAGTTCTCCACTTTGCTGTTCATTATACACTTTCTATCTACCTTTATTTCTATCCTCTTGTTATTAAGGGTATAAATCTAAACTCATTTATAGGATTACAGCTGTAGACTCCAGCACAAAGATTATCTGCTTAGCACTGTCTTGTGTGTAGGGCAGGATCATATATCATATTATTTCTCTGGTGTGGAAACCAGCACCCATGAACAGCTGGCCTCATCATGGGTTGCCAGAAAATGGCCAACAATATCAAATTATCCTGTAATCTGATTATACAAATAGTTAATGCTTACAAATTCCTCCAGTGGAAAAGTACTGGTTTGTTTTCAAGGAAACAAACATACAGTACTTCTACCACACTCTAATTTTCATTCTATTATATAATGCCTCTTTCCCCTATTCTTTGAAAAAGGAACTTCTTAAAACTACTTTCATTGGAGACCTCAGCCACATTATTATTATTATAGGCATATTTCGTCAAACATTCTCAACAAAGGATGATTTCCGATTTTATTTTCAAAAGGTTTGATGATCAATATATAGACTTCATTTTTTTAATCTATTAGAAACAGGCATTTTGCTAAATTGAGGCAACAGTAAATAATCCTTAGTGTGTGTGGATATGAAATTAAATGAAAAAAAATGACAGTGACAAATGACTGACAAAACCATAACTATTGATTCATATACTTTACCTATTTAGTGAAGTAACAGAATCCCATCTAAATTTTATACAGTACACATCTTTTAAAAATTAAATTCGATTTCAAAAATAGACAAACAAGGGGCAAAACTACAGTACCTCGAAGCACAAAATAATATATATGAAAAAAAAACAATTGAAAGGAAAAAGCATCCAAATTTTGATCATATGACCATGGGGTTGCTGCAATGGTCATAAGTGTGAAAAACAGTCATAATATTTTTCAGTGCAGTTGTAACTTTGAACCATCACTAAATGAAAGGTTGTAAGTCAAAGATTACTTGTAAGGTGTGAACATGCTGAGCACTGGTAATTCTGCATCTTTGATGATGATGATGATGATGATGATGATGATGATGATGATGATGATGATGATGATGATGATGATGATGATGATGCCTGTGATGTCAAAGCATCAATGCATCATTGGCATAAAAGAGATTCATCTTACATACAAGCAGTCATTCCCATCTCCATGGGAATAACATAGAGGCCAAAGTAAGGAACATCTTTATAATTCAGGGATAGCTACAATTCCCCCAAGCCTTGGAGATGGTCCAAGAGCTCTACTAAAAGCTGACCATTGGCTCATAAAGTTTCATGTGACAGAACGAGGAAACTATTATTTATCTGAGGAATAATCCTATCGATTTATTTTCAATTACAGTTTAGTTCAATTGTGACTTCATTTTTTCCTCCTGGTCTCCACTTGCTTTTTGGTATGTGGCCCCTTGGTGGAATAAGGCTACCACTGTAGGGTGTGTGTAGAATCAAGTCAGTTGTTACTACAAGCTTCTTTCAATTAAAGAGGTGGAATTAGCTTTGGGTATCCTTCTCACTCATTCACCAATTTTCAGATGAACTTTTCTCCACACTGTTGTTTTGTATTTGTAGAATATCCTCAGACTCATCTTCATATCTGCACTATGCAGATGTAAAACTGTTCTACAAGCCAAGCTGTGCAATTTCCAAGATAGTGATTCAGACACGAATAGGATTTACTCTTGTTTAGGTCTATGAAAGATTGCTATCTTAGACTCCAGACACTGGAGTAAATGCTCTCTAATTTAGCACACCATACCTCTGCACAGACACTTAGAAACCTGAACTGTAAATGTTTTATCATCTGACCTAGATACTCACTGCAGATTATCAGGGAGTATTAGGGAATCTGCTGCTGAGACAATACATTTTTAACAGAAGATTTTCAGCAATCCTGCCATTATTTTTTTATCTCTGTCAATATACTTTTTTTTTTTATCTAAATGATTTGTGAAAGAAATAGACTCACCCAACTGTGCCACTTCTAAAACCGACTGGAAGCATATAATCCTAATATTAAATCTCTACATCCTTTTCACTAGGCATGATTAACAGCTTTGTCAAGTGCTTATTTTACTTTAAGAAAAAATGTGGAATTTTTCTGGCAATATTCCAACAGATTCCTTATTCCCTTCTATTTCCCTAAAAAGAGTTATTTTTCCCTTTACAGTATATTTGCTTGATCTAAGCTATTCTTATTCTTATCCTTATCAAATTACAGTTAAAAGCAGAGAAAGGGCAGGGTTGTTTTTTTTTTGTACCTATAATCACTTTACCTTCTAATTTATCTATAGTCAATCTATTTTTAAAAATGAGTAACAACAGCAAAATTAGTTATCATGGCTTGCTTGAAAAACGTTGTATAGTATTATAGATTCATTGCCATTTTTTCTTTTGGAAATCTCAGTAAAATAAACAGCAGAAAAACCTACTACTGACTCAACTATCTTTTGTTTAATTATTATTATAATATTAAGTCTCTGGAGGCAAGGTGTTGCAAAGTGTGAAGATGCAGGGAACAGAAGATAAAATAATCTTATTTGCCACAAAGAAGAGGGAGTCAAGCTATTCTCCAAAGCACCTAAAGGCAGGACAAGAAGCAACGGATGGAAACTAATCAAGGAGAGAAGCAACCTAGAACTAAGGAGAAACTTCCTGACAGTTAGAACAATTACCTCTGCCTCCAGAAGCAGTGAATGTTCCAACACTGGAAGTTTTTAAGAAGAGACTGGACAGCCATTTGTCTGAAATAGTATAGGGTTTCCTGCCTGAGCAGGGGGTTGGACTAGAAGACCTTCAAGATCCCTTCCAACAACTTTATTTATTATTATTATTATTATTATTATTATTATTATTATTATTATTATTATTATTATTATTATTATTATTATTATTATTATTATTATTATGGTTTTCTCAGAAAGCAAAAGAGTACATCCACCAAAACCTCTACTTTATTACAGATCAGCAGCAGCAAAGGGAAGAACATAAAATCTGTCAAGCTTCCAGCCTACCCCCGCCCTCAAAAAAAATTGCAGGTTGGTTGCAGATAGTTAAGAAACATGCATCCAAGAAAATGAGATATATTTAGGGAAGTCCTGGTCAAACAGCATGCGTTGGAGGTTGTTGCATTGTTGAACAGAGTCCATTGGAGCAGTTGTTCGACTTTGCAAACAGACAAAACAGAATAACAGGTGAAAAATTACAACATGGATAGGGACCAGATTTAGTCTGCCCATCTCTATTTCTGAGTTATCTTGACTGAAATAGAATAAGGTGAAAGACAGTTATTCAACAACCTTGAGATTGTATCTTTGTTTTCTGTTGCTTCTCACACACCGTTCGAAATTAAAGTATCATCATCATATTATTGGGACAAACTGTAACTTAGATTGGATTTTACTGATTTTTTTAAAAAAAATTACAATCATTCCAAGGGGAAAGACTATGGATATATTTCTGATCCATCAAAAGAGAAAACATTCCAAAGATTGGCAAGAATCCAGGGATGCTGCTTCAACAAGATGGACTTTTAATTATAGCCAAAAAGGAAAAAAAAAAAAGTAGTAAGAGCTTTGAAATAGGGGAGAGTGATAAATAGATTCCATTTCTGTAAGGCTTCAGCTGTGGCTTTTTCGTTGTTGTTAAAAATATATAAAACTTGCACTACAGACTATTTTCTCAGTGTTTCAGTGGCCAAAGCCTACGTCCCCAAAATTGCAGATTTTTAATCCTTTGAGAATGGGGTTAACGAGGGAAAGTGTTTGAAGGTGAGTTGTGAACAAGTTCTTCTGAATTTAATGAGCCATTGTTAGGAAGCTGGTGCACAACAATTTTAAGTCAAGGAAGAGACACATGTAAGCTGCCTTTTGAAGCAACCAGAGTCAAGCTGGAAACTAGAAAGTGCTCAGCTCTCTCCTTGAATTATTTGGCAAAGAGGAGATTTGCACAGACTGATAGCAAATGAGATCTGTTTGGGAATTTTTTTCCCCCCACTCTCTCTTCCTTTCCTTCTAAGAAAGAGAATTAGGCCTTAAATTTAACTCTATAAATCCTAATTTTAGCCGAGGAGGGAAAAGCCAAGCCATGCTGAATTGCAAGCTGTCGCTTTGATGGTGGATTGAGGCAGAAAGCTGCATATGTTTCCTTGTTCTTAAGCAGAACATTCTGTGAAACTTTCCTTAACCAGAGCAGCTTAATGTAGTTTTTTTTTTTTTTTTTTTTTAATAGCACAATGTGGCAGGGGAAGAGAAATTACAGCAAGCTGCTGTCTTAAACCAGGGCAGATAAAACATTCACTTTGTTACCTGGGTGGCTTCAAGGTAAAAGTCTGTGCTTCTAAGGCAAGGCGCTCGCTTGGTGTGCTTGTTAACCTTGGGCAGATGAGTTTTAAATAATGTATCCTTTTCTTCCCTCTGAAAAAGCTATTTTAACTATTAAAAGTTATTAGTTTATCATACTTGTGTAATTTTTTCAGCCATAGGGCCCTCCTTGCTTTGATGTGCAGTTTGGTTCCAGCTGGTTTCTCTCCACTCCTGCTGTCTCGTAGCCCTGAGTCAGATTTCTTCTCTGGCTGAAGCTTTTGCTACTGATTTGTCCTCTGCATTGACGAGCGAAGCTTCATTTCCATTCGAAAAAGGGTGTTGCTGGGATCATTCTGGTTCCTACTGGGAAAGGAGGGCTTCCATTCATTCCCCCCCCCACCTCCGCCTCTCTCATTCCCTTTCTTTGCTTCCTTTCTCTCTCAGAAATCTACATTTTTGTTTCCTCTGACATAAAATGTTTTGGGATTCTTACTTTCCCACCTGCTGGGATGATAAACAGCAGACAACAGAGCTAGATTATCCATAGGATCAAAGTTGTCTAATAGGGAACTAATTTTCACTTCCTGGGAGTAAGCCCCACTGTTCTGGAGGAGATACATTTTTACAAAATAGACATGGGTTGAACTTTGACATTAACGTCAAATTTGGATGAGACAAAAAGAAACACAGAACATCTGAAGAATGCAAGCACCTCAAAATAATTGTGATTTTGTAGCTGGGGCAATTTGTTTTTTTAGGAAATATTTTTTTCATCTGAAAAAAAAATGGAAAAGGGGCATAAATGGATAAATATCTTAAGCTGTGTTGGGAAGGAAGGGAGGGAGGGAGGGAGGAAGGAAGGAAGGAAGGAAGGAAGGAAGGAAGGAAGGAAGGAAGGAAGGAAGGAAGGAAGGAAGGAAGGAAGGAAGGAAGGAAGGAAAGATCTATTGAACCTAGAGCCCACGTTACTGGGAGTATTTGAGATAATATTCACTTCTTGGGATGAAAAGGAGATCAAAGTGTTTCAGTAATGCTACTTGTTTACTTGTGCATATTTTTCAAGTAACAGCTGTGAGGTAAGAAAAATGTAGCTCAAAAATTAAGCAGAAGATTAAAAATACGATTTAAAATGTCCACATATGCATATAACTGAACTCTGAAAATGTTGTTATAATGAAACATGCAGTAATAGAAATACCTTTTTAAAGAAACAAAAAAGCACCCTTAGAGGCAAGTTGTACTGACAAAAAATAATAATAATAATAAAAATACCCTCAATCTTGTACTGCATTTTGTTTCTCTGGCTTTAATTGTTTACAGGATGGCTTGATATGGCCACACTTTGAAAGTGACCAATTTAGAATGCAGAAAGTCATGTGCTTCATGCTGTTACTTTTCCCATTCCATTGAGGGCATATCCATGAGAAGGATTCTGTTTTGTTGGTATGTTGTGAGACAATTTGTAACTGAATCTGAGCTTTTTGTGGGCAACTCAGTTCTATGGGTATTACCTGTCTTCTGCAAATACTTAGTTAATCTCCATTATCAAGCACTGGTATTTTTTTGCAGGCTTCTCAAACTGCCTTCGGGAATCTGGAATCTTGATTATTTCTATTTAAAGGTCATAATGTGTTTTTTTTTCAGTCATCTGTTCTTGGTTGATGACTCTACTATGGGCACACCACGGAAACATTTGTTTAACATTGGATCTTTCATGTATTCTTCCCTCCAAAACTAAGAATCAATCCCTGAAAATCACAGAAGAGGTTTAAATACCATTCAAAAAAAAAAAAAGATTGAGAGATGCATGTTCCAAATCTTTTTCATGTTTAATTTTTGGAAGAAGGAAAAAGAATACTTGCCAGAGTCCCCACCCCTTTGAGCAATATGTAGTCATTCTGTAGAGTGTTTACACCAAAAAAACAATAATATCACTCATCTTCATTGGTAATTGGGCCACTAACACCAGGAAAGGCCAGCCTATAAATCATGGCTTTAGGGCAAATAGTATACAGTGTTTACCAATATTCTTTTTATGAAGATGAGGACAATTTTTGGCATTACCAAACACCAAAGCAATTCATAGCTGCAACTCTATTATAACAATAGCGGATCAGTGAAAGACTGTTTCATCTGTTCTACTGTGAAATGTTAGCATTTGCACAAATACATAGTTTTATTGTTATTACGTGTTCCTTTGAGTCAGTTTTTGATTCCTGGCAACCGCAGTTATCTTGACAAGGCTGTTCAGAAACGGTTAGTCCTTGCATCTTTCCTAGGGCTGAGAGAGAGGGACTGGCACAAAGTCATCCATTCTGTGTCTAAGGGGAACTGGAACTCAAAGTCCCTTGGTTTCCAGCTCAATGTCTTACTACTAGTAGTAGTAGTAGTAAGTAGTAGTAGTAGTAGTAGTCCTTGACTTACAACAGTTTGCTTAGTGACCACTCAAAGTTACAACGGCACTGGGAAAAAAAGCAACTTATGACCATTTTTCACACTTATGACCGCTGCAGCACCCCCATGGTCACGTGATCAAAATTTGGATGCTTGACAACTGGCTCACATTTATGATGGTTGCAGTGTCCCAGGGTCATGTGATCACCTTTTTGCAATCTTCTGACAAGCAGTCAATGGGGGAAGCCAGATTCACTTAACAATAGTGTTACTAACTTAATTGCAGTGATTCACATGACAACTTTGGCAAGAAAGGTCTTAAAATTGGGCAAAACTCACTTAACAACTGTGTCACTTAGCAACAGAGATTTTGGGATCAGTTGTGATCTAAGTCGAGGACTACCTGTACTACTACTACTACTTCTACTACTACTATTACTGGGATCCCAAAGACACTATCTGACAACATTTTATGTGCCATGGGACCTACAAGCATGCTGCCAATCCGTGCTTTATCGGAAGAGGTCCTATGTTTGATTAACATTCTAGTTGCCATTTATATAAAGACAATTAAAAAAACCTGGAAAAATGACAAGGAGGTGGTGATGTTTTTTTTTTAAAAAAAAACACATAATTTCTTCATTACTTTCAAAAAGATCGATGCAGCACACTCAGGAGATGAACAGTGTGTTTTCAAAATGAGTGTGAACAAATATTTTTAATATTATGAAGCCCATCTATTTTAGGCAAAATCAGCTTCATAACTTAAATGCTGGCAATCACTTTAGTGTCCTGCAATCTAATTTTAAACCACGTACCAAATCCTGCAAGGTCTTTGGCAGGAAGGTGAAGGAACTGCATGCTCAAGTGATGCTTTCATCCATCTCTCCAACTGAGGGCCATGGCCTAAGAAAAGAGTGTGAGATCCTGGAACAACTGGCCATGTAGATGGTGCCACTGATTCCTCAAACATACATGGTGCTACTGATATGAAGAATTCCAAGTAAGAGAGAGGGACACCTCATCAAGACTGAGTGGCAAATCCAGTAGGACTGGCACTCAAACATCTCAGGTCTTTCTAAGAAAGATCGCTAGGAAGAAACTGAAGTCATAAGACAGGGGACAAATATAAATTAGCATCACTGAAACTTGGTGGCGTGGCAGAAATGATTTGAAGATAGTCCTGGAAGGTTCTGTTAGTCAAAAGGAAGAGACTTAACAGAAAAGAAAGGGTTGTACACACATACAGAGAAACTATATGCTTGCACAGAAATTCATGAATCGGAGCACAGAAATCAGGCTGAGAGGGCTTGAGTAAATGCATAAGGACAGGTACTTTTGGGGTAAGTAAAAAACAGAGCAGTATATAGGCCTGTTGAAAGGAGAAAGGGGCAAATCAGTAATGGATGATGATGAGAAGTCAGAATCTCTTAATTTATACTTTGCATCTGTCTTCTCTTACAAACTCTGTTGGCCCATGTTTGTGCCCAACTCTGTTAGCCTTTCACAAGGTATTGAAAACCCGGCTGCCCAGACATTTGGATCAGGTACGTTCGGTGGTTATCAATGCGCTTTTCTCTCTGAGTGGAGTTAATGCTTAGCCTTGCATGCCAGAGGTTGTATGTTGTGGTTTTTTGTGTTGCTAATCCTTGTAAGCCCTCCACTTGTTGGAGATGGGTGGCTATATAAACCATACAAATAAATAATAATAATTAATGGAAGGGGGAGCTGCAGCTCAGAATAATAAAGGAGGAAGTAAAAAAGTATTTTTGCCAGCTGGATGCCTAAAATTGCAGTCCTTACTCTTACCTGGAAATATTGAATTTCACGAAATTTGAATTTTTTACTTTTGAAAAAAAAGATACATAAATTTGCTATAGTGTGTGTGGGCCCACTGTCCTTTACACTAGCTCGTGATCTTTATCTAATAAATTATTTGATTTGATTCAAAGTTGTTAATTTATCACAATTGACAATAGAAGGCATTTTCTTTCTTTTCTCCCCATATCAAGACCTTTTTAAATTGGTATTATTTTTTAACTGCAGCTATGTGTCACTTTTTCCTTCCTCCACAAGTACCAAAATATAAAAGCAAACCAACCTTCTACCATTTTTAATTTAATCCATTTCCTGTCCTGTTAACAAGTACCAATGACTGGCTCAACCCCTATGGTTTCAGAATCTAATATTAGCAAAGTGTTATTTTTCTGCTTCCCCCTTCCTTATGTTTCTGCTAATCTGCAGATTGTCTGTCTTCCTGTAATGATGTTACAGTCTACAAGAATGAATTTAGACAAAAAAGAGGAGGGGAGAGGAGAAGAGAGGAGAGGAACAGTTTAGTGAAAGAGTAATCTATTGCCCATTTACTTCAAGGTCTGGCCATGTTCCATTATACAGTGATCAATATTGAAAATAATATGAAAGTAATATGCCTATGAAACTTCATGTAGACATCAGAATCCTGCAGGTCTTTTGATCATCAGATGCTACACTTAGGGGAGAAACAATTTTTAGCTATGTACCATCAGTACTATAAAGCAACGGTATTTTGTAATTCATTCACATCCTTATGTGTGTTCCATCAAAAAATGTTAAAAGCAGTTCCTTATTGCTCAAGATCAAGTGCTAGATGAAGTGAGTCTGAAATATATACAAGGAGATAAACACATGGATTAAATATTAAGAAAGCATCCCAAATGCATAGTTTGCCTAAGAAAGTTTGAGAAATCTTGTAACTGAAGAAAATCAGTTGCTCAGAGTTGCCTTGAGCTGCCAGATGGGCAGCAAATATTATAGGAACAACAACAATCCACTATAAATGTAGGGGAGAAGCCCAATAAAAGTAATGGAAATAAATATTAATGTTATGCTAACAATATTTAAGTTGATAATTATCAAGGAATTTGAGGGCAGAAAATGAGTTTGCTTCAATTACTCTAATGTGATGACTCTAGAAACATTGCAAAGTTGTGAACAAAAACTGTATGACAGCCTTGCCACTCAACCCCGTACATGCACCATGTATCTATTTAGTATCTGTTTAGTCTATGCATCTATGTTTTCCCTTTCTCTTTATTTGCAACTTTTTATTTCCTTCTATTTGTTCTGAACTCTCTTTTAATAAATCACTGTGTCTCAGCAATGATATCCCTAAATGACACCTACTCAAGATTTTTCAGAAGATAAAACTAAGGTAGCATAGGAATCTCATCTGCCTGTATGACTCCATTTAACTCTCGACAGCATTTATTGAATTGATATTCCATATTTGAATTTTCAGCTGTAATGCAAAAGGGCAGAAAGGTAATGGTCTTTTCAGCAGTGACACCAAGATAGTAGAAAGCTTTGCCAAAGGGGGGGGGGAAGCAACACTGTACATCTTTCAATGAGTTCAGACTTTGCTCTGGGTGATATTGTTGTTTCATGAATTTGAGGTCTCTAATATTGTTATTTGAACTGATTGTGAGTTCTTCATTGTAGAGGGCTATTTGCCCAGTGTGCTATTATTTTATGAACATTTATTTAGTGGACAGGAGCATTGCAGAATTCAGAGGAGTGCATAATCTGGGGGGAAAAAGATATTGTTTCTTCAAGGCACAACATTCTTCATGGTAGTATGCCACCCTTTAGGGTGTTGGGACCTTCTTGGCCATGCCATCCCCAACTTTTTGCTGTCCTCCCTAAAGGATAAGAGGTATTATCCCAGTCACATATATTAGGAGAAGCCTTAGCCTATTTCCAAAAGTGGATAGTGATGAATGCTCAGTGCAATGTGTTGATTTGTTTAAAATCATTGGAAGATGATGTTCCTTCTCTTTCTCATGGTCCTGATTCTGCCTTAGGTTCTGTTCCAGTTGGCATGACATACGTGTGTGTGTGTGTGTGTGTGTGTGTGTGTGTGAGAGAGAGAGAGAGAGAGAGAGAGAGAGAGAGAGAGAGAGAGAGAGAGAGAGAGAGAGAGAGAGAGAGAGAGAGAGAGAGAGAGAGAGAGAGAAGCCTAGAATTTCTTCCCCTGGTGTTTCATCAATATTGTTAATTGGAGTGCATTTAACAAAATCTATTCCAATTTGTATAAATAAACTTCAACCCATCTACCTAAAATGTAATACCTTGGATGTTAATGTAGGCTTAATTATACCTGTCATCTCCTACTATCTCAACCCAACAAACATACAGTAAAAGGCACTTTTTAAAATAATGAAAGGGTAAAGAAGAAATCAGAACTGAAAGTAGCCGAGCTGCAAAATGTTTATATCTTAGAAATATCTAATGGTCCTGTCAATTTCATCTCATTTTGGTTGCTATTTTTATTTCATAGAGACATAAAACTTTCCTTTAAATTAATTCAGTTTGAACCAGGTAGCTCCTGAGTCTACTTGAGTCAAAACTGGCTCAGTGACAAAAATTGAATTGAGCTCTGAACTACTGGCAAATTTTGACTTTTACATTCTTTAAAATTATACTGATTCTTGTTGTTGTTAAGTATATTGCTTTAAACAAAGACAAATTTTTGTAGCTCTGCAGATGTTCCCAAACTTCCAATCCCAGCAGCCCTGTCTAGTATTGGCCAATGAAAGTTTATGCATTTATGAAAGTTGAGGGGTGCAAAAAGCAAGATAAGATAAATATCTTTACAGAAGCAAAGAGATTCCTCCAATGTCCTTGGAATTGCTTTGGATAGGTTGAAATTGCAAGCATTCATCCATACAATCATCAAAAATTCAGCCCAACTAATTGCAACCAATTAACTAGGGGAGAAACCCACCTGTCAGAAGATAAATGAGCCAAGGGTGCATGATCCGAACCACGGCTGACAGCAGCAAGGTGGCATCAAAGCATGAGCAACTTTTCTTCCCAGCTCTGACCACGGAGGATATACGTGATTATCATCAGACAAAATAACTCTAAGTAAAAGGCTTGCATGCACCTAAATTAAACACAGCAGGGTTGTTCATAATCTCTGCTTGCATTTTGCTTTCTGTTAAGAAGGCAATTGCTTGGACTTGGAACATTTCATTTAATGGCATTTTTAGTTACCTTTTGTACTTCTAACGCCATCGACTGAATTTGCCCCTAAATTGCCCAGTAAGGCATAGGAAACTTCTGTCTTTTAATTGCAGTGGCTTCCTTAACATTTTTTCCCCCTAAATTCAATGCATTTTAAAACATCCCTGTAGCTGAAACCTAATTATCCCAATCTCGCAATGAAGTATAGCTAACAATGCAAAGCCCGTTTATGTAATTTGTTTGGCAAATGGGGATAAATGGAATGTAGTTGACCTAATGATATCCAGGTACATGTTTCCAATTTTAGCACACGCACACATATACACAAGCACACAATCCCCCATCTTTCTTCTAATTATATACATGAACTGCATCTTCTAAAACAAATGCTTTGAAAGAGCACGTGTTACAAATACGTAGCACATTGACATATCACTTGCCTTTGTGTCCTCTTTGTTTATGGGGAAGCAGCAGGCAACAAGCACCCAAGGCTTTGCGGCTACCATCCTAGGCTTTCAGATTTCATTGTGAATGAGAATTCTGGACCATAGCCAACAATAAGGCACAAACGATGATCACACCTGGTCATTCTATTGCTAAGCTATAATGAACAAGAGACATAGTGTTGAGCTTTCTTAACATGCCCCAGTTTCAATCATTTCAGCCCACTCAGTCCTGAAGACTTAATTCCAGCACGGAGGTAAATTTGCCGTTTAGGTATAGGTAATCCTTGACTAACCCCCATTCATTTAAGCATCTGTTTGAAGTTACAACGGCACTAAAAATATGACTTATGATCGGTCCTCACACTTACGATCATTGCAGCCTCCCCACGAATCAAAATTCAGGCACCTGGCAACTGGTATATATTTCCAATGGTTGCAGTGTCCCAGGGGATCTTGTGATCTGCTGACATCCAAGAACCAAAGCCAATGGGGGAAGCTGGATTCACTTAATGAAGGCTTGACTCACTTAACAAATTCAGTGATTTGTTTAACACTATGGCAAACAAAGTATGTGACTTACTTAACAGCCATCTTGCTATTCTGATCCCAATTGCAGTTGTAACTTGAGGACTACCTGCATATTTTCAGCAGTTCCTATATGAGCAATTTTGTTCGGAGTTATCAACCAACAATCAATCAAGCATTCAGGTAAATAAAGCAACCAATAGCTGATTAGCAGGCAAGACCATCGTCTATTGTAATTGTTCTCCTTACTCTCCCCCTGGCCATATTTACATATTCAAACATTAATTCTCCCACAAACCTTATTTTTCACTATAGCATGGAGTAATGGCAGAGGCAGGACCTTTGAATGAAAGATGAGCAGCTTAAATTTCTTTATAGTCACATGCAGCAGTGTGTCAATGGCGCTGGGAAAGAGTGAAGCTCAGTGAACTAGATAAGCCCATCTGTTCCCTAGTCCTCTTTCTATAAGATTAGCAATTGCTTTCCCTCCTGAATGCATTATAGTTGCTATAGGCCAGGGGTGTCACATGACGTGTTGCGACATATCATGACTTTTTCTCCATTGCCGGCAATGAGGTGGGCATGGTTTCGGCATGACACATCCGGCCCGTGGGCCGGCAGTTTGACACCCCCGCTATAGGCCAAATATATATATATATTTTGCTTTCCAGACAAAGCAGTAATTTCTGATTGAATTCACTAGGTGATCACAATAAGCAGCTGGGACTGTGCAGAAAATGGTGACTGTTAGCTAACTTTGGCCCACATTAAAGCCCACATTTGGCTTTAAAAATAATCCTTTATACTTAAAAAAAAATGTACCCTGAATGAATTGTTCTACAATGTAATTTGAGTTACCCAGGAAATAAATCTACTGTAAAACGCTAATAATGAAAGTTAAGAGACCTAGTGGGAAAAAAGGGGACTACAATTAAATATAAAGATGATGACAAGAAGTATAGCAATCAAATTGAGAGTAAGGACATTGAAGGTGGTAAATAGGTTCTCCTTTTTAAGATGAAGAATAAAGGAACCAGCAGTCAAGAAATATGCCCCAAATCAGCACTTGGTAGGAGAACAGAGAAAGCCTTAGAAAAAAATATTCAGATGCTATGCCTTGTCTGTACCTACAAATAATAGAACCGAAGAGACAATGGTTTGTTTTCTTGTGATATTAATGCATATGGGAAGTCGAATGGTGAAGACGTAGAATAGAGATTATATTGACATTTTTGAACTTTAGTGTCGAAGGAGAGTTTTTAGAATACCAGGAAAACAAATGGATCATTTACTAAATTAACCCAGAGTTCTCATGTGAGGCACAAATTTGTCTGGACAGCCATTTGTGTGAAATGGTATAGGGTTTCCTGCCTGAGCAGGGGGTTGGACTAGATGACCTCCAAGGTCCTTTCCAACTTTTTTATTGTTATTGTTATTAAATGAGTAGGTTCAAAAAATCATTCTTTGTGGATGTGTGAGGATCCATCTCTACTGAGATGTCTATAATCCTGGAGAAAACAAAATGAGCAGCAGCAGTCCGGATGGACTCAGTTACAACTGCAATGAATGCACCATTGAGAACCTAAAAGGCCTGGCTGAGGGCAGATTATCCAGAGGAAACCTCTATGTGGTCACTAAAAGGTGACATCAACCTGATGACACTTAATAGAAATAATATTTAGCTGCAACCTGGTTTGAAAGGACAAGACGGTGATGAAGACAGAGAGGCTAGAAAGCAACTTGCTGACAGTTTGGCCAGTGACTGACACAGCTGTTAGCACCTTCACTTTGGCACTTCACAACATCCTTCTATGAGGCCTAGGTTGCAGTCAGCCGTGGGAGCCAACCAAGAAATAACACTTTTCATGAATTTGAGCAGAAGAGGTGAATTGCATTCTTAAGTGTCCAGGAAACAAATAAGCTTAAGAGCATATGAGTTGGTCTTATTATACACAAATAAAGCAGAAAAACAAGACCGTTCTGTTAGCTTTTATAAGGAAACTAAATATGAGTTTAGCCAATAAAGGTTATTTGTCAAAGAAAGTTCTTAGAAAGAACACCTCGCCCATTAAAATATATATATTAATATTTATGAGAACAAAAACCCAGTAGCTAAAGTGGATTTATGCAGATCTGAAGAGTTTCAACTTGTCTTCTCGGGTTTACAGACAGTTAAATGCATTATTAGGAGATGTGACTGTTCAGCATACCAACACTCAGGTATCACCCAACTTCATTACTACCTGATTAATTAACCTGTTTAAAGTGTGAAAGTTGACACCTTGTCATTAGAATCTATATATGGGAATAATTAATGAGAAACTATGAAATAATTTGTTCCTCAATTAAAAAACCTGAAGGAAAAGGTTTTATTTTATCTCATTATACTTGTTTTCTGTTATCACCTATACAAAGCCAGGAGGAATTTGTAAAACTTACTGTCTGGAGAAAGAAGGGAGGGAAAAACATCTCAGGAAGCACTTCACAAATCTTTAATAAAATGTAGTGTTATCCAAAGGCAATAGATAACTCAAGAGGGTTTCAGAAATAATCAGTTCAATAGACAGCACAAACTTGAATCTTATTTCTTTTTTCTTTCTTTCTTTTTTTGTGATCTGATATATTTGCTTTCAAAATGAGCAAAATAATAATATATATATATACAGAATAAAATAAATGATGGTATAGCACAATCATCTTAATAGATAATCACCACACTGCTTGTGATTTTGCCTAATTATATGTAGGAAGCAAAAATTGTAGCTTTTGTTGAGGAGTTCATCCAGCAAATGTAAGAAAACAATGGAGACTCTCCTTAAATAGTTGCTATTTTTACATGAAGGTTCTTGGAAATCAAGTGGACGTTTGAAATCTCCCAGATAAAATATGACTGCAGTAGGAATTCCTGCATCTCAAGCAGAGCTTGACAATTTTGAGTGTGAACAAGTCTTTGGGCAACCTGGACCTACAGATATTGTTCAATGAATTGTCCATTTTGCCACCTAATTGTGTCTTTCCCTGGGCTCAGGGATAATTCGAGGTATGGTGTTGAATTAGCTAAATTTCTTTTCTCCCGCCATCTGAACAGAGACCACCTCTTACTAGTTTTCTGCTCCTCTCCTGTGTTCCAGGTTGTCTCCAAGATTTCAATCCGTGGGTCTGAGATAATATCTGAAAGTTCCTTTCACAACATATCTAATGCTCCTTCCTCCTCTTCTTTTACCCACAACAACAGCTCAGTGAGATGAGTTGGGCTGAGAGAGAGTGACTGGCCCAAGGTTACTCAGACAGTTTTTTTCATACCTAAGGAGAGACTAGAACTCACAGTCTCCTAATTTCTATGCCAGTGCATTAACCACTACACCAAACTAGTTCTCATTTAGAGCTAGGTTATGATCAGAACTAGACATTAATTGAAAGAAAATTAAATGATGGACCAACATATTTATAATCAAGTGAATTGTCCAGAGTTCATAAACCAGTTCAGTTATAAGATCTGAAATTCAAGAATAACAACCACAACAACAAAGTCCCTTTCCTGCTTTATGCAACATGGTTGCGATTTAGAATAACCTTGCAAATATACATTTTTCTCTAGAATTTAGAAATAAGAGGAAATGATTTCTTTTCAGATTACTGCTCAGTAAGGGGGATTCAGGAGAATTCCAGGCTGTCATCAAGACAACAGTAGCAATAAATTTCATTGGTAAACAAAATACTCCAAAAGAGGAAAATTGTAAAAAGCGTTCTCCATAGATTCAGAGATGTTTGCAAATATTGCCGTCCACTGCAAATTACCACTTCATTTGTCAATGAGGACAATGTTAAAACCTTTCACAGTCTAGTATGATCCTCCTCTCCATCTCATAATGCCAGTCAGGCATTTTCTTAATCTGCCATTTCCCCCCCCCTCCCCCTTTGGAATTATAAGAGATTAAGGCTATTTCTTCTCAGGAAAGCTATTTAAAGGAACTCTCAAAACAAAATCAGCTGCCTTCCATAAAGGCATTTCTAGCGGCAGAAATGTTGTAGAGTATGAAAAGTTTATTTAACTTGATTGTCACTAAATAAGTTAATCTCAGAGGAAAGTGTTTAGTTCTGGGATGTGGAGGTATAATATGATGGAAATTGAGTACATCGTGCATATTTATTAAGAAAATAAAGCTAGAGTGAAAGTTCAAGTTACACTAATGCTATTTCTCCAGGCCACCTTAATGGATTTAAAATAATAATAATAAAAAATGCCGTATTCCTGTGTGCATTTACTCAAGGATAAATGTAATAGCATTCAACGCTCTTTAAATCTAGGGAAGTATCTATAGGACTGCAATCCTCTGAAAATATTATCAGGGAGTAAGTCTCAGATAATGGGCTTTACTTCTAAGTAAGCATATATAAAATTGCACTCTCACCTCTGTAGTCTGAGCATGTGAATTTTGATCCTGTGAAAATAATTCAATTTGGCTAAGCCACAATTTATTACGAGGTTTCCCAAGACAAATGGCTCCATTCCCACTGTTATCCAAACAGAATGGGCTTTGGTCAGTCTGGCTGTTACTCAGTCATAGGGGGTCTCTTGACTTCAGAGGGTGGTCCTTGGTTTCGTTAAACCACTCTTGCACTCTGAAAGTTCCACGTCTCCAAAAATAAACTTCTGGTGTCTTAAAACGGCCTGTAACAATATTTTGAAAGAGGAGAGCCCAAGGAGGCATTGCAATCTTCCATTCTCTTTCAGGACAACTCGTTGTTGTTTTTCTGGTTTTTCCCCCCACCCACTACAAAGGTTTGCACTGCATTTTTCTTTTCTACATTGGCAGCCTCTGAACTGATGTCTTTCCATCTTAAGGTTCTGCATGGATAAAGTCCATTGAAACAAATGTGGAACATACCAGTGGAAACCCTCTCCATGCATTTTCTCAAAGGAAACAGGTTGAGATCCAGACATCCAGTTATTTCTACTGCTAAAGTACTTGTAGAAGACGATTTTAACATTCACAATATGTGGAAACAAGATTGGATAGAAAATTGCCCCCCCCCAATGTCGAAGTTTGCCTTGTATCTTAGAAAAGCAACCTGGATTGGTCCAGCCCCATGGGAGATGGACAACAATGAACTCAATTTGCACTGGCCATGGTAATGTACAGATGCCCTCTATAAGAACAGCAAAATACAGAATAACAGAGTTGGAAGGGACCTTGGAGGTCTTCTAGTCCAACCTCCTGCTCAGGCAGGAAACCCTATACCATTTCAGACAATATCTTCTTAAAAACTTCCAGTGTTGGAGCATTCACAACTTCTGAAGGCAAGCTGTTCCATTGATTAATTGTTCTAACAGTCAGGAAATTTCTCCTTAGTTCTAGGTTGCTTCTCTCTTTAATTAGTTTCCATCCATTACTTCTCGTCCTGCCTTCTGGTGCTTTGGAGAATAGCTTGACTCCCTCTTCTTTGTGGCAACCCCTGAGATATTGGAACACTGCTATCATGTCACCCCTAGTCTTTCTCTTCATTAAACTAAACATACCCAATTCCAGCAACCGTTCCTTATATGTTTTAGCCTCCAGTTCCCTAATCATCTTTGTTGCTCTTCTCTGCACTCTTTCTAGAGTCTCAACATCTTTTTTACATCGTGGTGACCAAAACTGGATGCAGTATTCCAAGTGTGGCCTTACCAAGGCATTACCATCACTGAATTATGACTGCGAGGCCGAAAAACAAACTATCCAACATATGGTGTCAGAGTGCCAAAGCAGAGCCTATAGCAGAGACTTTGCTGATTTCCTGGCTGTGAGAAATGAACCAAAAACTTATATCTGTAATCTAGACATACATTTATAATATTTTATATTTCATATTTTGTATTTTTATCTCTTGTGCTTTTATCTAAATGTGATGTGAATGTGCAGTATGATAAATAAATAATAGTGCCATGTTGAAAATTTAGTTATATTTTTTAGTTTGGTAAAAGGAACCCCTGTAAATTTCTTAAAGAAGAAAAATGGTGAATTTCTTATGGGTTGGGGTGAATTTGGCAGGATTGGGGATGGGGGCTTCCTGAAGCTATCTTGTGGCTGTGGGAAGTATATGGCTTTCGTCTTTCCAATCATATCTCCATTAGTCCAATCATCTCTCCTTAAGACTCCATGTTTCTATTATATCCAAAAAGAAAACAGGAGTAAATTTCTTCCCTGATACAAAGACAGCCCAGTAAGCTTCAAAATTGTAGAACAACATCTAATAAGAGAAATTAAAATAAAAGACATTGAGAGTTGGGTGGCATATAAATTTAACATCATTATAATAAAAAACAAAATGGTGAAATAAGAAAAAAAATCAAAAGCACCATAAGAAAAACAATCTTTCAAATAACAGGAAGATTTTTTTGCACAATGTTTATTATAATGATGGGCAAGAACTCAAAACCATTATTAGATGAAACCAATCAGGAGGATTTTAAGGGACAATCCCTTTCATTTAAAATTTGGAGAACATTAATCAACACAACAGTAGCAATTAAACCAATTCACTGTTGTGCTCTTGGAGATGTTTTATTTTTATTTTAAATAATTACATTCCACCTTTCATTTTTAATGCAAAAAATATAAATTATACTTTTTGCAGTTGGCTCAAATGAATTTTAATTCATTTTAACTGAAAGAGAGAGGAGATAATTCAATTAAAATTTGAGAAATAATGAAGAGCCACTACTTTTGAAAGAAGTACACATACAAGGGAGTAATTCAGTAAACTTGGCTTTTGACCTATCTTAGGAAACTGCATGCGGTTCATTTGCCTCATGCTGTTGGAACTCTCCTGAAAACATTTCATTTTTCTCACAAGGAAGTTCACTGCAAAATTTTCCAAAAATGAAACCTGGGGATAAAAAATGAATATACAGGAACTTAAGAAGGATTAGTTTATCTTGTCAAAACACCTTGGAACCTCCCTTTTGCATGATAACACGTTTTTAAATGGAAACTTTGGCTGAAATGTTGGCAGCAGTTCTTGGTCTTGTACTGAATTCGATACAAAGCCAAGTGTCATTTCAAAGGCAATCTTCGCATTTATTAAAGCTTTTTTTGGCAAAAGCCTTTTTTACATTGTTTTGTCAAATAGGACAGGCCAGGTTCTCTGTTTGGGGATCTTTCTGGTCTAATGGCCCTTACTGAAAAGCAGGTGGAAGTCGGCTCGTAGACCAGGGGTCTTCAAACTTGGCCCTTTTATGACTTGTGGACTTCAACTCCCAGAATTCCTCAGCCAACATGCCTGGCTGAGGAATTCTGGGAGTTGAAGTCCACAAGTCATAAAAGGGCCAAGTTTGAAGACCCCTGGCTTAGACAAACCTTGCCCAGCTCTGAATTGGTGCGTTTAGGAGAAGAGCAAGCTGAGTTGGAAAGCAGGGTCAAATATGTCATCAGTTTGGAGTGATTGCATTGCCACAAGAGACCTAAGTCCAGCCCCCCATGAATTCCATTTACCATTATCTAGCACCAATTTAGCTTGCCTTTGACCATTACTTGATTACATTCTTGTATATAGGTAGCAATGATAAACTCTTCTATGCTTTGAATTCAACAATGATCCTGGTTATTTGCACCTGAGAGTGCACCAGTTAAAGCTTTATCTGCAACTAAGATGCACTGAGGATTATCACTTATGCTCTTGTCATCTCACACAGATTACTGTAATTTCCTTTATATGGGGTTCTCCTTGAGGAAAACCCAGAAACTTCAGCTGATGCAAAAAGTAGCCATGTTCTTATGACAAATCTCATTATTGTTTTACATTGCTGCTGAGGAGGTCTATTGGCTACCAAGGAGAAAAATACACACACCCTCACCAACACTTGCAGGGCAAGTTACTATATATAAATAAAGCATCTGAAGGCAGGACAAGAAGTAATGGATGAAAACTAATCAAGGAGAGAAGAACTAAAGAGAAATTTCCTGACAGAACAATTAATCAGTGGAACAGCTTGCCTCCAGAAGTTGTGGGTGCTCCATAACTGGAGGTTTTTAAAAAGAGATTGGACAAACATTAGTCTGAAATGGTATAGGGTTTCTTGCTTGAGTAGGGGGTTGAACTAGAAGACCTCCAAGCTCCCTTCCAACTCTGTTATTCTGTTGAAGAGCAAATCCCACTCCCTTCTAGCACTGATGATATTGCCTAGCTGATAATGAAACATCTGCAAAAAAAACAACCAAGCTCAGAGAGCACCAAGGACCCCTCATTTCAACCCTGAGCTACATATTCTCTTCTATTAGAACCACTGTATTGCTGTGTGCAATTCAAGTTCTCGTTATCATCCATAAAGCCCATTATTGTTCAGGGTTTGGCATCTAAACCACTGCCATTCCTTGATAGATTTTGCCTAACTCATCCAGGCAATGAGGGAGCTCCTCCTGAAAGTCCCTTCCAACAGGAGGGGCCCAAAAATTGGTGTTTTTTTGTAGTATGCCATATCTCTGGAACACCTTGACCCCCAAAATATGGGTACTTGACGTTTCTGGCTGGCGTTTGAGAATTGATTAGTGCAGGCATGAGTGATTGGATGGGATTAAGATTTTGTATTATGGGTATTAACTGCATTATTGTTGCTGTTTGTCTAATGTGAATGTTGTACATTGCCTAGAATTCTTATTAGATTGAGTAGTAAATAAATCCCATAAATAAACAAAGTAAATAATACTTTGAATACAAATACAATCACTCTTCTAAGATTGAATATCAGACTGTATAACAAGAATTTCATTAAAGTTGTCAGTTAAAGCATTTTACCCATATTTAAGAGCAGTAGCAATTTACCTGTCATAACATTTATCATAAAGTGAATTGAAGCTTAAATGTTTTAAGATTTTTCTGAAAGTTGGAAGGATCTATGAAACCAATATTGATCCTATGCTGTTGCCTGCCAACATATGTATTTGTTTAATACCCTGCCTTTATTAATTTTATAAATAGCTCAAGGCCTTGAACATAGCTAATACTCCTTCCTCCTTCTCTTTTCCCCAGAACAACAACTCTGTGAGGTGAGTTGGGCTGAGAAAAAGACTGGCCCAAAGTCACCCAGCTGGCTTTCATGCTTAAGCCATAACTAGAACTCACAGTCTCCTGATTTCTAGACTAGCACCTTAACCACTAGCCCAAACTGGCTACTATTGTTTAGTGATTGCTTAGAAAGCAGAGCTTCAGTGGTTGATCCTAAAATCTCACATGTGTCTGATTTGTCTTTTAGAAGCTTGATCCACGGCTGCCTTTAAAGGCAGCTCCATATTGAATATATTATAGCAAGTAATGATGGATACAGCTACTGCACTGGTATCTCTGAGACAAAATTAATTTCCCCCAGATACAGCTGTAGCTAGCAGATTAAATATAGCTGGCAAAAAGAAGTCCTGGATGTCATCTGCATGGGCCTCAGACATACAGTACTTTTCTATCAAAATCATCAGCTTTTCAGTCCCGTAGGATCTCAGCCTTGTTATGATTAAGATTTAGTTTCTTCACCTTTATCTAAGGTAAAAGGAAAAGTGAAAGGCTAATGCCTGCAGTAGCATCATTTTAGGAATTCATTCCTCCAGAAGAGATCAAGAAAGTTATGAAACCTGTTGTGGGAAGAATCCAGAGAAAGAAATATTTTGGGAAATATTAACAAGGCAGAATATATTTCTCCAAAGGAATAATGGAGAAGATCTTTAAAAGGCGGAAACTTCTCCCTCCCCCCAGCCAGAAAATTCAGCAGAAACCAGCTTTTAGAAATGCAGATGTAATAATCCATTCAGGAAGGTTGGGGCCAGGAAGCTAGAAGCTATGAGATTAGGAAGACAAAGACTTCTAAAATCTACATACCCCACCCAAACTCTAAAAGACATGACCTTTGGGGACATAATAGGATTAACCCACCAATAGCAAAAGGGCACACTCAGACTCAGGTCAAAGTACATGACATGTACTTTGTATTTCACAAGAAATACAAAGCCTCAAACAGGAATAGGAAACAACCTCAAGAGCCCCAGAAGGTATAAAAACCCACCACTCGCAGCAATATGTGGTCAGCTTTCCCAGACCCATGCTTCTGTCTGGCTCTGCCCTTCAATAAACTATAATCTTTCTAAAGCAGTCTCCATTTCATTTATTCCCAGCTTGGACTGGACCCTGATGAAGATTTTTCCTTCAATACTGTTTTATGCATAAGGGAGATTATTTCATAGGTCAAATGGTGCCTCAAAAATGCTCGGTAATCTCTACCAGGTTATCCATGTCACATTTTGGACTGTAAGATCCAAAGATTGCCTCATGTTTTGGTTTAATTAAATTTTAGACTTAGAAGAAAAGGAATAACAGTGGGTAAGCTATGCTTATTAAGGCTAGGCACAGCTGGCACATCAAGTTGAGTTTGTAAAAAGTGCTTTTAGGCTAGCATCTCTGGTAACAGCGATTGATGCAAGAAGTTCAGATATAAATCGTGTTTTTCAATATCACTTTAATATCAAACCACGGATTTAGTTTTATTACTTAATACAAATCATTCAGAACAAAACAGACCATGGTTCTGATCACTGATCAGGTTTTTTTTTTCTGTTCTACTTTTCTGTTCTACTTGCATATTGACAAAAGTTAAACACATATATAAGTACATGCTAATTTAGCCTCTTAATCTAGAACAAGAGCAGTGGAAATCACATCACACTCATGTCAGAAGCACCAAGGTGCTTCCAGGTTGAAAGAATTAGCCGGTGACATTACTATTGCCAGGGAGGGAGAATGCCCAGTTGGAAGCTCCTTTCGTATCCCTGGCAGGAGCTGGAGTGAAGGACGGGAGCTCACTCTGCTCCATGGCAATAGTCAGGTCTGGAACGTGAGCCACCATTTTTCTAGTAGTGGAAATATGCTTAATTCTATTGTAGTTCCTCAGTAGAATCACCTTCATTAAGCGTGGCCATGATTTCATACTTATTCCACATGCAAGAGAAGAGGAATGAAAGCGTATGTGCTTCAGTTTGCTTGATTTTTTTTCTCCCTCTTTTTCACACTTGAGATCAGGCATTTATGGTACAAATATAGATTATTCGCAAAAATGAATCATTAGGGTGGAGGTATAAGCGTAATATTTGTCTTGGCTAATTATGGTTAAAATAATAGTTACAGGCTACACAACACCACCCCAAATAATTTTATCATCGTTCAGCTGACTTTGAAGCATTCTTCCTAGATTGTGCGTGAACGGGGGGGGGGGGAGGCTAAGCTCCAACATGTGGCCAGGCGTGGCTCCTTAGGAGTAAAACCAATCCAACTCAACCGGACTTAACTCTTAGTACTTATATTTAGGATTACAGCTCATCTGCCACACTTACCCGCCTGTATTATACCCTTCCTTCCAGAATAATATGAGTTCATTATAATCATCAGGCATGCTGCTCTGAAGACTGACTTTCTCAGAGCAGTTTTCTCGATACCTGCCTATTGGCAGGCAGAGTTGAAAATACAGAGGGAAGCTTCCCATTGTGTGTGACTTCGCCATCTCTTTTCAGAACCAGCCCACAGCCATTACACAGCCTCAGAGCCCAACTGTCAGGCAGAATTTATCTTTTTCTAAGGTCAGAAGCAGCAGTGGCAAAGGCTGTCGAAGACCAGTAAAATAAAGATCAGAGTTTCCATGACACCAGGGATAAATAGACCCTGAAAGTCACAATCCAATAAAAAGTGAAAGGGAACGGCTATTATTTATTTACTTGATTGTTTTTTGTTTGTTTGTTGTAGTTCATTAAACTTACAATATTTATTGTATTTATATCCTGCCTTTCCTCAAAGAAGGTAGAGACATACAGGGGATACTCTTAACAAGGTAAGGTAAGGTAAGATGATAAGATAAAAGATAAGGTAAGGTAAGGTAAGGTAAGATAAGGTACTCTTTATTGTCATTTTTTAGTGTGGGTACACTGGCACACATTAAAAATGAAATTTTGTTGCTTCCTCTCAACAGTGTACACATACATTACACACTTATAAACATGCTATATACAACATATATATATGCCTACACCCTTACCTCTAAATACATATAAATGTTAATCACATAGCGGAAAGAGGAAGCTTGAGAGTTCACAAAGTTAATACTGTATGGAACAAAAGTGTGACTGAATCTGGATGTTCTGCTTCAAAATGTTGCATAAAGGGAATAAACCCTGTGATCAGTAATTGATGCGGCCAAAAGCATCCTAAGTACTGGGATAGTATTCAAGTAGTTCTCGACTTACAACCGCAACTGGGATCAAAATATCCATTGCAAAGCAAGGCGTGTAGACTTCAGCTCCAGAATTCTCCAGTCAGCAGTCTGAGGAACATTTAGGTCATGGGTGTCAAACTCGCCGTGTCAAGTGACGTGTCGCGACGTATCACAACTTTTTTTGCATTGCCGGAGCTGGGTGGGCACGGCCTCTGCATGATGCAACCGGCCCGCGGGCTGGCAGTTTGACACCCCTGATTTAGGTAGTTTCTGTAGCATAATTGAGAATGTAAAACTTCCATTGAAGTATTTTCTATGAAGGATTGCTTGACTTTGCCCATGTTCATTTCATAACAAGAAGTTCAACCAGATATAGAACTCATGTAACCTCACCGTGACAAAATGACACAGATCAGTGGTTATTATTTGGTGTGCAATCAGTATGATGGAGAGCATTTCTGTGTAAGTGAACTGGCTAAAATAGTTCTGAATCATATCCATAATCCCTGTACTACTACCTATGTAAATTGTGCCGTAAACATTTAAGTGTCATCCAGTAAAGGAAAAACAAGATTCAGAATTAAATTATTCTGAATTTGTCCCAAAGATGCTTTTTCAAGTGGCAACCGGACTTTCTCTGAGTCAGAACTGAAGAAGCTTCTTGGATGAGAAGCGAAACATCTTCAAGGGGAAAAAAAGTCCAGTTACCTCTTGAAAAAGCACCTTTGGGACAACCATGACCAGGATGACTGAGAATCTCCATAGATATTATTCTGAGTTTGTTTTATCAAAGGGTAATTATACTATATATTTTAGTTTTCAAAACAAATGTATAGACAAAATGAAAGCGGGTTTATTTTGCATCCAGATTTGTATTCTTGATCCAAAACATCTGTCTCAGAAGGAATTGGAATACCAGTGGCTAATATATAACAAGGGAGAAGTTTTACCATTTTACTCTCGGATGCAATATGAAGACTTGAGACCATGTTTCCAGAAATACTGGCAATTTTACACACAGAGGTATCAATGGCCATTCCAGGATTTTCTGAAATTAGAAGGAGGTGGGCTCAAATCTCTTGCTCAGCGGGCAGAAGAGATTTCCCTGAATTTGATCAATGAACTCAATTATCACTCTGTTGTAGGGTTCCTATCCTGGGCTCGCGATGATGCATGATTGCCGCCCTACCTGACTATTATCCTCGATAAATAAGAGCCCTGACTGTTTGTTTGTTGTGATTTGTTTTCATCTCCCTCCCCTCCTCTTTTATGCGTTGTCTCTTTTTTTTTTTAAGCAGCCCTTCTGAGTCCCCAGCTGATTTTCTTCACAAGGTTAGTTGCTAATACATTCCTAGCACCCATGCATTATTAATACTCACCGCTCTCCAAGGTGGCAGTGACAAATCGGGAGCAAAATTCACTGACTAGTGGGGAATGTACTTTTTAGTCATGCTTCAATTTTTCAATCCATTCTGCTGGTGGAGGATATTTTTTTTTCTTTCAGAAGTACTGTAGCAGAATTTGATCTCCCCCCCCCTCAGCCCCAACCCACCCCCGTCTGAAGCACTCTAGTAACCAATGGAAAGATTATGAGTCAGGATTTTTCCCAGGAGGCCTTGAGGGAGAGAGTAGTGCAAAAAGTACCTTTGATGTTTCCAGTAGCAGGGAAGTCATTGTTTTTCAACCCATGTAGTAAGTGGCAGTTTTGACTCCAAATCGCCTGTGCATGCAGTGAAGTAAATTATAATATTTTAACTAGGCTATGCGAGCCAGCTGTAGCATTCCCAGAAATAATACGAAGGGTGTATCATGAGCCACACTGATATTTTTTTTTCTCCCATCAAATTTGCAGATTTGTTTCTTCCGAGAGAAAACTATTCTTTTTTTTTCCTTTCCTTTTTCTTTTTTTTTTACAAACATAGAGAAGCATTTGGGGAACACATTCAAGCCAGGGTTATTCACTGCTATAAATCCTGCCAGAGTCTTAGTCTTGTACTTTCTCCATTCCAAATCACTTCAATTAATATAGTATATGGAGCAACAATGGTGCTGCTGAATATTGTAGCAAGTATCTTTTCATCGTAATGAATACTTCTAGGTAAATAAAAGCTGAATTACTCAGCTGAGAGCAGGAGAGGATTGTGACGTGGATGATTTGCTGCTAGGAATCTTGGAAAAAAGCAAATGGAAGTTGGGGGGGGGGCTTTATGGGAAGACAAGGGGAGTTTCAGCCTTGCAGAATATTGCAGGAACAGATTTGGGTTGGTCTTTTGCAAATTCTTTTACCTTCTGAAATTTTTATTCACTTTTGAACATCTACCTAGAAAAGAGCAGTTGGTTCAACATCCAGAAGGGAGAAATAATATGCACATAAGCTCTTAGACATTTTCTTGAAAACCATCTCCATTATAATTGGAGCGTATATGAAAAACGTGGCTTGCCAGTTGCTGCCTTGGCATTTCCTTAGTGTTTTTAAAAAAATAGCAGATTGGATCTGGTTATCTCTGCTTAAGAAACAATATTTAATGTATAGGTATAGATCATGGACAGGAATTGTATGGTTTTTCCAGGTTAACCATGCTAGTTGGGCACATGCATCTGGAATCCAACTGCATGTGTGAATGGCCTCAAAATGTGTGGCTTTCCAGGTTAACCATGCTAGTTGGGCGCATGCATCTGGAATCCAACTGCATGTGTGAATGGCCTCAAAATGTGTGGCTTTCCAGGTTAACCATGCTAGTTGGGCGCATGCATCTGGAATCCAACTGCCTGCATTAATGGCCTCAAACTGATCACCAGATCCAACACTCTATCCTCCAGTGCTAATACACATGCCAAAGGAACAGTAGCAACTGGAGAGGAGAGGACAACTTTGGAGACGGCCCCTTTAAGAACGAGGCGCCCGACACTGATGAGCAGACCGATGACCAGGTCGAGGGCCTGGGCGCAGAAACAGCCAGTCATATAAGAACGGACTCCCAAATCTCACATTTTATGCTCTGACGATGTCGGCAGTGTGGCCGACAAAAGCTAACCTTTGTAAATTAAACAGTCTTTGTTTAAGATTTTTATCCTGGTGATCGTTAATATTTATTTGGTTTACGATATGTGTATACCCAGGATTCAGATTTTTAGTATAATCAAGAACAACATATATATATATTCAATGACACAGTTCTCGAAATATAAACCAGCTGTTTATTGTTAAACAAGTTTAAAACAATAAAAACAACTATTTACAATATTAAAACAACTTAGCTTTCGCTGGTCCCCTGCCAGCGTCCTCAGAGTGAAGTTTTGGGGGTGGAGATTGCTTTTATAGACCTTGCTAGCCTAATTGCTTACTCATTGACTGTGTGATAGGGCCATCCGTCCTGGCTGACCGTAATTGCCTTAATTGTCCCGCCTCCTCTTTTTTGCACTCCAGTTCTCCAACCTTCCTCCCTCCCATCCTTGTCAATCCCCTCCTTCCTGGCGCTGTTGCCATTGGTATGCTTTCTAGCCGCTCCCCCGTGCTCATTCTGGGCCTTACATCCAGAACCGGTGTCTTAGATGCCTTTCCATTGCTGCTCCCCTCCTTTCCATCCCGTTTGTCTGCCCGTTGTTCTTGTCTTCCACTTCTTCTTCTTCTGCCATATCCGTTATCGGACGTTGGCGATCATGTTGGCGATCCTGTTTTTATCAACAGCCGCACGAAAAAGTGCTGCTGAGTTTTGTCCAAACCAGTCCCTTAGATTTTGAAGCCATGATGTTCTTCTGCCTGGACCTCATTTGCCTTCAATCTTTCCTTGGAGGATTAAATGGAGTGTGCTGTATTTTTCTGGGTGTCACATCACATGTCCGAAATATTCTAATTTTCGTTTTTTAATTGTTTTGATGATTTCCCTTGGCTTTCCCAGGCGGCTTATCACCTCCTCATTTCTGATTTTGTCAACCCAGCTTATACGTAACAGCCGCCTGTAAATCCACATTTCAAATGCTTCTAGTCTCTTCAGGTGGCCTTCTGTCAGAGACCAATTCTCTACTCCATAGAGCAGGATAGAAAAAATATAGCATCTGACAAGCCTGATTTTCAGTCTTAGGCTTATGTCGTGACTGCAGAAGACCTTTTCATTTTGAAGAATGCTGTTCGAGCTTTCTCTATCCTTGTCTTTACTTCAGCGGTCATGTCCCAGCTTTCATGTAAATTAGAACCGAGGTGCGTGACCCTTTCAACTTTTTCTAGTGGTGTTCCTTCTGAATTTACTGGTGGTAAGTTAACGGGTTGTTTGCTGACGACCATGATCTTGCTTTTAGAGGTGTTAAGCTTCAAGCCGTATTTTCCAGATGTTTCTGTGACTCTGTTGATGAGGAGCTGAAGGTCTTCATGCTTACTGGCAAGCAGAACTGTATCGTCAGCATATCTTAAGTTGTTGATTCAAACACCGTTTACTTTGATGCCAGCATCGATGTTCTCCAGTGCCTCGTTGAAGATTGACTCAGAGTAGATATTGAACAGCAGTGGAGACAGAATACATCCCTGTCTGACCCCTCTTCTTATTTCTGCATCAGCTGAGTATTTTTGGCCTAGTCTCACATTTGCTACCTGATGCCAATACATTGGCATCTTTATTATTTGGATGTCTTTGTCATCTAGTCCCCCTTGTTTCAGGATTTCTAATAGTTTGCTGTGTCTTATTTTATCAAAAGCTTTTTCAAAATCAATGAAGCACATGTAAACACTGTGGTTGACATGTCTACAATGCTGTACAAGAACCTGAATGCTGAACAGCGCATCTCGTGTACCAAGATTGTTTCTGAAACCAAATTGTGTGTTACCTAGACGCTCTTCAATTTTGTTGTATATTCTTGTGTGAATTATTCTCAGGAATATTTTCAGGGCATGACTCATTAAGCTTATTTGGGGATTGTCACAAAGTTTGATTTTAGCCAATCATCTGGTATCTTTCCTGTTTCGTATATTTGATTGAAGAGCTGCAGTAAAAAATTCTTCCCATTGTCTTCCAGCAATTTTAAAATTTCTACTGGGATATCATCAGGTCCTGTGGCTTTTCTTGTTTTTGCTATTTTTATTGCATGTTCAACCTCCTCCATAGTGATGTTTGGTCCAGTTGTTATACTTCCCATATCTATATCATCCCTAGTGTCCTCAAAAAGTTCTTCAATATATTCCTTCCATCTCTTTAGTTTTTCATCCTCATCTAAGATAATTTCCCCCTCTTTGTCAACTAAGTTGTTGGTTTTCTTTTTGTAGAGGCTTGCTGCTTCTTTCACTTTTTTGTGTAAATTGAAATTATCATGCATACATTCTGTCTCTTCTATTTCCTTGCATCTCTTTGCAAACCACTTTTCTTTTGCCAGTCAAATTTTTCTTCTAATTGTTTTATGCAATTCGTTGTATTTTACTTTGTTTTTATTTTTATAAGATCTTCTTTCATCTATGAGATGAAGAATTTCCTCCGTTATCCACTGTTGTTTCTTGGGGTACCCCTCTCTCTGTTTTGAATTTGTTACCTCTACTATTGCATTTTTAAATTTATTCCAGTTCACTTCTACATCATCATCATTCAGGTTGTTGGTTTCCCTTAAATGATTTTCTAGTTCTTCTTTAATCTTCCCTCCATGTTTAATGATGAAGTCTCTGTCGATTCTTGGTTTAGCAGGGTTTGGGTTTTTCATCCTTTTTAATTTCAGCTGGACTTCAGCAAGTAGTAGATTATGATCGGATGGTACATCTGCACCTGGGTATGTCTTTACTGATTTTACTGAGTTTCTAAATCTTTTGTTTATTGTAAAATAGTCAATTTGGTTCCTTACTACATTATTTCGTGTATCTGCTGGTGATCTCCAAGTGTAGAGGCGTCTTTTTGGCAACTTAAAAAAAGTATTCATCACACATTGCCTATGTTCCTTGCAGAAGTCTACAAATCTGTCACCTCTACCATTTCTGGTTCCTAAGCCAAAGTTTCCAACTACAGGAGCATCACTTCCTTCTCCCACTTTTGCATTGAAGTCCCCCATGAGTATTGTGATATCATTACTTTTTAGGGTTTTCAGTACACTGCTTATACTGTATCTTCGTAGAACTTCTCTAAATCCTCCTCATCGCTGTCAGCTGTGGGAGCGTAAACTTGTATAACATTCATATTTACTGGAGTACTATTTATTTGGATCATTATCACTCTATCGGATACAGGAATAAAGGACTTGATGCATTTATTTACACGATTGTTTATGATTATAGCTACTTCATTTCGATGGTGTTTGCTGTTCTCACCAGAGTAGTAGATAGTATAATTTCCTATTCTACACATTCCATTTTCAGGCCAGCGCATTTCACTCACTCCCAATATAGAGATATTGTATTTGGACATTTCTTGGATAGTGTTGTGTGTTTTCCCAGCTTCGTATAGGCTTCTCAGATTCCACATACCAATTCGTAGTTTTGGGTTTATCATGCTTCTAGTGGACCGGGAGATTCTTAGCACCCCTGCCCCATTTAAGGGGTGCCCGTACTCGGGGCCATTGTTAGGTTTTGCCACCATTAACATGATTTTCCTGGGAAATATATAGTGTAGTAGTCTTCCCTTTGCTTTCTACACCGCTGTGCACATGCTGTTCAAGTGGCTGCCACCACACCATGCGCTGTTCTTCTGAATCCGTTCCAACCAATATGGTCTCCGCCTTCAGCCGATACTGGGTAGCCAGCTGCCACTCACCAGGCCTGTTGGTCCACGGGAGGTATTTGATTCCCTCCAACTACTATCTTCCACTATGTCTTCCACTATCTATCCCTATTAGTCCTATTTCCTCCGGTTTCCTTCCACGCTTGGATGTGCGTGCGCACAGCCGTATCCCGTCCCTCTACCCCGTCTGCCTACGATCAGCTGGGCTGTCTGCCGGCTCACTCCTGAATTCACTCCCTCTCATCCTTGCAGATCCTGTCCTTCCTAATGTTGTTACCGTTGGTGCGTTTGCCAACTGCCTCCCCTTCCCCCCCTCCTTCTTATCCCGTTGAACCACCTGCTGTACTTGCCTTCCATTATCTATCCCTCTGGGTCCTATTTCTTCCAATCTTTCTACATGCCTGGGTGTGCGCATGCACAGCCGCATCCTGTCCTTCTGCCTCATCTGCCTATGCTCAGCTGAGCCACCTGCTGCCTCACCCTCAGTTCCACTCTCTCCCCTCCTTACCGATCTTATCCTTCCTGGTGTCATTGCCCTTGATGTGCCTTCCACCCCTACCCCCATACGCATTTTGGGTCGTACGGCTAGGTCCGGCATCCTCAATGCCTTCTCATTCCCGCCCCCCTCCTGTTGGTATTGGTCCACCCATTTGTCTAACTTTCCACCATCTGTCCCTGCTGGCCATATTTCTTCAGTTTCCCTTTGTGCAAGGGTGTGCACCTATTCCTCCACCTCGTCTGCCTTTGGTCAGCCAGACTGCCTACTGACTCACTCCCGGATTCACTCCCTCTCATCCTTACCAACCCTATCCTTCCTAACACCACTGCCATTGATGTATCTCCCAACCGCCCCCCCCTGTATATGTTTAGTTTGATAGTTTAATATGATTTTATATGTTGTTTTTTGATTTGGAGCTGCCTGGAGTTGGCTAGAAGACGGGCAGCCATATAAAGGTTTGAAATAAATAAATAACAAACAACAACACCTGGCTATCTCAGGTCCTTGGGAAGGTCTCAATAGGTGGTAAAAAATGCCCAATTCAGTGTAAACATCTGGCTGATTATGTGACCAACAGTAATGATTTAAATTTAGATGCTACTCGACTCCCAGTTACCCCAGGTAGCTTACAACTGTTACAAAAAGCACAAAAACAGCACAAAAGAAAAGAACAACGATGGTGAAGAACACAAATCAGGAGGAGAACAGAAGGGAAGAAAGGGGTATCAATCCATACAGATGGCATTGTTTAATCGGTGGAAACCCAGAATGTGTCAATCCTGCCAGGTTAAACTGGTCAGGCAGATACTATGGCAGAGTATTGCCCTGCCTATCAATCTACTAACTGTCTTCATTTGTAAGGGTCTCACTTTCTCCAAGTATTATTCAACCAAGCTTGCCTATTTAAAAATTACATAGGAATCAGGAAACTCCCTAACATTCTTTTTAAATGATGTGATGCTCTCCATTTTTTTTTTTATAGTACAAAGCCACATGCCAGGAGACAGCCATCTCCACACTTAGCAAGTGAAAGCATTAAAACTAAATTTGTGTCAACTCTTCTAGATAGGTCAAGTCAACAAACAGGCATGGGTTTTTTTTTTTATTGAAGTGAGGTAGAATAACAGTATCTTGGAAACCTGTCCTTTCTCATCTGATATTAAGATAAAATGAATGAAAGCTCTTTTAAGTTTACTTCTTAGAACTTTTCTAACCTGCTGCTCTTTTTTTCCTATATCCAAAGTTAGTTCTAAATTTCTTTACGAGTTGTTCTTTGACACGTGGCCCAGTAACTTCTAGGAATAAAACGAATACACAAAATATCCCTCTCTCTTTTGGCGTTGCTTCCGCCCCCCTTTCTTTAAAAAACATAATTAATGAGACTAAAAATAGTTGCACACTCTTGTAACTGCCAAGAAGATACTGTCTTTAGAAAATGAAACCAGGGCTGTTTCCATCTGTGACTGCCCCTTTGGAAAACTCTTGAGTTGGAAATTACAGCCGTACTCAACCTTATCTGTAGGCAAACACTCGTTTCTGTGTCCGCTGACCACAAAGCAGAGAAAAGTTTATTTCTTGGCATATTTGGGGTTTAGTATGTTGGTTTATTTTTTGGCTTCACCCCTTTGCTTATAGGTGCCACTGGAGGAATGAGAGATGCAAAGGCAAATAAACATAAACTTTAATAATAATAAAGTTGGAAGGGGCTTTGGAGGTCATCTAGTCCAACCCCCTGCTCAGGCAGGAAACCCTATACCATTTCAGATAAATGGCTGTCCAGATGCTTCTTAAAAACTTCCAGTGTTGGAGCATTCACCACTTCTGGAGGCAGGTTGTTCCACTGGTTAATTGTTCTAACTGTCAGGAAATCTCTCCTTAGTTCTAGGTTGCTTCTCTCTTTGGTTAGTTTCCATCTGTTGCTTCTTGTCCTGCCTTCAGGTCCTTTGGAGAATAGCTTAACTCCCTCTTCCTTGTGGCAACCCCTGAGATATTGGAACACTGCTATCATGTCACTCTTGTCCTTTTCTTCATTAAAGTAGACATACCCAATTCCAGCAGCCATTCCTTATATGTTTTAGCCTCCAGTCCCTAATCATCTTTGTTGCTCTTCTCTGTACAATTTCTAGAGTCTCAACATCTTTTTTACATCATGGTGACCAAAACTGGATGCAGTATTCCAAGTGTGGCCTTACCAAGGCATTGTAAAATGGTATTAACACTTTTCGTGATCTTGATTCTATCCCTCTGTTAATGCAGCCTAGCACTGTGTTGGCTTTTTTGGCAGCTGCGGCACACTGCTGGCTCATATTTAAGTGATTATCCACTGGGACTCCAAAATCCCTCTCACAGTTGCTACTATTGAGCAAGGTACCACCTATACTATACCTGTGCATTTGGTTTTTCTTGCCTAAATGTAGAACCTTACTTTTTTAGGCAAAAAAGTAAACTTTAAACTTCCACTAATGTCAAACAGGCCAGAGACTCAACTGACCATTTCAGCTAGGACCTTCTGGCTAGAGGTAGTTTAAACAGAGCTGTTATCCAGTCTTATGGTATTTGAGCCCTTTATGTTGATTCTATGAATGCACATATTGTTAGCATCCTCTTCATGGAATATCCTATGGGCGGAAAGACAAGTTGTAAGTTACACACATGAATATATTAAATAAAGACATGATACTGTTCTCTTTCTTCAAAACCTAGAACCATGCCTGAAGGGGACTAAATGGACTACCTTTATACTAGAACTGGATACTATGGCTTATCATTGGTTTCGTTGCTGGTTGCTGGTTGTTCTGGACACAATGGTGATTTAATCAAGCCTAACATGCTTTAATTGGGTGTGTGAGTCAGGTTGTATTATCTGTGTTTATATAAACACATAAAGTCATAAGGGGGTTCATTTGTGATCTACAATAGTTTGACTATAGCTCACTTGTTTGCAGCAAGACCTTCAAAGTCAAATACAATACATCTCAAGAACACTGAGATTTCTTCTAGAAATTAAGATAAGTATAACCTAGCCCAGGGTTTATGCTAAGCCCATATGGAAATCGCTGCTATTTATTTATCCCGTCATGTCTGAGTTTATTCTACTGGGTTCTTTTTCTTTTTCTTTAATTGGCTACTCTGTTTTAAATGGTTTTTCTCATTGTCTCAAGTTTCCAACTAAAGATTACATCCGGTGGGGTTTGTTCACTGATGGAACAGCATCTTCCTTTAGAAGAGATTCCATTTCAGTTGCTGCCATTTTAGATGAGGCCAGAGTGGCAGGCACAGCTGCATAACTAAAGCCCCGCCCCTTTATATGTCTTGCAATGTGATCCAAAGTCACAAAGGGGTGGAGGTATGCATTGCATGGTCATAGCTATTGTCCCCACCACTTATCTTCCATGGACAGCTGTACTGCCCTGGCAAATATGTTCCAGACATTTGCAGAACCTTCTGGAAAAGATTTGGGGAACTCAGAAGCATGAGGAAACAATAAAGAAAGTATCATAGCTGAAATCGGAAATTGCTTGTGAATTTCTTTAATGAATTATTAACTAGTTCAGAAAGATTTCTTTGTTTATAAGAAACAGAAAGATTGGATGAAAAGAAAATAAGTAACAAGACAATCCTTGAACATTTACTCACAAATCAGACCCCAGGTTAGGCAGATCTTGCTATTCATCCTAAAAATAGGACTACTATGAGGTAAGTAATTAAGCAAGTAACTAAAGTTTTCTGGATAGCTAATGAAGTTCATCAGATGCAGTCTTCGGGAATGTTCTGCTTATTTATGAAAGTTAGATTAAAAAGAAATATATTTTAGTAAAAGCAAATGAACCCTCAAAGCATCTGAAGCTACAGCATTCAGAGCTAAGCGGAATATTTTCTTCCAAAAAAGGAACAGGATATGGCTTCATAGACTATACAGGTAGTCCTCAAGTTACAACCATTCCTTTTAAGTTATAACAGCACTGGGAAAAAGTGACTTAGGACCATTTTTCACACTTATGTCCGTTTCAGCATCCCCCCTACTCACGTGATCAAAATTTGGACACTTGGCAACTAGCTCACATTTATGACGGTTGCAGTGTCCCGGGGTCATGTGATCCCCTTTTGTGAACTTCTGATAAGCAAAGTCAGTGGGGGAAGCCAGATTCGCTTAACAACAACGTTACTAACTTAATTGCAGTGATTCACATAACAGCTGTGGCAATAAAGGTTGTAAAATGGGGCTAAGCTCACTTAACAACTGTCTCACTTAGCAACAGAAATGTTTGGCTCAATTGGAGTTGTAGGCCGAGGACTCCCTGTACTTCCAATATCTGATGGTCCCATTTTTTAGGGAGTAGAGTCCTTATGTAGAATGAGATCTCAGTGGCCTGCATTTCTCAGTATTTCTTAGCTTGTTTTTTTTTATTGTTTGTTTGTTTTGCGAGGTGCACATTGCTATCTCACAGCAAATATTAAAACCTTATTCATGACTAGTTCAGAGGGAAACATCCATTGCCCAGATTCATTTATTCATAAGCCTGTGACCCAAATTCATGGTGCTTCCTGATGTGACCCTAATGTTCATAAGATCTGGCCCAGGCTGCCATCCTACTTTTTCCAAGGGCCTGGTTGTTCCAATTTCAAAGCCTCCAACTTGCCCTTGTCATTGAAGTTATACTCTTGCACTTTATGTGGAAAGGAAAGGTGTACACATCACTTCCTCTTCTTTGCCTCAAAGAGAATAATAATAATAAAGCAAAAAGGGTTATTCCCGTTTTAAATCCAATACATCATTACCAACCCTGCGTGGCATACATCCATGCAAAGATTCAATTTACGATGGAAATATTGTCTGACAATAATGGCGATAGCTCTTTATCTGCGTTGAGTGCTCTCCTTTGCCTCTCTTTCCCTTTGACTAATCTGAATCTTTTTGCATCTGGCATTGAGGCTCTGCACTGTTTTCCTTCCTTATGTGTGCAGTATCATCCCACAGTGACTCTGCTTTTCCTTTTTTTTTTTTGCGCTCTGTCTTCAGTACTCACTGCCAATTTTCCACTTATTCCAACACCCACACCTCAGATGTTGCCATTAACCTCCAAAGTGGAAGCTTGTCAAAAATGCTTTCAGGATGCAATATTTTTCGTTAGAACACATGCCATTTCAATCCGAAACATTTTTATAACCGGTGCTGTAATATTTTACATCTCAGCCTCTGACACACTTGACATGCAAGTAATATGGGCCTTATCCTGGCAGGTATTTCATCATTTCAATTCATTGGAGATCCAGAGGTGTTCAGACATACTTATGATTGATTTCCTAGGAATTTAATTGGAGGTAGTGCATCTCTGATACATTTCTAGACCAACTATGAATGTGTAGTTGGGATGAAAGACTAGACTAGACTAGACTAGACTAGACTAGACTAGACTAGACTAGACTAGACTAGACTAGACTAGACTAGACTAGAATAGAATAGAATAGAATAGAATAGAATAGAATAGAATAGAATAGAATAGAATAGAATAGAATAGAATAGAATAGAATAGAATAGAATAGAATAGAATAGAATAGAATAGAATAGGAATAGAATAGAATTCTTGAGAAAATACAGAATTTAGCTCAAAAGCCCACTTCTGAACATGCAGTCAACAATGAAAATTGGTTGATTAGAATTTCAGGTATATTGCTGTGCAGGTCATAAAAGTGAAATTGTACTGGTGAAATGAGTAGTAGAAATCCTTCTATGAGCATACTTCTTTATTTGTGAATGAAAACATTTTCCATTCACGACATGACATGGTGAGTGCAAAGCCAGAGCTAAGCCTTATCTTCATGACCTGAAGTTGTTCCTACCAGACCAATGCTGCTCTAGCAAAACTAATGGTGAGACTGACTTGGTATTACTACTATTGTAAAAGTTTAAATGGACATTTATATAACAGTAATGAAATTGAGGTCTTTCATATATGCACTGCCTTCCAGCTACCATTAAACTGAATAGATAAGAAAGTGATAGCAACAATATTCATTATGAAGAACCATTATATACATTATTCATAAGCCAACTTCAATTTGCTACCAAGTATGCCAGAGTAATCTTAAAAAGTTAAGTAGGCTGAATGAATCCAGTGAACATTTGGATGGGAGAAGCCAGGGAATCCCAAGGACTACTGGCTCACTGGGAGGTTGAAAAAACATGGATATTTTATTTGTTTGCTTGTTTTTTTTCTTATTATTTTGATTTATTAGGCAACTTGCTCAGCATGTAATTCTAGATAAATTAACAGCAACTGAAAATATCAGCAAAATTTGAAAAATACCATATCACTTCTGGGATAAATCCAAACACACAACCACAATACCAAGACTAGATAGATAGATGATAGATAGACAGATGATAGATAGACAAATAGACAGACAGACAGACAGACAGACAGACAGACAGACAGATGCAATTGGACTACCAAAAGTAGAGAATCCAGAAGTTCTCCAGATTAAACACTGGCTCTGTCTGAGGGAGTATTAACCCATTCAGAACCAAAGATAGTAAGTCCCCAGATCCAGGCCAAAACTCACAGGCACTTGGTCTTGCTGGAATTAAACATGATCTGGGTGCACTTCCATCCAGAGGCCCAGAGCTTACATAATCTTTGAAAAAAATTATATCAGCATCATTTGATCGGCCTGAGTTAGTAATATTAACTGACTAGTATCACACATACATCTCTCTCTCTCTCTCTCTCTCTCTCTCTCTCTCTCTCTCTCTCTCTCACACACACACACACACACACACACACACACACACTCTGTCTGGAACCAATCTTGGAGAAAATAGAACTACACAAAACAAGGCCTCCTGCTTCTAACATTCTGAGAGTCCAGAATGATACCATGATCTGTCCAAAAGCATCTAGGAGATGAGTTTGAGGTTTTACTGTGCAGCCAGCAGAAAATCACTGATCATATCCGCCAATCCCTTATTAACATACTGTATGACAATATTCTAATTGTTAATTCTATGATAATTTTGCTATGCCCAAAGTTTCTCCTGAATTTTTTTTAAATAATTCTTATTTAACTCCATGCCATGGAGAAGGAAACGTGGAAGAATTCCTCATGAGTTGGATGACAATAAGAAATATGTGTGTCTTTCATTCTGCAATCACCTCCTGCAGGAGCACACACAGGAGAGAATCAATAATGTCCAGAGATAACGAACTCCTAACCCTTTTTTACATGTGTCCAATGCATGCAAAAATGGGGTGGAGTTCCAATCATCCAGTCTTGCCCACCATTTTTATAGTGTTGGATATATTTGCTTCCTCCCTATTCAAGTGTCCCAATCCACTTCAGCAATCTATAGCCACCCTGGCTTCTCCTGCTTCCAAATCACCAAAGATTTGTTCATGGAACTTTTTCAAATTGGTATTCCAAAGAAATTCTTGAGCAGGAAGAAAGTAAAGCATCCTCCATTACCCACTAAGAAAAATGGGACCTTGTGGGTGGGAAAACTTTCAAGAAACTAGTCAGATTTTGGCATCACATTATTAATTGCATTTATTTTTGGGTGCACATTTACAGTACCTAAATAGAAGAAAGAAATAATGGAATACATATCCATTACTTGTACCATTAAAAATGGTGCTATCAATATATATAAAGAGATTAGAACCCACAGTGCTTGGGTTCACACAAGGCACTTTGCCAAAAACAAAGCAAATCACATTGTAGCTTTGGCAGGTTGTGAGAACCAGGGGAATATGCACACAAAAGGACCACAGCTTCACTCTGTTGAGAACATGGCTTCCATGGCATATCTTCTTAGATTTCCTTGGATCCTGGAACTCTAGACATACCTCCCTATTTCTATACCCAGGGCCTCATCATAAAAATATTTGTGAATGTAGCATATATTCTTTTTTCCTGACATTGCAGTGGTTAGAATGCAGTATTGCAAGCTAACTCTGCCGACTGCCAGCAGTTCAATCCTGACCAGCTCAAGGTTGACTCCTTCAGAGGTTGGTAAAATGAGGACCCAGATTGTTAGGGCACTATGCTGACTCTGTAAACCACAGTGTAAAGCACTGTGAAGTGGTATATAAGTCTAAATGCTATAGCTAAGGGCTATTCTCCTTCTAGACCTAATAGCTGAAAATTTAAAAATTGCATTGGTTGTGCAAGTCAGTAATCTGACCTCCTAAGCCATATTAGGGCAATGATGGCTCAGAAATCACTTGTGTTGGTGCAGCCCCGCTATCTTTGTGATCAACATTCAGCGATTTTTGTAAAAAATAAAATAAGCTCCAAACCCACTAAGGCATTATGCGTGTCATAGTTCTAATAGAGGAAAGAGCACAAAGCCCCCTGAACATTTGATACCATGACCCATCTGCTGATATTCTCATATGATTGCCACAACCCATCTGGCTCTTGGAAGCAAGAACAAAAGGGTAGAGGTATGTGTGGGGGAGAGAGAGAGAGAGGGAGAGAGCAAGTTACCCAACCCATGATAAGCCACCCACACCTCTGTCCATGCAAGGATGTTTCATAGTTTAAGAAAGAGAGGATAGAGATCTCAACTGAATCACAAGGCTACTCTCCAGGATCTAATATAGTAATCCAATATGGCTATCAGCTGGGCAGCCTCTCAAATGTAACAGTTTGAAGTGGAGTCAGCTTACATGTTCAGCTGCTACTCATCAAGTTTAGAGAAAGCAAATGCTCTATATGCTTGTATGAATTAGACACTAATGTCTTCTGTCAAGAAAAGAAAGGGGGGGGAGAGAGAGAGATTTAGCCTGCAATCTGATGCAGATGTTCCTGGGATTAAACTGCACTGAGTAGCCCAGTCAAGCTTTCCCCCAAAAGTAACAGTTCCAATTAACACCACTAGGGAGGATCCAGTTCATTGAGGTGACAATGAGTCAACATGACATCTGAAATCTTTATTGCACTGTCCTGTTCAATAAGCATAATCATTGCCAACATTATTTTGACCTCCTCAGCAACTGCTCCTCCTAAGCTTCTGTTAACATGCTTCAGTCATTGCTCAGCACAGAGCATTCTTGATGAGTATTTCTATAGAACTCGATCAGCTTATCCTAACTGCTGTCTGCATTGGGGCTACAACTTCCAGATCTGTTTTGGACAATGCTGCCTGGTCGTTTTGGTTTTAACAGTTCTTACCTTTCTAGGGAGGTACTAGGCTGAAAAAAAAAATAGATTACAAGAAGCTGTATTCTGAATTAAGAAATTCAAATTCTAAGTAATAGCAGTGAAGCTGTGTTGGGAAGGAAGGAAGGAAGGAAGGAAGGAAGGAAGGAAGGAAGGAAGGAAGGAAGGAAGGAAGGAAGGAAGGAAGGAAGGAAGGAAGGAAGGAAGGACAATGACAGAGGATGATGCTATACTTTCCAAAATATCTGTTCTTATTGCTAAATACCTCTTTTATCCATAGAACTGGCAGTTGCGGTCAGGTCTGCTATGGAAAGCAGATTTCATTCAGTGACACTAATAGGGGATCTTTCTGTTATGGCAATAGGGCAACTGGTGAAACCTGCTAGTTACTGTGGTTCAAACTTTCAATGATGTGAGACTAGACTAGACTAGACTAGACTAGACTAGACTAGACTAGACTAGACTAGACTAGACTAGACTAGACTAGACTAGAATAGAATAGAATAGAATAGAATAGAATAGAACAGGTGGAAGGGACCTTGGAGGTCTTCTAGTCCAGCCCCCTGCTCAAACAGGAGAACCTATACCATCTCAGATAGGTGATTGTCTAGTCTCTTCTTTAAAATTTCCAGTGATGGAGCACCCATGATTTCTGGGGGTAAGCTGTTCCACTGGTTGAATGTCCTCACTGTCAGGAAGTTTCTCCTTAATTAATTAGTCTTAAAAAAAGATAAATCTCAACTTTGTCCACAAGTGGAATAGCTTATTCTGCCAAGTCTTGATGTTACAGAGGGATGGTTCCCCTTTCCTATGTATATCAATGGCAGGTATCAGATTGTTCTAGGGGGTTATTAAAGTAGAGTAGCGCTAGATGCAAAAAGCTATAGAAGAACAGATAAATCTGCAAAGGTTCACTTTTCACCAACGGGCATCTCCCCAGTAGATATATTTCTGTAGGCAGAACCTACCAATTGTCAATTTCTGAACCCTATTATTTTATTCCAATCAAATTAAACATTTTCAAATGTATGATTAAAAACAATTCCAATTCTCCTTTTTAAATTTAAAATTTAATGCCAGGAAGAATATGGTCATAAGAATAAAACCAGAAACAAAGTATAATGCACCAAAAGAGGGGGGGAAAGAATAAGGAAAAAATAATAATGCCAGCACATACTGAGAAAGACTACTTTCTAAAATGGTCTGTATAAAGTGCTTCTAATGCATCAGTTCCTCATGAGCTGTCCATCTTCATCAGATCAATAGTCCTTCCAAGCATGGGATGTTCAAGCTTTCAGCTTGAGAAATTGAAGTTCTCAAAATAAGTCAAGGCTGCAACACGAGTCCATCATACTGTGTCACAGAAATGAAATAAGTTGTCTTCTGTTCGATTGATGAGTGACATAAAGCAATGAATGAAATAAACGAGACTTTCTTTTCTTTCAGTTGCTAGTCTACTTCTGTCAGAAAGTTTACACTAAGGGATCCATTCTCTGCTTTATAGTTCTGCATGAGTCCAGATACCAATAATAATGAAACTGAGAAAGCAGGAACAAGGGAAACCACAGGATGCAGGGAACCAGAGAAATGGGCAGGAAAAGCCTTAAGGGGCAAACACACACGCATGCAAACACACACACAGAAAGAGTTAACGATTCTAGCTTAGCTGTATTGTACAAATTCAGAATCAGAAAGCAACACAAACACCATCCATTGACCAAAACCATGACAATTAAATGTAGTGTAATAACTTGATTGCATTCATGCTACAACTTTCTAAATATGAATACAGAATACTAGAACCTGAACAATTCTGCTATCAAGATGCTTGCTGGCTTAAAACTGTTTTGAATAATATTATAAAGCTACCTTCTTATTAATTGGCTATATGAATAGGGGCAAGATCCACCAGAAAACAATATTTACAATGCTGTTTCCCCCCCCATATATTATAGTAGTACTGCAACCTGGACCTTTGGAATTATTACAATGCCATTTTTTGATGATGGCTTGTTTGGAAGGATGAATATCATACAGGTAATCCTCAATTTACAACCATTCGTTTAGCGACTGTTTGAAGTTACAACGACAGTGAAAAAAGTGACTTATGGTTGTTTTGTGACTGATGCAGCTTGATCAAAATTTGGAAACTTGGCAACTGGCATGTATTTGTGACAGTTGCAATGTCCCGGGGTGTTGTGATCTCCTTTTGCGATTGTCTGAACAAGCAAAGTCAGTGAGGAAGCCAGATTCACTTAACAACCATGTTACTAACTTAACAACTGCAATGATTCACTTAATAACTTGTGGCGAGAAGAGTTGTAAAATGGGACCAAACTCACTTAGCAACTCTCTTGCTTAGCAAAGGAAATGTTGGGCTCAGTTGCGATGGTAAATTGAGGATTACAGTACCTGTGTACCGACTTGAGAGAGAAGGTCCACAATTCATTATTAGAATTCCTCCTTTGCATGCAGAAAGCTCTCAATTCCACTTTGGCCATTCCTACCTGAAATGATCAGTTAATAGGTGGCGAAGAAGACCATCTCTCCTTACCAGCTAAAGTTCTCAGACTTGAGCCAACGCTCTGAAAGGTAGCTTGCTGTGTCCCAGTTGGGTCAATTAAACTTCTGTGGAAAATTGAGACTCGTTCTCAGCCGTTGTCTTACTTCACCTTCCAAATCTGTCATCTCCACTCATGCATGTGAAATCATGTGCAGGACAATATTTGGAATCCTGATTAATGGAGAGGTGCAGGCAGAGATAAATAAATAATTGGCCCAGCTTTTCTTGTCTGATGTCTGGAATATAAAATTACGCTGCGGATATTCAGAGCTTTTCTGTTTCCTATTAGTTAAAAGCACTCCTGCAGAGTCTACAATGAAGCTAATAAAATCAAAGCTAAGATGTTGTTCCTAACCGAGTTGTATGCAGAATTCAAAGACAGCAGCTTTGTTACCCCCCCCCCCAAAGAATGTGTACCTTTCTATAATAGGACTTTCAAAGTAATTGAACCTAAAATGTACTTTATCAGTTCACATTTGCAGCTTTTCTTGCTTCTTTGAAGACCTGAGTGTCTGCAAAACATTACAGACTCCTTATACATCTATACACTACTAAAATTCTTGTGTCTGTGACCTTTAACTGATGAAATAGTCCATCATCAAGCAAAACTTTCTCAACCAAGGTGCCTGAAATTGGCTAATTTACAGAATGACAGAATTACTACCAAGAGAATGGATTCTTCTTTTTAAGAAGGATTTTGCTTTTAAATAAAAACAACAGAGCAACACCACAATAGTGGCTTGTACATATATTTCCCTATCAATCTCTGTATTGATCTTACAAAAAAAAAGTTTAATAAAAATGCAAAAGAGCTGCAGAAATTATAGTCAGTGAGTTGCTGATATTACAGGTACCACTCCTCTATGTGATACCAAGACAGCTTCTGTTATAAATTTGGGAGGGGGAGGTGGTTGGTTGCTTTAAAGATTTGACAATTTGCAAACTTAGATTTGTGAGTGGGCTTTTATACAAAATCTGCCACTAGAAGGTTAGATGTACCCTTTGCATATTGCACTCTAGCAGTTATTCAGATTTTATGGAATAGACTTTAAAAGGAGTATATCTGGATGCAAATACTGTACTGTCCTCAAGATCATGACACATGGAAGACATCTGTGCTGAATAAAATATCTGGTCAGCAGGTTCAGTCATCCAACTTTTTTGTTTTTATGATTAAAAACAAGATAATCAAAATTAAGCTTCTTTTCATCAGAAAACATCATTCAGTTGAATTGGACCCTGGCCTTTCTAGCCCATCAGTCTGTTCTCAAAGTGGCCAACCAACTGCACAAGGAAGCTTACTATTCTCCCAGCAGATGGTCTTCAGAAGAAGTCACACTGCCATCAAAGCTAATACAGGTAGCTTATAACGGGTTGCTTAATGACTGCTCAAATAGCACTTAGCACTAGCACTAGCACTTAGACTTACTGTATATATCGCTTCATAGTGTTTTACAGCTTTCTCTAAGCAGGTTACAGAATCAGCATATTTCCCCCAACAATCTGGGTCCTCATTTTACTGACCTTGAAAGAATGAAAGGCTGAGTCAATCTTGAGCCAGTCAGTATCGAACTGCTGGCAGTCGGCAGAGTTAGTCTGCAATATGGCATTCTAACCACTGTGCCACCATGGCTCTCAAAGTTACAATGCCCGCCCTCCCCCCAACTTAATTATGACCTATTTTCAGAGATACAATGGCCATTCTCTTCCCTACAGTTGCATGATTGAATTTTGGGTGCTTTCGCATGCGTTTTTGTTTTTCCTCTTTGTCTCTTCTCACAAAATCATTAACAATACTAACAAATCTCTTGTGTAACTTCAATGTAGAAATGATACCCATAGAAATATTTCTAGTGTTTTTATAGTTATTAAAGCATCAGTTGGTTTCATCTGTCTATTCAATACTTCATCTTTTTTCATATCCTTCTTGTAGCCTGTCATTCTGTGAGGAATGGGGTCTACAAAGGGGGAAGTGGTGTGATGGACTACAGTGAAGTGGCAGTTTCCCAGGAGGGAGGGAAGAGGGCACAATTTTCAAAGAGGGAAGGGGTGAGACAAGAAGCAACACATCCCAGATCTAGATAGGAGACAGAGGAAGGGAGTTAGGATGACCACTCCTAGCATCTCCTAGAGTATACTCATTGAGGTGAGAGTAGTAAAGATTTAGTTTAGCAAGATTCTGTCTATTTGATGTAAGCTAAGTAACTACTGCATCAAACTGGCTTTGCAGCTTATTTCTAGGTGTAATTAAAACTAAGTACAGCTGACATTTTATTGGATAGACAGTATTAGGATCTAAGTATACTAAAAATCTGATGTCTCTGGAAATAATTACATTAGTTAGGATGCTATGGAAAATAATGTCTAATAAACTTTGAAAATTGGGGAAAAGATGATAGGGATAAATTAGATGGAAGTAGAGATATTGACTTTAGACCAACTGGTAGATGATGAAGATGAATTTTTAGCATCCTCTGTGTTAAGAGATGAATATTTCAATCAATCAATCAGAATAGGAAGGGACCTTGGAGGTCTTCTAGTCCAACCCACTGCTCAAGCAGGAGAGTCTGTACCTGTTCAGATAGGTGGCTGTCCAGTCTTTTCTTAAAAACCTACAGTGATGAAGCACCCACAACTTCTGAAGGCAAGCTGTTCCACTGATTAATTGTCCTCACTGTTAGGAAGTCAGGGATAACCCAATGGCAATACTTACAATCACAAAATATGTTAACAACTGTTTGGACCAGCAACATTTTCAGCTTTTGAGACAGCCAAGATACTAGAACAATTTCTTAAATCCTTTAAAACTGAAAACAGCTAGTATTAGTTTTCATAGGTATTTGTTATCAATAAATCAATTTGATATGTAGATCTAAGAAATGAGTGTAATAAAGTATGAGGGGTTCCTATATTGTCTACATAATGAGAGAATGTCTTAACTTTGATAGCAAGAGTGTCAATAGATCACAAATTACTTATACAACAAGATAATATTTAGAATTTATTAGACTCCGTTATGTTTGTATAGAAAAGGCCTGTCAAAAACAGCATTTTTCGGAGAGGATATTGTAAAGATCCTTCGTAAAGGATATTGCTTCTTTAAAACATATATTTTTATAATGTTCTATACTTACCAAACCTTAGGAGAAAGAAGTGGATTATATCAATATGATTGTATGACAAACACTAAAATTCTCAGAGGATATTATTCTCTTAAACTACATATCTAGTACATGGAATCTGACAATTGTACAAGGTAAATGGATTCTCCATGCCCTTACTATGGCCAAAAAACTGATATTGCAGAATGGAAAAGATACATTTAAGCCCTTTTTCACACAATGGATTGAAGCCCTGATTGCATTTGCCATCTATGAGCAGATTGCCTATAGAATCAAACTTTGCATGAACAAATATAATGAAATACGGGACTCATTTATACAGATTCTAGCAGGTTAAAATAAAATGTATAAATGTATGAGAAATATACAGTATATGTACTTGAGCAATATTTACACTGGACAAGTATATATAGAATGTTTACTGTTATAATGACGTATCATATAGGGATTTTTTCTTGCATTTTTTACAAATAACAGTCATATGAACAATTAAAGTGAAATTATAAGAAGTCCATCAGTCTGAGAAGTATAATTAAGCAGCAATTTAATCCTGCTCAAGTGACATGCAGAAACTCTCTGTTGCAGCTATCATGCAGTACCCAGGATCAATTAAGTCTTTACTGACATCACAGCATGTATTACCTAAAAGGATTAGGGTCCGCTGGGAGTACAATCGTTTTTGTTGTTGTTGTTGATTTCACGTTTTTCACAATTCATTTTTTTTTATACACATTCAGTTAGTTGTCTACATTTCAACAGCTTCATTTACCATAGAGGAAAATTATGGTAAAGTTGATGATGGTTGGTCACATAGTCTGCCAAATGTTTAGACTGGATTTGGCATCTTTGTCCACCTGTCAAATCCTCCCCAAGGACCCAGGGTAGGCAGATGTTGTTATTTAGATCATCATTATTATTACTTTGTATTTGAGAATCAAAGCCTCGTTGATCTATGACAAATAGCCCCTGAACTGTTCACCATTTGGAATCGCCCTATGTACTATTGCCCTAGATCAGGGGTAGGCAACGTTGGCTCTTTTATGACCCGTGGATTTCAACTCCCAGAATTCCTGAGCCAGCATGGCAGTTGAAGTCCACGAGTCATAAAAGAGCCACCCCTGCCCTAGATAGTTGCAATGTTTAAAATCTCATCTTTGAAAGGACTTCAGTATTTTTAAATTAGATCTCACTTATTTGCAAGGAACTGTGCTGTTGCTGCTTGAGAGAGAAGGCATGAATTGATACTCTATGCCAACTTCATGGATGAAGGAAGATGTTTACAGCATTATCTGTCACTTTTTCATTAAATATATAAATTTTTGTAGGCTTCTTCAAATATATGAGATTTACCAGTGTTACAGAATTATGCTCTAAGTACAAATATAAATTAGCGTTCATGAAATTAGAGTAGGGATTTAATGAAATACCCTTAGAAGCATAAAATGCAGCAGTTCTACACTCTTAATGAGTTCACACTGTTTGGTGAGATTACATATTTGAAAAATGTGATTTAAAATAAAACATTGTTTCAAGCAATAACAGGGTCTGCTCTTGCTCCTGGTTCACTGGTGAAACTGGATAATCATTCTCTCTCTCTCTCTCTCTCTCTCTCTCTCTCTCTCTCTCTCTCTCCCCGTGTGTGTGTGTGTGTGTGCAGGAACTGAGTAAACGAGAATCCAAATGAAGATTCTGTCTTTGTTTTATTTTTATTAGAACTTACGTTTATAGCAAATAACAATTTCCAAACCCCATCTTCTTCCTATAAACCATCTTTTGGTGGGCAAGATGAAATATCTGGATATAGTTGCTAGAACTGTTAATCTCAAGTTTGATAGTTCCTCGGATGTTTTTGCCCTTTTCACACATGATGAGGCTGGAGTGGTTATCTATAACGAATAACCAGTGAAGCAGGCATGTATGGTTACTAAGTGCTTTCTCCATACCTTCTTTTAAAATATCTTTAGGAACAGGCGACTTGTAGCCTCTGAGTCACACGTAGCCTTTGGCCTAATTTCCTGCAATCCTTAGTTTATTTGTCCAAATTCTTCACAAACATTCTAATTCTTAGCACTAGTAAACTGGATCAGTTCTGTCCCTGGCTACCAGATAGACAGGCAGATAGGTAGAAAGGAAGGAAGGACAGTACTAGAAACTGGCCCCGTTCACAGTTCTTCAGCATGAGATAACCACCCATCTTGAAGAATGACACTAATAAGAATGTGAGTCTGCTCACCAATATCCTAAACATGGCTTACAGCAAAGCTTACCTTATAACCAGGCTTACAACATGCATAGCAGTGGTAGAATGCCTGGATGTACAAAAAAACAGGGCTCTACAGTGATATAGAAGGGGAAACAGCAAGAAACATAATTCATATGTTAACTAAACATCTTCTACACAACTCTTTCTTTTTTTCGGGAGCCTTTTTTGCATCTAGCCATGGAATATTCAAATAAAACTTCTGAAAAGAAGCTATTTTCTTTCTACAGTCAACAAAAATAATAGCAAGGAACATCAAGGATAAAATAGATGGAAGACATAATTGGTAAAAGGTGAGAGAGATAGAGCACCATATAATACTTGCATTATGTGGTATATCAATCCCTTCTGCTGTTGTTCCTCGCAAATGAAATACTGCTTGGAACCAGAGTCTAAAGTAGGGTATGTTTGATTCAGAAATATGAAAGAGTCAGGGTTATTAATTTTAAAGTTTTCATCAGCTGAAGCATTCTCAGAACAGTCTTGATTTCCGTTAGACATGTTTTAAGTTACCAATAATATTGACAGTGAAAATTTGGTTATTAAATCATTGCACATCTTTCTTTCTTTCTTTCTTTCTTTCTTTCTTTTTTTCTTTCTTTCTTTCTTTCTTTCTTTCTTTCTTTCTTTCTTTCTTTCTTTCTTTCTTTCTTTCTTTCTTTCTTTCTTTCTTTCTTTCTTTCTTTCTTTCTTTCTTTCTTTCTTTCTTTCTTTCTTTCTTTCTTTTTCTTTCTTTCTTTCTTTCTTTCTTTCTTTCTTTCTTTCTTTCTTTCTTTCTTCCTTCCTTCCTTCCTTCCTTCCTTCCTTCCTTTCTTTCTTTCTTTCTTTCTTTCTTTCTTTCTTTCTTTCTTTCTTTTACATTTCTATATGTTTTGGATACTTTGGATACAACTTATTCGGTGGAATGTAATATTGCTTGCTTACTTTTCACAATGTCAATATCAGCTTTGGTATTTATGTGGAGCTTCAAAATATTGAAGAATTTGTAGTTTTAATGTCAATTTAATCACAGTGATATACTTATATAGAATGGAGATTTGCTTGTGAGTCAAGGGCACTTGCACTTGCGCGCAAAGCTCCACTCGCGCAAGCGGAGGGCACTTGAGTAGAGGGTGCTTGTGTTCATGTGCAAAGCTCCACTTGCATGAGAGTAGAGTGCTCATCAGAATGGAGCTTCACGTGCAAGCACAAGCTCCCTCTGCTCAAGCGTCTTCCACTCGCATGAGTGGAGTTTCGAGTGCACACGCTTGCCCATTGCTTGTGCAAGTGGAGCTTCATGCTCACGTGAGTGGAGCTTTGCACATCCGCGTTTGCCCATCACTCATGCAGCCTGGTTTCAAACAGGCCACAGCCCGGTAGTGGGCCATGGACCAGAGGTTGGGGACCCCCGTTCTATGAGGTATATGGGGTTGTGGCCTAGCCTACAGAATTATAAGAACTTCCTTCCTTCCTTCCTTCCTTCCTTCCTTCCTTCCTTCCTTCCTTCCTTCCTTCCTTCCTTCCTTCCTTCCTTCCTTCCTTCCTTCCTTCCTTCCTTCCCTGTTCTGATCAAATTACAATCAAGGGCGACTCTTTAATTTTAAAAAAATAATTCTTTGCTTCTTTGAAGTTTATTGTATAATATAACTGATTCATCATTAGCTGATTTGAGCTCTTTTAAGAGAAAAAGGGATGTTAACATTATAATGTGCATCAGTAATGGGATTAATTTTATATTATTATTTCATAAATGGTCCATCAAAATATCGAGTTCAAATTAACATTAAATTCTTCTGGAGTAGGACTTCAAGAGGCATTGACATAGTTTGAAAGGCATTGTCACCATGACAGAAACACAATTTAAAGCTTCATAGCCATCCCTGCGGATTTCACTCTGCCAGTCATTGGCAACTCTAGGGCAGGGGTAGGCAACCTTGGCTTTGCCTACCCCTGCTCCAGGGGATGATGCTCATCTCCATTTCAAGGCCATTGAGTCAGTGCAGTCTGAAGACATTTCTATGGTCATGTGGCCAGCATGTTGTCAGAGTGCTATTGCCTTCCCACCAAAGTGGTACCTATTTATCTACTTGCATTTGCATGCTTCAAACTGCTAGGTTGGCCAAAGCTTGAGTGAGGATATGAGTTCACCCCATCACATGGTGCTCAGGTCTCGAACTGGGCTGCCAGCTTTTCCAGCTGACAAACCCAGCATCTTAACCACTGAGCCACTGCACTGCCCTTAAAGCTAGATACATGACTTCTAGATACCCATACATACAGTAGCCAGGGTGCGCTAAGGAGTAAGCAGAAGAATAGGAAAGGTAAAAAGACAAAGGCTTAGTGACAAACAACTATAGCTATAAGAGACAGAGAGAGAAAAAGAAGAGAGAAAGAGCAAAAAGAGAGGTAAATGGACAGATATGCAGAGGTCGGAGGAAGCTTCTGCAGTCTCTGAAAACAAGGTAAAGGCCATAGACAAAGTTGGAGAACACTGTTGGCTAGTTGGAGAACATTGTGCTACTTTTGCTATATAATGTCTAAATAATGCTCTTGAATATCTGTAGGCTGCCAATAATGTCAGTTCAAGCAACCTATTGGTGACCAGGTACTACACTTAACACCTGTTAAGGAGAGAAAGACAAAAGAAACAGATCAATGATGCAAAACCTTCTGCTTCCTTCCTAGGGCTGAGAGAAAATGATTAGCCCAAGGTTAGCCAGTTGGCTTTATACGTAAGATGAGACTAGCATTCACAGTCTCCTGGTTTCTAGCCTGATGCTCCAATTCACCACACCAAATTGTCTTATGCAACATGGTATCCATGGTTAGATGTACATGGCCCTAGCCTCTTGGGACAGTTTTTCTAAAAAATGTCAATACAGGAAATGCCAGTTGGACTGAATTTTAGTTCTTAAGCATGATTGCCCATGTTTTATGAGGCTCATATTACTCAGCATGCTCAGCTGTCTGTATGTGCATTTGTGTGTGTATATCTCTGTATGTAGAAAGATTCATATCCAGATGGGAGTTCAACGTAACATACATAGCACTACTTCCTAAATTTTCATACAACAACAAAGCTGTGAGTGACTAGCCAAAGTCTACCAGTGAACTTCCATGATTAATGGTAGAATAGAATTTAAGTGTCCCCACTCCTGATCCATTATCTTAACCACATTATCTTAACCACTCCACCACACTGACTCCTTGTATCTATACAGTGCTTCCATTTTCTGTATATAAATTGTTATAACTTAACTCTCTTTTTCCTGCCAAAATTTAGCCAACCCTGCTTCTTATTTGCCACATTTGACTTTAGAGAGCTGAACAGCAGGGAAATCTACGAAACAGCAGAAATGGAAAGTACTTATCCAAAATGAAAAGTGTCCACAAATCCTATGTGATGCCTGTAAGCACTGAGACACTTTATCGGACAACCCACCTGGGATCCTAACTGACACAATTTTCCATGATCATAATGTAAAACCTGGAAAGGTGCAGAGGGAAAGGTGCAGAACACCGATATTATAAGAGAAACAACAGTAATATGCTCTTTAAACAATGCGTGAAGACACTTCCTTCTAGATCCTGGAAAGAAAGCAGGGTTTGACAGAAAGCAATATTTTAAACTGCTTTGTTTTTAATAATCTATATATGTTCTTCACACTGGTCATGGCATTTTTTTTATTGGACCTATTATTCATCTTATAAAAAGTTAGTTATGTTGGAAAAGTCAAATATATATATTTGACATGCATTTCAGTGACATTTCTTCAAGCTCAAACAATTCGTCTTCTTGCTCTAGTTTCCAGAATCATTTTGATGCCATGGGTTTGTGTACATCACTCTACTCTCTACCTATTTTTGTATTTATTTCACTTTCTATGCATCAGCCCCAAACAATGTACATTTTTTTAAAAAAATGATTAAAATACAACACTAACTTTACAAGAATGTCTTTAAAAAGTATGCAAAATAGACTTTGAGATCTGAATTTAATGAGTTACTAAAGAATTATTTATGGCATACAATTTCTTTTAAATTGGTTATAGCAAGTCATCAAGTACTGACTTCTATATAATTCATAAATGGTTCTATAGCTTCCAAAACCTGCATCATATTTACTAAGTCTTGCTAAATTGCTTTGGAGGGATTATAAGCAAAGTAGAACACCCCACCCTCTTTGATGGCAGTCTTCAACGATCAATATTATGGTAGATATATTGTCTATTTTTTCCACGATACTCAAAAGTGATACAATATAAGAAAGTAATTCAATTTCTCTTGTTAACCATCAGATTTACTGTAGCAAAACCAGTGGAAAACTATAGTGGATTTTTCTTTGGATCAGTGTTGTTTAAACGTGTGGGAAATAGCACTACTTGAAAAAATAAAACAACAGGAAATAGTCAGGAAGAATTATTTAATTAAACATTATTTTATTCACATTTTGTCTCCATGTTTAGCCATATCAAGTAACTAATTCTTAATAGATTAATCTCCATCTGTATAAGTGTTCTTTTGGACAGAAGTAATGAATATAGATATTAACAATTTCATAACACTCTAAGATTATAAATGAATTTATTTATATTACAAATGAATGGAAACACACACACACGTTATACGTGTGTATGTGTTACTTTCAATGTTAGCTGATAACTACAGTATACATTTATTTTTTTAAAAGCTACACTAGCAAAATTACAATACTTTAAGAAATAGTTAATATAAAACATGTATTAGTTACATTAGAAAAACAGTCACCCATAACAGTCACACAACGAAGGTCTAAATGAAGCAATCATTTTCAATGGCTGCTGAAACATACAAATATTATGGGGAGTACATTTCAAAGAGTAGGTTACACCACAGATAAACCTGTTTGTGAGGGATCACAAAATGATCTTTTATAAATTGGCCAATTCTCATTAGATGATCTTAGTAAGTGTCCAGATCTTTAATGAAAATGTTGACCAGTGGCATAGACATATAGAGCGAAAATAAAATCCAAAACCTATCCTGGTGATTAATGGTACTAGCTAAGTAATTGCAGCCAAGGTAATTATTTTGATAGAGATATAATGTGTGGTCATGGCTAAGTGCCTTGTTCAATGTCCTGGCTACCTTGCCATGTATCAGTTAGAGCTTCCAGACCAATTAGCATAATGTCCCAGAGAACACAATAGAGGATGTCACATATGAAATTACCAATGCATGAACAAAGTTATGGTAGTCCTGCCCAAGAAAAGCCATATTTGATATAGAAGTTGTCAACTCTAGAGGCCCTTTGAGCCTTCAAGGATAATAACTTTAGGAACAATCCTAAAGTAAGATTGATCATTTGTCATTCTGAAGGAGTGGACACTTGCTACACACAGACTCTCTAATTCTCATTCCTAGGAATCACCCACTCACAAGGTATCTGGTTTGTCTGCCCTGCACTAGTCCATTCCACAGAGGCCAACTCATTTGCTAATTATCCTCTGCTTCTTATTCAAAATGCCACCAGCTGAAGAGCTGCCCAAAATCACCTGTTTGTCTTGTGCAATAATATAAATTTAACAAATAAATGAGACATATAAAAAACCTCTTCAGTTTACAAAGTACATTAAATGCCCATTCCTCATTCATTCAGAGATTGGAAAATATGTGTTGGTCTCAGTATATCCTGCTTGGGAAAACAGGCATTTATGCCCATGCATCCCAGGATCACTGAGGAACTGGGGTGTATCTCCATGCTAGGCCTCACTATATTGGTTCTCTTTGGAAGCAGAGAGATACCAATCTTCAGCATCCATCACTGCAAGATAGCAAGGGAAAACTCAGAAGTCCATCTGCTTTGTTGTCGTTAAGTCATGTCCAACTCTTTGTGACCCCACGGACCACAGCACGCCAGCCCCCCCATCCTCCACTTCTCCCAGAGTCTGCCCAAATCCATGTCCACTGTGTTGATGACACTATCCAACCATCTCATCTTACATTCCAGATTCCTATGCAATATTGTTCTTTACAGCACTGGACTTTCCTTTCACCACCAAAGACGCTCCACATCCTTTCAGTTTTAGCCCAGCCACTTCAATCCTTCTGAAACTACTTGTAATTGCACTCCACTCTTCCCCAGTAGATTATTGGACCCTTTCCAACCTGAGGGGGCTCATCTTCCAGCATCATATCTTTTAGCCTTTTGATACTGTCCATGAGGTTTTCTCGGCAATTATACTGGAGAGGGTTGCCATTTGCTTCTCCAGTGGACCACATTTTATCGGAACTCTCCACTATGACCTCCCATCTTGGGCGATCCTGCACAGCTTAACTCATAGCTTCTTTGAGCTGCACAAGTCCCTTTGCCACGACACGGCAGTGATCCATGAAGCGGGTCCATCTGCTACAAGTGTCTTAATAATCCTGATTCTTTGTAAGCTGTTTTTCCAGATATTTTTCAAAAGTTGCTTATCCCTTACATGGTCATTTACCCCTGGTAAATATTTCTAGGCTTTAAAATAAAGTGAAACCTATCCATGACACCCAGATCCTTGATAAGACTAAGATTCTTCATTTCCTGTTGAAGATGCCAAAAGACTACTGTCCCTCGAGCAGATCGATGTGTCTTCAGGATTGTGATCTATATTTACTTTTCCGGGAGTTTTTGTGCCTTTGCTTTTTAGCTGATTCAGCTTGCATTTCAGGTTCCTTGACCCCGACTGTCTTCCCGTTTACTCCAGTGCATCTTGCTTAAGCACTTTACTGCTGAGTGTCCCTCTGGCCATTTTGAAAGGTGTTTCATCACAGTACAATAAACATGAAATACTGATGCACTCAAAAGGCAAAAGGAAAAAAAAATAAAAAGGTGGAGAGGGAAGAGGTGAAAGCAGCAGCTGTAGATCAACATGGGACCTAGCAGAGGCATTTATTACACTTCACTTTTATACTATTGTCTATCTTTGGCAAAGAAAGATTGTAAGTGTCCCCGGCGATCTGAAACAATCAATAGTACACGGGAGTTAGATTAGGCTTCAAGTCAAGCATATATTCACCTTGGCTGAGATACCCCCAACCTAAATTTACATTTTTCCACTAAGTTAACCAATAAGAGAGTGAAATGAATGAGAAAAAAGGCAGCTGCCTAGGCTTGCCTTTTCCCTTTTTTTGAAACAGAAATCGTCCAAACTGAACTTACAAGACCTTTTAAAAACATTTAAAATAGCGTTCCGTACTTGCAAGTACTATTTGAAGCAATCATGGGATTCAGCCAGAAAGTTTAAAGCAGAAATGATGGAGTGATAATTAACATTAAAAGAGCTATTAGCCTAGAGAAGAGAGAGAACAGCACTGGAGAACTTAAGAATTCATAATATATATATATATATAGCTGGCATTTTAAAGTGGAGTTATACTTACTTAGGCCTAATCTAGATATGCAAAATTCTGGAGTTCATGGAGTGGATCATGACACCTCAAGTGGCAAGTAGCTTTGATGATGCTACTGCAATAAATGTCATCCTTTAATCTACGGATGTCAGTTTTGAAGTTCCTCATTTCTGGATACATCAGTTTGGAATTCTACCCCCATGTTTTTTTTTAAATGCATATTTGGCACTCCTATTTTAGCATAGGATTTTTTGGAAGTACAAATTAATTGAAATATGTGGTTTTTTTTGTAGACAGGGTATATAACAGTCTGAATCTCATCTCCATACCTGACACTAATTTTACTATATAAGGAGGTGAGGCATTTAGAGATGCTATCTAGTGGAACTATATTCAGGAGTTATATATCCTCTCTCATTTTTATTGTCATGGTTTCGATAGATGAAACCCATTAAAGAACTTCAAGGCAAGAATTCTTCCTTAAAGAACATTTTATTCAGGAAACAAAGTATTGGCACTACATAGTTGAACCCAAAACTAAATTCCCTTCCCCCAGATACAAAGTAACAAGTTGCAATTCTCACCCCCATGAAGCAGTCATAAATCACATTCTCCAATTATCCTGAAGCGCGGGCTCCCTCTCCAGCTCCTCAGCCCGCCAAAACGTTATCGGTTTGTGTCCTTGAGTTCCCACGAAGCTGCATTATTGTTATGGCTAGTTGAGCTCAAGCATTCACCCCATCCCCCCTTCTACATCTGATTTCTAAACAGCAGAAAAAGCAAGCTGTAAGCAGAGTAAAAATGGTTGCAATTATCAGAGCGGGAACATCCATTGTCACAGCATTGACATTTATATTATTAAGGAATCATCTTATTGTGGGCATTCAGTCATATACTGAAGATTTTCTACCAGGGATTTTTAGTACACTAATATAAGTTGTTCATTATTTTATATCTTGACATATCTATGAGCAATGATCTACATACTTTTAAACTTTAAGTGTCTATATATCTTTAACTTTCACATATATGAAAGTCGTGTCATACATTCTAATCTAAGTCATCCTGATTCATTCCCCCACCCACCCACCCACCCACCCAAACCTAGCTTTCTATGTAGCATTAAGTGGTTGAGTCTATCTAGCATTTTAACTTTAGGGCAATATAGCATTAAGTGGTTGAGTCTATCTAGCATTTTAACTTTAGGGCAATATGTAAAATTATAATGATGATACACACCCAAAGATCCTCTGAGTGAAATATGTGAGTGTGTAAACATTCTGAATAAACTGTTTTTAAAGGAATGAGATTTGGAAACTGATGGAAAATAGCTGTGACCCTATGAGAGATGAGTGCTGCTAATCTGTGACTTCTCCAAATGTATGAACACAATTCTGAAAGCAATTTCTCCTGAGCATGTTTTGAGTTTTCTAATGCTTTAGGATCTTTTACCCAGGATAGATCACCAATTACAATTCAACACACATTTGAATTTTGAGAATTATCTAGATCAGAAAGAGAATCCTTAACAGTCTTATGACTGCATTTTTTAAAAAATAAATAAACAATTATTATATTTCTAAAATGCAGGCTAATTAATGTCAGATCAATGCTTTATCAGTGCTGTGATCTGTCATTACTTTTCAGGTAACAGAGAAGACATTCAGAAGAGATCTTTATTTACAGAAAAATAGAAGTAATAAATTCTATCTGTTTAAGGAAACATACCTTTTATTCCAATAGTAAATTTTATAATGTTGAGAAGTAATAAAGTGACTGTACAAAAAAAAGTATATATGCTGATTTAATAACCATGCAATGGATAAAAGGAAAACAAATGGCAATTATTTAGTTCAGATCTTTGTAAGAGTGTAAAAGAACTTTATATTACTTTACTAATGGCATCAAAAGCAAAAGGTGAGGCATTCTATAGAGCAGGGGTCTTCAAACTTGGCCCTTTTATGACTTGTGGACTTCAACTCCCAGAATTCCTCAGCCAGGCATGCCTGGCTGAGGAATTCTGGGAGTTGAAGTCCACAAGTCATAAAAGGGCCAAGTTTGAAGGCCCCTGCTATAGAGGTTAACACATTCCTAATATATTTAATTGACATAAATGTATGAACTTGCACGTCCTATTATTTTAATTACTACTTTAGCGTGTTTAGGATAAGTTGGCCACACAGATCTTCTGTAACAGATTTGTAAAAAGAAAAGGGGAGGGGAAAAGTACAGAGAGTCGTTGAACACGTACAGAGACTTGCTTCTTCTAGAAAGGAAGAAAAAGGACCTTACAAAGCCATTTGTTGGTTGAGAGAATTATTCCAAATATGAAATTGGTAAAAATCTTAGCATGCCAGATGTCTTTCTTGTACAAGCAATTTAAATTCAATTTGGGACAGAGAATGCAGGCACTTTTGGATCAATAAGGCTGCTTTCAGTGAAGCTGACACACTACACCTGACCCAGCCAACCTGACAAGAGTCCTATTACTCATACCTGAGGGACATGCTCTCACTTTTATCAGAAGGCAAATCTCCTAGGATTACAGGTACTTAACACTAATTAGATCTGCTCTATTACCTGCTGTGTGAAAGGCTCCCGTTTCCTCACTGCCAAGTTGACTTTTCTATTTCAGTGAGAGAAGTGTGGGTGCCTTTGGTGAAATGAAGTGAATGCTTTGAATACAGTACACACACCCCACCCCCATCTGAAGAAGGCACAAATGAGGTAAATGACATAAAAAGCTGGCTCGGTGTAGCAAACCTACCTGACTTACTTTGAGGCATGCCATCAACAAATGTCACCTTGCCTCTCAGCCATTTAGGGTGATATGCATTACAAGTCCTGGTAAGAAGCATAATCAAGACTCCATTTGTCTTAAAGGGACCCGGAATTTTTCCTTTAATAAGCTTGGGCTGCAAAGAGAGATTAAAAAAACAACAACTCTGCAATCATAGACTTCCAAATGCTGCAGCGTATCTAAAGACATGTGTTGAACAGATGAATCTAAATCTGGCACCCATGATCTTCTTGATGCTATCTACAAAGGGGGCCAAATTGAAAATTTTACTCTATATTGTTATCTTTGACTTTCACTTAAAAATGTCAGCTTGCACTGCACAGACTTGACTGGGAAGATGTTGCATATATGTCATGATGTCATTCAAAGGCTGCTAAGGTTTTCGTGCAGGAGTAAGTCCAATGGAATAATCTGGCAAGGTTATTCAAAGTGGATTAAGTTTTAGCCTGAAGCTAAATTGCTATCAGCAGCTAATGGTCTGGTTTGTACCTAATGCTAAACTATGGTTTGTTTAAATACAATTTATTGACAAAAGCATAGTTGCATAGGTTCATATAATGTGATAAGCCATAAACTGTGATTTAAAAACCACAAGAGGTAGGGTCACAAAGTTTGACGAACCAGAACAGATGACTTTATGACTTAGCACCATGTGTGAACTCAGCATGGTATGGCTGCAGATGAATTCCCCTTGTGGATTGAATGTGTGATAGCCATAGTTCATCACTAAAACTATGGATATCATTCATTCACTGTGACATCCCAGGAGTCCTGTTTCAGCAGCAGCTTAGAGTGCTCCAGTGATAGCCACAGAAGTTCTCTGGTGGACCGAGAAACAAAAATCAGCTAAACAAAGGGCAAGTCTACAAGGGATTTAATATATATTAGTTGCAATGCGGCTGGCTTTTATTTGAATCAGTGATTATTATAAGCCCAGCCTGCTGCTGTCATGACCATTTTCAGCTGTTACGGGTGATGTCGCCGACAAATGGCATTTCTTGATTCCAGCCTTCCCATGTAAACTCATGTTTTCAATTCCTAACGTGCAAATTGTCCCAAATATGCAGGGAGTAGGGCTGAGATTTAAGCAGATTGGCATCTATAACAAATAGTGGGTTAAAAAACAAAATAATAAGAGTGGCCTATGCAGGAGCACCAGGGTGGTCTCTCTTTTGAAGTGAATAGCTGATTTTGTTTCAATGAGTTTGGAAAGTAGTCAAACTTCTCTCTACTGAGGACGTGATTTTCCAGGAAGCACAAAACCGTCCCTGCCCAACGGGTTACCACATATTTAGAGAAACCTGAACTTTTCTCAGCTGGTTCAGCTTCTCTCTTTGAAATCTTTCACTTGCTGTTTCTTTTTTAAAGGTGTTAGAAAAATATGACTGTAATTAACAACTGACAAATATATCTGGGCTTGAGCTAAAGTGGGAAATCGCAGAGGTTACTTATTTTCTCATGCATTTTCCATTTGTTCTCTTTTTCACCAGGAAGTTGAAAGACCTGAGGTTCAAACTTAATAAGGCCCCATACTGTTTCTAAGAGTATTTACAACTTGCTAAAAAAAAATAAAAAAAATAAAAAAATAAGAAGCCAGTACATTTCTTATATTTAAATTTGTTTTCATTCAGCTGAGCTATTACACAGTAGGCCATCCAGAAACCTTTCATAATAAGGAGTACATGTTTCCGAGACAAGGAGAGAGAGAGAGAAAAAAAGAAACATTCAGCCAGTCTAGCTATTTAAGACTGGAAAGGCAACAAAACATTTGTATGCATTCAATCTGCACATCAGAGGCACATGGAAGCAAAGTGCCCACAGGATAGGACTTGAACTGTGCATGCCTTAAGGACCAATCAGCAAAGGGGAAGCCATGGCTTTTTTTCAACATCCCAGCTTCATAGCCTGCAATTGAAATTCCACATCACCAGAAGGTCTTATCTCTTATTCCAGCATAATAAAAGTTGCAAGCATTTGGCAAAAATTGATTGTTTGACACAGAAATAGATGGCATTTATGAAGGTCCTTCTTGAGATGCAGGAAGTTGCTATACCAAATTAGACACTTGGCCTGTTCTCTTGGTACTGTCCACAATATACGATAGTGGTGTTGAAAGGAAAATCTTCATCAGGGTCCAGTCCAAGCCAGGAATAAACAAAATGGAGACTGCTTTAGAAAGAAGGTTCTTGTTTATTTAATTGCCAGAAACTTCAGTGACAGCAGCATGTTTCTGGGGCGGCTGAAAAAATGGAGCTGGGAGTGGTGGGTTTTTATACCTTCTTTCGGCTTTGTATTTTTTGTTCTTCCTGTTCCTGTGGCTTCGTATTTGAGAAGTTCTTCCTGTTCCTGTGTAATGAACTTTGATCTGAGGTTCAGTGTGCCCTTTTGGTATTCTAATGGTGGTGGGTTAATCCTATTATGTCCTAAAGGTCATGTCCTGCTTCCCTGGGGCTGTGGCTGATGGCTATGTCTTGTGTTAGATTTTTGGATGAGGGGTTGCTGGTTCTAATCCTATCACTCTTCTGTTATTAGCTATAAAATCTTGCTCCAAGGGATTTCGAAAGATCCTGTCTTGAATGGGCTTCTGCAAGTAGTATTTGCTCATGAACGGGGCCTCAGTCTTTCTGAATAGGATTATCAAATCTGCATTTCTACAGAGCTGGCCTGCTTAGTTTCTGTTTGGGCTATTAAGAAAAACTGGGCCTCCTTTTCTGCCTTTAAGATCCTTTGGGGAAATATAATAGTCTGTCTTTTTTAATATTACCCAAAATATTTCCTTCTCTAGATGGGTGCTGACCTCCAACAATGGTACTACCTGGACTTCTCTGGTGGAATCTCCAGCTAGAGTGGAGAGATCAGTGAAAAGACTGGTGAGCTTAGAGTCCTTCCAGGGAAGGAAGTGGCAGATGCCAGCCCCCTGCCTCCCCTGAGAATTCCTGAAGCATTTATCTGGCAGTTCCCAAGTGAGTGTAGTCAATCTGGCAAGATTCTTGTAAATAGGTAGGCAACAATAAAGAATCAACTCTGATCAGCTAATGGTGTCATTCTGGTTCCTTGCACCTGACACTTTCAGAATTTTTTTCAAGACCTCTCAAGTGTCTATGGAGAGTCTTTGTCATCCAAGTCATGGTTGTCCCAAAGGTGCTTTTTCAAAAGGCAACTGGACTTTGTTTTCCCTTGAAGGTTTCGCTTCAGATGAGAAGGGGGGGGAAAGGAAAAACAGAAGTCCAGTTGCTTTTTGAAAAAGCACCTTTGGGAAGTCCTCTCAAGGAATGCCTTGAACTGAAGTCCTTTTTCGTGTGAAGCATGTGTTCTGTCCATGAGCTTCAACCACTCTCCATTCATTTTCTTCTCTATGTACATTACTTTACCACTACTAATCAGAGATTAATCTGTACAGTCTGAGTGGGAGAGATTGTGGCAAGGCTGGGAAACTAGCAGAAATGAAATGTGACATGAACAATTAGGAGATAGAAAGCAAGGCCATTAGTATCTTATCTTATAAATGGCTATTCAGTTCAAGTACTAGGAAACAGGGGAAGATCATTTCGAATCACTGATTTAACGAACTCACTGTAAATGAGAATTAGAATAAATGAGAATTGGCAGACAATGAGTATGAAAGGTAATATATTTTTCAACAAGAATATTGTCAATAGTTTATTTTCTACCCATGGAAAGAGCAAGTGGTATGGATCGTACTGTATGTTGGGTAGGCAAGATTTGACCAATTCTGTGTTTGAAATATGGTAAACATGAAGAACAATGACTCTGATATCTATTGTCCTGGACAATTGAATTACTTTGACTTCTATAAAAGGTTGTGCAGCTCATTATGTTATACATAGACATCTCACAAAATTTATTTTTATAACCAGGTATTACAATACAACCACATATGTTCAAATAGCTAAAAAATCAGGTATTTCTCAAATTTCAATGTTCAGCAGATATACTTAAAACCAACAACAATAAAAGATGACCAAGACCACAGGAATAATCTACTGGAAAAGTAAGCCACAAGAGAAGACAATACCACTTGTTGTCTATAGATCCTACATAACACCACTCAAATACATCATCAATAGACTTTCAGAGATTTGAGGTGATAGGACTATAAGCAGCCACATCAAAAACATGATATACCAGAATGACATAAATGTAGAATCCAAACCCTTAGGTAGCCATGTATACAAAATCTGTTCACATTTCTCAATAAATAAAGACCAAAGTTGCTTATCACGCTACATATGAATGATAAAAATAGATATTTCTCATTATCTCCCATCACGTTTCCATGTCCCTCTTCAAATTCTCTCACTAACTTTTTTTTTAACAGATAACATCCTTTTCTCAGGACTATACTCCATGCATGAAGTAGACTGTGGTGATCCATGAAAACTTTTATTATAATAAATCTGTTAGTCTCTAAAGGTCAGCGTTAGAATCTGATTGGGAGGTGGAACTTATCAACATTCTTGCATTTACTTGGAACAAAAGATTAATAGGATTGATGTTCATGTAGGTACCTAACCTATTCTTTTTGCTACTGCAGTTTTACCTGTAAAATGTTTAAAAATAAGTAGGCACATCCCTATTTTTTCTTCTTCTGCTTGTTGAATTCTGTTCAAGATTCAGTATACTGCATGTTCAGGAAGTTTAGTTTTAAGGGTACCTTCTCAGTTCCCTAGGCTAGTTCCTGCACTTTTGAACATAGCTTGTGAATAGACAAAAGTTGCTATCAAACATGGGTGCATGTAATGAAAAGAGCCTCTCCCTTCCAGAAAAATATCTTGCAAATTGGAGTGTATATAGTAAGGCCACAAACTCAATAAGGATTCATCTACCAGGAAATGCTATATATATATATATATATATAAAACAGGAAGGAAGAAGGAAAGAAAGAGAAGAAATGCTTGGAATTTTGCCTTCCTTTGCATCTGGATTGCTTAGAAAAATAGCTCCAGTAATGAACACTAAGCTGACATTTTTGTGCGATTTACAGTGAATTTCCACTTTTAGAAAGGAACATTCATATTGAAAGTTCTGTTAGCATGGAATATCTAGCTCAATATTGCAAAAATTGAAGAAAACATTTCCTTGTGCATACATTTGCCATGGAAACCTTGGAATAAACAGCGCATTGAGTCATTTCAAAAGAGAGTGGGCACAGGCTCCTCCTTACCAAACTGAGCTCAGAAGAACTTGCTTAAGGAAGAAGAGGACACCTGCACTGGAACATGAGTGGCTGGGCCAATGGTTACATTACCAGAGACATGGATCATTGGCAACATGCAGGCCACAGTTGGATCAAGGAAAACATGATTAGTCACAGTAGTGCAGTTCTCAAGAGAGATTTTGTTGTGGTGGTGGTTTGTTTGTGGGCAATTTAAGCACTTTCAGGTTTTGGCCAGCAGATATGTTTCTTATTTATCTTCTTAATTTAGGAGGCCAACTAAACAAAATTGTTTTGTTTCTTTTTGAAGACAACAATAAAATCATTCTATTTTTTCTTTTTCTTCCTTCTCCTCTTCTTCCTCCTCCTCCTCCCTCCCTCCCTTCTTTTCTTCTTCCTTCCTTCTTGACTTCCAGATTTCGACTTCCGACTTTTGATTTGCCTTCCTTCTTAGATAATCCTTTACTCCCCAAGCCAATGACTCTTGTGATCTCAGTTTAAGAATTCAAATCGGCAGGAGTTTCAGAAAGTAAGGGCCAATTTAGAGAAATATTATGTCTTATTGTACCCTTTCTTGACTACTAGAATAATGACCAGCTATCAAATGAAGGAATACTTGGATGCCTTTAGGATACTAATGAAATGCTTTCCCATGCTAAGGTTTTCACATCATTCCTCCCATACTTTCTTCCTCACTGATCATCTTTATTGACCATACATGCCAAGGTATGTGATGTGAAATGTCTATCTCTTTCATCACAAACTAGGTCCCATTGAACTTCTGGGTTAACATATTTTAAGATTTAAATCCCTTCTTGTCTACCTCTAAGCTTTAGAATGGCAAAAGGAGATCCTTGGAGAGCAATTAGGAATTTGACTTTACTATATTCCAATATGAATTGACTTTCAAGTCTGTTCTCTCCCATTTTCCATTTAATTTGTGATGTAAAAGAAAGCTGTATGGAGCTTTGCACTTAAATAAACAAATAAGTATGCATTTGAATGCAATTTTGGTATATTTTTTAATATAAATCACATAATAAACTTAAAAATAACCAATAAATGGCAAAATAATAGAAATATGCACTCTAAGAACATGTTAATTATTAATCTATTGTTTATATTAGTACAGGAACAGGGAATCTGTGACTTATTACATGTTGAGTGGCATCTGTCTTTATTTCTGACCATTGCCCTTGCTGGTTGATTATCAGAATTCAACAACATTTAGAGGACTATTGGTTCCTTATTTGCATACAAGTTTCTCCTGTACGCAATTCTTGTATCTTGTTGCAGCCTTAATGCCTCAAGATGAAAAACCTTGAATATACCCATTTACGTGTATCACAGTTAACAGCTGAAATGAAGAATTGCCATATTTTTTGCTATCAGATATAACAAGAACTAGAGACAGATGGTGTTGTTGCTAGTAACTCAAATTTCTAAGGGGTAAGGCGATTAGAATTTGAAAGTTAAATACCTAAAAAACTTCATTCATACAGTTTGGGAAAATTAAGTCTTCATTTGATATATTTCATTTTATTAGGATCTCTTATTAGCCTATCATCTTTCTGAAAATAAGAGCCATCAGAGAGAAGAAGAAGAAGAAGAAGAAGAAGAAGAAGAAGAAGAAGAAGAAGAAGAAGAAGAAGAAGAAGAAGAAGAAGAAGAAGAAGAAGAAGAAGAAGAAGAAGAAGAAGAAGAAGAAGAAGAAGGAAGGAGGGAGGAGAGAAGGAGGGAAGAGTAGGAAAGGAGGAGGAGGGAGGAGGAGGAGGAGGAGGAGGAGGAGGAGGAGGAAAGATAATGAGGGCAAAATATAATTTTGTCAGTGAGTTTATGGACAGTAATTCATCAAATGCTCTGGTCAACCACTAAAAAGCAGAACCAAACCTCCAACAATGCATGATACCAAGTGATAGATTTCTAAATAAGTACCAACAACTTTTAACAGGCAACTTTGTTCAGGACAAAGTCAATTTCTCTAAGGATTCTGCACTACGATCTTCCAAACTTAAGGCTCAAATAATTCAGCCCTGCAAGGTCAGAACCTAAACTCTTTGCAACCAGTTTCTCAAGAAGGACATATTTAATAGCATATTTCATGATTTGTGGAGAAGCTGAAAGGAGTTTTGGCACCAACTGTCACCTTCACAATCAGAGGATTGGAACACAATCCTAGTTGTTTGCCTATACTATATTAACAACAAATATATTGACAGGCAATCTTGACACTGATATTATTTAGCAATCATAATGAATGTAGAAAGAGGACGACATTGTCAAACATTAAACCCACTACATCACTTCTCACCATACAAATAGGTGTTTGGAAAGAAAGCCAAAATAACTGTTTCACTTTTAAGTCCCTATTTCAATAAAATAGATCAAACGCCAAGCCATTTTTCATTCTTTTTGTTGAAACTCCAACATATCAGTGTTTCATGGAACAAAAGGCAACCAGGGCAGTAAAGCTTTTGGAGGAATTCCCCTTTTCCTCAAAAAAGGCTATTTATTTCTTGTGCTCCTGGCTCTTGAACGGAGACAATATCCAACCTATCTCATACCCTTTTATAGTTCTGGAGAACTATAAAAGATAATAGCAGCTGATATTAATCTTTATTAGGCAACAATGAGAAAAGGGTGTTATTTTCAGAAATCAGGGAACCCCAGGAAGGGTTCCAGGTACATTGAGAAGAATATTTTGGCCAATATGCAATGTTTCTAATTCTCTCTTCTCAAAGTATACCATCTGTTTTAAATCTGAAACATTTCACTGTTACAACATGCCATGTGTCAAATCTGAAATAGGTTGTCTTCACCATTCCTGATGCATTTTTAAGGTGAGTTTGTCCCATTTTGAGCTCAAAACCCTTTTTTCATACTTGAGGTGTTTCTAGCTTGAAATTCTTTCAGAATAATCAAAATAGGTCATTTGGAACTTAAAACAATTGTTGTGAAGTTGTTTTCAACTCAAAATTGAACTTTTCAAATTTGTAACATTTTAAGTTTTTGCACATATCTATTTTGCCTAGTGAGTGGTTTAATTTGTGATTAGTAGTTATTGCTACTTGCAATATAGAAATAAACCTCCATTTGGTTATCAATGACAGACACTCACAGATACAGAATTGTATTATACACATTAGAAAACTACAACATTACGTTACTTTTTGACATAATCGCCATTCAAATTGAGGCACTTGTCATAACGTCTTACAAGGTTTGAAATTGCTTCTGCAAAAAAATCTCCCACCTGGGAATGAAGCCACCCTGTAACAGCATTGTGAAACGCATTGTCATCATTGAAGTGGTGTGATGCAAGCCACTGTTTCATTTAAAAAACTGGTTTATTTTCAATTGATTTAGTAGACAAGTCAACTGCAACACAACCTTCTCCTTCTACTCCTCACTTCCTACTGAACTACTCGAACAGTGCCATAGGATGGGCATCGCTATCCCCACCTATTTCTTGCACATGTTCAAATGAAGGTTTATTTCTGAATTGCCCTCGTATTACTTATGTATGCTGTTCTGCATATTACAGCTTCCTGTTTTAATCAATATAGTAATTCTGAGTTTAGAATCTCAGAATTCCCAAATTATGTAATAATTGGGAAAGGGGCATTGACTTAAAAACAAATTGTTTGTGCTGGTTTTAAAACAAGAAGTTATAGTGTATAAGGACAGCAGTTTTCTAGAATCGATAGAATTCAGCCTAAATTGAACTGTTTAACACCACAAAAAGATCAGGCAGGTTTATCTGCTTGGTATTTCTTATGGACAAACTGTTAAGCATAAAAACATTGCCTGCTTTTCATATTTAAATAATAAAAATGGCTAGTTGTCATTTTTAAATGGGTAAAATAAATTAATGCATTCATTTTTAAAACTGCTATTGTGGATCTATTGAAAATCTATCAAGTCAATAATTTTGCTCAAACATCCTTAGTCCACTAATCAGTTGAAAATGCACTTGATCAGTTGAAAATGCACTTGTGGGAAAAGGCTAAGATGAAAATCAAGTAATCTGGTACAATGTTCTTGATCAATTGATAGCCCTGCTAAATACTTCTTAGTTTCCAACTACTGCAAATCTTCCTTCAAGAATCAAAATTAAACTATGGCATAGTTGAAATTTAAATTAACTACTGAATAAAGGGCAGACATCCTCTTATGTATAATTTTTAAGCTAAGATGAAATAATAGATAACTCCATGGAAAGTAGTAGGATATAATATGAGTTGAGTTGAATTTCAATTTGCACCGCAATGAGAATGATGTAATCTTGATAGGAAAGCCTTCAAATTTGATGGTGATAAAGACAATATCACTATGCGTATTGAGCAAATTTCAGTGCAAGATTTTCAAGCTGCAAAGTCTCTTTCCTGCCATTAAAAACACCTAACTTTAGTTTATCATATTAACCTTCAGTGGGTCTACTTGAACAATTGGCTTGGCTCCTGATCAGCAAAGCTCATAGGACACTGCTGAGGAATAGCATCATTTCCCACACTCCTTCTTAGTGCTACTGTCTTCTGTATCAACTGATCATTTCTGAATGTTTGGGGGATTCTTATGATTACTGCTGAATGTGATACAGGGGACGAAAGAGAAAAATACTATTTCAAAAAGATGCATTCCACTTCTGTCAGTCTTAATTTTATTGTGATATGAGATATAACAGAATAAGAGAATAACAGAGTTGGAAGGGACCTTGGAGGTCTTCTATCCAATCCCCTGCTCAAGCAGGAGATCCTATACCATTCCAGAAAAAATGGTTGTCCACTCTCTTCTTATGAAGTTCTTTTAATTCATTCATTCATTTATTCCCAACTATTTATTGCAAGGATAATAGATTTCTCAATGTGGTCCCAGTGCAAGGTTTTATTTTAGTTTGCTCTGGGCCAAACCTTGATGGCTTTTATCGGCAGCTTCATCAGCTACACACACAAAGCATTCTGGGTAATCTTCTTCCACATTTCTACATAAACAACTTTTTTCTTTCCCCAAACTCTTGGAATAAGGTTGTAGGTGATCCCTAATTATCTTCCTTTTTGCCAAGTCGAAATTCTGGTGGTAAAAAAGCAAAAAGCAAAAAGATTGTCTCATCTTGAGCTGTTTCCAACCCTATAGCCATATATATATAAAAAATCTCACCAGCCTTTCTACTCCAAATGACACAGAAAGAAGGAAAGTAAAATGAACAGAGTAGGGGAGGGGGGAAGCCAAACAGCCTGATGCTTAGCATCCTAGCTGATAGGTGCTGAAGAGAGAAGGAAAAGTGATAACACTCTTGTCATTTCCACCCTTGCTCATTTTGTCTCCTCTCCTGAAGGGGAGCTGCAATGCCATCAAGCTAGCAATTCATTTTCAGGATTTGAAACTCAGAAAACTGAAGGAGAGGTGAGGCAATGCCCCCCCTGCAGTATAAAAATTGGGCCACGTGGAAAGGAAAGGAAAGGAAAGGAAAGGAAAGGAAAGGAAAGGAAGGAAGGAAGGAAGGAAGGAAGGAAGGAAGGAAGGAAGAAAGAAAGAAAGAAAGAAAGAAAGAAAGAAAGAAAGAAAGAAAGAAAGAAAGAAAGAAAGAAAGAAAGAAAGAAAGAAAGAAAGAAAGAAAGAAAGAAAGAAAGAAAGAAAGAGCCTTTCAATGACTTCAATTAAACTGCAGAAGAGCCAGAAATAAATCAAATGAAATCAAATCAGTTGCTCAATGCTGCTGTTGTAGTACAACAGATGAGGTCCAAACTCTTTTACTGTGGTTCAGAATTCTTCTGTGAAGCTAAGCAGTAGACAACCAGTTAGTATTTGGCTGGGAGACCATCAAAAAACCCTGTAAGTTAGATTTGAGAATTGAATATATAAAAGAAATAAAATCTTTTCATCCCCACCTGGTAGATAGATAGATAGATAGACAGATAGATAGAGATAGATAGATAGATAGATAGATAGATAGATAGATAGATAGATAGATAGATAGATAGATAGATAGATAGATAGATAGATAGATAGATAGATAGATAGATAGATAGATAGATAGATAGATAGATAGAGACAGACAGACAGACAGACAGACAGACAGACAGACAGAGATAGGTAAGTAGGTAAGTATAGGTAGTATAGATGAGATAGGTAAATAGGAAGGCAGGAAGGAAGGTAGGAAGGAAATAACGAAAAGTTGTCTCCCGTCCTCACCTCTCTGGCCATATATGAACAGCTGTTATAGAAGGGACAGTGGTGGGATTCAGCCAGTTCGCACCAGTTCGGCAGAACCGGTAGCTAATTTTTTGTTGCCAAGGCCCAGAATGGACTTCCGGAAGTGGCATCCACACAGGGAACCGGTTGTTCACATATTTGAATCCCACTACTGAAAAGGGATCAACATTTCTGAGAATGTACAGTTCCTCTGGCTTCAATGCTAAAATAAATCTCTCTTAGCTGTGATACTGGGAGGATTAAATGACAACATTTTGGCCTCTAGTTCCTTTTTTACCAGTGTTGTAAATGGCAACATTGATCCTCTGTGCATAGGGGGGTGGTTGACTGCCTTGAACCTAGAAGCTAAAAGGTGAGTGAGGAAACGGGACAGGTTGTTCTTATAGAAAATGTATGAAATTGACTAGAAATTGAGTAAAAGGATAAGGATGCATCTTGTTAGCAGAAGTTTTTGCATTTTTTCCATAACACAGTTCACTTGCAGAGGGAAGCTGACTAAAGCTTGCTTTTCAACCAAAGCTGGAATGTCTGATAAAGAAAAAACTTATAAATAAGTGGAGTTCCAGAAAAAAAAAGTCTAATTCAGCTGTAGAAATATAACATATTCATGGTAATGGGCTGTACCAAGCAGGATGTACATGGGAGAGCCTTACCTTTGACAGCTGCCGGAACCAAAATTAACTTCTCGCAAGCATAAATTCACTGTTCACTTTAACAAGCTTTAATAAGAAGAAGATAGCAGGATACAAAAAATCCAGCACATTAATTATTTTCAATTTAAAATCTATATTTCTATGTATAAAATAGGGCAAGATTTTCCTGGATCTTTTTCTCACAGCCTTTCAGGGCACCAGAGAGGAGAGAGGAAGAATCAGCAAATATAGGTAGTTTATTCAAATTGCTTGAATTGTTATTAGCCTGAAAATAGATTATTAACCCTTAAATTATACCAGAAATGCCTTAAATTAACTGGCACATCAAAAAAATAACACATATTAAGTTCCCTCACTGATCTTCATGAGACACTCTAATTTTTCTGGAGATGTCCTTGGACTGATTTGTTTATTAATTTGTGTTTATTGGAAGTATTCTGGTATATGCTTAATCTTAATTACCATTTGAATGCCAGCATTTTAAACATGTTTATGACAATGTCTAATTGTTGCCACTGTAGACACTTCCAACTGAACTTAGATTTTTGAGTGCGTTCGCGTACATTTAATTTTTATCAACTTGTGAACACGTAACCATGGAAAGATGAGTTCTATTATAGCTTTGTGCATGATTCAGTGACTGGTACTCCATGGCTAAAAATATTTTTCTTTATGTGAGTCAGTCTGAGTATATATGCAAAAAAAGTAGTTCTTGGCTGTTCTGGCTGTTAAACAAAGATTTTTCACCACAGAAGCAGTTTCCCTGTGGCACGCATTCGGTTTTGTATTCCACCTATATTGGAGATTATAATACTGTTGTAAGCAGTGGTGGGATTCAGCTGGTTTGCACTGGTTCAGAAGAACCGGTAGCTAAATTTACCTGAATTCGGAGAACCGGCTGGCTTCTGGAAGTCCAGTCTAGGCCTCGGAGGCCTCCCAGGCCTAGAACGGCCCACCAGAAGTGCATGGATACCACTTCTGGAAGTCTGTTCTAGGCATCGGAGGCACAGGCCTGCATCACATAATAGAACCGGTTGTTCAGATATTTGAATCCCACCACTGGTTGTAAGCATTTATTTTCCTCCTCTTACCAGTCAACATGTAGCAGAGATATACTGCTCCTCTTAGCATGATGATAATGGCAGGTTTGGTGAATGGGATCTTACTAGACACATCCTGTGAAATAAATGAAACCACTGATACCCAAAAAAGTATGTGGTTTAGAATGTGGTTGGCAGTGGTGGGATTCAAATATGTGAACAACCAGTTCTCTGTGTGGATGCTGCTTCCGGAAGTCCATTCTGGGCCTGGGCAACAAAAAATTAGCTACCGGTTCTGCCGAAGTGGTGCGAACTGGCTGAATCCCACCACTGGTGGTTGGCCTAGCCCTATCTAATCATGCTTAGGTATAGAATCTTAAAACAGAAGGGTCATTATGTGGAAAAATGGGGGATTGGGCTCAGAAAGCAACAGGAAATTCTGCAAAGAAAGTGCCATCATTCAGGTTTCAGCCAGCTGCTTGCCATGGATATGGCAGAAGATCCTGGACAAAGAAATCCTGACAGATGTTCTGGCAATCCTTCACTGATTCCAAAACCTTGCCTAATTGCAGAAGGAGAAGAAAATATTTCCATTCTTATATCTTCTTAATATTTGTTTTTCCCCTTAATACATGTCTTTCCTTTGAAACCCTTGGGAAGTAACTGATCAGTTGCAGAAGTGGCATAGTTTAATAGCCAAATTTGGGAGCATGAATGGTGCCCAGAAGGATAGTAGATCCTTTCCATTTCCCTTTCAGACTTTTTGAAAACTTTTTGTGGTGGCCAAAAGGAACATCTTGAGGTTGATTCCCTTCCTCCAAGGATTGACCTCCCTTCTTTCAGCAGGAAAATATGAAAACCAAGATTTGAGACTCTGAAATCTCTTTTTATGAACTGTATTTTTTTTCCTGCTATACAAGTTATTTCCAACATATTGCATACTTTTTCCATTACCTTCATTAAAATGTTTGTTTATTAGTATGAATTTGGTATTAATATCATCATGACATAAAGTATCATTCAGTGACTAAATCAGCCAAAGATAAAGATATGTATATATGTCTAGATGTTTGTAGGGTAGAGTGCTATAGTTTTTACAGAATACCGAATGTAATCCATTTTGCACAAAAAGTGGAATCCCAAAGATGCTTTTTCATGAGGCCACTGGACGTTCTTGTTTTCCTTTGAAGATGTTTCACTTCTCATACAAGAAGCTTCTTCAGCTTCTTAAGAAGGCACAGAAGGAGTTGTAATCTATCACATGTTCCTGACATACTCAGGCATGCATTTGTTGATTCAAATTTCATGTTCTAGGGTAACATTTCTATATATTTAGCATGCATCGCAACCCAGTGTTTTATATCATCTATAAAAGTCAACAAGAGTAGCACAAAATGCTATCTTACACTTGCACTTGAACCTCTGGTCTAGCCTCTTGAATTGTAGAAATTCTTTATCCTCATGGAAATATATGAAATATATGATACCATATATTTTCTTTGAATTTCTGATTCCTCCTTTCACTGCATTCACTGCATTCTCAACATTAATATATAATTATCATGGTCACAGAAGCACTTCAATTTACAAGATGGCAATGAAAAGTGTGTTATAAATTACCCACCATGGGTCTGCTATGTAACTTGAATAATTGAGATGGCTCTTACTACACAATTCAGGGGAGGTGCTGAAGCATCTATAGATGCTTGTATTGTATTCTCATGGTATTATTCTGCATACAATGAATAGTGTTCAATATCAGCAGCAGAAAAGAGCAGATTGCCATAGATTGAACCATAAAGAGAAGTTTTGAAGTTTTTCCTCAGCTGATCACTACAAAGACTGTGAGCAAGAAATGAGCTATTAAGTTACAGAAAGAATGTTTTAAAAAGTTTTCAAAAAATCATATTAAAAGCATTTCTGCAGAGAGAAAGTTTGTTAATCCCCCTTTTAATTTCAACATATTAATCCCATTGGAAAATAATGGTTAGAAAAATACTTACCTTTGCATAAATACCTATAACTTTAGTTCTAATTTCCTGTAAAAATATATCAGAATTTTATGCGGAAATTGCACATACATATTTCCATGGTGCATGAACAGCAGCATAGCATTAAAGTGCTGGGAATGTGTGTTTCATACTAACATGAATCTTGAGAACATTCTCTAAACACAAGATTGTATTAGGGCTCCAAACTGGCCTTTTGGAAAATAACCCACTTTTTTCTCTGAGGCACAATCTAAAGCAAGAAAAAGCCTCAGATTAATTAGCATAATTGAAACATAAATGGTTGCATTCAATTCACCTACCTTCTTCAAAAGAAGGCAGCCCAATTTCAAAGAAATAGATACAGGGGTTTAGGACCTGGGCCCCTTTTAAATTCTTTTTGTTGTTGTTTAGAGCAGTGCCTGTAAATGGTTGTCTTTGAAGAGAAGTACATGACATTTGCAGTCATTGTTGCTCCTAATGTGGGAATAAATCCTACCAGATAGATTGAGGAAGGCTATAAAAAAAGAGATTTATAAAGAGGACAGGGTGCTACAAAATTCCCTGACATTCACAGTCCTGTGTCAGTCTGGATTATATCACAGGGAAACCTCACTTGTTAGAGTCACAGAATAGAATAAGTCTGAAACAGACTAGTTTGATATGTTATTTGATGTTCAGTAGAATCCAGTTCCCCATTTCTATCCTTAAAAAAAAAAAATCAAAGCATTTTATACAATCTCAGTGTTATATTAGTATTTGTTATAAAGGTCAGAGAGAAATGTGGGCTTCCTCTGGAAGCACCAGCCAAAATTCAGATAACACTTGATCCTCATGTCCTTAAATCAGGGGTCTCCAATCTTGGCAACTTTAAGACTTGTGGACTTCAACTGCCAGAATTCCTCAGCCAAACATGCTGGCTGAGGAATTCTGGGAGTTGAAGTCCACAAGTCTTAAAGTTGTCAAGTTTGGAGACCTCTGCATTAAAAACCTAGGGGAAGAATTGCTGGAATGAGTGGCTCACTTACAGATAAAGTTCTCCTTCAGCCCAGAAGCCTTGTTAGATGCTTCATTGAAGAATTATTGGAAAGCAAGTAGGTTGGGAGGTTATTTGAACAGACATTGGGGGGGAAAAAACATGATAAATCTGATGAACCCTGGCACTTGAAGGGTATAAGATGTTATACAATTGCATCTGCAGAATTGTATCTCATTAATCTATTTGGGCTAATATGAGGAATACTAGGCAAGATGTTACACTCACAGTGAACATTTATATATGTTTTTCCTATTTTTCAAAAAAAATATTGCATGCAAATTTGCTCCCCAGTGTGTCAGAACATGTAGTTGATGCAATTATTTAGAGCAATTTTCTATTGTTTCTTTCAAAACTATGGGAGAGTGTTTAAAGTTGTAAGAAAAATATATAGGTGAAAGAAAGAAAGAAAGAAAGAAAGAAAGAAAGAAAGAAAGAAAGAAAGAAAGAAAGAAAGAAAGAAAGAAAGAAAGAAAGAAAGAAACAAAGAAAGAAAGAAAGAAAGAAAGAAAGAGAAGGAAAATGCATTTCTACTCCTTCAAAAAGCAAAATATCCGACAATTAGTTACATATTCATGCAAGTTAATCACCTGTGAATATTTTTTTAAAAAAACTATTGCTTGGATATCAAATTTAGAAAAGTATCATTTGTAGAATAACTACAACCATAAAATGTAAATAAAAAACTTACAGAAAATGGAAATGCATTTTCAATAACAAAGGCTGCTTTGCGTTGCATAACCCACATTTTATTTCCTTGGCATCTTCTTTCAAGCTCTTGTAACCGGACCCAAAAAATGATGTGACTGCCATCACAAAGAGTGGAGAGTTCCGCAATTGTGCAAATTCCCAGGTATCTCTGCTTACTGTATGAAATAAAAGAAAGAGAAACTTTAACTACATACAAAAAAATAATCGATGAGAGGAAAAAAGAATGAAACAAAAGAAAAGTTGAATTACGATAGGAGGCACCAACAAAAAGAGGTTTATCATTTGTTTGCATATGTTTAGGCATCTCAGTGTGGTACAATGTACTGTAGATTTTGACTGAATTTTTGGTATGGTGTGATTTTCACTGGTTAGGGGTTTTTAATTGCTCTCTCTCTCACACACACACACACATATATATGTGGAAGGTCTGTGTCTGTCTCTGTCTGTCTGTCTGTCTGTCTGTCTGTCTCTATCTATCTATCTATCTATCTATCTATCTATCTATCTATCTATCTATCTATCTATCTATCTATCTATCTATCTATCTATCTATCTATCTATCTATCTATCATATGCATGGACATATAAAATCCATTTTTATATTTATATATATACAGACAGACAGACAGACACACCTTCCACTCAATTATGTTATCTTTTGGCGGGTAAGGGAGAGAGACAAGAGCATGGTATTCCTAGGCGCAGCGAACTCAAATGTGCAGGCTGAGCACACAGAGGCTATAGATTTCTACATGAATTTGACATTGATTTCTAGGATAAACAAGTGGGTTAAAGTCTTTACTTGCCCAAAGCAAGATCATAATATTCTACATTTCAAAGTGTCTAAGTACCTTTAAAGTGAGGACTACAGAGTCCCGCAAGGCACGAAATGGATAAAGCCTTCTTTTATAAATATTTTGCTCACCTTTGTTTTAAAAGGAACTTGAGGTTTATTGAGTGAAAAGCTTCATTCCCATAGTAACCGGTGCAGGGCTGATATTGATCCACGGCGTCGAAAGCAAAGCTCACTGACAAGAATAAAGAGTGACTATATCTCATCCACAGAGGTATTCTTCTTTCTCAAGTTCTTGTAGGTTGCTAACATGCTACAAACACAACACACAAGGCACTGTGGAGGTTCTTGCTTTTATTTACTATTAACCAAACACACAAGGAGGTGGGTCAGTGATGCTTCTCAAGTGCTCAGGATGTGGGAAGTTTGTAAAGCCTTCTTTGATAAATTCATCTACCCAGACAAAGGGGGAAACAACCGTCAAGTGCCTCTGCATTTGCTGGAGTTGAGAAGCCATTGCTGTTGCAAAGAAGCCTGTTAGCCTCAAGAAGGATTTTTTTTGACAGAACACATTTCATGCCACGGAACCATATGGTTTCTGTCTCATGTTCTCCAATACAGCACCTACAACCAGCAGTCAGGTTCCATGGGAAGTAGCTATGAGGCAAAAAAAGAATGTTGCAAGTCCCAGCTGCCTTTTACTCCTGAACTGCCCATTGGCTAAGCTTAGCAATGTGATGACTAAAAGTGCCAGCGCATTAAATGGCCTGGGTTCATCTTGCTTTCAAGAAAACCTGGCAATCAGAAATTTAGCAAATGATATTTTTTTCCCCTTTCTTTCTGTCCCTGCCAGAAAATTGGGGAGAGAGGGAACTGAACTGCTTAAATTCTTTATGCCGGGGTGCTGTTGAATGAAAAGAAATGGCAATCAATTAATCAGAATAGAGCTGGAAGGGACCTTGGAGGTCTTCTAATCCAACCCCCTGCTCAAGCAGGAGACCCTATACCTATTTCAGACAGATGGCTGTCCAGTCTCTTCTTAAAAAACTCCAGTGATGAAGCACCCACAACTTCCGAAGGCAAAGCTGTTCCACTGGTTAATTGTCCTCTCTGTTAGGAAGTTTCTCCTTAATTCCAGATTGCTTCTCTCCTTGATTAGTTTCCATCCATTGTTTCTTGTCTTGCCTTCTGGGGCTTTGGAAAATAAGTTGACCCCCCCCCCTCTTCTTTGTGGCAGCCCCTCAAATAGGCTGTGGCAGCACAAAGCCTGCCACAAAGGGCAAGAATGAGACAGAACCAAAGGCGAACTGTTAATTCCACCCCCAATACAGATAATTCTATTCCTGAAAGTTTGCTGTAGGAAGAGAAAAAAAATCGCATTCTGAAGAGAAAAAATGAAACAATGCTGTGTTCCATGATTGTTTTGGAACACAGGGGGTTATCATATTTATTTATGAAAGGTAAAGTTCTTCTGAGCCGGAAGTGAAGTGAAGAATGTGAGAAAGAGAAAAGAAAGCTCACCCAGGCAGAGAGAATGAGTAAATCAGAAACTTTTCAGTCATAGCACTTTTGAGGTGTGTTCACCTCAGATAGTCCTCAACTTACAACCACAATTGGGGCCAGAATTTCATTTGCAAATTGTTATGGTCATATGTTGACATATCACGTGTCCAGATTTGATTTTAACAACTGTTTTTCCGATGGTTGTTAAGTGAGGAATCACAGCTAAATGAGTGACCACAGTTGTTAAGGAAATACATGGTTGTTAAGTGAATCCATTCTTCTGAATGGGTGCTTTTTTTTTGCTGGAAACTGGCAAAAACATCAGAAATGGCAGTCCTGTGACTACGGGATGCTGCAACTGGTTTTAAATACGAGCCAGTTGTCAAGCACCTGAAATGTGAACATGTGACTGCATGTGGGTGGATGAGCAGCAGTCGTAACTTTGAGGACAGGTAAGTAGTCATTTTGAAATCCACTGTAACTTTGAACAGTCCTTAAATGACTGGTCATAAATTGAGGACTAATTCTTGTACTTAATTCCATTTTAAGCTTGATATACATTTTGAAAATAAAATCTGCTCAAGATTTGCATTTTTATTTCTGAATGTATATATTTTTTCCCTCAGCATACGTGTAACTAAGGCTACTTTTTCCTTTAAATCTGAGTATATTCACACACACACACACATTTTTAAAGGACTTATGCATTTGTTTTTCAAGTTTATGTTACAGACGTTATGGCCTTATATTCTAAAAACATCCTTTCCAAATCTGGTAGCCTTCAAATATGTTGGGAATACTGGAATTGTGGTAAAACATCTGGTAAACAGTATAGTGGAGCAGGCTCCTGTCAGCTGATTAGGGACGTTATGAAGCTTTTCGTGGGTAACAATAAATAAGATATTATATTATTTTGAAACATCTTGTGAACTGAGAATATTGATAAAGATAAAGATAAATAACCTTTATTGTCATTTTTATATTGTGGGCACAATGGCACACATAAAAAATGAAATTTAGTTGCCCGCTCTCAAAGTGAAACATATACATGACACACACCTAAACATACTATGTACAACATATATATAGACCCACATCCCTACATATACATAGCAAATAAACATTAAATACTGTCCATCTTGAATATATAACGCAAGGAGGAAGTTTGAGAGTTCGCAAGGTTAATGCTGTATGGAATGAAACTATGGCTGAATCTGGATGTTCTGCTACGGATACCACGAAGCCTCCTCCCAGAAGGTAACAAAGAAAACAGGTCGTGAAGAGGATGTGTAGTGTCCCAGAAAATCTTGCGGGCCCTGCTCAAGCAACGCTCTGTGCTATGTCCTGGATGGTAGGGAGGGAACTGCCAATGATCTTTTCGGCCATCCTCACCACTCTCTGCACCGCCTTCCTGTCTGAAGCAGTGATGCCTCCAAACCAGACTGTGATGCTGTATGACAGGATGCTCTCGATTGTCCCCCTGTAGAAAGTGTCAGGACAGGGAAAGGAAGATGTGCTTTTCTCATGCGGCGCAGAAAATGCAGGCGCTGCTGTGCCCCTTCACCAGTTTCTCACTTTTTAGCACCAAGTCCCTACTCGTTAGCTGCACACCCAGGAATTGATGCTGGTAACCATCTCCACAGGTGAATCATTAATGCACAGAGAAGTGTGGCTGTGCCTGCCTTTTCTGAAATCAACAATGATCTCTTTGGTTTTTCTTGTATTTAAAACTAGGCTGTTTTCCTTACACCAGTTCACCAACCCCTCAACCTCCTTGCAGTAAGCTTCCACCTTGTCATCCTGAATAAGGCCCACTACTGTTGTATCATCTGCGAACTTCACAATATGGTTGGTGGCAAACCTAGCACAGCTGTCATGGGTCAACAGGGTGAACAGCAGCGGACTTAAGACGCAGCCCTGAGGAGAACCTGTGCTCAAGAAAATGGTATTTGAGGTATTTGTTCCAACTCGCACATATTGGGGCCTGTTGGTAAGAAAATCCAGAATCCAGTTGCACAAAGGAGTGTTTAAGCCTAAAAGGCCCAGTTTGTCTACTAGATGCTGGGGAATGATTGTGTTAAACGCCAAACTGAAGTCGACAAACAGCAAACGCACATGAGTATTTCTTTCCTCCAAGTGCTTCAGGCTCAGATGGAGAACGGAAGAAATAGCATCCTCCGTAGAGCGATTTGGTCGGTAGGCAAACTGAAGCGGGTCAAATGCTGGCGGGAGGCTAGATACAATAGTGTCTTTTATCAGCTTCTCAAAGCATTTCATGATGGTGGATGTCAGTGCAACCGGACGGTAATCATTGAGGCCTGTAATTGTGGACTTTTTTGGCACTGGCAAGATGATGGCCATCTTAAAACACGATGGGACCACTGCCTGCTGCAATGAGAGGTTGAAAATATCAGTGAGAACACAAGCCAGCTCCTCTGCGCATTCCCTGAGGACACGTCCAGGGATGTTATCTGGGCCTGCTGCTTTCCGAATGTTAACTGTCTGCAGTGTTTTCCGGACAGAGGTGACATCAAAGCTAGGCACTTGCTCATCAGGATGGGGCACAGCTTTCCTAGCAGGAGTACTATTTGATGCCTCAAATCTACCAAAGAATGGTGAAAGGCAGGGCTTAGCTGACTTGGGTTCTCACTGGATTAGTTTAAATCAACTCCACTCCCAGTCAATCCCAGTTAGCTCAGAGTAAGTACACATGCCCCTCAGTTCAGCTAGCAAAAACAAAAAACAAAAGAAATTTAATGTGTGTGTGTGTGTGTATTACTGCACTTTTCAGAGCTAATGGAAACAACACTATGGGTAATGAGCATGTGCAGATCCCAAAGTGAGTGGCCTTTGGTTATTCCGGCTTAAACCCTCTTATGTAAAGAAATAGCAGAATACAGTTAGTCCTCGACTTATAACCACAATAGAGCCCAAATTTTCTGTTGCTAAGTAAAACAGTTGTTTAGTGAGTTTTGCTCAATTTTACAACCTTACTATAGAATAGAATAGAATAGAATAGAATAGAATAGAATAGAATAGAATAGAGTAGAGTAGAGTAGAGTAGAGTAGAGTAGAGTAGAGTAGAGTAGAGTAGAACAATAACTTTATTGTCACTTTGAATGTACACTAATTGGCATACATTAAAATGAAATTTCATTTCATACAGCTCTCAAAGGGTCACCACCACCAATATACACTACATAAATATGACAAAAATAAATAAATATAGAATTGTGCATATACCCACATGCATTATATCAGGGGTCCTCAACCTCGGCAACTTTAAGACTTTAAGACTTGTGGACTTCAACTCCCAGAAAGCTGGCTGAGGAATTCTGGGAGTTGAAGTCCACAAGTCTTAAAGTTGATGAGGTTGAGGACCCCTGTATTATATGACACAGAGAAACAACACAGTCTAGTTTGGATTATGTATACATGTACACGGCGAGAAAATGAATCTTGCGAGTTTACCAGACGGATGGCATAGGGAACAAACCTGTTACAGAATCGGGTAGTCCTGCCAGAAATACTTCAAAACCTCCTCCCAGAGGGGAGCAACAGAAACAGACCGTAAAGTGGGTGTGTGTGTGTGTACTTGCCACAGATGCTAAGTGAATCACTGCAGTTGATAAGTTAATAACATGGCTGTTAAGTGAATCCGGCTTCCCCCATTGACTTTGCTTGTCAGAAGGGCCCAAAACGTGATCACATGACTCCGGGACATTGAAACCGTTATAAATATGAATCAGTTGCCCAGCATCTGAATTTTGATCATGTAATCACGGGGATGCTATAATGTTTGTAAGTGTGAAAAATGGTCATTAGTCACTTTTTTTCAGTGCCATTGTAACTTTGAACGGTCTCTAAACAAACTGTTGTAAGTCGAAGACTACCTGCAGAGATAAAAAATGAGCCACCAGTGCAGTGTGATGGAAGGGGATGATGCATCTCACAGTCATACTAGTTTGAGATACGCATTCTCAGTCTGAATTCCTCAGACCTCTCTCTCTATTCCTGCAGAGAAGGGCAGAGATAAGAAAAGGTGGCAATATATTATTTTAAACAAAGAATTTTGTGGCACCTGGTTTTTTTTTTCTCTTCCATTCAATTGTGTCTGATTCTTGGAGATGGCCTGGACAATTCCCCAAAGTTTTCTTAGCATGGTTTTTCAGAAGTGGTTTGTCGTTGCTGTTTTCATAGGGCAAAGAAAGAGCGACTGGCAAGAGATCATGCAGCTGACTTTGGGACTAAGGTGGGTCTAGAAACCATAGTCTCTCAGTTTCCAGCCTGATGCTCTAACTACTCTACCAAACGTTGTGAATTTTGAACTATAGAGAGAATGGCCTTGAGGTCTTCTCTTGCAAAGCTCTTTAGACTGTTCCTTGAGATTACCTGACCAGAAATCTGCATTTTGAACTCTTTCTAAAAGAGTTAGGTATATAAAAAAATCAAGTTTAACATCTTTCCTGTGTTGGGTTTACTGTTTTTCGAACCACACAGTAGTGGTGAGAAGGCTTGTGAGGGCATTTTTGGCAGGAAGTTCAACTGGTGTAGAACATGCTTTCAGTCTCCAGCACAATTAGGTGATTTCCAGAATTCACAGCTTTATAAAAATGAAGAAAAGGGAGTTAAACAAGGGAAAGAGATCTTCCAGAGCATAATGTCACATAATAAATAATGTTTTTCCCTCTTCAAGTTAGCTATTTTAACAAGGTTTTGCATACTTCTAGGCAAATAATAATAATATTTTTCTCTTCTTTCTTGGCAAAGAACTTTAAATTGTGTGTGCATTTATGTGTGCTATTTTTTTTTGATCCCCAGACAAGACTGATAGATAAGTGAGCCAAAATTTAATAACTCCCCAAATCATTTTTCTCTAATCCTTTTGGTACATGTTTAATGTTTCATCCTCCCACTCCAATTACCCTGCCTGCATTATGTCTTTCACTCCACGCTTGAAAAAGTTGTTAAAATAGAACACTTCTTTCAGAATCTCACAGCTCCATTATGCAGGTCTCTACCTGCACAGGCAGCATGTTAGTCTTCTCACTTCAGATTGCCTTTGCTGAGGAAATTCTGATGCCTGCTGTGCAACTCAGCCTGAATGTTGGAATAAAATTAAGTCCGGGGTGGAGGTATTGGACAGCTATTGTAAACAAGGTGAAACTTCACATTTGGGGTATGGTCTTTGACCCTCCCCTTTCCTCTAAAACAACACATGATGATCTAGTATCAGTACCATGGGTTGCCAGAAATTAAACCTCAAAACTGTGATTTCAGTTTTGGAAAGGAAAACAGATTTTGTTTGGTATCTTATTGCCTGCGCTTGTTACAGATGGACATAAGTAAAACACAGACTTCCTACTTTTCTAGATGCATATACTTTTACCAAGGACTCCCCCCCCCCCGATCTATTTCTTAGGTAGCTATCAAGACTTTACCTGATCTGCACTCTTTGAAGAATCTTCTCCCACATTTTTCAGGCAAAACATCCAACATTTGAATATTTCCCCATGCAACCCCAAATATTGTTATTTGGAGAGAAATTTGTGAACAGAACTTTCAGAAACATGCTTGACTCTTTAGTTGTAAAATAAAGCAATAAATACATTGCCTGGGATTTGACTCTTTTTTCTGGGGATAAGAAGTGAATGTATAACCAATTTTTAATGTAGTTACCTTATTTTACATAGATAAAGATTGAAATCTTTCTTCACCGCATCTCATTTTTTTATGTTTGAAAAACATCTCATTGATAAACTTCTAATCTCCCAAACCTAGTTCAACATTATTGTTAAGAAACAGCTTTTCCTGGAAAATTCAATCATGTTCTTTTCTTTTGAAAATATGTATTGTATCAGTACATCAGGGGCAATCCGTAGCTTCTCCCAATTCCTTAGAAATTATCTCACTTTATTTCCACACATTTCCCACCCAACTGCTGAAGAAAATCGAGGCAAATGATTTGTCTTGCAATAAAATAATTATGTAATGGGATCCAATGAAAGATGAGAAAAGTCACATTTTTGTGAATGGGGGCTGGGGGCTGTTTCATTCAGGCTACTGCCCCTAGACTTCCAAAAGTCCCATGGCGAAAATTGAAATTTGGCTAGAGCTAAGAGAAGCAACCAAAAGCTGGAAGGAAGGAAGGAAATAACTAAGAGGCTTGTTCTGTCATAAGAAAAGCCATGCTACTTTATGAAATTTTCATTCTCCCTTTTGCTGCTGAAGTTATTCTACTTTTTCATTTTCTACCATTTTGCTGCTGAAAATTACTCTACTTTTGCTCCTCTATTCTAAAGGCGTAAAGATCCTTCAACTAAATGTATCTTGATGCATGTAAAATTGTATGCACCTGTAAAAAACAGTTTCATTGTTTCCATTCTACTGTTGTGTTTTTCTTTATCTCTTTCCTTCTGTTGTTTCTATTTCTTTGGGATTTTTTTCCCTGTCAATTCATTTTACTGATGGTTCAGTTTTTCTTTCTCACATTTTGAAATTGGTGACTGAAAGGACAAATTCAGAGGTAGCTAAACCTTACCAATATTTTCTAAGCTGGTATGGTCAGATTTTTCATGTTCTTTATAGGCTCCCATTTAAAAAAAAACAACAACTAAAATTGGAGTATGCTATACTGGTCCTCAATAAATTGGATCCTGCTTGTCCAACTTCCAATTCTGTTTTTATAATATATTTTTCCTACCTTCAGTCCAATGAAATGAGAAAAAATATTGACGGAGATAAATTGCAAATTACACAGATATTTGGTTCATTCACAGGGGGAATTTTTTTACCCTTTCTGTCCACAGTGTCGAAGTATTTTTTGCAGTTGTTATGGACCAATCTACCTTAATATACATTCCTTCAGATAGGCTATTTTATTTCAAGTGCCCTAGCTGTTATATCTAACATATTTGAGGTGCACTCAGATTTGAAGGAATGAGAATAACCACTAATATTGGGCAGACAGATGATTATCAGTACTAGGGCCAAAACATAAACATCTCTCATCAAAGCTATTCACTAGGCATATTTTAAAGATATATTTCTTTTTCAAAAATCCACTTATTTCCATGTCTACTTATAAGTAAGCCCATTGGATGGGAGATAAGTATCAACAGGACTTCGCTATTTGCGTGCAGTACACTGAAAAGACCAATATATATTGCAAAAAATTAACACTTTATTAATTATTTGGCAATGACATATCTTTTTAGGAAGGAAATTCATCAACATGTTGACCTCACTAAACCACTTTTAACAGGGACATAGTGAAAAACATAGTTATCTCAAACATTTGCTCTGATAGATGTTAAATAATTATATTGGTGAAATACCAATCAAGTAATAAGCAAAGTACAATAAAGATCAGAAGATTTTAAAGTCTGGATAAGGAAAACCATTTTTGTAAGATATGGTAATTTGATTTATGCATTTCTCCCACAGTTGTCCAGGCTATATATTACAAAATTTTAGGATTGTCTATTTAAATTTCCTTTGCGTTCTAGAAAATAATTTCCCATATCTCATCGGTATCAACCATTTCAGGTTATTTGAAGATAACTACCTATATATAGGAGTTCTAACATTTTGTACATTTGGCCAAGTTTCATTTTAAAGGCACAAAGAAAACAGTCCCCCCCCCCTTTTCTTTGCATGCAATATTTTGATATTATTCCTTTCGGAATTCCTCCTTGAAATACAATCCGTGCATTATAAATCTTCAGGCAGGAGCCATTAGTCCAAAATGATCTCCAAATTTCATATCAGGTCTGTGTGTGAAAGCATAACTATAGGAGAAGGAATGGCAGAATCTGGGGGCAAAGTTAAAGAACAATAAGAATCCTTAGGTAGCCCCAAGCAAAGTAAGTTCAACCTCCCTTGTATTCCATTGACCCTTATCTAACTTCAAGCAGGTGCTAACTGTTAGCTGAGAAGATTCCTAGGGATGATTAGCAATAAATCAGTTTAATTGGACCTTCACATGTGGACTTGATCTTTCACACCTAACAAGAACACAATTCAGAACCAAATATGGACATTCCATAGATCTAGGTGGCTCTGACTCAATCTTCCTAGGGTTGAGCTTAGCTGAATTTTCATCCAAAATCAACAATTTCCAAGCACTGGAACAGACCCTAGATGACATCATTTGAATGTCCTCATCCTATGCCAAAGGGTATAAAAAGGAGCTGGGAGAAAAACTCTAGCCCCAAACAGGGTTATTGGATATCTGAAAAGGAAAAGGAGGATACACTAATTGTTTGGCATCTACAACAATTACAGTGAAAAACTCCCCCAAGTGATAGGTGGTAATTTAGTGCAGGTAACAGTGAATGTGTTGGATTAATCATCTGGTATAGCATAAAGGAGCCTTATATATTTGTAGAATATTAACATTAAACAAAAACAATCTGAGAACATTAAATCACTTTCATATATCTCAATGGTTATTGAGCAAAATTAAAATAAAATTGTGACGCCTTTTCTCAAATTTATTCTATAGTGGTTTTGCACCATGTGACATGCTTATACCTTGTTTCTGTTATGAAACATAATAAACATATATTTAGGTCTGTGTATATACCTGTGTGTATGTATAGACACATACACATGTACACCGGAAAGGGAAGTAATAGATATTGGCAGATATGAAACCCAAAGTATCGATGTTTTTGTTTAAAGGAAAGGGCAGGGATAGCAGTTCTAATGTACTTAAGAACTATTCAAAGGAGCCTTTCAACTTGCTTCAGATTTACTCTGAGTTTTTAATAAACACCCTTCATCTGCTGCTGTTGAAACGGAACCTTTTAAGCAACACATAACCTAGCTAAACCTCTTTATGTTGCTTTATTTCCTTCTTCTCACACCGGCACTATTATCACATGGTGTGTTCCACATGATAAGCCATTCATTAAAGCACACCCTACTGTTTTTTTCTTCCTCGGTACCAGCTAGAACATGATCTGTCTCTGCATGAAGACATTGGACCTCTGACCCTTTTTGCAGTTATTTTATACAAGAGTAAAAAAAAAAACAGGGTTTGCCAAGTTTGTGTAAATCTCTGATCATGTTGCCTCTGAATTCCAAGAGTTCATGTGAGTCCCCAAAAAGGGGGAGGGATGATAATATTTTTTTCCCTCTCCTCACCCCTGAAATAGATATACAAACTCTTACTGTTAAGCATTCATTAATAAACTCTTTGGCAATTTATAGTAAATTAGGTGTTCCCACTAGGCAGCGAATACAGCAAACACATGGAATGACAGCATGGTGATGCATGAAAAAAGCTGCATAATGAATGATGGTAACAAAAGTAGATCATTATTGATCCAAAGGATTTCAGAAATAGTGCTTTTATTTCATTCCAGTTTTTTGCTATCAAGGTTTCAATTTAGGTGCAGCTGCATAATATATTTTTTTTCTCCTAAAACATTTCTCTTCAGGTTAAGAATAATCATCAATCTGTCATAGGAGATCCCTGTGAAGCTTGCGTATGTTCAATAAGCATTGGCCCACTTAACTTTAAATAAAAATAGTCAAGACAATGATAAGAAAAATTCACTGACAATTTCTTTAGCCTCTATATAATTATATATTATATAATTTGCAAATGTTATACATTTAATGAAAGGATTTGTCATTGCACAGCAGGGGTCTTCAAACCTGGCCCTTTTATGACTTGTGGACTTCAACTCCCAGAATTCCTCAGCCAGGCACACTGGCTGAGGAATTCTGGGAGTTGAAGTCCACAAGTCATAAAAGGGTCAAGTTTGAAGACCCCTGTTGTACAGCTATAAACTGGTTCAAGAACATCAGAACAAAGTCCAACTTATTTCCAGTGATGGTCAGAGAGATACTTCCAAGGCTTGAAGAAATCAACTTTCATCTGGACTTGTCTCTATTATCAAAAATTGGTACTAAGCTCAGAAGCATACATTTTTTTCTATAATAGAAAAACAGGATATGACTGTTTCAAATAAATAAAAAATAAATAGAACTGCTTCTCTCTGAATATGGAGACTCCATCTAGGCTGAGGCTGACTAGCTATTAATAGATTTATGCACTGTGAATCTTTCTTTAAAGCATCTAATCTGGTGATCATTGAGACCATGAATTAATTACACACTGAGGCCGTGAGGCAACATTTGAAGATCATAGCAGTCTGATGCTGGCACATCATTCCTAATCCTTCTTTGCATCAGTACACCATAGGATAGGGATAGAAGCAGTGGTGGGATTCAGCCAGTTTGCACCAGTTTGGCAGAACCGGTAGCTAATTTTTTGTTGCTCAAGCCCAGAATGGACTTCTGGAAGCGGCATCCACACAGAGAATCAGTTGTTCACGTATTTGAATCCCACCGCTGGATAGAAGAAAGAGTTGCAAGACAGTTAAGCCTTTGGAGAAGTTATTGGCTTTCTGTGGAAACAGCACAATAAGGTTTCAGTTTCACATGGTATTAAAGGTCAAGTAATATGGATCACATTACCTACCATATCACAGCTTTCTTTGGTCCGTCCATGGTCTTCCTACAAAGATTCCCAAAGACTTATGAGAAATGACATCCATCTTGTATGGTGGGTATAAGATTGAGTAAAACTGCTCTGTAGGACCCAACCTTTACATACAAAATCAACAATGAGTCTTGAACAAAATACTATTAGTTAACTCAGAGGTTTTCAATCTTAACCCCTGTGAAATAATACTCTTCCCTTTCTGTGCGTTTATCTATTGGCTACCAAATCTGATGCCAGTTTAAACAAGCAATTGATTATTTTTAATCATATATTTTCCTAAGGCAGTCAATATCATACTTTACATTGACATACAAAGATGTGGAAAAGGAAGTTTTCTACATCCATTTGACCTAAAAGAGCTCTTATACATCCCACTCTGCACTTTTATATTCCCAGCTCTTCAGAGCTTTACAGATAGTTATTCTCTTTATTAATAAATGCTACTCTAATCAACACTGAGGGTTCCCATGCATCCCGGAAAGGAATATTGTTTCGAATGTGTTGTTACTCAGAAACACTTGGGAGAATATAAGACTCGTTCATTTTATCTCCTGGTTTTTTTTTTTACATCACCTAATATCCATTTTTATTGGCATGATCATTACGTTTGCTAAGGAATTTATTTTCTTTTATTTTTAAAAAAAGAAATCAAAATATGGAAAGAAATCAAAGAAAAAATGCAGAGAGGTTCCACAAACAATGTATTTAAATTATTTGTTAACAGCGACCCACTCTAGCAAACTCAAGGAAGCTTATAAAATCCAAAGACAATAAAACTGTTAAAAACATACAATGACACATAGACAGCTTGGGTGAAAATAATTATCATGATAACAAAGAATCACAACAGGGCCTTCATACAATTACAGGACATTCAGAAAGGAAGGTGGCCAGAGGTTTTCCATTATGAGTTATTGGAAGCTTTTCTAATAAGATGGAAATGCACCTAATATTCAACAAACTTTTCTCCTTGGGGTATGTTTGGAGTGAACTAATGTACTATACTTGTTGTGTTTCCCAATGCTCTGTTGCCCATAATTACTGCAAAGCAAAAAGATATCTTTCTACATTACATTTTAGACAAGTACATCTGTCTAAATGGATGGGCTTTTGATTGATCAGAACATTACACAATGACATGATGTAGTTCTTGAGTGAAATGTAAAATGGAGTATTGCTTCTGTTATTTTATCCAGTTTGCTTTATATGACAGGGTTTATTGTGCATTATGTTGTAGTTCATTCCTCTGCTCACAATGCCTACTGATGTGTAATTATGACTTGTCTGAACTGTAAGAAGGAGCAGTAAGAGAAAGCAAATCTGCAAGTCCACTTGATTTATGAGCCCTGATACTATATTACAGTCTTAATCTGCCTGCTTAACTTAGCTTCAGGCAAACTTACTGTATAACATGCTTATGATTAGCACTGCAGTGAGTTGTACAGTTGAATATTTGCTCTGTAGGAGCTGGGGAAGAAAGAGAGCAAAAATGAGAGAGGAAGGAAGGAAGGAAGGAAGGAAGGAAGGAAGGAAGGAAGGAAGGAAGGAAGGAAGGAAGTTTTTTGGTAAAGTTGCAATGAAGTGAAATGGCCTTGAGTCAATTGAAAAATCTGAATGCTATTTGTTCCTATTGTCAAGTACACTAATACATTAAATATTCTAAAGAGAATTTATGGAACAAATATATTGCCATCTAAGCTTTCATGAAGCTTAGCCCTCTTTGGTAACAAATGAAGGTTTATGTAGCAATAAATAAGATATTCTCTGTAATTTTAGTGCTTATTGCAGTATTATTTGCAATTTAAATGGGCATTGTAAAATCTTCCTTTTGAACAAAACATGACATTCTAAATATATTTTCTTTCATATATTCTTTCATATGATGCTTTATATTCATACTCCATACCACTGTGAGCCAACAATATCAGAGTATCTGAGATGTGTTGAATCAGATCACTTTGTGCAAGTATCTAGAAAGGTTGATTTTCTCAAGCACCCTTATTGCCTATTCTTTTTGCTGATGATCCATGTCAATTTTTGAATCATTGTCCTTGCTTTACCAGTGAATGCCTGTCACTATTTTTTACGCTTAGTGACTAAAATTCTACGAGGAAAGAGGTGCATTTTCCCAATGTAGCTTGTACCAATTAACTTTCCTTATTCTCCTTAGTACTCCTTAAGCTTCTTATTGTAAAGGTTAAATGTTGATTGCTTTCAAGCTTGACATAAGATCTGAGATCAAAAGCAAAAACATAATATGCCCTGTGCAACTTATTCTTCTTTGGAGGCTGAATTTCCACAAATATGCTTGGAAGTTGAAATCCTCAAGAAAACAATCATAATCTCTTTGATGCAGTTGGTTGTTTCCTTCCATTTTTGATAGTGGATCCTCAATCACTTATCATTTGTAACTACATAGACCAAGTGATCATACTGCATGAACTACAGCCTGAGGCAAACTTCTTATTTTCTTAAAGCAGTGATGCATATATTGTAGGATTCAGGATCTTGTCAATAATTCTTGTGAATATCCAAGAGATAAAAACACACTCACTAGTAAATTTCCAAGAAAGCTAACATTTAGGGATGCTAAATGTTATGATATGAACTTAAATCTATAAGAACTAACATTACATTATCACACTGAAAAATGAACAAATAATAATGACTTGAATAATAAATCATTCCGCATCTAAAAGAACCTTACGATGATTTCAGAAGTAGATTCAGACTGGCAGTTCTTTCAACTGGGGATAATTTTTGTAGCTCACGGTTGAAATGAGGAGTGCCTAGTTTGGGTAATGAAACATCTGCAAGAAAACGACCAAACTCGGAAAGCACCAATGGCCCCTCAAGCAGTTCTTTATGCTCCTTCCACCAAATAATGTATTATACAGTATAAGAGGCCAGGTGGTTGCAGTCAAATAGAACTGAAGGCCTGCTTGCTAAACAGCTCCCCATATAATCCCTACACTGCCAGAACAGAAGCCTAAGGACCCTCAGTTGAATCAACCTTAGGCAATTACAGTATATTTTTTCTCATTTATCTTTTGAGGGGGTGGTGGTCATAAAATGCCCAATAAGAAGAAATGATGAAGTATGAGTACATTCAAAGTCAAACAATCTCACAGAATTATTTCACTGAGATCATCGCAAAAGGCTTGGGAAAAGTATAGTTTTCACCTGACATTGACCTGTTGCCAGGCTTAATGACTAACAAATATTCCTCGATTGTAGAAGTGGAATAACTCTGTGAGAAAATTGAGGGGAGAGGAGGGAGAGCAAAATGAGATGTGATTACAGGCAATTGCTTCACTGGGTTTCAATCCCATGCCAGAGTCTGCAGTTCTGTCATTTGGTTCTCTATGCAACGATCCCTCATTTGTGCACCCACAACTGGTTGGTGCAGTACTGCTGTCTATGCACACTCAGCATGCAATACTGTAGAGGCAGCAATAAGTTGTTCCAATACAACCATCTCACCACATTTCCTATTCCTTAAGTGGCTCCTTCGAGAAGAATAGGAAGGCTATATGTGTGGCTGTTTTTTTCTTCTTCTAATATATATCGTCACTATTGGACACGTTTTTAGAAACCATTGTGGTGACCGGTCAACTAATTAAAATGCTAATTTAAAGCAAGAAATCTAAATACCAAATTTTAGTTTTAGACTGTACCACGGTCCCCCAAACTGATTGATGGCAATCCCCAAGGTTGGTGGGACCTTCCATTACTTTTGTTATTATCTGCAGTAGCATTAAAGTATTATTTATTAAATTATGTTCATATAATAAATGTTTGGGATCAATGAACAATCTAAAACTTGATGAAGAGTTTGGGGACCACTGGACTATGCAGACACGTTAAAAATTCCAAACACTGAGTTATAGAGTTCTACATTTTATTTATATTCCACCTTTCATTTAGGAGCTGAAGAAAATATACATTGTACTCTCTCCTACTTTCCATTTCCTGTTCTGTAAAAGAACTTGTCTCTTTTGTTACAATAGAAACCATAACACATAGGCTAGGCTGAAATAAAGTGACTGATCCAAAATCACTTCATGAGCTTCTACGATTGATTGTGGACAAGAATCTAAGTTTTCCACTCTTTATCCAACACTTTAACCACTGCACTGTACTGGATCAAGGAATTTGTATTTGATGCAACAATTGTTGATTTCTAACAAAACCATTAAACAAATGAACTATGGACACCATTGATCTAGTCTGCACGACAGCCAAAAGAGAATGGTGGGATAGGTAAGGAGATAAAGGATTTTATGGAAGGAGGCAGTCCCAATGGGAACCACTAGAAGATGCAGGATTTTTGGCATGAACCATGTCATTTTAGCCCAATTGTCTGATGTTCATCCATGTGTCTAACATGCATCATCTTGAGCCAAGACATTAGGGAAAACACCATTTTTAGAGTGGAATATCTTAATCTATATCAGCTTAGTTATGGGTAGAGATTTAGCCAGAATTGATGCTTTGAAGGGGATGGCACAGGATGAGATGGTAAGATAGTGTCATTGATGTAGTGAACATGAATTTGGGCAAACTCTGGGAGACAATGGAGGACAGGAGAGCCTAGCATGCTATGGTCCATAGGGTCGCAAAAAGTCAGACATGACTTAGCAGCTAAATGACAACAACATGGCACAAGGACTTGTCCTCTAGAAATGGACAGTGGGCCGTCATTGCATCCAGATGAGGAAAATGTATGGATAACACCTAAGATACTGGGACAGCTGCTTTCCTGTATCCAAAGACTGCATCCTAATTTTGATAAAATATTTAAATAAAATAAAATAAATAAAATAAAACATTTCAGATCTTAAAAAGCTAAAATTTCCACTGCTTGAAGAATATATGAAACCATGTCGTATTGCTGCAGACCTAGTTTTAAAAGACAACTTAGCTCAAACTTCAGTATAATGTTAAGCATATTAGATAACGTCTACCTAGCTATTTGCATTATGCCAAATCAGCTGTATTGCTCCAATATGGTGCCATGTGTGCATGAAAGCCCTGTAGCATTTCTAACAGGTGTTTAGGAAAGTGTACTTGACAGAAATATTGACAACAATATTGGTTGGAGAGAACAAAGAACTGACATATAAATTAAAGATTATACTTACATTCTCTTGCACTTATACTTTAAATCAATGTTTCTGTTTACATTTAGAGCACTATACTTGGTAGGTTATACTTAACAGAAGTTTGTTTCGATTAAACAAAAAATAAAAATAAATTTAAATCATACTGTAAACCAAATCTTTAAGGTATACAAGCCAAAACAAGTCTGAATACCTTTAAATCAGTGTTACTTTGCAATCCCTTTTAAAATAACAAACTGTCTTTCTGTGTTTTCTTACATCTCTTCTAGATGTATCCTTTCTTGTGTCCATCTGTCTATCTGTGTGTGTCTCTGTCTGATTTTCCAACTGAAACTTATCGGAACCTAGTACCTAGGGGATAACCAAGTATATTTGAGTGGTAATATGGAAACATGGATAGGTAACAAATTCTCATGATTTAGTAAATTGTTTCAATAACAATTTCCCCAAAAACTAAACTATAGATCACCATTGAATGAATCGTGGTGATTTCTTTGATCAGTTAGTCCAAATATGGAATGCTGATAGATCCAAAGATTTCAGAGTCAGAATAACTCTCTAATTGGATTTGGAAGAGCACAGAACAAAAACAGCATTCTTTTGGTGTCCTAAAGACCAAAGATATACAAGCTGACAGTAAGGAAATGTTTATGTGCTCTGTGATTGATCTCTCATATGTGGACTTTAATATTATCCTATAGCAGGACAAAGTTCTGGGTGTGTTACAGATTAGCCCGGGTTATTTTCAAGTCTACTTCTTCTGATAATGTTAGCCTCCAAGATATTGTCACATGGAGCAATGTCTCCTCCTGTTTGAAATGTCATGCAAGACTGCCAGCATTCTGTTCAGCAGGACACACTGATCTTGGATGGCTTTGAGAAAAGATGGTCTTGAAAGCACTACAAAGCAGAATTTGCTGGCTACTGAAGGTACAGTATTTTGAGGCAGATTTTTTTTCCCCATTTCAATTCTGGATAAACTTCTGAAATGCTCTTCAATTCTCAGTGAGGCAAACATTTCAATTTTCTGCAGTATTAGCAGGGGTAACTGTGATGGCTAATTGTTGCCTGTAGTCTTTCTCTAGATCTGCTCATGCACTTTCAGTTACTCTGGCAGAGACAGCATTTATACATTTTTTGGTCACTAAGCACTCAAGTAAAATTGTAAGTGATCAATTTACAGTTGGCCAGCAATGAGTTAAAGGAACACAGCAGCCAAAGGATGTGAGTAAATACAAGCATCCAAATATGCTTCTATAGCCATGCTATTATTTTTTTTAAAAAAAATCTAGTTTAACATATGCATGCAATATAAAAAAGAAAATATTTTTCTTTACTCTTTTTTTTTTGCTAGAAAATGTTTTGTTTAGTAAATTAATTGGTACAGTCACCCTGTGCACCCTGCTCAGATGATCACATTTAAATGAGGAAGTTGGTAGAGGAGGATATATTTTATCAAATAGCCTAAGCCGTGAAAAACTTTCAAGGAAATAACTAGATCTTTGTATTTCACCCAAAACAAATATGCAGTTAGTGCTGAGCTTTAACCACTGTGTAATATGTGTTTCAGGTTTTGTTGTTGATTTGTTTTGTTTTTGTTTGCATCTTCCCAGCCAAATTGACTGCCAGGTACCATATCACCTGAAGTTTCCAAATTTGGCAGGAAGGCAGCCCCAAATAAAGTGCATGACAATAACAATAATGTTGGGGATTGGTTCTATTAGTGATTCTATCTATCCTCTCTTTGGTAACTGGGAAAAGGAGCCTGCTAGGGTGATGAACACAACCATTCCTAAGGACCCTCTCTGACCCGCTTCACAGATAGCCCCATTCATTGCAAAGATTCCAATGATTTTGTGCTTAAAATCTCTCATGTTTGAGCTAGGCTGGATGCCCCTTTCAATGCAGAATCAATGACAGGCTGGTCTGGTAATTCCCCTTAGTGTAATTAGACTGGTTTAGGTTATTTTGTTGTTTATGTAACTTGCATGCCATTCATTTCCATAGACTTAAATTGCTAATAGATTAAACCTACAGAATATAGCCAGAAAATCTCAAATACACACACACACACACACACATGTCCAAAAAGAGAAATATAAACTAATACAAAGTACATGTCCCTATAGCCTCATCTGTGAAGAATCAAAGAACAGCCTTTTCCAGTGAAGGTGAAACAGTTTGGTCTTCAAAGTGTTTTTGAAGTTTCTGCAGGATGGTAATCTTCACATATTTCAGATTGACTTCATGCTAGAATATAGATCCAGACTGTCTTGGTCACCCTGATGTATTACTTTTATTGAGACAATGGCAGAAAGCTCTGTTGGTTCTTCTTGATCTCTCAGCAGCTTTCAGGGCCATTCATCATCTTTCAGGGATTACCTGAAAGATTTTGGAAGAGTGGGCATAGCCTGGCAAGGTCCATCTCTATTTATAGGATAGTTTTCAGATATTGAAGGCATTTACATTTTCAAAATAGGAAGTATGACATAGTATCCCTCAGAGCTCTATTCTGTCTACAGTGTTTCTCAAGGAGGACATAAAGCTGATAAAGGAGATGATAATTGGGAGATCTGAGTTCTGGGCCATTAATATGCACACAGATCTGTTTTGGTGAGACATCTTCAGAAAATAGTGTGGCTATCCTGAGGGCCTGCTCGGGGTCAATAATGGACTGGATGAAGGATATTAAATGGAGATTTAATCCAGACAAGACACTAGTACTTATTGTATAGCCATAAATCCTGAGAGGTGGTAGATCAATCTGATCTAAATGGGACTATACTCTTCCAGAAGAAAGGATGCAATTTGGACTGAATCTTTTTCAGATTTTTTTATTTTCTTGGAGTTTTGTTTTTGTTTTTAAAAAAATTAGCCTTAGTTGATATGCCAGTGCTATCCATTCCTGGAAGAAAATTATTTCAAAAAGGTACAAATGCTGATAATCTCAATTTTGATGGCTTCTTCCAGACAAACCTGCCCAAGAACAGATAATGAAATCCTCCAGCCCCATAGAAAACGAAACTACTTATATATTCTGATAGCAATAGCACTTAGACTTACATTCCACTCCATAGTGCTTTACACCAATCTCGGAGCAGTTTATAATGTCAGCATATTGACCCAAACAATCTGGGTCCTCATTTTACCAACCTCAGAAGGATGGAAGGCTGAGTCAACCTTGAGCCCCATCAGAATTGAACTCCAGGCTGTGGGCAGAGTTTGCCTGCATTCTAACCACTGTACCACCAGAGCTCTTTTGATGAGACTTAACTTGCAGCCAAACTGCTCAATTGTGACTTTGTTTCTGGATAAAAAAATAAAGAAAAAAATATCAAGAAATCATGCAGTTATGCCTGTCCCATCAGATCCAGTGATCTATGTGCATGCAGTGACACACCCATTTCTGAGATTTACCATTCCTTCCTTCCTTCCTTCCTTCCTTCCTTCCTTCCTTCCTTCCTTCCTTCCTTCCTTCCTTCCTTCCTTCCTTTCTTTCTTTCTTTCTTTCTTTCTTTCTTTCTTTCTTTCTTTCTTTCTTTCTTTCTTTCTTTCTTTCTTTCTTTCTTTCTTTCTTTTGTATAACATTTATGCACCTGAATTAGTTATTTTTCAATAGGACATAGAAAATGTGTTGGGTTGTATTTATGATTAAACCCATGTGAAACTGAGACCAAGCGCATAAAAATGGATGAATGCAAATGATTCTGAGCCAACTGAAAAATCCAAAAAAGAAGAAAAACTTGTAGTTATTGGTGAAAGTAGATTGCAATTTCTAGACCACGTGTGGTTCCAGCAGCCAAAGAGGAAATCTATCCACCTGCATTGAAGCGGAGTGTGCCACTTTGTCTGTGCTTTAGGGCTGGTTAAGGAAAAATAGTGTAAACAGACCACAGAAATCTAACACTCAGTCTTATTTGTTTTGTTGAAACAGTTTAACCTCCTCTAAAATCTCCCAGAAAAGCTGCTTCTTCTTCTTTTTCCCTTTGAATCAGCCTTGATTCCTGGCAACTATGTGGACAAGTCTATGGGGCTTTCTAAGCCACAATTTGAAATTGGTTTGTCATTGCCTTCTTCCTAGGGTCCCGCCTTAGGCATGAAAGCCTGCTGGGTGACTTTGGGCCAGTCTCTCTCTCTCTCTCTCTCTCTCTCTCTCTCTCTCTCTCTCTCTCTCTCTCTTTCTCTCTCTCTCTTTCAGCCCAACCACCTCACAGGGTTGTTGTGAGGAAAAAGAGGAGGAAGCATTAGTAAGTATGTTTGCCACTTTGAGTTAGTTACAAAATAATAAAGGTGGGATAAAAATTAAATAAATTGATACAATAAATAACAAAGAGTGACTGGAGGTCATCCAGTTGGCTTCCACATCTTCCACAGGCAAGAGTAGAACTTAGTTTTCCCTGTTCCTAGATTAGCGCCTTAACTATCGATATAAGGTAGTCTTTGAAACCTTAAAGAGATGACAGGCAAGGAAAAGTGATGTGGAGAGAAAAAGAAACTCAGGTTCCATTTCCTAACATTTTGACATTCAACATGACAAGTTGGGATGCCGACAGTTCAAATAGCAAGATGGAACTGCAGTGGACTATGTGACAGCTGGAGAGAGCCCAAAGCAACTAATCTTGCTGTAATGGTGATGGCATTGTCCTCTTTTCTCATGATAGAATGGCTGCCCCATGGCTGATAACTGAGGCAGATCTAAGGGCAGGAGCAGTAGAACAGCTTTTCCCTCTGCAATCCACATCCAGATTACAAGAAGAACAAGGACCCAGGCTAAATGGAAAGGCACCTGGGCAGAGTTTTGTTTTGTTCTGAGAATGGAGAATGGTGAGCAGAAAGATTATGTCATTTCTTGTATCAATTGTACAACACTGAGGTCTTTCTGTGGGCTAACATTGGCTGGGTTATCCACTGCATGGACCTATACGCTTGAATCCTAAAACAGGGGGATAGAAATATTCCATGACTTCTTGATGTGCGGTTGTTGTCATCTTTTACATATTTTGGTTCTCAATACTTGCATAGTGGTCAAAGATATTGTAATTAAACAGATTCAGAGCTTGGCTGAACCATGTACTTCTAGTATGAGAGGGAGGAGGGACCAATTTTGAAAGGACAATTCTCCAAGATTTGCCTCCCTTTGACATTATAACAATGGAATTTAATTCCTTTTAGATTTTAGCTCCTGGGAACATAGACATCACACTGAAAACTGAAGACTTATTATTATTTATTATTATAAGACGTATTATTTTTTTCCCAAAATTGAAGTAAAACAAAGTGAAAACAAATCTAAAAACATGCTATTAGTTTTTATTGAATTGTATTTTATACTGATCTGGATCTGTTATGTTTCAACATTATATATTTGCTCATATATCCATCCCTGATGATGGATGGATGGGAAGGCTGAATTAATAACAGAGAACAACAGAAGGCATGTTATATCCAATGCTTGATATGCATGCAACACATCAAACAAAATGTAACAAATAGGCTGCATCCCATTATCACTTTTATAAAGCTTCCCATTTTGACTGACTGTTTGAAATTGTAAAACAAGAAAGTTGTTGAACACTTGAGTGGTGAAGATATTTGGTCAGGAGGCCTCATCTGCCAGGAGACAAGTTGAGTTCCCCTTCTCTGGATGTAGTCACACAGAAGCTAGATAACCATTCATAATGGATGCTTTCATCTGCATGCCTGCAAGGCAGTGGTGGGATTAAAATATGTGAACAACCGGTTCTCTGTGTAGGATGCCGCTTCCGGAAGTCCATTCTGGGCCTGGGCAACAAAAAAAATTAGCTACCGGTTCTGCCAAAGTGGTGCGAACCAGCTGAATCCCACCACTGCTGCAAGGATCTTGTGGTTGAACAACCACAACTCCTTTCTAGGACTTCCTTTTTAGGAAAGAGCTTGCACAGGGCTGATTTAAAGAGTAGCCCTGCACGTGTTTCATATGTCCTATTAAATTCAGTGAGACCTGCTCCCGGGAAAAAGATATCACTGATTAAACTCTGCTATGCAGTTGAAATGATTGAAATAGGGAAATAAAAACACACTAAGTGGATTGAACTCGAGATCTAGGACAACATACCCTGAGAAAGAAACCAGGATCAGGAGACCTTAAGGATAGGAGCACTGCCCAGTTGGACTACTGCAATGCCTTTTTGTCTTCGGAGATGACTCAGTATGGAGGCGGCCCTTTTATGCAGAGAACTTGGGACCTGGTAAGCACTTGCAAGTGTCAGAGAGGAAATGTCACATAGTTCAAGAGCAGGGAGGTTAATTTGTTTGTACCTGTCCTCAGGTGCCAGAGCTTTAGAATAAGTATGGTCTACTTCACAACATCAGTCTGTCAACTCATTCCAGCAAATTATAAACTCCAACTCAGATTAAAAAAAAAAAAAAAAACCTCTTGGTGTAGAATTTGTTTTGCCCCCACACTCAGCTCAATTTACTATCAAGGGAGAGAGTTGTGTGCAGATCAGACTTCTCTGAAGGGAATGAATAGTTTTACAAGATTGGGAAGAAACGTCCCATAGCAGTGGGACTTTAGTGCTAGTTTCCCCTCTCTTTTTTTCTTGTGCAGAATGAATCTGCTTATCTGGAGAGGCCTGATGAAGATTCTTCCCCTCCAAGTGGTAAAAAGGGAAGATGGAGGGAAAGGCAGAAAGCAGATATTTTGGTGCTAACCCTAAGATGCCTGTCCAATGATCAATCCCTTTGCTTCCTTCAAAATCTTTCTTTTAAGATGGGCCAAACTGACTGAACAATTAACTTTTCTTTTTTTTAACTTGCTATGTTAATTGGTGGAAAAGGATATAGGGATAGGGGCTTTCTTCTTGTGATCATTGACGGACCTGAGTTTTGTGACAGGGTGGTTCAGAAATGTTGTTAAATAATAAATAAGTAAATATTTTCTATGGAGTTATAAACAGAATATCCATCCCTAGGAGCCTATATGGAGGGAAAATCCAGATCAGCAGTGCAAAGTGATTGCACACCTTCTCCTGAAAAGTTGTTTCTACATATACACAATGCTTGCACGGCATCCACCATTTGTAAGGTGGATCGGCCAATGGAGATTGATCGGCTCTTCCTGTAGTACCGTGTTACAACTTTGTGTGTGAGAGAAAAAAAGCCTCCTCAGGATAAATCTGCTGCAATCAAACATCCCCAATCTTTCCCTACACACTTTCGTATACTGTTGTCTGAAAGATATACTTTACTTTATGCATATTTTATGCTACCTCCCAATATACACAGTTCTGAGCGGAGAAATATTTTGTGATGGCTACCAGCCCAGATTTTTATCCAGATTCTCTTTTAGAACCAGAATACATCATTACGTCCATCCAAACATGTCATATATTTGTTTATAAATGTTTAGGCCACTGGTTTAAAAACTAAAATATTCTATAGTATTCTCTGAAGATAAATAGGTGTGACTTGTAAAAATCCAGTATCTAGCAGCAGAAGCCCTCATATGCTTTTGGTAGGTGAGAAGATGACGCAGTGCCACTAAAGCAGAGAAAATGATGAGTGAGCAGGTTAAGAACCCAGGAGATAAATGTGTCCGGGAACAGTGCAGTCAGTATTTGAGAGATATATAGGCAGAGCTTCTTCTATTTCATTTAATTAAAACACCATTTGAAGTCACCCCATTCTTCACAGAGGAAAACCCCACTACTTTTTTTTTCTCTCATGGGGAAAAAAAAAAAAAAAGGTCCATCATCTGACATTCTGAAGAAAATCAAAATCAAACACAAGGGCTTTTGTAACTGCAAAGCGAAAAATGTTTCTCGCATAGCTAAAACAATCTTTGAAGTGATCATGCTTTCCGATGTTGCTTTCTAGCCAGAACAGACATACTGTATAATACACAAGCACAATCAAACACCATGGCTAATCTTTGATTTCCTTTGTAAAATTATCCTCTTTAAGTCGATGAAAAGAGAAAGAGGCATTGTTATCGAGAATGAGCAAACAGTATCAACAGGAAGGGAAGAGAGAGAGAGAGAGAGAGAGAGAGAGAGAGAGAGAGAGAGAGAGAGAGAGAGAGAGAGAGAGAGAGAGAGAGAGAGAGAGAGAACTAACCTTAAGCTCATAATATAGAGAGACAAAGTGGAAGAACTTTCCTGCTGTATAGTAGAAGGGAAGTGCAGGGTTTTCTTCAAAATGGTGTATGTGTGTGTGTACCCCAGTCAAAGCACTGTGTCATCATCGTTCTGCTCCCATCCCAAAGGAGCAAAAGCTAGAAGTCCCTCGTTGCTTGTGAATCTCTTGAGCCAGCAGGCATGGCTCAGCTAATCGAGCAAAAGAACTGACATTCTCATTCAACCAGGTGATTCCTGCTCATTATTTACCGTATGTTAAACAACAGTTCCTCAGGTTTCCACTGACATTCAGGCTTTGTCAAAAATGTCATGTCTGACTTTCAACAAAGTTCTACTGGCCCTTAAAGAGATCTGAGAAGGAGGAGCAGGAGGTGGTGAGTGAGCAGATGGGGAGAGCTTTGGCTGAATCCTACTTCCAGTCCAAACAAGACAAAGCATTTCTATCACTCTGGTTATCATGCTAGTTTCCTTAATCTGCAGATTACTGTTTCTTTTTCTTAACCATCACTTAAGTACTTCCCATGCCCCAAAAGGCTGTCAATATTCTTTCAAGGACTATACCGCTCAGAGATTTAGAAATGAAATTCAGAGATATTCACCTTGAGGTCAATGGTTTTGTTCTGGCCTGGATCAAATCATGACAGCTCACTCTTAACTAATGTGCAGTGGGTTAAAATAATCTTTTTTCCCCTTCCAGTTTTTTTTTTAACCTGTATATCCAAAAGCTCATGTTAAACCTACCCATCATTTCCTACATTGGAGATACCTTGAAGAATTAGTCCGGGTTGTAGTGGAGGCACAACTGTTCTCTTGTAGCATGTCTGCCTGCTGCTATTGAAGTAAGGCAATCAGTTGGAAGAAAGCTAACACAATGCATATTTCAACCCCATAGTTTCCTTTCATACAATCAATTCAGTGCAGTATTTCAAGAAACACTGACAAAAAAAAATGTTCTTTAGAGAACTTGGCACTGCTCTAAGTTTGCCAAGCTTTCTCGGTGATTAAAGAAAGGAAAGTACCTCACAGCTACTTTAATTCTGGCTAGTCTTCATCTTGCTTGTATCGGAGAGACTGAAATATTCTACTTCATTCCCATTAGGATTCCAGCAGGACTTAATTTTAATCCCCAATGAATATAAACCCTATATTGTTAAATAACTTCTCTTAAAAGATTGTGGTTTTTTTAGAAAAGAGGTGAAAATAATATCACCTTAATTTTGTAGCTACAGCAAAACTATACTACATTTTTTTTCCTTTTTTCATTTTTAACAAAAATTGACAATAAATACTGAGGCCCCCATGTGGAATAGGATCACTGTGCAAATGCCGAAAGGCTTTACCAGTTCATTTCCAAGTACTTCCCAAAGTTTCCCACTAGAAACAAGTGGAAAGAACTTTAAAAAAAAAAAAGAATTGACATTTTTTTGGGGGAAAATATCTCTTTTGGGAAAGAAAGAATTTCAGAAAATTCTACATGTATCACTGTTTAATCTTTGGTTTGAACAACTATGCAAAGTTTTTGAAAGATCACTTTCCAAAATACCAACTCATTCAGGCACTGAGATCATCTGAGATGAGTTTTTCTGGTTATCCTGTCTTTGGATTCAGTTTACAGTGTGCCACCAGGAGAAAGGTCTTCTCAAGAGCAAACCTCCAGTTATGAAACCATATAGCAATAGCAATAGACTTATATACTGCTTCATAGTGCTTCATAGTCCTCTCTGAGCAGTTTACAGTGTCAGCATGTTGCCTCCAACAATCTGGATCCTCCTTTTATTGACCTCAGACGGATGGAAGGGTGAATCAACTTTGAGCCGATCAGAATCAAACTACTGGCAGTGAGCAGAATTAGCCTGCAGTACTGCATTTTAACCAATATGCCACCATGTCTCCTGAGGTGATTACAGTTGCTTCCCAGTGTCTCATTCTAAGCAAGTGAAGATGATCCAGGAATTTCAAGGTAACAACTGCCCCAGTGCTTGCTACCTATTAAACTGTTTTTTTAATGAATATTCTTATATTCTTCCATCTTTATTATTGTGGTTTGGAATATAGGCTTATTATTGCTTGTTTTATTTATTTTCACTGAATGTATTATTTGTATATTTCTACTTAGGGATCCTTTGGGATAAAAACCTATATACAAAGATGATGTCAAAAGGAAAACACACAAAGTTACTAGTTAGAAAAAAATGTGGCAATTTTAGTTATGAAGTAGCCCAAATCTTAAGAGCTCAGATGGATCAGCTCTCTATGGTGTTTTCCCATTAGTTTGATTCTTCCCACACTTTGGCCTATCTTGCTAGAATGGTTATTCAGCTTTCTTTGTTTACACACTCTTAGCAGAATTTGCTGATTGGCAGAAATATTTGCTGACATTCCTTGAGAAGTTGTTCTGAACATCCGCAATCTTAGCCCAATCTCAGTTTTACAGATGAACAGCTTTTAATCTCTCATTTACAACTGAACACCCTTTTATCTCTGGTTAATATATTTTCATTTCTCTTGGTGCCATAAACATATTTTTACATTAATCAGGAGCCATAAAGGATTCCATTAAATTACCTTGTTTGGAGAGGCAAAGCTGTCAATTCAGAAAGAACTGTAGAGTACCTTTTTTTTTCAAATTTATCTGTTTGACCTGCTACTTCATAAACCCTGTCCTCAGTTAACAGTTTAGCCACCCAGTGAGATTAAAAAATTGAATCCCCTTTTTTTCAAATATAATTCAGAGGAATGTGCAAAATATCTAATTCTCTAGATAATTAAAGCAACGGTACTCTTTTGTCCATGGGAAAAATATATACTTTGAGATATAATGTAGGTATATATGTAACAGCAAAAAGAGAAAAGGAAGGAAGGAAGGAAGGAAGGAAGGAAAGGAAGGAAGGAAGGAAGGAAGGAAGGAAGGAAGGAAGGAAGGAAGGAAGGAAGGAAGGAAGGAAGGGAGGAAGGAAGGAAGGGAAGGAAAAATATATATCTGGCAAATAGAATTCAAATGAGTTAAGACAGTCCTGAACTGAATTACTGATTTTTTAAAGTTAAACCTCCTCCTTTAGCATCTCTATAGAAGCAAGTTACAGTCTAATATCCTTTTCTAGGTTGATGCCAAACCCAGAAAAAAACTTTAAAATCATGATGATGCAGCCCTAGGCTAACTTAATTAATTTGAAATTTTCTCTACTCTGTTCGCCAGATTTCCATCCAACTATTTTCCCCCTCTTAAAAGATCCAGTTAAATGTGAAGCCAGCTGTAAGCGTGAGTCTATTGAATAGGTATAACTAAGCACCTTCTGGTAGCCTTGAGCATAGTCACATTTGTCTCACAGCATTCAGCCTGGCTGTAGCAACACAGCAGCACGTGGTGACAGCAATTTGTGCTGATCTGCCTTCACTGCTAGTCATGCTGCTACAAACAGCAATTGATTATTAGGCTGTAGGTTTATTGACTGTCACTATAAACATGGGATTTATTTTATTTTTATTTCTTTTTTTAAAAAAAAAGATTAGATAGATAGATAGATAGATAGATAGATAGATAGATAGATAGATAGATAGATAGATAGATAGATAGATAGATAGATAGATAGATAGATAGATAGATAGATAGATAGATAGATAGATAGATAGCACATATATAAAGATTCAATAGAACTTCTTACTCTTAGGTAGAAAAGCCTATAGAGTGTAAAATTTCCAAGCTGTAATGAAGTTGTTTCAACTATCTCCTTCCACACAGCCGAACATTTCATATTTAGTTGTTGAATCACCAGTTCCTAGGGAAAAAAAGTCCCATAGTTCCCTGCAAAGATTCCATTTGGATCCTAATTTGGCAACTGAGATTCAATTAAATTCAAGTCACAGTTTGAAAATCCAAATCTTTGTTTCTCAGTGGAAATTAAGCCATGTATACAACTTTTTTTCCCTGTTTTACTGAAGTGGCTGTCATGCTGTCATGTTATTTCATTGTTTGTTTTTAAAGGAGTGGTAGATAATACTGAAAAAAAATTGGCAGAATCTGCAGGATAGTTCAAATTATTATTCTGTCTGCTTTGAAGAAGTCTGACTATCTCCTGAATCTGTCTGAAATTATTCTGACTTGGACTGGGATTCAAGCTAAATTCAATAGTCACTTCTAATTATGATCACTTCTGAGTAAGAAAAGAAATACTCAGGCAAGGTTACTTTTAAAGCAGCTTTGTAAAGCACACAGCCTTATCTTGGAGGCAAATGAAAGGAAAGTAGAAAAAAATGGTTGAATATTTTAAAAATAGAATTTTTACTGACTTGGATTCTAGTTTCCCTCTAGAGATCATCTTCTTTTAAGCTTTCTGAGAGAAATGATATAGGGGTTACATTATGTCATTCCCCCAAGTATGATGTTTCTTTACATGATTTCCACACTCCCTTCTTGGAGAAGATGTGTGGGAATTTTTCTATTTTTACACACTCTAAAAAAAATTCTTGTGGGGTGCTTTCACTTACATGTAACTGTAACCCCTTGATCCTTCAACAAATCTGTTTCTAAGCCTCCATCCTGATATTTGAACAGGGAAACTTGCTCTGCATTTCAAAGTTCTCCTTAGGTTTAGCTCCCTTAATCATGGAAGATATAAAACTACAGAGGAATCCTGCACTGGAATTGTAGAAGCCTCACCCTCTGACATTCTTCCCTTTGTATCTACCAGTGACAAGCATGGAAAGGGACTGATAATTATTGCAACAGGAAAAATGAAGACAGGAAATGATATTAGTCCAACGAAATAGGGCTGTATTTTTTCTTCTCTCTTCCATAACTTGGGAAAGAAGTTGTCCCATGGAAGTATTAATTGCAGTTGTTATAACTTCACCCAAGTTTTATAACCCAGGGTGACATCTGTGTGGTGGCACCTTCATGGGAGATGGGGCTAGGCACGCATATAATATTACAAAGCCACCTGACATAGTATTAGCTGCAACCAGGACAGGCAGTATAGATGGAAGTGGTACATTTGAATTGTGAGATTTCAAATAGTACACCCTTGCTTGGATCAGCAGCTTTCTGAAAAAAGGTTATCTGTCAAAATCTCAGAAATAGAATCTCACACCGATTATCGTTTCTACCCTGATTGGCAGATTAATTTACAGGTGCTTAACCTGAGCATTCAAAATTGTTCCTATACAGAAGTTTTCAATATGTCAGAAGGGGAAATTGATTAAATATGTGACTGGAGTAATCATATTAATTATGTCTAATTTTTAATAGATATAGTTAATTAAATGAAACTTTGAAGTGCAGACTTTATGCGATGTGGCTTTTGGCACACCATCCAAAGGACAAGGAAGGCATTATTTCTCTACAAAAGCTTATATTTCTGGAATAAGTTCATTATTGCAGTTTAAAACTGATTTTATTTATTTCAATTTAACAGGGCTGAACCAGCTTAAAGAAACCCAATACTTTGATCTATTCTTTGATTGATAATTAGTGGATCATCTTTCCCTTTCTAACAGAGTTACAGTGTTTAAGTAGTTTTGAACTATTAGCATTACAAAGTCTGGATGCTGTAATGTAGATTTTTCTTTAATAGAATATCCTGTATGTCCCAGATTAAAGCAGGAAGTATCACGTTAAGAGTTTTGCTCCTAAACCTTATTACAGCAAATCACATTTTATATACAGACATTACCATTTTTTTTTCTTTTAACTGTAATGCCCTTTGAGTATTAAACTTCAGATACACCCTGAAAATCCAATAACAGTGGGCAGAGACAGTATGAGTTCTACTTGGATGACATGGCTTGCAGGTGACAAGCATTAACTCTCCAAATCTCAGCTAAACATGGGATTCTTAGTGTTCTTAATTCATTTGGAAAGAAAAGATAATAACCTGAATTGAATCCCTCTACCCATGTGAAATGGACTCCAGGGATTCTCCCGCTGCAGATTAAAAGGCACTAAAACATCGGAAAGAAGGCTGCACTAATAAATCTGTGCTTGCCATCTATATCAAAATTGGAAAACAAAGCCCGGAGCAGATTAGAGAGAGAATGGATTTTTAAAGACCGAGAGTACAAATTCTTTAAGACACAAAAACAAATGACTAAGAATTTGCAAGCAGAAGGGGGGAAAATGTAGCAAGGTGTGGATGAATGGTTTTGGCAAAACAGTCCTCTGGTATGCTAAGAATGAACAAGGCAAATTGTTGGATATATCCTCCCTGTTCACAGCATTGTGTCTTTCATTATATTGAACAGGGGAGGGATCACCAGGTGTCTTGTTTCCCATCTCAATCCTGCTGCTGTTATTTATATAAAAAGGTTAAGACTGGAATCACCAAAAGCTGCTTCCTTTGAGATCATTCATGCTAATTACCCCTTTCTAATGGGTCTAGAAAGTTTTGTCTTATCATAGATAAATATAGATAATATTATTATTTTTTGTCTATAAGTTGTGTTTCTATCTTTCCTTGTATTTGCCTGGCATTTATCCCATTTAGCCAGTTAGTTTTGTGATTTGACCATATTTAATACATAAGCAGAGCTACTTTGGTGTAGTGGTTAAGGAATCAAACTAGAAACTGGGAGACCGTGAGTTCTAGTCCCACCTTAGACACAAAGCCATCTGGATGACCTTTTGCAGGTCACTTTCTCTCAGACCTAGGAAAGAGACAATAGTAAGCCATTTCTGAAAAGCCTTGCCAAGAAAACTGCAGGGATTTGTCCAGGCCAATCTCCCAGAAATGGACACAATTGAATGGAAGAAGATAAATAAATAAGCATCCAGCTATATTTGTGCTAGCTGAATTGAATGCCATTTATGCTTCCTCTGATCTACCCTAGTGAATGACTTGGATTGAAGTGGTGGTCCTATCGGGAAGGGAGACAAACATATGGACCTTTTGTCAATAGCTTCCATATCTTGTTCTCTTAGATACATTTTTGCAATGCATTAAAGAAATGTCCACCAGCATCCTCATAAGGGTGAGAGGAGTGTCAAAATGGGCAGGGAGTTGCGTCATGATGCCTTTTCAATCATCTTGCCTTGACACCCACCCACCCTGGCACTTCCCTTGTAAATGCCTGTATTCATGCCCAGTGCAATTGATATAGTATTTAAAAGCTATGGTTTATTTTCTTTTACAAAACATAAAAACATCACTAATCCATCATCATTTAAGAAAAAAAAAACATTGCTAAAGACCATCCATTTCAGGTGAGACTAGAACCATTCAAAGCCATCCAGGTGTTGTGATGCTTAGCAATAGCAATAGCCTTTAGAATTATACCACTTTACAGCCCTTTCTAAGCAGTTCATGGAGTCAGCATATTGACCCCCAACAGTCTGGGTCCTTGTTTTACCAACCTCGGAAGGATGGAAGGTCAGGATCAAACTGTTGGTAAGTCGGCAGAATTAGCCTGCAATACTGCATTCTAACCACTGCACCACCATGGCTTACTACACTTCATTCAGGACTAAAACAGGTGATGGTATCACAGTAAGATCACATGCATCATGAAAAATGTTATTCATTCATTTATTTCTGAAATCCGTTTGCCACTCATCCCTCTGTCCAAACCAATAACAAAAAATGGTAACTCAGATAGAAGAATGGTTGCCCATTGTTTCCAAATTCTCAGTAGGGCTAGGCAAAACCTTGAAGTGGGAAGGTTCCTGAGAGTTAGTTTCTCAAAGAACAGGCTAAACAAGAAGTGAAGGAGGCACCTCGCGTTGTGCATCTATGAGACCTTGTCCAATGGAAAGTCTATTTTAGAGGAAAGTTGTGCATCTTGACAAGGCAACTGCATGGCTGGCGTGACCTGACGGGTGAGATAGGCGCAAAAATGTCCGCCTCAAATATCCCTGATCCACCTGGCCCAAATCTATAAACTACAACATGTTGAAATGTAACAGCTGCTGAAATTACATTCTACAAGGCCACCTTGCTGATCTCTCCCGCATGGATTGAGGACCGTGCCTCAAAATCATATCCAAAATGTGGTTTTGCAATTAAATATTTTTCTTTCCTTTCTTTGATACATTTCTTGGCCAAGTTTCAATGCTCTGCTTTTCCCAAGAGGGCTTACAATATAAAACAGTAAAAATTCAGCGCAAAAAAAAAAAAGATAAAAGAACCTTCAAGTTAAACAATCTTAAAATAAGCCACTTCAAAAAAAAAAGACACAGTTTCAAATACCTAGCAGCAACATTCCACAAAGTCTTTTCAAAAGCAATGGCAACAAAAGTCACAAAGAGTCAGAAAGTTTTAGGTTCAAAATAATTGTTTCTTTCATTTGAAGGGGACCAAACCACATTTGCTGGGATGGGAAACAGTTCTTTCCTTGAAAGGGAGCTAATTTCTTCCATCTCCCCTCCCCTCCCCTTGCTGCTTCCCTCCTTACCACTGAAACTTGTGTTGTTCTCATTTTATACTTTCCCAAATCTTTTTTCCTACTCTGGTCTCAAACTCCTATCCCTTTGTCATGCCATTCTTATCAGCCAACGTGATCTGATCCACTAAGAGGCGAGATTGTTCCCTGAGCTGTTGCAAAATGAGACAAATTCAAAATGGGTGGATGTTTGTTAACCCGGTGTTATGACTATAGTTGTGATACTGAACAGAGACTGGGCACTGCAAGATTCGAGAATACCCCCCCCCTCTCTCAACCAAACAGGGTGATTTTGTGAGAGGAAAATGAAAGGAGATCCTCATACTGGTGCTCAAGAAGGATGCTTATAATAGAATAACAGAGTCGGAAGGGACCTTGGAGATCTTCTAGTCCAATCCCCTGCTTGGCCTTCTCCGTGGTGGCTCCATCCCTAAGCAACATCATCCCAAAGAAACAAGAAGACTAGCCCCCACTTTGACACTCTTTTGCAAGGCCCTGAAGATCTGGTTTTGCCAACGGGCCCAGCAACCCAGAGCGGGATGGACCCCCATCAAGTGGCTTGTTTGACTGACTGACTCTTGTCGCTAGGGAGTTGGGGGATTAGCACTGTTTTTTATTGTTTTTATATTTGGCTTTTATCTTTGTAAGCCACCCGGAGTCACTAAGAGTGAGTTGGGCAGTATATAATTTTTCTTAAATAAATATTAATTATTATTATTATTATTATTATTATTATTATTATTATTATTATTATTATTATTATTATTATTATTATTATTATTATTATTATTATTATTATTATTATTATTATTATTATTATTATTAATAATAATAATAATAATAATAATAATAATAATAATAATAATAATAATAATAATAATAATAATAATAATAATAATAATAATAATAATAATAATAATAATAATAATAATAAATATATATATATACAGACAGTTACTTTGACTTCATGGAGGAATCTAACAGACATATGATAGATCACACCTGCAAAAATTCCCTTCTGTTAGAGGCCCAGGAGGCAAATATCTTGATTCTGAACCAAAGTTCAAGGTTCAAACAATCCTGCCAGGTTGTTTGCTTGCAGACATTTCATCATCCAACTAGGTAACACCATCATTGCTAGTGAGTGTGGTGTTTCTTCCCTGTTTATATATACAGTATACACCCACACCCACATACACCAACACTGGAAGAGCAAGCAATTGTATATAAAGAAAATGAGCAAACTCAGAAAGCATCAAGGACTCCAAGGTTATATTCCTATATTTCCAAGAAACAGATTTTGCTTTTGAGCATTGATAGATTACACATGTGTGTAAGAAAGTATTTATGAAAGAGGGAAGGTGCACTTAACATTTGCTAGTCGGAAAGGACAAGGACAGAATTATTCTGTCAAATGAAAGTTACAGGCAATGCACTTTTGGCAACCAAAAAATAGATCAAATTAATATTTAAGCAGATATGTATGTATCAGTGAGCATGATTTTTCTTTCCCTCGCTATCTTATCTGATATTGTTCTAACTCCTTCAAAGAATCATTTCTTTTTTTATGATTTGTTTAAAGAATCCCTTCAAATTTCCTACTATCAGCTAAATCCATGTATATTATCCACTGTTCTGCTCAATCCTTATTGCGAAGACCTTGGACTTCTACAGGGTTCATGAATAATTAGAAATGTTTTATTCCTGAGCTTCAAAAGAGTGCTAGAAATAATTATAAGCAAATATTTTGTGTAATATTCGACATCAATCCCATTGTTGCTTTATGTTGTTTGTACTGTAGATAAGGAACTAACAAAAATCTTGGTTTCAGTTCTGTCAGCAGAAAAGGGGCAGATGTTCACGCTGTTCACTTTTGTCTTCCTTCTAAACTTCACTTTCGGGCCAAGTTTATTCAGGATATTCATGTCTCTTCCCAGTAAGCGTTGCTCAAACACTTAGTGTCACAAGGGCATTATTAATTATTGATCTATCAACATGAACTTTGTAAGTACATTAAGACTTCTTCTTCATGTCTCTCTCTCTTTCTGTGTGTGTGTGGGGGGTGTCCTCTTTCTTCTCACCAGTGTGACTTCATTAGATTTTCTGAGTGGTTCATTAACAGTACCTAATTTTAGTCCAAAGGAGACAAGAAACACAGGTATTTCTGTTCCAATGCAGCAAAACTACGCAGAAGTTTAGAAAAATTGTCTGCAGGTATGGAAATTTAGCTCAGGTGCCAGATCTAAGGTGAGGTATGAATCTGTTTCTATAGGGGTTCACTTAGCTGCCACCTCCCTTGGAGAAATTCTATGCATATATATCTGTAGAGCCCATTGAAAAGTCTCCAAATATATGGGTAGCATAGTGACTAAGATATGTTGCATGGTGAAGTAGATGTAACCAGCACAGCCCCTGAAAATATAAATTGAAGGAAAGCATGAACAAAATTGAGAGAACTTTGCAAATTTTGTTCAACTTCTTCTCACATTACAACTTTGAAGTAACACCGTCTTTTTATCATTTCCATTGTTATACAAAGAGTGGATACAGATTATCCTCAGCATCAAGATGTCTTTCTTTAATTGATTAATGTACCATCATATCATACATCTAACCATCGTGGAGTGGTTAGAATGCAGTATTGCAGGCTAATTCTGCCAAATGCCAGCAGTTCGATCCTGACTGGCTCAAGGTTAACTCAGCCTTCCATCCTTCCGAGGTCAGTAAAATGAGGACCCAGATTGTTGGGGGCAATAGGCCGACTCTGTAAACCACTTAGAGAGGGCCGTAAAGCACTGTGGAGCAGTATATAAGTCTAAGTGCTATTGCTATTGCTATATTGGTGTCAATTCTTAGCAACCACATATAGGAACCTACTACAGGATAATTTGTCCCCAGTCTGGCCCTTCAGATCTTCCAACTCATCTGTCTAGCTACTGGTTGCTTTCTTCTTCTCTTTTCTTCCACCATTCCCAGCATTATACCCTACTCAAGATTTTTTTTTTCTTCAATTAGAACTATGAAGCAAAAAATAAGCCAATGTTATTACTGTTTGTAGTAAAGATGATACATGGAGGCAGCTGTGGTTTAAGGTCCTTTGTTTTTTTTTTTCCAAGCCAGTAGTATCAAAAGAATATTTTGCCATTTTGCTTCTTAGTTCTGCTCGGTCACTGTAAATAACTTACCTACTTAAGTTTTATCTTGTCCTCTTTACTTTGCCTAGCTCTTGTACAGGAAATAGACTGTATTTAATATTGATAGCTCTCTGTGAGTCATTTAATCGTCCCTATTGATTGAATTTCATCAGAGTGTCGGACTTGAACAAGAGCTTTGATTATACTGTGAGGATTCTTTGCAGTTTTCTGTTACCTAACACCCTATCAATGCACCTTGTGGTCTGATATCACTTTCACAATCAATATCTGGAAATAAAATAAAAGAAGCCTCTAGGAAAGAAAGAAAGAAAATCTGTTTCCAAGTCTCATTTTGCACATAACTTAAGCCTTCAAATTGAAAAAGAAAAGGGTTATTGTATGTTTAATATAAGAATGAGACTGTGAGAGGGAGGTAGATAATAAATCTGCAAAAGGTCTCCATGGATGGTTTGTGCAATTTGACATCTTTTTTTTTCCTTTAGAAGAGTCAAGTTATCGATTGCAATCCTGTTTGGTATTTGCCAAGGAAGTATTTAAATCACATTCCATTTATTCCTTGAGTGAATCAAGAATGTGTATCACTACCTGGAACATGAAGTATTTTAAATGCTATCATCTATCTATCTATCTATCCAGTGGTGAGATTCAAATATGTGAACAACCAGTTCTCTGTGTGGATGCCACTTCCGGAAGTCCATTCTGGGCTTGGGCAACAAAAAATTAGCTACCGGTTCTGCCAAAGTGGTGTGAACTGGCTGAATCCCACCACTCTATCTATCTATCTATCTATCTATCTATCTATCTATCTATCTATCTATCTATCTATCTATCTATCTATCTATCTATCTATCTATCTATCTATCTATCTATCTATCATCTATCTATCTATCTATCTATCTATCTATCATCTATCCATCCATCCATCCATCCATCCATCCATCCATCCATCCATCCATCCAGTGGTGGGATTCAGCCAGTTCGCACCAGTTCGGCAGAACCGGTAGTTAATTTTACTTGATCCCAAGCATTTGGCATTGGCCCCTCAATCAATATGCCAATTAGTACAGATTGTAATCTTAGAGAGAGGCAGGCATGATTCAGCCACAGGCTGGACAGAGTCCACTAGCTTATTTGATACAAGATGAACCAATGGCCACCAGATGGTACCAATCCTCCATAACGGCCAACCTGACCTAGAGCCAAGCTGGTGACCTGCAGGTGAAAGAGTCCCAACTCCTGCTAATGACACTGTGGACAATCTAGTCTGCAATAAATGATTAACTTGTTGTCAAATGTACTCAGCCGTCTTGGACTGGATTTGGTGTCATATGGCTCTTTGGATTGGCGTGATCGTTTAGTTATATGAAAAACACAATTCAGATTGAACTGGGATGTTGTTCTTCCAAGAGCAAGAATGTGGTGGTGGCGGCGATGATGATGATAGAAACACATTGCTAATCCCTTTTTTCCTCAGCAGATTCTTTTTCCTCTTTCTGTCATCCAGCCATTCAGAATATCAAAGATTAAAGCTAGAAACGATTAATTTGGCAGTCACAGACAGTTGTCTCATAACTGTATTTTAGTAGACTTTGTAAAAGTCAAACATTCAAAGACTAAGGAAACAAGGCTCTTGTTGTGCCTGTTGCTCTGAGTCATTTGAAGTAATAGGCTTTGTCAGATGTATGTTTTGAACCTCGGAAGTAGTGCTTTATTACTACAATCAGATATAGAGTTTTAGCTGAGGAAATGGAATTTTCTCACAGATGTAGATGTCTGCTTGATAAGGCAGAAAACAGACAGATGTGTCTCTATGCACTAGGGATGAGGTGTGGAAAAGGAACAACTGCAACTGCTGAGAAAATTCCAAGATGCAATGTCGAAGTGTTTTTTGGAAGAGTTCCCAGTCAGAAACGTTTTCACAAACAAGCAACTTTATATCAGACAGCAAAATGTGTGCCTGGTATTTACTTACCACACTAATAAATACATTACTTACTTATTTACTTATTTAAGTAATTTACTAATGAAAAGCATTTGTACACACCACCTTCCCATAAAACACATGCAAAGTGAGTGACAGCAATACAGCATACAATAGCAAGTAAGAAAAGAAGAACAATTAAAAAAACAACAACTAAAGGCATTAGAACAAGCATCGTTAAAGAATGTTTAAATACAGGCTAAAATGTAGAAGAGAAACCACACATCTCTGTAAGCCAGGCCTATATAAATGAAATATATATATTGCTTGCAATGTATAGAGTTTAGTTGGCTGGATTTGGGGACTTTATTTGGAGCTCCAGAAAGAAGCCTGTTCTGCTAGGAACTACTTTGAAGGCAATCAAAGCTGATTAAGTTCTAGTTTTAAAATCAGACTCAGGGAAACACTGTCTAGCATGAGGGGGGGGGGAAGCTGCAACTTTTATTTTTCTCAGCAGAATGGGATGAAAGTTCTGGATGTCTCAAACATTTTCACCGGGCCACTTTCAGCTGGTTGTCTCCTATGTGTAAACCGCTTGTGTGAAAAGAAGCAATATTTTTTCTGGATTTCAACCCTTCTGTCATTTTGGCCATGGGGATGGCATCAGGTTCAGTCCAGGCCACAGTTAGCCAGCACTGTTTTCATTTACCTGGGCATGTCTTTTGAGGGCTAAGGGGAAAAAAAATGCTATGATAGTTTTTACATGCTTATCAAAGGCCACCAACAAGGGCACTAGAAAATGATCCTTTCTTGGCTACAAATTTGGGTGAAGTCAACAGCAAGATCTTTGTTTGAGTTTCCACCAAATATGCAACAGATAGTGATGAAACAAAGGGAAGAGCTTTTCATATTCATGAAAAAGCATTATACTTTACTCATTGAAGATCTTCCTTCCAAAAGTAATTACTAGGAATCCAGGCTTCAGCTAAATCTGATTCTGAAATTTTGGTTTCTACAAGAAAAGGTAGATTTGTGTAAGGGAAGTAAGTAAGTAAGTAAGTAAGTAAGTAAGTAAGTAAGTAAGTAAGTAAGTAAGTAAGTAAGTAAGTAAGTGCTTTTAAATATTTCAAAACCAGTACTGATAGCAGCAAAACATATATTTGGCCATCCACTATGAGTTTCATACTGACTATAACTAGCCTTAATCAATTTTCCAGTTTCAAGATTCTGAAACAGCTACAATTTCTGAACAGTCTTCAAAACAGCCTTTCATACAGTGTTTCAATCATTCAAATAAGATATAATTATGTACATAATTAAGATATTTATCACCATGGCCATAAATGGGTGTGGTTGATTCACAAGTTTAAATAGAACACAAACATTCCTAGCCATTGCTAAAATCTTGGCATTCAGATCAAGAATTACTCTAAAATTATGAATCTGTTTTCTTTTTCAGGGATGTTTCCCCTCTAATCTTACCCAAAGCAGCTATATCTTGACTTCACCTGGGAAATTTAGATTATGAGGACTTAAACAAAAAATCTGTTATCCCTGGATAACAAACCCTTTTCATTTTGAAGATAGCTCACTTCTGGTGAGGTAGGTGGCTATGTAAATTAGATTAATAAATAAATAAATAAATTGAAAGGACATACTTCAACATGACAAAGAAGGAATGCTAACAAGTAAAAAAAAGCAAAATATATCTTTATTATACACATCAAAAGTGTGTGTGTTTTTCTCATATACCTATTTTTATTTGCATGCAATAACTAGATTAAATCAAGCAGCTATATGCATCATTTCCTCAGTTTCCTAACCAAACAAATATTAATTTCTACAGAAACAAATATTTTTGGAGAATCACATTCTTACATTTTCTGCTCTGATATTAAAACTATGGGAGCATTCGTTTATTGTGAGAGGACTCTATCCTGATCCAAAGGATTATACCAATTCCAAAAACAGAATTAATTTATGCTAAGCTCTGATACTGAAGCAACTAGTTATTTTATTTGGATGAGCACAGATGTCATAAATTCCTCTGATGGAGAAATGTCATACACTATCCATTCTTTCTTCCAAGCAGCTACTTTTACTAGGTAAGTCTTTCTCTTCTTTTGTTACTTGGCTAGGTTTACAATAGTCCAGCTGAGGGGGGAAAATTGGAAACTCTCCTGCCATAAGACATCTTGTGAGTGACTAATTGTGAACCCCCCCCCCCCAACATACAGAAATGTAATTTTTTTTGAAATTATGGTCCTCTTTCACTGGTTCCTACTTAGAACTGCTCTGAGAAAAATGGATTGTTTCCATCCTAAGTCTTCTTCATCCAGGATGCAATGAAGAAGCCTGGAAAACATTATCAAGAAATCAAAGTGTTGACTCCTTTAGAACCTCAGTTTTAATTATGGGATTTAGGTAGTGGACTAAATTTTGAATGTCAGCTTGTCAGGCTTTCCCCCCTTTTCTTGGCTTAGAAGGGTAAGCCTCTAAACTTTCTTGCTCAGGGTCAAGGCTTTTGCACCCTTCTCTGACCTAATTCCCAAAATGTCAGTATTCTAGGAGAGGTTTTGAACACTTCTGGGGGGTAATAACTTTGAGAAGTTCACTATATTGCCTCTAAGAAATTGGCAAGTGCAGACTTGAAAGGTTGTAACATTTTAACATTATGATATAATTTTGGGTTAGCGGTCACTGAAGCAGAAAACCTGTACGTGGCTTGATCCATCACTTCACATTCTGAATGGAGGCATGTATTAATTGTATTCTTCCTTCCTTCCTTCCTTCCTTCCTTCCTTCCTTCCTTCCTTCCTTCCTTCCTTCCTTCCTTCCTTCCTTCCTTCCTTCCTCCCTCCCTCCCTCCCTCCCTCCCTCCCTCTTCCTCCTCTTAATCTTCCTCCTCCTCCTTCTCCTTCTTCTTTGCCTCCGCTGCCTCTTCTGCCTCTTCCACCTCTCTCTCCACACACATACACACACACACACACAGAGAGAAAAGCATATAGAATGTTTGCATTAGAAATCTAACCCTCTATATAGAGATAAGTGTTTTTTATGTAGAAGCATTCAGTCATGTCAGTTTCCACCTGCAGTTTCAGTGATAAGCCAAGATGCAGAATGTCCACCTCACAAAGACCCTTCTGGGTAACAAAACAACAGGTGGAAAGCAATTGCTAATGTGTTTTTTTTTTCAACTTGAGGTCAAGGTCAGCCATGGACCAGTAACTTAGATGACAGCAATTTAGAATACAGTGGAAGCAGAGGAGCAAGCTGACAAATACATGGCATTCTTAAACTAATTAACTCCCCAGATAAATGAACACACCATTGTTTCAGGGTATTTTGGTACATGTTGTGCATCAATAGAAGATGGTGTTAATGTAGAAAAGAAATTTTATCTATATGATTTTATGCAATTCATATCTCGTGTAGGTTAGGTATATATGTAATCTCCTTTTAATTCAAGGTCATTGAGATATTACAGAAAGCCCTTCCTTCTGGTCATTACGATATTTTATGCACATTTTTTTTAATAGACTCATCTGCTTTCTCTGCTTTTATATCTTAAAGCACACTAGAATATAGAAAAGGAAACAGGAGAAAAAGTAGATAGAAGGAAAAGTGGAATAAAAAGGGCAGACAACCATAATAAAAGAAGGCAGGAAAACGTTTTTTTAAAAAATGAAGCAAGCACGCCCATGTTGAAGACTTTACTCGCTCTTAGCATTCCATAGGTTAATTGACAAATATATAGTCATTTCAAATTCCTGACAGGAGTTAAAACCTGCAAGATCTCTTCCTTCCTACCTACACAGTCCCCTAGCTAGCTTGCTTATCTTGCCTGTGGTTAATACAACTTAGCATTGACTGATCCTTGGTTCCATTCCACAAATCAATAAAAATTTAACATCGGCTTTCATTTTGTTCTTTTCATTCGTAATTCTGATGTGAATAAATTTTATTTTTGAATGCTTCCCTCCCAATCTTGAGATACCTATTTACCAATGTGGAATTAACCCTTCTATTTGCCTTAGGTTTAAATTCATTAGCACCGAACCTGGTTAAGAAGATTCCAGGACTTGGGTGAATTTATTTTTCCATTGATTTGCTTTTTCCTTTTGTACCATCATTTTTACATATCATAGTTCTGAGATTTACAAGTGCTCCGGATATGCATTACATCCATTTAACACCAACCTTCATCACAGAATTGGGAACAAATGTTTCCTCCGAATCAATTTCAAAAGCTAATTCTCATTCATAAACTGGAAACAGAGCTGGTGAACACAAGGCAAGATACTTTATTTGGGTGTACATTTTGTTTTTGTGATCTAAATCTAGTATTTGAAGATGTCCACATTTCAAATCTTTATTTTGGTGATAGAAAATATTTTTAAAAACCCATAAGAATTGCAACCATTTCACTAATTGTGAATCCTGTGAGATATGAAAAATAACAACACAGTACTCTAACATTAAAACACTAAGATCTTTATAAAAGTTCCTGATATTAAGACCAAAAGTTAACATAGAATAATATACCAGCAAACTTATTAAAATTAAATTATAATAAAACATGTATCATCAGAAATGTTTATAAATATATTTTATATAATATACTGAGTATCCCAAAATATGGAAAGTTTTCATCTAAACTATGTATTAATTATTAGTTGGAGATGTAAGAAATAAGTTTTTTATGTTGATTATAATTCACAGATTTAAAATATTCCAGAATACCATCACTTAGATGTTATCTTACCAATAGCTGAGTGCATGTGTGAACTTACTGTATAAAACTTGATCAAGCAACATCATATCTGGATATCCACTACATTCCCCCAAAGAAGCTTGCATGCTCAGTTACAGTATATTAAGTGCATATACATGTGGATCATTCAACCTACAAATTCAGTTTCTAGAACAGAACTCAGAATTCTTACCAACCTTTGTAAATGAGAACTTGACATTTTAATAACCAGAAATTTGTACTCTGCGTGCTTCTTTTGAGAAATACAGGTAATAATATCTAGATTATGTCATGCAGGGGAATTCACTGGAGAAAGCAATTGTGTCTGGAAGAGTTAACAGTTAAAAAAAAAAACCAGGCCACCAAAGAACACTGTGACTGGACACTATCAAAGCTGACACCAGCCAGAGCATAGAACAACTCAAAAAAGTAGTACAAATTGGAAGATATGGAGAGACTTGGCCCATAGAATCGCCAAGAGCAGGACACAATTGAATGGATAATTAATGTATGTATGCATGTATGAATAAATCATTTAGGCTAAGCAACAGATATCAAAAATATTCTTGGGAGCATAAGGGACACAAACATAGCACCTGGGCTGAGCATCTACTCTCCTCACTTGAAAGATAAATCTGGGAACAGATATAGTAGCTTTAATGAATTGTAGGAGGTGCCCTATTTCCCACACACACACTTTGAAGTATCTTTTTGAAACTGAATGCAAAGGCCTACACAGCTCCACCTGTAACACATATGAACAGCATTCATGTCCCTGAGACCTTATTTCTGTTGTTAACTCTCCTCATATATTTCAAAGCTTACCCCTCATACCTGACAAATGAAACTCTTGATGGCAAGAATCAGCTCAAAATGTACGGAATAAAATAAAATTATATGTGTTTTAGAATTCTGAACCATATTTAGCAGCTACTGCTCCTTAGTCTATCAGCTGCATAAAAGGGACTTTTTTTAAAAAAAAAAATAGTGCCTAAATACATATTTAACCAATTGACCAGAATGGCATTGAAGCAGTTGTAATGTATTTTGAAAAATTGCCTAAATACATATTTACCCAATAGACTGTAAAAGCTCATTCAAAGGCTTTCTGGTCTCTTGGGTACATAATACGTGTTTTTTAAAACTGCCTGACTATATATTTACCCAATAGACCAGAACAGCTCTCAAGTAAATAATACACATTATATAACACTCTATCAATATTTTTTTCCATCCTTCCTTCCAACTAGGAAACATGTAGAAATCAGCCATCACAACAAGAAATAGCAGCTAAAAATTCTGAGTGAATGACGTGTCTTGGAAACATTATCCTCATGCTGCATACGCTGGAGACATTGCCCAAATGCAGTGTGCATTGTGTACAGTCTCCAATCACTGACCAGTGACGGGATTTTTTGCAACCCAAGGTGAAACAATCATCTAAAGCCAGCTATTAGTAGAAGGGAGGGACAAATTAGTTGGATTGATATTGGCGCGCAGACTTATCTCATCATTTTCAAGTGAACTGAAAGTCAGTATTCCTTCAAAATGCACATTTATCTGAATGTTTGCAAAGCCATTGTAATGAAAACCTGCATATATATATATATCACAATAGAAAAACTGGGTTCCAGAACGTGTGCACATTTGGAAAAATTGCAAACAAAATTGCTTCTGAAAAAAAAAAGTAAGAAAAATGTGTACCGTATTTGCAAGCTACTTTAAAAAAAAAAGTCTGTAACATGTCAGTAGAGCAAACAGCTCTTACAAAAAGAAAGAGTGAGGGAGAAAAATGAAGAGAAGCCGACTTGAATAGATTTATTTATGGCAGAGTCAGTCCAATGCTTCATACATTTTTTCCCCCTTTTTTGGCAGCTCATGTTACCTAAAGAAATATGTTGAAGAAACCCAATTGGGCGGTGACATTTCTGGGGGAGTGACAGTCTCCACATTGCTAGACAGTTCACATCATCCTAAAGAAAGTATGAATGGCTTGGAAAAAGATAACTATGACTGACTTTCAAATCTAGCAAAAGGATTTATTTAGGGGGGGAAATCAGCTTTTACCAAAAACACAAAGAGGACTATTCAATATAATATCCAAGCCCCCATAATGAAGTTGCTTCTCTGTATCATCATCAAAGTGAAACATGATAATTGATGTGCCTTTATTCTATTAGTTTATGAATTTACCTACTTAGAGAGCTACATTCTCTGTAAGTTATAGAAATCAATTAAGGCATATAGGAAAAAATATAAACAGTACAACAACTAAATATGGAAAACAAGGGAATCAATAATAGCAGCTTATCTAAATGCACGGCTCCTAGTTTAGAAAATAGGAAGTGCTGCTTGCATCCACCACCCACCAGTTACAGGTAATCCCCAACTTACAACCACAATCGAGCCCATAATTCCTGTTGCTAAGTGAGACATTTGTTAAGTGAATTTTGCCCCATTTTATGACCTCTTTTGCCATGGTTGTTAAGTGAATCACCACAGTTGTTACATTAGTAACACAGTTGTTAAGTGAATCTGGCTTCCCCCTTGACTTTGCTTGTCAGAAGGTTGCAAAAGGGGATCACATGACCCCAGGGACACTGCAACCATCATAAATGTGAGTCAGATGCCAAGCATCTGAATTTTGGTTACGTGACCATGGGGATGTCACAATGGTCCTAAGTATGAAAAACAGTCATAAGTCACATTTTTTTAGTGCCGTTGTAACTTTGAATGGTCCCTAAATAAACTGTTGTAAATCGGGGACTACTTGTACAACAGTGTTGCGTGTTTCAATCCATATATTTAAGAAGATTAAGAAACCTTGCAGAAATCAGGGAGAATAAATACTGAGGAGGGGACATAGAGCAAACACAGGTGAACCTCTGCCAGAGGAAGATAATTTCAGACTCAGGAACCCAACAGTTTATGAGACATCCACCTCTAAAACTCTACTACATGGAGATATTGGTGTCTATAGCAGAGGTCCCCAATCTTTTGGGCACCAGGGATCGCTTCCGTGGAGAGAGGTTTTTCCGCGGACCAGAGGGTCCATGGTTTTGTGTGCTGCCTGCATCTTACAGATGGGGTTTTGCTTGTTTGTGTGGACCAGTTGCTGGCATGCCACGGCCCGGTACCTTGGTCTATAGATCAAAGAAATCAAAACCCGAGAACAAATATCAAAACTGATCATTTATTTCATTGACGATTCCTGGAGCAGGCTGAGTTTCCTGGGTGTGGCATGTCTCTTTGTGTGCGCGTGTCTTGGTAATAAATATATTTTACAAAATAAATTGGAGACACTGTCCCATTTCATGTAAGCTGTTAAAAAGAGACCCTACAGATGAATGCTTCAATGTATTGCTAGCCTCCGCAGGACATGATATACTATTCTGCAAGTGAAGGCTTCTGTATCCTCTCACCATCCCTACTGTTCTTCAGACTCCCATTTCTGGGTGATTTAAATGAACACAGGAAATATTGCAGGCATTAAATTTAAAGCAGAGTGAATACAGGGTATTTAAAGAACAATCGTATTGGCTTTCAGTAAAATTGTAATAATGCATTTAAAAAAAACACACACACAGAGAAAAATGAAAGTATTTTCAGAAGGATGTTTAAATGTTGTTGTATCCCTTCCAAGCTTTCTATTCAGCACTGAGAAGCCGGATTCCTGCAAGACACAAAATTCATTGTGTAATATTTTTTTTTTAAGCGGGAGAGTAAAAGTATACACTGCTTCCTTCAAAAATGGAATCAACTTTCACAGATGTAGGCATGCACTTGTCATGCCAAGAAGAGACAGATGTGTCTCTATTCACGGAGGGACAGGTGCGGAGGAAGAAGAAATAAAACATTTGTAGAAATATAAGCAACTGTGTTGCTGTCAAATAAATAAACTCAATGCCAAAACAGGGGAGGGGGGGGAGATTTGTCTGTGTGGGTTTATTTTAATCTGTAATTCGTTAAATTTCATGTTTTTATTAGTGATATTACAATTACTGTGATATTGATGAGGTGGTATTTGTATGGTTTACATGGTACCACTCCAGTTTGCTAAAATGCCTAAAGCTACAGATCTTATTACTTGCTAATTAAGACATACATTCCAGGATAATCCCATTTTACATGGACCTATGACTAAGATTTCAGTGACAGATGAATCGGGACTTTCCCTTTCAATCACATTAAAAATAGACTTCATTAGGATGTAGATATGTTCTCTTTTGGAAAAGTCCAGGGAGTACTATCCCAGAGATCATTTTTTTTACAATTCATTGGATTCATATATCATCCAACTCTCATCAATTCTGCCCTTCCATCTTCTGTCACTTATGCCTACACTATCAGGCTCTCCTCCACACACACACACACACACACACACCTCTCTATAAAATGATGTATCATTGGTACTTAACACCAGTTAAGTTGTCAAGAATATATAAAGGTATTTCAAATGAATGTTGGAAGTGCAAAAGTAAAGAAGGGACCTTTTATCATTTATGGTGGACAAGTGATAAAGCCAAGAAATATTGGAGTAGGATTCACATCCTAATTCAGAAGATTCTCAGAGTGAATATAAAGACTTTTCTTTGGGGTTTAATGGAAAAAGACTTGGAAAAACATTTTGAAACTTTATGCACAAAAATGGAAAGACACTTTGTTCCCCACAGTGGACAAATGGCTGCAAAAGTTGATGGAGTTAGCAGAGATGGCTAAATTGATGCTTTGATTAAAGGAAAAAAACACAATTACTTTTGTTTCTACTTGGAAACCACTTCTGAACTTTGTGCTCAAGGTGGAAAAGAAATAAAACTTTCATTTTGGGTTTTACCTATTAGATAGGTTTGTTGTTATAGAAATGGCTAGTTTATACTATTATGTAAAAGTAAAAAGTTGAGGTTGAATGTTGTTATCTTATTCTACTGCACCAAAGGGAGTCGGAGGTCAATGCCTTTTCTTTCTTTTTCTACTTTTTCCTATGCTTTTCTCTTTCCTTTCCCCTCCCCTATCTTTCCTACTATTTTCTTTTGCATTTTTGTATTTTATATTATAAATTAATAGAAGAAGAAGAAGAAGAAGAAGAAGAAGAAGAAGAAGAAGAAGAAGAAGAAGAAGAAGAAGAAGAAGAAGAAGAAGAAGAAGAAGAAGAAGAAGAAGAAGAAGAAGAAGGAAGAGGAGGAGGAGGAGGAGGAGAAGGAGGAGGAAGAGAGGAGGGAGGAGAGGAAGGAGGAGGAGGAGGAGGAGGAGAAATAATTGGAGGAGGAGAGGAAAGAGAGAAAAAAAAGGAAGGAAGGAAGGAAGGAAGGAAGGAAGGAAGGAAGGAAAAAAGAAAGAAAGAAAGAAAGAAAGAAAGAAAGAAAGAAAGAAAGAAAGAAAGAAAGAAAGAAAGAAAGAAAGAAAGAAAGAAAGAAAGAAAGAAAGAAAGAAAGAAAGAAGAAAGAGTTCAATTAATACATGCCTTCATTCAGAATGTGAAGTGATGGATCAAGCCAGGTACAAGTTTTCTGCTTCAGGAATCCTATGCTAAAACAGCAGAAGTAGTAATAGGGGTGTATAGTGGGGAAATCAAAATTTGCAAGACTGCATCAGGATCCAAACCCAGTGTATAGATGTACAACATAAGAGTGGGCTTCAATCATGATGCTATACCTACTATATGGCAAATTTTGGCACACACATCTTGCTGACATGCTCTAAACACCTTCAGCAATCACTGAAACCCATGAAAAAGATCTCTGTAAATATGATTTGAGAAAATGTCTCTTTTGCAGAGAAAAGTTCTGAGAAAATAGAAGGCGGATTTCAGGGCTGCATCAGTTGAAAACAGAAGCATAAGCACAATACAAACTCATTTTCCTGCTAAGTAAAGAAGAAGAAAAAGAACCTAGAAAAGGACTTTCAGTTATGGAGAAGTCAAGCAAACATTAAAAATACTTCTTAATCACAGTATCTAATTATGCATTTGGACAGGATTAACTAATAGTTCAAGAAAGGATGGCATAAGATAAAGGTATAAACACATGAACAGAATATAGCTGTAGAGGAGATCTAGTACTTAAATTGTAGCTGGCTTAAAAAGGAATGGTTATTTTCGTGTATAATAATAATAATAATAATAATAATAATAATAATAATAATAATAATAATAATAATAATAATAATAATAATAATAATAATAATAATAATAATAATAATAATAATAATAAAGGACTCAATAGGTAGACAAAAATGCCAAATCCAATCTGAATACCTGGCTGACTGTGCGATGATTAATAATAATAATAATAATAATAATAATAATAATAATAATAATAATAATAATAATAATAATAATAATAATAATAATAATAATAATAATAATAATAATAATAATAATAATAATAATAATAACAACAACAACAACAACAACAACAACAATAGTAACAACAACAACCACCTAGATCTTTCTTCCTAACATTTTAGATTTTATGCATGTAAGTATGATACAGCTTGGAGTGAGCCTTAAGACCTGATTTCTTTGTTTCAGAGCATAGAGCATGGAGGGAGGGATTTTGGCCACAGGAAAGCAGATTCTGTTGAATACCATATTAGAGGGGGGCGGACTTCCCTAACAGGAAGAACAATTCGACAATGGAGCCTATTTTCCAGAGATGTGCTCTGTCACCTTCCTGGGAAATGCTTTTATTTAGATTCTTATGCTGAGTGAGAAGGCAAACCCAACTCCATGATCCCATCCTACCTCAACCCATATGATTGTTTTGACATGGTGTGGCCCAGCAACAATTAATTCTGAGAAGACTCTTTGTTTAGAGAGCAGGGAAAGTCAGAAATGGCACCAAAAGTCAATTGAAATGGCACAAAAAAATAGAAACTAGTTTCTCTTGGATAGAAAAAAAAAATTAAGTGGGGAAGCAATCTTTCCTTCTATGAGATTTTTCTGATAGTTTCTTGGGGTGTCTGTGAAAGGGAATGTGAGGACTGGCAGTGTTACTATTTTGAAAGTAAAGGCAGTCTTCAGCTTACAGCCATTTGTTTAGTGACTGTTACCTTTCAGTCAGAATTGAAGAAGCTTTCTGGATGAGAAGTGAAATATCTAGCAAAACAAGAAAGTCCAGTTGCCTTTTAAAAAAAAGTACCTTTGGGACAACCATGACCCGGATGGCTGACAATCTGCCTAGACACTTGATTTACATTCTGCCTTTTCCTCTGAGAGCAAATTGGGACATATATTGCATACACATATACAAACACACACACACACACACACACAAACCCACACATTGTGTTCCCTGGGAGGTTGTTTCAGCTGAAAGGACAACAATACATCTCTGGCTGAGGGTTAGGGAACTTTAATGTGCTTTGCCCAGTCCTAACCGAACACTTTAACACAGGGGTGTCAAACTGCCAGCCCGCAAGCCGGATGCGTCACGTGGAAGCCGCGCCCACCCCATTGCCGGCAATGGCAAAATATGTTGTGCAACGTCACGTGACATCGCGAGTTTGACATGTCTGCTTTAACACTACATCACTCAGATTCTGATTCGGGTCTCAATTCTATAGTAGGCCTTCTTACTTCATCATGGTGTGAGACCTTTTTGTCATTTATGGTGTCTCCTAAAGCACCCAGATATTGTTGAGGTAATAAAGCCTGTCCCTATTATGGTTAGACTGGCCCAAAAATGATTAGATATCAGCAAAGATGCCATATATCACTAATGGGATTGGACAGTCAACTTTCTTTGCAGCAACCTTTAGATGTGCTTCTTTCAGGAAGCTTTGTGGATCAGTTTTTAAAATATCCATAAGCTATTTGGAAGAAGACTTCTGTTTATGTTTCTATGTGTGTGTGTAGATGTGTGCCATGTGTGTGTGTGTGTGCATGTGCCCATTTATTGCTGAGATTTATTTTCCTTTTCTATACAATTCATTATTTTCATTTGTGAAAGAATAATTGGTTCAGTAAGGACTCTGGAATGGTGTTTGGGAAAGTTTACTTCAACATTTCTCTAGACCTGTCAGCTTGAAATGCTTTGGGAGTGTCATTCTCTAAAAATTTAAAAAAAAAAAAAAAAAGACAAGAGCTGGTTTGCTTTGCATTTTTCTTAAAGTGTGCACAATTTCACCAGTGAATCCAGCTTAACAGAAATGTTTCTCCCTACAGAATAAAGGTTTCGGAAACTTGTCTTACTTTTCTTCTTCAATTTAAAGAGCAACAACTTCAAATTTGAAACAAAAAAAAATTATAAAGGTGATGGAAAGGGGAAGGCCCAAATCTCCTCTATGTCACCGACACCTATTGGTAGGTGACTATCATACCACACTCTTGCTCAAGAAAAGGATGTAGATATAGTTTTGCTGAAAGTAGAGAATTCATTAAAAAATGCTTATGTTTATATTTGCAGCACCCCAGCCTTGATTTGCTCCTTATTTAAGCAACATTTTTTGATAAATTAAAAAAAGCAGCAATAGCCATTACTGCAGGCTATATACAGCTTCTAATATCACTTAAGCATATTACAGAATATAATATCTAGTACTTAACGACTAACTTGCATATGAAAGCTCACATAATGTCTCATAAAACCCTTAAAATGGCTTCAGTTTAAGAGTCTCCCTTTTAAAAAAAAAAAACACCTTCAGGGAATATCTTAAATGAAGTAGCATTCTAGCCTTGGAAAAAAATTCACACAGTTGCAAAAATTTTTAATATAAATTGAACACATTAAAAATTAATTTTGCATGACCATTTCGCATTGCGGTGCCAATGCCTAGTTAAGATAGGGCCTTAACTCTTCTTTGTTTAAAGTATCATGGAATCTTCACTTTCTCCCGGACTTCCCTTTCATCTTTATCTGTATATAATTATTATTTTCATTCATCAGAGACAGAAACCCCTTCCTCCTCTGACAGCCTCAGCTGGAGTTGAATGAAATCCTACCTGTGTTATTGGGGCAACTTCTGGAAAACTCATTACAGAAAGGTGGAACCTAACAATTAGTCAGGCTAAGCAATGGCCTCATTTATGCAATAATAGAGGCACGTTGCAAAGAAACAGAATTTGCGGGATGTATACAATAATTGCACTTTAAATGTAGGTGTTCTAGTTCTGTTCTCTTTCTAACTTTATTTATTCAGCAATGACAATTGTCAGCACAGGCCTAAGTGCAGCTGAGCACAAAGTTATCTTTGAGTGCACAGCTTGCATTAAGATATTAACCTCTCTGTGGAAACACACTATTAGTACTATTACTACTACTGCTACTACTACTACTACTATTTGTTATTGTTATTGTTATTATCAATTTGTGAAAGTTATGCAACTCCAAAAATAAAGTCCTCTGGATCGCTTACAAAATATCAAACATATACTTAAAACAAAACTTTAAAAGATAAGATGTTAGTGTTATTCTCTTGTCAGGATAGTGATAACATCACTGTCTTGATAAGGGAATAGCAATAACGTTTTAAAAACGTGATACAGGGCTCCTGTCAATATTGACTGTCAGTGATCACTGAGGAAGGAGCCAAACCACTGGAACACAATGCCCCCCACTCCCAACACTCCCATGTTCTTAGTTCTTGGGGCCTAACACTGGGGGTGTATAACATTCAGAGTTAAAGGTGAAAAATCACCAGGTACACACCAATCTCAAAATGCCAATGGTGAAAACTTCCCTCACCTAAAGAGCCCAGACAGCCACAGCCACCATTTTGTTCCTCCTCATCTGAACTCAAGCAAACCAAAATGTATAATTGATGATACTGAACCCCAAACTGAATGGATGATCTCACTCAGTGGTTTCATGTAGATTTTAAACAGGAGAGCTGAGAGCATCAAACCCGAAGGCACGGGGTAAAATTTCTTCCCTCCAGTCCAGAGAGAGACCATTGTCAAAGATATTAAAAACCTCTGAGATATCAAGGAGCAGAAGGATGAATACACCACTCTCATGCACGAAAGATAATTGATAAGCATCACCAATATTGTTTTCATACTATATCCTGACCTGAAACCCAGATGGAATAAGTAGAGAATATCTGTTTCCTACAAGATTCTTTGCAACTGTTGTCTGATCATCTTCTCTACTACCTTCCCTACAAATGTATGGTTGGAAAGTAATAAAGAGCCTAAATGGAAAGGTCTAGCAATAACCTCTTGGTCATCACCTTCTTCAAAAACGTAATATTATTGCATAGGCCCACCCACTCATCATTCTCCTCCTCCGCAGATTGCTTTAACAATTCAGAATGGGCCAGGTGACTTACTTTGAAGGACCTTATCCACTTTGTCAGGAGTCACAGAATAAAATCAATGCAGATAACGTTGCATGACTATGCCCAGCTAACTGTCTGGAACCTGTTCAGTTAGAATCCAACTCTGAATGAATCTGAGTAACTTTATTCACCAGACAATACTATATGAAATATATTACATATGGTGATGAAGATTTGTGACAGTTATGAGTTTAAGACAAAGTTATTTACTACAGGATCCCATAAAATTGGAAGCTTTATAGTGTCTGCTCTCTCAGCTGCTACAAGATTTTGTAGAAATATTACTAGAAATTATGGAAACATAAATGTTTTATGATTGGGTTCAAGTGGATCTTTCAAAACACTAGAGATACTGGAAAAATGAATATAATATTTATTTATATACTGAATATAAATATTTAATATAAAACTTCCAGCATAATAGTTGGACATTACCAGGCAATAAATTAACATGGATTTAGCAAGGTTTCTCTCATAATAATTTTAACAATTGCATATGGACAGTGAATATCTAAACATAAGCACTAAGCCAAATGTTTGGTGTTGTACCTCCACTATTTTCCTTTTGTTGCAAACTTATATCTTTTTAGCAGGAAGATTTGTGTGTGTGCGTGCAAATATGTGTTCTCTTTGGTCCTTCGCCAATACCAGAGATTTTCAAATTTTACCTTGATATAGATCACCACATCATAATCAAAAGTTTTTTGGAGTAACCAAGAGTTGACAATGCAGGGTCAATAGGCATCATGATACATATAATTGTGCAAAGATATTCACGTGATCCACAAATGAAATATAATGTAATGATTTCAAAAGTTAAAAATTGAAAATCTCAAAATTTAATTGACCACTAATTTAACAAGATTTGATGAAATTTTGAAATAGGATACCCAAATCTCTCAAATTTTAGTTATTTCACGATCTGTCTATGGAGATTCTCAGCCACCCAGGTCATGGTTGTCCCAAAGGTGCTTTTTTCATGAGGCAACTGGACTTTCTTGTTTTCTCTTTGAAGACAGTTCGCTTCTCATCCAAGAAGCTTCTTCAGCTCTGACTGGATGGTGGAGAATGGCAGGATTTATAAATAAAATAAATCCTGCCATTCCCCATCATCCAGTCACGACCACTATGCTGTTGTTGTTTTTTTTTTAAAAAATAGTTCTCATTTTGGTCTTTGGTTTGCTATACCACAAACCACCTGCAATATCTTCATTAACTGAGTTAAAAATCACTGGAATGGTTAAACTGGAATAAATGACTATTTCAATGTGCCTAAATAAACTGAGTTGTGCTATTTATTTATTTAATAAATTTATAGGCCTCCCATCTCATACACACGACTCTAGGCAGCTTACAATTAAAACAGAATTGGGAACAATAAAAAGCAATTGGAATTAAAAACAAGAACAACATTAAAAATAGCAGACAAGAAGACTCATATACTCAAACAAGCCATGACACAGGTTTACCCATATGGGTCTAGGACAGAGGTCTTCAAACTTGGCCCCAGTTTGAAGACCCCCTGGTCTAGGACAACTCCCCATGGCCATGGGATAAGAATTACACTAGTATCGAAGAAATGGTGGAATAGAATCATTAAAGCTGATGAACTGTGAATGACAAAAATTAAAATCGTTTTTTAAAATTATTTCAAATAATTAAATTGAAAGTGGAATAGTCCCGTGACAAGTTGTCCTGTGGTGAGTCAGTCATGGCGAGTTGTCCTGTGGTGAGTCAGTCATGGCGAGTTGTCCTGTGGTGAGTTGGCTGCAGTGAATTGGCCACAATGAGTTGTCCCATTCCGACACATTATCGAGGCCCCAGGCTCAATGGTTTTCAGTGTCTTGGGAAAAGCCAGTAGAGATAAGGCAGTTTAATTGGGGGGGAGGGGAGGGAGGAATGATGTTCTAAAGGGCATCAGCAGATCAGAGCAGAAAAAGAGGCTCTCCTGCTGGGATGTGACAGGTGACCTTGTTTCACAGATGGGACCCAAAGCATGCCTCTCCTGATGTATCTAATACAGGGGTCTTCAAACTTGGCCCTTTTATGACTTGTAGACTCCAACTCCCAGAATTCCTCAGCCAGGCATGCTGGCTGAGGAATTCTGGGAGTTGAAGTCCACAAGTCATAAAAGGGCCAAGTTTGAAGACCCCTGATCTAATAGAATAGGTAGCCACCACTGAGGAGAGACGGTTCCATGATAACCCATCTGCCAGCCATGAAGAGCTTTAAAGTAACTGCCAGCATCTTGAATTGCACCTAGAAGCAATTCTGGCAGCCAGTGCAGTTCTTGGAGCAAACGTGTCCCATGCCAGATAACTGGCACCCATAGCTGCCCACGGTGCTGCCTTTTGTACCATCTGAGGCCTCCAAATACTCTTCAAGCACACTGTTCCGGTTGCAGTAATCCATTTGGGAAACTATTAAAGTTGAAGGACTGTGAACAGAGCCACCTGTTCCAGGAAGAAGATCTGTCGTCTCCTTCTCCTGACTGATGGACCTCTAAAATTATCCATCTCTGGTCTGTATATATCATGCAATACTTAAAGGGTAAAGCTGTGGGTGTGTATGTGTTTGTTTTGTGGCTGCTATTTGCATTACCTGGATTGTGATTAGCATGCCTACAATTAAGACACTATTTTCTTTAAATTAATGAATAATGGATTTGCAGAAGACAGTAGATGTTAACAGCCATATTCATGCTAAATCAAGGTTATAATTTATTGCGGTGTGAATGCAATGACTTCAGATATTCTGCTTCTGGAAATGCTTGTAGGTTTGGAGGGTTTTGCCAAAGTCATGAAAACTGGGTTATAACACTGCAATGCAAGCTCCGCCCTTTTCATATATGTGTTGACACTTTCTCATGGTGGCATCGTGCTGTTTTCATCATTTACATGCCCTTGATGCCCCTGATTGATGCAATATTGTACATTGTACATTAATATGCAATAATACACAAAGAGACAATGTTATTTATGCTGCTAGAACACGAGCAACCTATGGATGGATTGGTTTCTCTCCACCTCGAACATTGAGTCTACTTGTGTAGCAGGTAGCTTGGAGAGGACCATAAAAGGAAGCAAGAAACCCCTCTGTAGATGTAATTCAATGACACTTATATAATGCCCGATCCAAGTTACGCTTGCATTGTGCAGTTGTTTAGTTAGCTAGTTAGCCCATAATAGTTAAGTTAGGCGACAAAAACCAGCTGGATGGCTGGATTGCTAACTGCTAAGCTAGAGCTAGCAGATTTGGCCAAGAGCTTTTGACATCTTTTTTTAAAAAAAACTTCTCTAGCAGTTGTTTCAATTATTTCAACCATTATTTAGTAGACCTAATTAAACAGCATAAAACAAGTAAATCATTTTGGGCTAACTCGTTCAGTGTCAAATCCTTCCAGACAAATATGTTAAATGAATATTAAACAATGAAGAGCCTCACTTTCTAAGAATATTTTTTTGAGGGAGGCTTTGTAAATTAGCAACACTTGTAATTACAAAATCGGGGAGCAGGTAAAGTCAGATTTTTCTGGTCAGTCTACTGGGCTGTGCAAGAAATTTAATAACAGAGGTGCATCTGGAAACAGCTTCACTTCCTCAATAAAATATGAAAGATTCATATATTATACATATAAACGATAAATAAATTATACCTGTGGACTATCTATGCAAGTATCCCTTTTCTTAATAACTAGTGGGGACGCTATCTATTGAGCATTGCCCTTTGACCTGTGTAAGAATCTTAATGACTTTGTATGAAAAGTATGCTAGTTGCATTGCTTTTGTTCCCAAACTTAACTATCATGGACTAATTAAGCGACTCAAGATTGCAAGCTAAATTCCAAAGCAGCTGAAGAAAATAAAAAGCAGTGTGCTGAATAAGCACAGGGTGTTCACAGAGTACAAACAATCTTGCCTGCATTACCAAATGCACCTCTGTTTCCCCCAGTTCTGAAATGAATACACTTAGGCAATTCATTATACAGGGTGTCATTATATGTGTATACATGTGTATGTGTATTTTTCAAATATTCATACAAATTTTAGTTTATTTGTCTCTGTGGATATCTACAGTGGAGTTGAGTCTAATTTCTTATTTTGGGATAACGATTCTCATCAGGTTTTACAGAAATGTATAAACCAGGAACAAAGACAAATGTATAGCTTTCTAGAGATTGCTAACTACGATCCCAACCAGCACCCCACTTACCTGGCTTCCTTAGGATGTTGGGAGTTATAGTTCAGCAACATCTGAAACTCCTCTGCTTTCCCTAGTCTAGACAATTCAGACCACAGTGTGATAACACAAGCCCAGGGGTGAAATAAAAACAGAACAAATGTGTTTTGGAAATTCAAATAAATGAAGCAAGGTCAAAATAAAACTGTCCCAGAGAATAATTCCAAACTTTATTTTTAATTAAAATTAAGAAAATAAATACCAGTCGTGGTGGTTGGGGGGAGGGAGTGAAAGTAATTTTCCAAATATTATTAACTCATTAGTGGTGGAAGACATAGAATGTACCTTACTGAAAGAGCAGAATAGACTTCTTGCTGTATTCCAAGCAGAAAGTTGCTGCATTGGCAGCTTGGTGCTTTTAGGACTATTGTTAAATCAGAAGTATGAATAAACAACATTCTTCAGAAGAGTGTTCAATGTTAAGGGCAGTTTTTCATGACTGGAATTCTGATATTCTGCTTGGTATCTGAGAATCACTTTGATCTAGTGGTTAAGGCATCAGCCTAGAAACTGGGAGACTGGGAATTCTAGTCCCACCTTAGTTATGAAGTTCCCACTGGATGATTCTGGGCCAGTTACTGTCTCTCAGCCTAACTTATCTCACAGGGTTGTGGTTGTGGAGAAAATAGCAAGAGGAAGGCATGTTGGATATGTTCTCCACCTTGAGTTATTTGTAAAAAAATAATAAAGGTGGGATATAGATAGATAAATAAAATCTGTCTGTAATTAGGATTGCTACAAGAGTGATGGTATGACCTAGGTTCAGCCATGGAAGCCTTAACATACCTATTGGGGGAAATGGAAGAAGGGAGCAACTTTGTATGCCACCTTGATCAAGATACAACTCTAGCAAAGAAGTACATAAAGCTTAATGTCTGTTGAGATTCTCAGTCATCCAGGTCATGGTTGTCCCAAAGGTGCTTTTTCAAAAGGCAAGTGAACTTGTTTTTCTTTAAAGATGTTTTGCTTCTCATCCAAGAAGCCCTCTCTCAACAGAGGGGAAGGGATATGACACCATCTATCTCCTGTTTACAACACAGTCCTTTCAGCAGTTCCAAGAAGGTTCCACACCATGCTGTGGTGTGATTCAGGTGACCCTGAGGGAACAGATAACTCTCCAAGTGGCCTCAATGACTCTTAGAAAGAGTGTTAACAACTAGATGACTACAAGGAATATAAATCCTTCCATTTTCCACCATTCAGAACTGAAGAAGTTTCTTGGATGAGAAGTGAAATGTCTTCAAGGAAGAAAAAGTCCAGTTGCCTTTTGAAAAAGCATCTTAACTTTACCTCTTCTGCTTTCTGTTATTGTTTTACTCTTGTATAGTTCATGCTGCATTTAATAGTACCGTTTATCAGCATTGAATTAATTGTTTTAACAGTCTTATTTCTAAACTGCTTTAAATTTCATTTTGCTATTAATAGGAAGCAGTATACGAATATTTTAAATAACCTTAAATATATAACAATTTAAATTTCATTAAATAGTATACAGGTCAAGGGTTTCCATGTTTCTTGGTTGTTTTTTTTCTTTGAAAACATTTTGCTTCTCATGCAAGAAGCTTGTTCAGTTCTAACTACAAACACTTCACAAATGCATGGCACAACACAGTAAAACAACCTCATCAGGACAGGATTCAGAAGACCATCTGCATCTGAAAGACAAAGGTCACTCTTTTGAAGACAGCAAAGTTCACATTCTGGACAGAGAAGACCACTGGTTTGAAAGAGGAGTCAAAGAGGCCATTTATGTTAACATTGAGCAGCCCTCCCTCAACAGATGGGGGGTGGAGAGAGAGATACAACACCACCTATATCCTGTTTGCAACACAGTCCTTTCATTAGTCCCAAGAAGGTTCCACGCCCATTTGTACTCTGATTCTGAGGACAGAGGTAAACCCCAAGTGGCCTCAATGACTCTCAGAGAGCTAAAGACCAATCCTCTGAATGCTAACGACCAGATGACTGTAAAGATTATAAATCCTTTCATTCCTCACCAGTCAGTTAGAACTGAAGAAGGTTCTTGGATGAAAAGCAAAAGTTTTTGGAAGAAAGAAAAAAAAGCAAGAAAAGTCCATTTGCTTGTAGTCAAATTTCTTGGAGTTGAACTGAAGTATGAACAGTCAGACGTCATTGTTAACAAATCACCCAGAAGTTTTCAAGGAAGGAAAGAAGTTTTTTTTCCCCCCATAGCTTGAAGGAGAAGGGATGAAAAAATGCAGAAGAAATTTTAGAGATAGTCTTTCTCATCATTACTGCAGCAAAACTTACTGTTTATGAAGAACAGCTGGAGTATTGAGAAATGATAAATTACATTACTTTTATTGCTAGTCCACATTTGCAAATGATGTTCTCCTTCCTTAAAATATAACTTTTATGTGTGGATTGACAATAAGAGCCCTGATATGTTTTCACTCCTCTGAACTGCAGCTGTTCTTTATAAGTATCTCAACAAAATACCCCAAGTGGAGGTTTTCAGGTGAATATTAAAAACAATGAATAAAATAACATTCTTTCTTTTCTGACTCCTGGAAACCATTTTAGTGATAGTTTTGCTTATCCGCTACAATTTGCACTAGATATTGTTTTAATTTATGTCTTGAACAAAGCATGACAGGTTTATGAATATTGTAGAAAACACACCATCTTTACTGCATTTTGACAGAACTTAGCAGCTAATAATTATGAAGGAGAAATGCATTCATCTGAATTTTCATACAAATATAGCCAGTTCAAACCTCCTGGACTGATTCATAGATCAGACAATATTTGTGCAAACAAATGTTTTCCCAACCGTTTGCAATCAGGTTCATAACTCAAAAAACATGCATCAAATTGCATTTTCAGAAAAGTGGTCACAAAGAAATGCATCTATCTAGAGAAAGAATATACAAAAATGGATTAGGGTGGGAAAAGTTGCGTAAATTGTTACCCACTGGGAAAAGTATACCCCAAACTGCATATGTTAGGGTAAATGCAGACCAAAATGCCTATCAGTTTCCAGCAAGATCTTTTTTTTTTTTTTGCTAAATTTACAAACTGTAATACAACAAAGAGCTAAAACAAAGTTATGGTTAGATAAATGAGAAACTAAATGAAAGCAAACATATTTTTCTTTTTATCAGTTAGGGTGAGATTTGATGAAACATATAGCTATGTTTCAGCCTATCTTAAAACCGGCCTTTTAGCTACAGTCTGAATCTATGAAGCATGTCTAGCTGTGTCCAGAGATGCTTAAAGTCTCAAACACTTGCAAATTCAGATACAAATTGCCCTGACCTGAACATTCAGGCCAGTACATTGATCAGCATTTAATTATTCACCAGCTTTTACGGTTCCTGAATAATACATCACATTAGTCAACTCAAGAAACCATTAAAATAACTTATAAAATAAGGACGTACATTATGAAATTAGGTATTTGGAGCTAAATGGCTCTGCTTTGTACTGCTATTTTAAATTCTGGGAGATGGGGCAGATATGTGTGATGATGTTTTTTATTGTGATATTGCTTTATTAAATATTTCAAAGTCTGGTGGGCTATTTTTAGACTTTGGTCTGTTCTATATCACCTTGACTTCTTAGAATGAATGACAGGTTGCAAGCTCTTTCAACAGACAAAGAAAGGTGTGAGAATGGAATTAAGAGCCAGTTTGGTCTAGTGGTTAAGATGCTAGCTTAGAAACCAAAAGACTATGAGTTCTAGTTCCACCTTAGACATGAAAGTGACTGGGTGCCTTTGGGCCAGTTCCTCTCTCTCTCTCTCTCTCTCTCTCCTCTCCTCTCCCTCCCTCTCTTTTTCTCTCTCTCTCTCTCTCTTTCCTCTCTCTCCCTCTTTCCTCTCCCTCCCTCTCTTTCTCTCTCTCTCTCTCTCCTCTCCCCCCTCTCTTTTTTTCTCTCTCCTTCCCTCTCTCTTTTTCTCTCTCTCCCTCTTTCTCTCCCTCTCTTTCTCTCTCTTTCCTCTCCCCCCTCTCTCTCCCCCTCCCTCTCCCTCTCTCTCTCTCTCTCTCTCTCTCTCTGCCCTACTCCTACTCACCTGATAGGGTTGTTGTTGTGAGAAAAATAGGAAGAAGGAGAATTAGGTATGTTCTCTGCCTTGAGTTACTTATAAAAAGAATAAAAGTGAGACATAAAGTGAATATAGACCAAGGAGATCCCTTTTGAAATCTTGTCTGGTGAAATAGGAAAGAGCAGGTAATCCTCCTCTGCTTCTTCAGAAGATTACCCCCCTCACCACTGTGCATTAATATTGCTAATATTAAATGCCTTTGATGACTGGAGAATGTGGGAGAGGAGGCTTGTTCTCTGCTAGAAAAAAGCCAAATCAGATCAGAGACTGGAGAGGTCAAGAGTTGGCTTCCCCTCTCTGGGTTTTGCCCAAGAACTCTCTTCACACACATACAGAAAGCTAGCAATTGTCAGCATTATTTGGTATTGTTTTACAAAAAAAAAATTCATAAAAAATTTGACACGTATTTGCACAAATTTCATTTTCTGAGGAAAATTGAGGATAGTCCTCCCCCTTTCATCTTTTGAAAGTGCCACCAGCTCTCAAAGTAGAGAAAAATAGAAATACAATACAGCACTCCTGTGCTTTTTGTGCAGAGGTTCTTTTTTATAATGCAGAAAACAGATTTATGGATAAATGTGCAAATAGAACTAATCCTGGAAGGAGACTTATTTCCTTATAATTAATTAATCAGAATAGAGCTGGAAGGGACCTTGGAGGTCTTCTAGTCCAGCCGCCTGCTCAAGCAGGAGACCCTATATCATTTCAGACAAGTGACTATCCAGTCTCTTCTTAAAAACCTCCAGTGATGAAGCACCTACAATGTCTGAAGGCAAAGCTGTTCCACTGGTTAATTGTCCTCACTGTTAGGAAGTTTCTCCTTAATTCCAGGTTGCTTCTCTCCTTCATTAGTTTCCGTCCATTGTTTCTTGTCTTGCCTTCTGGTGCTTTGGAAAATAAATTCACCCTCTCCTCCTTGTGGCAGCCTCTCAAATACTGGAATACTGCTATCATATAATGCTATTATTATATAATGATATTCTGAAATAATGATTCTGAAATGTAAGCGACTTTATCAGTGAAGGCAATTGTATCACAGGCCACATGCGGAGGGGGGAAGGGAAATGTAGCCTTGCAAACCTTTGTGTGTGTGTGTGTGTGTTGTATGAGCAACTTGTGAGATGTGGAAAAAAAAATGTGCCTTAAATATGGCTTTGGCTACCTGTGGCAGAGAGGTCACTGTAGGGTGAAACTGTCTGTTCCACAGCGAATTAGAGACATGCATTCATTATCTTCCCAAACCTCATTAAAAGGGCTTTAATGTGGTGACTAAGCCATGGGCAGACAAACCTTTAATCTTGACTACATCAGACCCACCTGTGTTACATTTCCTTTTGAGGACAGTTAACAGAAACAGGTTAACTTACCATTTATGCCTGCAGTCTACAGAATTAGCATGGAAAGCAGACTCACTTTGAACTCCCTTTGACAGGGTACTCTACTAATTTGCTTTGCTTTTTAACACACACAAAAAAAAAACCCTGCAAACTATTATTGGCATCTTTAATGATCATTTGGATCAGTGCCGCTCCCAGATGAACACATCCCCATAATGTACTAAGTTGAAGGTTGTACTTTAGTCTCTGATGATTTATTCTTTTTTACTCCATTCTTATGATCTTGACTCCAATGTACATAGTAAAATAGGTAATAAATCCCCATTGTGATTATAAAAGGTTAGGGTTCAGTCGATATTCAAGTCGTTTAGGAATAATGTAAAACCGAATAATCCTTAGTAAGAGTGTTTCAGAGTGTGGCAAGGAAAAAGCTAAAAGAAATGGACCAATTCTGATGGGATTAAAAAAACAACAACAACCCAAAATATATTGCTTAAATTTATTTTAAGATATTGCTTAAAATTTAATGCCATTTACTCAAAGTCAGATACAGTTGGTGCCCCTTTTGCAAATGAGCAACAGTATTCTTGACTGTCCTTTGGGCTAAAAAGCTATGCTTTTGAGTTCTGTCCTTTTATGTTTTACTTTTGGATGACAGAAGTTGCAAAGATATCATAAAGCTAGATTACACTATTACAAAGAAAAATGCCAGCAAGCACACACCAAAAAGGCATCTTTCACTTCACAAAGCAAAATACATATTTTATTTTAAAAGGTAAAGTTTCCTTTGACTCAGGCTGTATTTTGTACAGGGGCACATTCGTGTCATTTTCTTGGCAATTTTTGTTTAGATATTGACTTCATTTTATATTTTTAAAATTCATTAAGAAAATTTTAAAATCCAATACAACAGTAACACAAGATATCAAATAAAAATACAACAGCCCTGCAAACACATGCAACTGACTGAAATTAAACAAAAGTACAGCAGATGTGTAAAGTTTGATCTTGTGGTTTGCTAATAAATTGTTCATTATCGGAAGATTAACTACATATAGAAATAAGTGAACTGTAAGCATATAGATCATCATTCAAGCCTTTACTTAAAGAGTTTTAATATGTTACTTTTGATAATTAAGGTAACCTGCTATCTGATGAAAGAAATCTGCTAAAGGAGGTAACAATGTTTTTTCAACAAGGCTTTTTTTCAACTTCCTAATTCAACTTACAGTCCCATAACTCCCTGATTGTCTCCCATCCAAATACTGGGCTGATCTACCCTGGCTATTATTTTGCAATCAATTTAAGTCAGTGTTGGCGAATCTTTTAGAGATCGAGTGCCCAAACGGCAACCCAAAACCCACTTATTTATCACAAAGTGCCAGGGCCGCATCAGCATTGTGGTGCCTTCAGGGGGGTCGGGGGGTGGCCCACTGGGTGGGCATGGCTGCGGTAGTCACGGCAGACTGAGTGCGCGTGGCCGGGGTGGGCATGGCCACCTTGATGTTGCTCTTGGGGGGGATGCCTGTGGGGGCTGGGCAGGATTGGGGGAGATCCAGGGTGTCTCTGATGGGTGGGGCGGTGGGCAGGAGGCTCATCCTGTGGGGTGAGGCAGGGGGTAGGGCGGGGGTGCCATTGCTGTGGGGCAAGGCGAGGTAGGGGCAGCTGCTGCCTGAAACCATCAGCCCCCACAGACAGAGGCCAGCGAGCTCATGGGGGCGTGCTCTACCACCTTTATTTGAGCTTGCTAGCCAGCTGCTTCGCCTCCTTTGTGCTGGGTGGGGCTGCTGCTCCGGGTGCCAGCGGTGGCCTAATGGACCTGTGCGAGCTGGTGGCAGCGGCAGGTGTGCCCACAGAGAGGACTCTGAGCGCCGCCTCTGGCACACGTGCCATAGGTTCACCATCACTGATCTAAGTTAATTCAGAAGACATCCTGTCCTACCCCATAACTCAACTACAGAGGATCTGCTTGAACTCTTCAAGCGGGCTGGATGCAGCTTTCATCAGCCTGGGCAATAGTGAGAATTCAGCACAGCTGGAGTTTTCTCCCTTTTTCCTATGACTAAACAAAGCAAATCTTTTCAACAAGAAAGTTCAGATTGAATCTTCTTCCAATTCCAGGATTGAACTAACTGGCTTGTTCAGGCACCCAGATAGTCCTTGTTTAGTGACTTCCTTGTTTACTAACTGTTCGCAGTTATGATGGGGGAAAAAAAAAAGAAATTGTGTCCAATTCTTGAACGTATGACCATCTGTTTGAAGGTGACTGAAAAGCTGAACTAAGGAAAGCTGAACTAAGATCAAAAGCACTGTTGTGGTTTCATTTAATGACCGCATCCCAGCAGGTTACTAGTTACAATTGTGGTCACTAAATGAGGACTACCTACACCTGCTCTTTCTGATTAACCTTTCTGCTAAAGCCCAAACAGGCTCCAAATAGGACAGAGGATGCTTGCCTTTTCTCTTGTCGCTCATCATTCAGTCAGGAAAGGAATAAATCAGAATTGGAGGTTATTCCCAAGATCAAGATTAACCAGTGGAACAACCTGCCTCCAGAAACGGTGAATGCTCCAACACTGGAAGTTTTTAAGAAGAGACTGGATAGCCATTTGTCTGAAATGGTATAGGGTTTCCTGCCTGAGCAGGGGGTTGGACTAGATGACCTCCAAGGTCCCTTCCAACTTTTATTATTATTATTATTATTATTATTATTATATATTATTATTATTATTATTATTATTATTATTATTATTATTATTATTATTATTATTATTATTATTATTATTATTATTATTATTATTATTATTATTATTATTATTATTATTATTATTATTATCAGCACTGGGTCTCCTGCAGTTGCTCATTGGTATCAATCTTTAATATCAAGACGACTTTTGGGGGGAATTGCAAAGGAATCTCTTGTGAATAACTTTATCACCGTAAATGCTATGATCCACCAAAGCAGACTTCAAGCAATAGCTGGGATTTCCCATATTTGGTGGGAAATTCTAACAAGTCCAGCATTATTATAAAGAAACACACACAAAGTTACATACATGACGGCCTTGTTTCTATAAAATAAAGTAGGGTTATTAACATTTCATTAAAAAAAAGTGTATGTTTAAATAAAGTTGCTAAGCCAAATCATGATCACAAGCCAAAAAATGCTAATGGCTGTGTGTGAACTCAAAAAAGCCTATATGGCACTCGTTACATAAATTATGTAAATACAATATATGCAATATATAAAGATATGTTCAAAAACTGTACAAAAAGGGCTGTAGATCTCTACTTTATAATTAAACAAAACGGAATAATATTTGAGTGCACATTACATTCACAAAAGGTCAGACGTGCAGAGCATATAGTTGGTGGAGAGTGTATCCACACTAGTCGCAAACATTGAAATTAGTAGATGCTGCCAATTCTTGATTTCTCACAGCTTTGTTTCAGGCATTCAAGATAACACTGGAAGACCCAACCCATAATATATTAATAAAATAAACTAGGAGATAAGGGCTGAGGAAGAATTGAAAAAGCAGGAATGTTTGTCTGGAAAACCTCAAAGTTGCTAAGTATTCCGAGAGTACATTATCATATGTATAACATAGGCAATCCAGGTTTTGAAACCAAATTGGGCCTGGCAACTTGATCATTAAGCAAGATGGTTACTAAGTGAAACCAGGGCTAAACAAGGCAGTCACTAAATGAGGACTACCTATGTAAGCAAGTATATTGTTAATGTGATTTGAAATGTCTCTCATAAGACTGGGGTAGCAACAAGCATGCAGAAGCTGTGATGTTTGCAAAAGTGGAAATTATTTAAAACAAGGGTCAACAAACCTTTTCTGTGAAAGGCCAGAACTTGTTCCACCTCCATGGATGTAGTTGACAGGTTGGCAAACCAAGGAACATAGCAACATTGGACAGGTTGGCCCACCAGCAAAGAGGTTGCAGCTGAAGACACCATACCCCCCAGCTCTTGGCCTGACAAGTCCCATAACCTGGCTAAGGAGCCTGATGATCTACTGTCCAGATGCCTACCTGTCCATTCTTAGCTTGAAGATCATACAAAAATGGGTGGTGGGTCAGATTTGGCTTTTGTGTCGTACTTTGTCAACCCCTGATCTAAAAGAACAATGGTGGAATGCAAAAAAATTGAGAATTGAGAGTTTTGTAGCTCTCCAAAGAGAACCATCTCTTTGAGGAGGGCTCAAGTGAAGCATTCACTCAAAGTAGCTACACAAAGTAACAAGCTCCCCCTCATCCATCAGTAAAGAAGTTATGTTGTTTCGCTATGCTTGGCCTCTTGTGGCATTTCCAATATGAGCTGTACATTGGCACATGCCTCTTCCAATTCTTGCAAGTGCCAAGTGAAGCTGGACAAATCCAATGCATTTTATTGAAGCAAATTGTGTTGTCTCTGCACCTCAGAGAAGAGAAGTGTACTGCTGTTCTTCAAGGCAAGTTGACACTTCCTCACTTGGAGCAGAGAATATTGAATGGCCAATTGCAAGGTGTGGTACACAAAGAGAATATAGGAAAAAAGCACTGAGGAAGAAGGGATAATGGGCTGGAAAGGGATAAGAATATTCCTTTCTGCAATCTTTTGATTCGTGTTTTATAACCTGCCAAACTCAATGGGAGGGTTTACACTCCCACACAGACACACAGACACACATAAACATGTGCACAGAGAGAGCAATCTAAGAAATGTGCCCTCGGTCAGTCCAATGTGAGTGGGATTCTTTTTTTAACTGGCTATACAGAGCATTAGAATGATTTACAGAGACACAAGCTGAAAGTAAATTATGTTGTAAATGCCTGTCCCTTGAGTCAACAAAGAATCAGGAGGAAAAAAAATTACAAGAAGCTTGAAATTCCCAACAGCAGAGGTTGACAGGAAAATATGGTGTTGTTTTTCTATGAGCAAAAGTAACTTTTGTACCCTGTTTTCCCATGAGAAATTATAAACTTTCAAAGGAATTTGTGTCTCTCGCATGCACACATACATACGAGCAATTTATCTGGGATTGCTCTCACGGAAATGCCAGGAAGACTTTCAAGTTGTTAGGGCTATGGCTGAACTTCGTCTAAGACTGCTGCTACTTATTTGTTCTCGCTGCCTTGTCTTGTCAAAACATTTACTCAGCTTTCGAAGAGTTGCAAGTTGGCAACGTGTTAATAATATTAGAATGCATTTGTATCGGCCATGTGGCTGCAACATTTCAGAAAATTCGTCACTTATTTAATGAATAATGAATCTGAAAGAGTAGCTATGGAGACAAACAACCATATGTAGTAAATTAAACATGGACTCGTGGATGTATAGAAACGTAGGGTGTCACCAAAGCAATTGTTTCTATTTCATGATGTCAATCAATGACAGGCTTTCTTCTTTCTGGCTGGCTTACATGCATTTTACACCATATATTGCCACCGTACTCAGATCCTCCTCTCTTTCTCTTTTCTCCACCTACTTTTACATTACTGAAACATTACTGAGCCTCCTTTTACATTACTGAAACATCCTTTGAATGGTGTATAGAATCAAAGTAATAAGGTAGGGGAAGAGAAGAGAAGGCAAATTGCAACACAGAGAGATGTACAGACAGAAATGGAACTTGTCGAGGTGGGGATGGCAACCTCTGTTTAGTTCAATATTCCCCGTAAGTTGAGATGATGATCATATGTATGTATTTACTTAGCTACCCTGCACCTCTTTGACTCCAGGATGGAAAAAGTCTACTTTGGAAAGATAACAGGGATTTTAACTTTCAGAATTCTTATTTTTTTTTCTAAGATCCAGTTTCTGGTAGTCCTTGACTTATAACTCTTCATTTAACAATGGTTCAAAGTTACAGTGGCCTTGGAAATAGCTACTTACACCCTTTACTTGCAGTTGTGGCCATTGCCCTATCCTTGCGGTCATGTGATCACAATTTGGGCACTTGGCAATCTGCTTGCATTTGCAACCGGTTGCAGCATTCTGCAGTCCGGTGATCATGATTTGCAATCTTTTTTTTGAGGATTTCCATCAAAAAACACCCATTGGGGAAGTTGGATTCGCTTAACAATCACCATACAAATTGTCATAAAATCAAGTCTGACTCAATTTACAACTGCAACAAATTATGGTGGAAATTCCAATCCCAATTGCGGTTATAAATCACACTACCAGTAAATTTAAGAATTGTTTTCCACATTTACCCTTTAAGAAAATGTTCTCACCCAAAAAGAAAAAAAAAAGACTTCCAAGAGCTGGGGCTGGAGTTCAAAACAGATGCAACATTGTGATCTAAGCCTTATATAAGTCAACACTGTGTGCATGTAGAAAAGGGTAAGGCTTTGATTGTGATGCCACAATTGTTGTCTTGCTGTTTTGGTCCTTCTTACTGTGATTCAAGCAATATTTTCAGGCAGAGAGACAGTCTCCATATAATTCCTGTTCCAGTCCTTCTGTTCCTGCTTACACAGAGACACACACGTAATCAATCAAGCTGTGGTGATGCAGTGGTTAGAATGCAGTATTGCAAGCTAACACTGCATTCCCACTGCCAGATGTTCGATCCTGACCGGCTCAAGGTTGACTCAGCCTTCCATCTTTCCGAGGTCGGTAAAATGAGGACCCAGATTGTTGGGGGCCATAGGCTGACTCTGTAAACCACTTGGAGAAGGTTGTAAAGCACTAGGAAGTGGCATATAAGTCTTAGCTGCTATTACTAGCACAGCTTTGGACAAGGGACACATTTAACATTCCGGGAAAGCTGAGGGCTGCAAATTGGATGGGACCACTTGGATCCATGGAGGGGGGCACTCTATGGGAAGTTTAATTACATGTTGCCTAGGTTAGAGTATACACTACAGATTATACCTGTTTACCCCTCAAAATGATCAAGAACAGCACTATATATTTTCTGTAGCCAATCTGAAAGCTATAATGAACCTTTGAGGCAGCAGATTTACTTCTGCCTGAGGAGAAACTGTATGCTCCTGTTGCTGCTTCTTTAAAGGACCCATTTCTTATAGCCAGCACAGTTCCTAAAGCAGCAGCCCCCTTTTTTTCCCAACTCATCCCCAAATGTGGAAAATATTATCTTCCTGCGAGGTCTGAAGCACTTCTGAACTATTTTCTAAGATGTCACGGCCAAGTGGTTATCATGAGTCCCCAGATTACACTCTAAGAACCACTGGTTTAATTTAAAAAAAAAATGATTAGTGGATTTGTATTTGATTAGTAGGTTAAAAAAAAAGGAAGGGTTTGTGTATTCTATACTTTTATAATTTAGCTGTGACTTCCAGAGTATTATGGATGTTTATACACTTGGTTCTATCCCAGAATATTGTTTCAAATATATCATTGTGTGTTAATATTTATTTACTGGAGTCTGAGCTAATTTTATTGGTATGATGTTTTAATTATTGTGTTGTTGGTTATTGTTTTGACATGTTTTGTACTATACCTTCGCAAAGACAGGTAATAAATTATTATTCCAGTTCCTTTAATTGTGGGTCACAGCCATCATTGGTTGGTTTTCTTCTTCATACTGCAAGCCCTACCTAAGGTCTTGGAAATTGTAAATATAATATCTAATTATATATAGGGTGCCCAACATTGCTGTGATTTGTAGTTGAGCTGTTGTAAATTGTTCTAAATTTGGGCAATCCAAATTCTTTCTAAATCATTATAGTATTGCATTTTGTGCCCCTAAGCAACTGTTGCCTTTGACAATTTTTCTAAATTGTTGAAGAAAAGGAAGACAACAGATTACAAAACGTCAGGTTTTGTTCCATGTGTGGTAAAAACATAAAAAAGACAAGAAGAAGTCCTGATCTTTATAAGTATAATTAAAATCTTTTGTTTTTGTTATTGCTTTTCTTGAAATAAAGAGTTTCCTATTAATTTTAGCTTTTAAGCTGTTTGAAAGAAGGAAAGAAGAGGGGGAAAATGGACTAAAATATTGAAGACTGAAGGCAGATGCAATAATACTATGAATTAGTTAGTAACAAAGTTTTTATGTCAGTCCCTATTTAGAAAGATATTCTTTCAAAATTTCAATCTGACATTAATTCTGTAACATACAGTCTATCAACATGCAAAAAAGTTCTTCACGAATACCTGCCTTGAATTGTCCCATTGTACATCATGCGATGTCATCTAAATGATATAATAAATAAGGAAATTGAATGTGACTCTCTTTTTTTTCCGCATGGTGACATAGTATGAGAAACAAATTTAGCTTTTGACATCAATAAACACCTTAGTCTCATCAGACAATTGTGTTGGCTAATCGTTTAAAGAAAGAACAATTAGATGTAATGACATTTTTATATTCATCTCCAACAAAATGTAAAATAAAACCTTTAGCGAGTTTAAATGTTGCATGAGGATGGTTAATTCCTTGAAATCCAACCATGTATAATCCAAATATAAATATTTAAATGCTGCTCAAGTTTATGATTGCCTTTCATGTGAAAAACATAAAACAGCCTCCTGGAATAAAGTTGTCCAATATGTAATTCTAGAGGTAATTATGCTTCGTGTAGATACTAACTTACCCTCCCCTCTCATCAGAACTAACAAAAGCATACTTTTCCAATTCCACAGCATTTTCAGATCTGGAGTTTAGACAATTGGCAGTCTTTCATCCACTGGACAATTTCCCATCCGATACACAATACAAAGAACAAGGGCATTTCTAAAGGCAGCAGGAGCTTGGTTCCATGAAGAGGCATGAAAGATGGCGGGCCAATCTATTGTTTTGGGCACATAAGGGAACCCTGAAATGTCATGATGTCTCTGCTTGATCTGTTGTCACTACTGTTGGTTGTATGAAGAATTAACATATTTAATTAACTGTCTGACCAAAGCAGCTGTTACCTTATATAAAACTTTCAACATGGATGCCACTGAATGCTTGAATGTGCCAGGACAATAGAGGTTGAGATCTACTCGTTATATTTTTACACCAAATGGCTCAGCATGGTTCCACTTTCAATAGCCCTAATCAAGATTGTTCTTAAATTTATAATGGCACATAGCAACGCTTCCACCAAAATGGGGTAATCATATCCAAATTTCAGTTTGCCAAGAGGACAGTTACATGCACCAAAATACAAGGTTTGGCAAACAAACTACTTCCCATATCTCTCTGATCCTGACATCCAGCCATCTATATCATTGATGGAATTGGCATCTAGTTCACTTTTGTATAATCCAACCATGAATTCATTTATAGTCAGTTTCTATCTGATTAATTCTCAGTTGTTGTTTTAAATAACCTGTGAAAAGACAAGTTATTGAAACTACTTTTAAAGCAGCACAAATCTTTTTACGGGAGATGATGCTGATGTTGATTTCTATTGACTTATGTGTCATCTGAGTCACATGAGTCACATTAGACAACATCTATCTATTGGTCCATCCATCTGTCTGTCTGTCAGTTAGCTAGCTAATTTAGAAGTCTACTAATCTGTCTGATGAAACTCTAGGGCAGGGGTAGGCAACCTTGGCTCTTTTAGGACTCGTGGACTTCAACTCCCAGAATTCCTGAGCCAGCATGGCTGGCTCAGGAATTCTGGGAGTTGAAGTCCACGAGTCCTAAAAGAGCCAAGGTTGCCTACCCCTGCTCTAGGGAGTGAACCTGGGTTGAGGCCATATCTTTAAAAAAAAAAAGCCTACTACATACAATCATGCCAGGTAGAACCCCACTTCCTAGTCTCCACCAGGTGACATTGTCTCAATGGGAGGATCTAGAATATACCCACTTTGCCAGATCTGGCAGAAACCACTGGGGAGAGGCAGTTACACAAGATCCATAACATGTGGACTTTAAACATGACAACTTTGAATTATACCCAGGACTCAATCACTGGGGGCAAATGGAATTTACATAGCAGAGATGTTATGTGATATACTGTGGTGTTCCCAATACTGCATGTGTTGCAGTCTTCTGGATCACCAGAAGCTTCTGAATACTTTTCAAGGGCAGCCCCATATATAGCCCATTGCAATAGTCTAATTGGGGGGTGAATAAATCATGTTTAACCACAAGCAGTACTCCTGATCTAAGAATGGGCAAAGTGGTGCACAAGATGTGTTCGTGCAAAGATCCAATTGCCACCTACCTCTCAAGAAGGAGCAATTACTTCAGATTGCCTGAAGGAATGTAAGCCCATTCAGAGTTATTAATAGCAACTAATCAGATACATGTAGTTCTAACACCCACAGCCACTCATTCTTGTCAGGGCTGAGTCAAAGCTGGTTCCTCCCCATGCAGACCTGCCTAGCCTCCAGGCACTGGGAAGATGCTTTGACAGCATCACTATGACAGCCTGAGGCATCAGTGTACAATTGAATATCATCAGCTGACTGATGAAACTTCACTCCATGCTGATGGATAATCACACCCAGCAGTTTCACAGAGAGGTTAATTAGAAGTGAGGAAAACGCTGAACTTTGTGCCACCCTATAGCAGAGGCCTAGGGCTGGACCTCTTCCCTACTAACACTACCAACTGGAAACAGCTACAGAGAAAAGAGGAGAACCACTCACTTCCAACCCCATCAGCCGGTCAAGAAGGATACTATCATCAATTGTATTGAAAGCCACTGAGACATCAAGAAGGGCCAGGACCACCTGCACCCTGAGCCCACCAGAGTTCATCCACAATCACAAGTGTGATAAATACCATCTTTATGCTATATTACAGCCAGAACCCAGATTGCAAGAGATTCACATTAGGGTTTAAAGCAGTAAATAGATATAAGCAGCAAAAACCAAAATACAACAACCTACACAACACACTGAAGAAAGAAATCAACTCCACCACTACCATGACAGTCAGAAAACACTCTCAGGAAGTGGATCCTATTGAAGTAGTCATGCTATTTCAAGTTTAAAAAAGCCTAACAGTATCCAGGCAGATGGAAATCAGGATGGACACTGTTCCAGAAGACAGGTGCAGCTAAAGAGAATGTATGCCTCCTAGAACTCACAATATGGCAAAATGTTATACCTGGAAATAAAACACAATAATTCTTCCAGAGATTATTGTTGGACAGGAATAATAGGGGGGGGGGATCCTAACCAGGTCTTATGCAATGAATGACTTTAAAGGTGACAGACAAGACCTTGAATTTTTACCTCAGAATGTAGCAGCATCTTGCAGATCTTGGCTGATCCCTCAAAACATCATGACTGGCAGTTTTTGTCCCCACACCAAAAAACACCCTATTACTATAAAAATAGAAGTTTGTCTTAGATCCAATGTAAACACAATGATGGTAAGAGCAGATGGAGTAAATTGTAAATTGTGTTTTAAAAACCAGGTTAATCTTCAGGTAAATACATAAAATCACAATTAAAATAATAGAGAAAAAACAACCTGATTATTTTGGAGGGAAGGAGGGAACAGTATGCAGTAAGGAATGAAATCCTCTTCGGACTTAACGGAATTCAGACATTACATTTTCCATTCTGAACAGGATCATCTCATCCCCAACTAAATCTACTTCTCTCTTATTCCAGTGAGCCTAACAACACTATCATGACTTGGTCACCAACCAGGCCATTCAATATAGAAAAATGTAAGGCATTCTACTGGAGCTACCATATTTGGTTTTCTACCTCCCATTGCTGCCAACTACAAATTTGAATTTATGAAATTTACATGTGGTAGCTCTAGTGCAGGGGTAGGCAACCTTGGCTCTTTTATGACTCGTGGACTTCAACTCACAGAATTCCTGAGCCAGCATGGCTCAGCATGGAAACCTCTCCATTTCTCCTCAGCATGGCTGGCTCAGGAATTCTGGGAGTTGAAGTCCACGAGTCCTAAAAGAGACAAGGTTGCCTACCCCTGCTCTAGTGGAATGTCCCTATCTTCCTTCTCGTTTCCCCCAAATGAGATAGCACTGATCATCTTCTAAATGAAAAAGTGTGAATAGGCACAAGTCTGTTGGAAAGGGTTATCTCTCAGGCATGAAATTGAAAACATGGATGGTCCTTCTATGACCCAGGACTTAAGCTTTTTATTACAAATATCTTTCTTCAAACGTCCTTCTTAACATGCAAACATTTGTCTGAAGTGGTATTTTCTACTGTAGTGCTGTAGTGTTCATGTGTAGAAATATGTTCTCCCACTGCTTCAGGTAGTTCTCACCTTTAACTAGGCCTGGAATTGAAGTGCAACAAACAGGCTTCCACATTTTCAAATATTAAAGAAATTAATGAAAGACCCAAAGGAAAGGAAACAAGAGACAGTTCAGGGAAGCTATTACACAACTCCAGGGTTTATCATCTTGAAAACAACTACCCAGGAAACAAGCATGTGTTTTTTAGCTACAAGGCTTGATATTTGGAAAAATAAATTAGGTCTTTCTCCAGTAAAATCCAGGTAAAAAAAAAGCTTGTTTGAATAAATGTAGTCAGTTGGTTCCTCCATCACCACCTCCTCCTCCTTTTTCTTCTTCTGACTGGTGGGAGAATCTGGGAATAGGGAAACTAAGTTACAATATATCTGAAAAGTTAAAGTTATACCAGGAACATTTTCTGGCATTAAAGCATAAACAATAACATTTCTTCCTAGTTATTATTTACTTTCATTCTTTAAGAATAAATTACTACTTGAAACTATTATGCCTATATTATGGCAATATTGGTTAAATTAGACTGGAGTGGAATACCAACCTATATAATCTGCCTTCATGTTCTTGCGTGCACTTCTATTATAGTTATAATATAGTTATCAAAGCAGGAGATTAATGCCTCTCTGCTTTGGCGGGATACAATTGTTGAATATTTGAGATTTTAAATTAACAAGTAGGGGGCTTTTTTTAAAAAAAAGAGGAGACCATATTTTTCAATTATATATTTCTATTTCCAAAGGCTTCAGTGGATGGCAGTGAAGTCGTGATATCAACAAAGAGTTAGAGTTGAAATTTTGTACCACTTTTTTTCTTTTTGTTTTAAGCAAGTTTAGGAATGTTATATCTATCAGGGGTTTAATGCTAGGCAACTGAGAACATGACTTCTCATCTAATTCTGTTAGTGCTGTTCCAACACACTTGTAAGTGGATCATAAGCTTTCTAACAGACAGGAAGCAGCAAGTGAAGCTAGGCAAAATCTCATCAGATACCTGTACAATTAGCACAGGGGCCCCCCAGGGCTGTGTGCTCTTTCCACTTCTCTTCTCTCTATATACCAATGACTGCATCTCAAAAGATCCCTCTGTTAAAGTACTGAAGTTTGCAGATGATACAACAGTGATTGGCCTCATTCGAGACAACAACAAATCAGCATACAGACGGGAGCTTGAACAACTAGCCTTGTAGTGTGGCCGGAACAATCTTGAACTGAACACACTCAAAACTGTAGAAATGACAGTAGACTTTAGGAGAAGCCCTATTATTCTACAACCTCTTACAATACTAGACAACACAGCATCAACAGTAGAGACCTTCAAGTTTCTGGGTTCTATAATATCTCAAGATTTAAAATGGACACCTAACATCAAAAATGTAATAAAAAAAACACAACAAAGAATGTTCTTCCTGCGCCAACTCAGAAAGCTCAGACTGCCCAAGGAGCTGCTGGATTATTATTAAGGAATTATTGAGTCTGTCATTTGCACCTCTATAACTGTCTGGTTTGGCACTGCAATCAAACAAGACAGACACAGACTTCAATGGATAGTTAGAACTGCAGAAAAAACAATTGCTACCAGCCTGCCTTCCATTGAGGACCTCTTTATATTGCACGAGCAAGAAAGAGAGCTGTGAAAATATCTACAGACCCCTCACATCCTGGACATAAACTGTTTCAACTTCTTCCCTCAAGACAACGCTATAGGGCAGAGGTCCCCAACCTTTTGGGCACCAGGGACCAGTTACGTGGAGAGAGGGTTTTCCGTGGACCAGAGGAGGCGGGTTTTGTATGCTGCCTGCATCCCACAGATGGGGTTTTGCTTGTTTGTGTGGACCGGTTGCTGGCATGCCACGGCCCGGTACCGGTCCATGGACTGGGGGTTGGGGAGCCCTGCTATAGGGCATTGCACACCAGAATGACTAGACATAAGGATAGGTTTTATCCCCATGCCGTCACTCTGCTTAACAACTAATTCCTACAACACTGTCAAAATACTTAGTAAAGCTGTATTACTATGATACTCCTCAACTTTCTTATTACCTATCCATATCTTCTTATGACTATACTTTGCTGCTTGTATCTTACAATTTATATTTTTGGGGGGGTTTTTTGTACCCTAGTATGATTTATGTTGTTTGCTTAGCTAGTACTCTATGACTATCACAAAGTGTTGCATCTTATGATTTATGATGAAGTATTGTATTTCATGATTTATGATGAATGTATTTTCGTGTTGTATATGATCCTGATTATCACTATTACTTGGATGTACACTGAGAGCTTATGCACCAGAAACAAATTCCTTGGCCAACAAAGAATTGTATTGAAGTGGAATCATTGCATGCCAATGAAATTGACAATCTGATTAGACAAAGGAAGTTTCACCACCTAGAGCAAGACAAAATAACAAAAACATGGTTATTGATCAGCTTGGAACGGGCAGCAAAATATGGAATCACTTCACCATTTCCCACAATTTGCTAAAGAAAGGGCAAACAGGATCATAGCAGAAGCCATTCACAGCTTTATACATTCCAAAATATTACAGCAAGCCATTTTTTCTTACCTATTTAAATTTGATTTAGGACATTATTCTATTGAAGTCATATAAGCTGCCCTTTGTGTGGCTTTCTGATTGATTCTACTGAAATCTGAGATGATGGTAGGTTTGTTTTGTTTTGTTTCGTTTTTCTGATAGAAATCTTTTACTCATCTTTGTAGCTTGGACATCTCAGGCCAAAAATGGAATTCAAGTCAACCGATCAGCTTGAATGAAGCACTCCTACATTATTTCCACAGTGTTTAAAGCATGCCACCTAAATAATATGCTAAACTGAGAAGGGAGGATTGGCAGAGTTAACCTTCTTCTCACCCAGAGTGGAAAGGAACTTCTTTCAGATTCCATCCTTAATGCGGAGTTCTTTACCTCTTCTAGTGCCATCCTGAAGTCCTTCAGATGAATCTCTCAGTACGGTGCTGAAATGCTCAGGAAGCTAGGGATGGGTAATGGTGTCTCTAATTTCTCTTTCTGTTTGGTTTCTTTTCCTATAATTGGATATTTAGGCATAGGGAAGTAGTTTTGCATGTTTTGATTTTACTATTCAGCACAGATTTCGGGTCCCTACCAAAGGTGGCTTGGAGAGCTGTGTTTAAAGTGGCACTTGAAGAGCAGAGAAGAGAGTTGGCTCTAGCCCATAAAATCTGTCCCAAGTACCAAATAAATCATTTCTGCTTCAAAATCAATCTGGGTGGGAAAGCTGCTTCAACAGCCAAGTGGAACTGTTTAAATTGGCTACTAATGCAGCAGTGGCTAATCCATTGCATGCAATATCCAGGTTTCTCCTTTTGTTCCCTGGAACAAAACAGTGCCAGCAAAACCTATAAGGAGGTGATTCTGACTTCCTTTCTCCCTTAGAAGCATCAATGGAGCATCAATGTGCAGATGATTTTCCTGATAGACACAAAATGTATTTCAACAAAATGTTAGCGCTAAAAATGAAATGCTGATTCTGTTTTCCATTAGGGGATATCTCATTCACCCAGTTCTTTTTTTAAAAAAAAAAAGTTTTTATTGTTTATTACTAGATGATAACACTCGATTTGATGAATTACTTCAACTAATTGTTGCTGTAATCAACTCACAGGTACAACTGGATTATTCAAGCAGTAATTGAATAATCAGTACCTTCTAAAGATGAGGGGCTGGGACATATGGCAAAAGGGACTAGTTCCACTGTGAAGTCTTGCTGTGAGAGCTAAGAGTAAAATATTGCAGTGGTCACATAAGTGTCTAGTATCACTACTTTCTCCAGTGCCTTTCTCTTAGGAATCCTCGGATCAAGGTTTAAGAAGCAAATTGCACCAAACAGCTACATTTGTTTTAACATGGAGGAAGCTTATGATGAGACTATTGTCAAAGCAGACTTTGTTTGCTTCTGGTTTGTTTTTTTTCAGGATAGAAACAGTGCAAATAAGCAATATTAATGTTATTCTGCTCTTTTTACTAGGCAAGGCAGAGAATAATTTCCCACCTCAAATGCCCAAATAATTTCTGTGCTTTCAGTAAGGGGCATTACCTACTGTTTTAGACTGGGCAGAAAATATGTCCCTGGGCAAGAGGAGATGGAAGTGAGGCTAATGCAGATAGAAGATATTTTGAGGAATGGCATGAAATAGTCATCTGATTAAATGCAGTTGGGAAAGTTTATATCCAAGACACAGTCCAATGAGGAGGAGGGAGGGTGTTGTTGCAGCCCAACAATTTTAAAGTGATATCTATCTATCTCCCTTTGATTTGATACCAGAAAAGCAAATTTTATTGTGATAGAACAGCATTCAGAACCAAATTAGTGGATTACTTCTTATTACTATCTTATTGAAAATCTTAATACATTATGTTATTTCAGTCAGTGATATTAGTACTTTATTGACTGAAGATTGTTAGCATTCTAGTAGACAATTTAGACTGTTGAAGATAAAAGAAAGTATTGTATCAATATTAATTACAATTTGGGATGTCAGTGTTAATGAATATAAGATTGTTTTTGCTTTTTCATCCTGAATTGAATTTAAGATAAAAAAAACAAAAACACTACAGATTGCATCAACATATTTGTTGTACATTAAAGGTTTCAGTCTTAAGGTAATTACCTAATGTAATTGTTAATAGGTCATTGTATTGTTAATTTTTTTTAGTACATGTTAAATTTGACAATATTTAAATGTAAAAAAATACAAAAAAGAAAAGAAAAAAAACTATTATTTTAATAGTAAATTAGAAACCCAACATAGAGCATTTCTGTTATGGAACATTTAAAAGTACAGAGCACTGAGAAGATTGTTGAATGCCTGCTTTGCAAGAAAGAGGGATCTCAGACAATGGGACCTCAGACAAGAAACATGACAAGGAATACTAGATTATCATTATTTTTTCATTGTAAGGTTACATTAACACAATCTTGCAAGACTGAAAGTACCCCTCCCATCCCTCACTTTTACCTCTTGAAAACTAGGGAGGGTCCTTCTGAGACACTTTCTCCATCCTCACCTTTCAGATCCAAATTTATTTTTATTTATTTATTTATTCATTCCTTGCCTAGTCTGTGGCTCCACCTCTTATTTTCAAAGGTTACTCCCATTTACCATTTACACTCAGGCAGTATTTCTGTTCTTAGACAAAACAGCTCTCTGAATAGGGTGACACTGATAGGGAGGCCCATTGTTAAAGAGATGGAAGTCTAAATCAGGGGTAGGCAACCTTGGCTCTTTTATGACTCATGGACTTCAACTCCCAGAATTCCTGAGTCAGCTCTGCTGGGAGTTGAAGTCCATGAGTCATAAAAAAGCCAAGGTTGCCTACCCCTGGTCTAAATAATCAGCCTGATTGAAGATGGAAAGTTGGTTTTTTTTTTCTATTTTATAATTCCCATTTGAGGACTGGCTTTTGGGGTCTGTGGTAAGTAGGCTTCTTTTCTATGGTTTAAATGGGATTGCAGCAGTGGTGGGATTCAAATATGTGAACAACCGGTTCTCTGTGTGGATGCCACTTCCAGAAGTCTATTCTGGGCCTGGGCAACAAAAAATTAGGTACCAGTTCTGCCGAAGTGGTGCGAACTGGCTGAATCCCACCACTGGATTGCAGGGTACTTTTGGGGCAAAGAGCATCAATCTGGGCCTGATAGGATTAAGTGAGAATATGAACTGGGTTTGACCATGTCTAAAAGACTGGGAGGAAAAGGGTGCAAGCTCCATTTTATTCATTGAATTTATTTTCTCCTTGAGGCCTCTTTGCAGGATGGTAACATTCTTTAGACAGGCTATTACCGTGAATAATCAGATTTACCTCCCAAACAAGGCTCACCTTTTCAGTTCCAATGAATTTTGCACATTGTAGGCAGTCACATTACATTGTACTGCCTCAATATATATATATGTATGTATGTATGTATGTATATGTATATGTATATGTATGTATATATGTATATATATATATATGTATATGTCCTTTATAACACTAAAAATGCGAATCCTGGGAATACATGTTGTTAAAATTCTTACAAGAAAAAAGCGAACACCAGGATAAAAATAAATAAGACTGTTTAATATAAACAAGCCTGTAGATAAAAGAGCACTTAGCTTTCGTCGGCCAAACTGCCGACGTCCTCAGAGTTGGAGTAGGAGGCATTCTGGGAGCTGGCCTATATAGCCTTCTGCCTCTGCGCCCGGCTTCTCGAGCGCATCATCGGCCCATTGGTTGCAATAGTCCACAATGTGCTGAGTTGGTCTACACCTGGCAATCTGTCAGTGGCAACCAGCAAGGCCACTGACAGATTGCCAGGTGTAGACCAACTCAGCACATTGTGGACTATTGCAATCAATGGGCCGATGACGCGCTCGAGAAGCCGGGCGCAGAGGCAGGAGGCTATATAGGCCAGCTCCCAGAATGCCTCCCACTCCAATTCTGAGGACGTTGGCAGTTTGGCCGACGAAAGCTAGGTGCTCTTTTATCTACAGGCTTGTTTATATTAAACAGTCTTGTTTATTTTTATCCTGGTGTTCGCTTTTTTCTTGTAAGAATTTTATCAACATATGTATATGTATATGTGTATATGTATATATTCCCCCCCCCCGCTTTCAGTTTCTGAGTTAACAGTTACTATGCACCTCATACTCACACCAAATTTAAAATCACTGCATAATTCATTTCACGTAGAAAGTCATTTTACCAGGCTAAGTTTACTGAAGTGGCATAAGAAGATTATAATTTTGAACTCTACCTTTATTGGCAATGTATTTCCCCTTTCTTTTTATCACTTTCCTTGTTAATCAGATTCCAAGCATTTGGACGAGAAGTCCTTTCTCTTTGCATGCCCCAATCTCTTCCCATACACGTATTTTTGAGTCATGAAAAAAAGTTCCCATTTTAATGCTCGATTTAGATTTTCTACATTTCTGTAATTGCTTTGTGAATCATGCTGAGATTTTTCTACAGCATTCCCATCCAACCATTTCCACTTGTTGCTGTTTTGATTAACAAAGTAGCCAAATAGAAGAAGGGTCCTACAAAACCTACTGAGCATTTTGTAATATTTAGTATCCCCAACTACATTTTTATTCTCTCAGTGTTGTTGTCATTGTTTCAGGGAACCAACATTTTATAAATACACTGATTCAGTTTTACTCATCAGGAAGTTACTGCTGGGCAGAAATATTAGCCTTCGTTTTTTAACTAGTTCTTATTCAATTTGATGATGATATATAGATGATAGGTAGATAGATGATAGGTGATAAGTGGGTAGGTGGGTAGATTTTACCTTCAAGTCAATCCTGGACAAGTCCCTGCAAATTTATTAGTAATTTATTAGTTGTTTGCCAATGTCTTGTTCCTAAGGCTGAGAGAGAGACTGGCACAACATCATCCAGCTGGATTTCTGCTTTAAGCAAGACTAGAACTCATGATCTTCTCTTTTCTAGCCTGGTGCCTTTAATTACTACATGTTCTAACATAGGTCATGTAGGTAGATGCAGGTACCAATAAAATATTTTAGTGCACTGCTAAACCAGGACAGACGGCCTTCCTGGGGTGTTGGTAATCCTCCACTCCACTTTTCACCACAAAACAACCACCCACAGTCAATGTAAGCCAGTCCCCCCAGCTAGGTCCAATAGTTACCAAACCAAGCCTCCAAACAGGAAGAAAGTCTAAGTTCACAAACCAGGTGCAGAGTTTGCAAAAGAAGGTCCATAAGCCACAACCCAGAGACAGAGTCCACAAAGCAAAGTATGCAAATCCAAAGGCTGAAATACAAGTCAAAGTCCACGAGTCAAGGTTTCCAAAAATCAGGGGAGCACATGCCAAGACAAATGGTTGTTCCCAACAAACACACCCTCCCCCAGCCTCTGGTTAAATCAGCCCAAGCCAGGTGTTCCTTGTGAGAAGGGGGTGGGGCAGCCTCCTCATGAGCAACCTCGTAGACCTCCCCTGAGCTTCCCTCCACTCCATTCTCTGTGCACGTGGATCAGGTGGGGGGGGGGAGAGCTGTTCCTTGTCTCTCATCAGCTCTGCCTGTCTGCAGCTGATCCTCTCCTGCTTTCCTGAAGGCAGGTACCTCCCCATTCAGTTGACCACGTTCCCCAATGCCAGAAGGGCCTGGAACAGCATCCTCCTCAGCCCCTGGATTCTCCAAATGTTCCAGGGGAGATATGCAATTCCTGCCAGATGGTCCCAGATCTTCCTCCTCCTCTGATCCGGGATCTAACGGGGCCATGACACTACACCAAATTGGCCGTGATATTTATTTCTTAAAATTTCACCAGATTATTGCATTTTTCTACTTTTTGGGGGGGGAGGGTGTCAATGGATTTGGATTGATGTTATTGTTATTGTTTGGTTGCTCTAATCATTACTCTCCAATCGTTTTCATAGTTTGATATAACTGAGTTTGTTTTAATTATTTATAATTGAGGCAAAGCAATGGTGGGCTTTAAACATGACTAAATAAATAAATAAACCTGGTATTATGATTTACATTTCTGGAGACATGGCACAGACATTAAACACTACAATTCCCTACATCATTAATCTATGTAATTCCTAATTACTCAGCATCATCTTATGCTTGTCTATGCAGAAGTTAGACTCACTGAGAAAGACAGTTCTTATATGAGATATCAGTTTAATAAATTTGCCCAGTGCATAAATGAATATAAGTTCTAAATAAATATGAGCATAACTGAGATTTACACAGTCTTAGACTGCGTAAGATTGCATCATTATTATTATTTTTACTGGATTTAGTCTCTCAGAGTGAAATTTTGCATTTTTCACCCTTGGCAATAATTTTATAGTCGAGGTATCCAACCTTGGCAATTTTAAGACTTGTGGACTTCAACTCCCAGAATTCCCCATCCAGCATGGGGAATAGCTGTGGAATTCTGGGAGTTGAAGTCCATATGTCTTAAAGTTGCCAAGGTTGGATATCCCTGCTTTAGAGTATAAAAATGTCCAGTAGGTTTTTATTATTATTATTTTCAGAGACATCACCGAGGGAGGCAAGCAAAAGTCAAGATGATTTGTCAGGCTGCATGTTGTGCCCTGCAGACACCCCTTTGTGATTTTTTTAAAATAAATATAGTTTATTACAAACTGAAAATTACAACAATACAAGTCTATTGTTTTTCTTCTTAGATTCTACTATCCAAAAACATTTTTTTTATAAAAGGGAAAGATAGATTAGTTAGAGCCATCTATTTATAGTCAAATTTTGATGTATATACACAGTCAAATACTGATGTCTATGTTACCCATATGGCAGATGATTCAGAACGACAGAATATAACATTAACTTTCTAATCTGAAGCTAACTTTGACTATCAGTTGAAGAACGCATCTTGACTCATTATATTATTATCAAATTCAGATACCTATAGCACCAAAAATGAAATGCATTTGAATAAATAAAACAGGTGAGAACGTGTTTGAATTGGGTACAACACAATGAGCAGCAGTTTCATTTGAAATGTGTCAAAATATCTGCAAATGTGTCTTGCTGAATATCTCATAATAGGCAATCTAACCAAAATGTGTGAAATCAGATGATGTTATTTTAAAAAAGAAGGAATATGGGTATATTACCTTTCAAGAGTAGCTAGAGTTGAAGTTTGCTAATAAGAAAGTTAGAATCACAAAGGACCTCATTTCTATAAAATGTTTTGATGTATCATCAAACAACTTTATTCTTTAGCCATAAAAAAAATCAGACACAAACTTAAAGTGTAATATAATATTTGCTGTAATTCTTCTTTCCTTTCCCCCCCATATATGTTCTATGTAACTCTAACACTTGCATGGTTTTCATTTTAATTGCATACAACTATGACCCAGTAACCTGATTGTTACCTGTTTTGAGATCCAGTGGCAACTTGGTTTCCTTAAACATTTGGAAACAAGATGGAATCTCCTAGAATAATTCTCACAGGGGCAAGTACAGTAGTTTCCTAGCACTGCTATCTGAAGTACCAGCTTCAGCAGTGGAAATAAATATGAACATATACAGGGAGAAGAAAAACAGCAGGAAACCAACATTTGTTTCCTACTGGTTGATCATTTCCTAATCTACCAGAAAGTCAGGAGGACTTTTGTGTTCCAAGAGCTGCACTACTTACAGCAAATGACTTCAACTTGTCCACTTATGCAATACACTGTGAAAATGCCCCACGGAAGATTTTAAAAGCTTAAGAGATGGTGTATGAGATTAACACTTTAGAAAGTTGTATTTAGAAATGTTAGGAAGTAATGACAAAAAAGATCTTTTTGCAAATCCTACAGTCATAATATAGACTTTAACAAGGCTATCAGCTGTTTGAGTTTCCCAGGTAGGATTTAGCAGTTATCTTTGCTGCTTCAATCTCTGCAACATTGATTTATCTATTAGATTTTTATCCCACCTTTATTACTTTATAAGTAACTCTAAGTGGTGGATATACATAATATTCCTTCTTCTATTTTCCCCCACAAAACCATCCTGTGAGGTGGGTTTGGCTGAGAGTGAATGGCCGAAAATTACCCAACCAGCTTTCTTGCTTAAGGAGGGACTAGAACTCACACTCTCCTGGTTTGTAGGCTTGCACCTTTACCACTATACCAAACTGGCTCTCCATAAGGACATCAGACCATAAGAACAGTCTTTTTTTTTTCAATCAGGCCGAAGCCCATCTTACTCTGGAGTGTTGTTTCTCACAAGGGAAATGCTTCTGGGTGTTTACAAGCTGAGGAAAGAATCAACACTGAATTGTTTCTCTGAAATTGTTATTTGGAAGCATACTGCCCCTGTACTTGACATGGATGGTCAAGTAAATGGCAAACATGACCAAATTAAAATTATGCAAGAAACCCTCACTTCCCGTATACAGGTACATACATGTCTATTACTAACCAGTAACCACTGGGGTTTTAGATAGACTTATCTTCCATTTGTCTCACTTATTTTGGCCATGTCATGCAGGGGAATTCAATGGAGAAAGCAATTATGCTTGGAAGAGTTAGCGGTAAAAGGAAATCAGGCAGCCAAAGAACACAGCAGCTGGACACCATCAAAGCTGATACCAGCCGGAACCTAGAACAACTCAAAGAAATACAGTAGTGCAAGATCGGAAGACATGGAGAGACTTGGCCCATAGAATCGCCAAGAGCCAGACATGACTGAATGGATAACATCCTCTTCCTCCTCCATGAATGTATTTCCCATTTAAAGCCTTCCACGTTAGTGGCCATCACCCTACCCTATGATAATGAGTTTCACAGGTTAATTATGATCAATATGCCAAATGCTTTCTTTTGTCTGTTCTAAATTTCCTCCACTTAGACTCCTGGGGTAAAGCTTGATGCTGGTGTTTTGAGAGATGAAAAATTTCCTCCTTAATCACTATATCTATACCATGTGTGATTTAATATACCTTGATCATCTCCCCAATTCCGCCAGATTGTCTAAGCCAGAGTCCCAAACATTCTTGCTTTTTCATGCAAAATCATGTATGGCCGTGGAGGAGCTGTGGTGGCACAGTGGTTAGAATGTAGTATTGCAGGCTGACTCTGTCTACTGACAGCAGCTCGATCCTGATGGGCTCAAGGTTGACTCAGCCTTCCATCCTTCTGCGGTTGGTAAAATGAGGAACCAAATGGTTGGGGGCAATAGGCTGACTCTGTAAACCACTTAGAGAGGGCTGTAAAGCACTATGAAGTGGTATATAAGTCTAAGTGCTATTACTAGCATAGAGAAAATAGTCCAAACGTTGGTTGGTCTCTTCTACTTTATATAGCTCTGTTATATTTCTTTTCAAATGTGGTAACCAGATTTGTACAAAATATGCCAAAGACATTGGTACTATCTAGTTGGATGAGAACATTATAAAGTTGGCTGTTTTATTTTCAGCCACTTTCCTAATAATCCTTAACACAGAATTTGCCTTTTTCAAAGCTGGCCTACACTGAATTGACACCTTTTATGACCTATTAGCTATGAGTCTAATATCTTATTACTGGTTAGTAATAGACATGTATGTACCTGTATGTGTGAAGTGAGGGTTTCTTGCATAATTTTAATTTGGTCATGTTTGCCATTTACTTGACCATCCATGTAGTTTAAAGAGATTCTATTAGACCTCTTCACAATTGTTTTTGGATTTCACCATCCTGAATAGTTTGGTATCATTCACAGGTTGCCCATCTCTAAATTAGAAGGCAGATGTTTGTGTTCTCTTATATTGCACAATACAAGTTGTGGGTAAGATTTGTTCAGTTTATAACTGAAATTAAACCAGCCTGATACAGAAATGAATACTGAAGAGAATGAAGCTTTCCCTTGCACGGAATAAAAAGAGAGAAAAAATCTGTACTTGTTTAATTTCTGCATAGCAAAGCTGCTAATGGTGATAAAAGCAGTCCTGTCTAAATCAACAATTAAAATGCTTGGTGCTTATGGGAAAAGAACCATTTGTAATATGTGCATACACCTCAAATGTACATATTTTATTTTATTATTTTCACAGATATGCTCTTAGTAAAATGTTGGTCAAAATGCCTCCTCTCCTGCCACAGTGACTTACCACAATTTACAACAGTGTGCTGAGAGCTAATTTTGTGCCCCAATAGAAGTGTCTAGCCAGAGTTTCCAGAATTAGCCTTCTGGGTTAACATCACTTGGTCCATCCATATTAACCTCCAGTTGAAAAAAATGGGGGAAAAAAAGATTTTGCAGAACTTTTCCAAAAAGGAAAAAAAAAGTTAGCTGCAACTTCTTGGCCACACATCACAATAATGAAATATCTCTTTCCTCCAACTATTTGATAATAACAGAAATCAACATCTCGTTATGGCCAGCCTATACATTTTTGGAATATTTATCTGCATTCTTCTATCAATATAGACTGCTTGTCTCTAGATTAAAATAAGTAAGCAAGCAAGCCTTAAAGATCTATGATACAAATTACTCCTTTTTGAAATGGCAAACAGAAACCTTTGCCTATTTCAAATAAGCTAATAATCACCACATGTGACAGCGGAATACAAATTGGGCAGCTTTTTTTTTTTAAAGAATATATATTATCCAGCTTTGAACTTCAAAGCTAGGGGACAGAGAGCAACTTCCATGTGACTGGAAACAAAATGTCCTACTGCTATATTTCTGTTAGCATCCTGACCTGGCTCCATGATAATCCTGGCTTGATTTTTTTTCCCCTCTGTGTATGGCTGATAGCATTCTCTGAGTTGTTTGAAAGGAGTGTTTGTGACAGCTGGACACCGTTCTCATTTGAGCTTGAAGCGTGGGAGGATTTTTGAAGCTCCATGGCTTGTTGGGAGGCAGGGAGGGGGAAGGATAAGTGTTTGCAAAGAAGATAGTTGACAGGAAAATCAGTATTAGCCTCCCAGACAGCACAGCCAGATAAATCCTATCCTCCTAGCTCTTAGGACTGAAATAGGAAGGAAGGAAGGAAGGAAGGAAGGAAGGAAGGAAGGAAGGAAGGAAGGAAGGAAGGAAGGAAGGAAGGAAGGAAGGAAGGAAGGAAGGGAAGGAAGGAAGGAAGGAAGGAAGGGAAGGAAGGAAGGGAAGGAAGGAAGGGGACAAAGAGATGAGGACCTAGTACTGATTAATTGTTCTAACTGTCAGGAACTAAGGAGAAATTTCCTGTCAGTTAGAACAATTAGTTAGTCAGTGGAACAACCTGCCTCCAGCAGTTGTGGGTGCTCTAACACTGGAAGTTTTTAAGAAGAGACTGGAGAACCATTTGTCTGAAATGATAGGGTTTCCTGCCTGAGCAGGGGGTTGGACCAGAAGACCTCCAAGATCCCTTACAACTATGTTATTCTGTTATATCTTTAGATAAGTAAGGGTGAAAGACATGAGACTTGAAAAGAAGGATATAGAAGATAAAATACATGGTAACTTCTGGTTCTAAACTGTGCTTCTGAGCTATTCCCTCATTTATTAAGTTGTTAAAATGCTCTTATTCATTCTTTGGCCTGGAGAGTCTCAAGATCTATCCAATAAATTATATGATGCTGGTGACATACACACATTCTGCAATAATTGCATCATGGTCAATATGAAATATTTAGCTTTAAAATGCTGAGATATAAGGATAAGAAAGGAGAGGGAAATTCTGATATAGCTATTTAAATTCCTATTTTTTAGAAAGAGAGAGAAAAGTGCCTCAGGTTTGTTTTTTTTATATATATACATATAGGCACACTCGGAAAATTAATAATTTAATGCTCTAATATTAGCTGTCATCTAAGCTGTGATAAAACTAATAATTTATCCAACTGAGATTCAACAAATGACACCTTTTTATTGCAGATAAGAGGCGTTTTGTTAGGTTTGTGGGACTGGATAGCTTCTTTTCCCTCATTTGCTCAATACTTTCCAGTCCTAACCCCTCAGAAGAAATAGCCATTTCTGGAAGGACAAAAAACCCCTACAAACACGTAATTTCTGAATCAATAATTACAATTAAGAGAGACAGCACTGACATGAAGGGACCAAAAATAATAAAAAAAAAACCCAACATCAAAACAAAACAGGTTTTGCCTTTACAATTTTGCAAAGTACAGTATGTATACAAGTGCCTGTCGATTAGATTAGAATAAATGAAATATTTTATTTGGCCAAGTGTGAGTAGATACGCAAGGAATTTGTCTCTTATGGAGAAGTTCTCAGTATACATGCAAAGCAACAAAATCATCATCGCCATCCTACCAATAAGAGGGGGGTGTAAAGAATAAGGATAAGGATAAATGATAATACTACAACCATACTACTATGAGAATAAGGTGTTCAGCAGTTTCATGGTGCGAGGGAACAACTGTCCCTATGTCTAGTTGTTTTGGTATGTAGTGCCCTGTAGCACAGTCATAAAGGGGGAAGCTGAAACAGCTTATGTCCAGGATGTGAGGGGTGTGTAGATATTTTCTCAGACCTCTTTCTGACCTGCACAATATACAGGCCTTCTATGGAAGGCAGGCTGGTTACAGTTGTTCTTTCTGCAGTCTTAACTATCCGTTGAAGTCTGTACCTGTCCTGTTTGGTTGCTGTATCAAACCAGACAGTTAGAGACGTACAAATGACAGACTCAATAATTCCTCTGTATCAACAGCTCCTGGAGCAGTCTGAACCTCCTGAGTTGATGCAGGGAGTTGATGCAGGGAGAACATTCTTTGTTGTGTCTTTTTTTTTTTAATGGTTCTATTTCAAGTCCTGGGAAATTGTAGAACCCCAAAACTTGAAGGACTGCAATGCTGACATAATGCTGATACCACTGATACTGTTTATAATTTCCATACCTGTACACAGGAGCTTCTGCCTTTCCTTCAGCAGTTGAAAATCCTATGAACTAGAGAAGTGTCTTTCTGACTCCCAGGAAAGGATGTGTTTGCTTTAAATAAAAATATATTTGCATTGCCAAGCATTTTTGATGCACCTCTTATGCTTTTTCTTTTTGGGGTAAGCAGCATTATGCAAAGCCCAGGGGGAAAAAAAGCAATGGTAAGCCAACAAGAGATGACAAAAATAAACAGTGAAAACTAGTTTACAGAAATGTCATTTATTAAATTACCTTCCTGTCCTTGAAAATGATCCTTGCTTCTACCACATCCATACAATATTTCATACATTCATGTTCCCATCAACTCCATTCAACACAACATTCTTGATCTTCACACACATCTCAACTGCAAAACAATATATAATGTTCACTCCAATCATATATTTGTTGTGCAATTTAATTCTCATTCCTTTTCTCTGTAGCCAAACTTTCTCAATGTATTTTGTACTTGGTCACTCATTTTCATACTCAATCCATATTTATACATTTTATTCATTGCACACTTGTTTTTCACCAATATCTGCTTGTTTTACTATGTATGACTCGTATGTAAACTGTTCCAGTGTCTTTTGAAGTTGCAAGTTCACACAAGTTCCAAATTCCATAAAACCAAATAAGTGGCAGCTTGCTCTTATAACCAGCCATTATTGCTCCCTTTGACATTCATTCTATACAACATACCATACTGTATAGTAGCCATATTTATTATTTATTTATTCATTTTTTTATCCCATCTTTATTACTTTATATGCAACTCAAGGCAGAGAACATACCTAATAGTCTTTCCTACTCCTATTTTATGCACAACAACAGCTCTTTGAGGCGGGTTTGCCTGAGAGAGAGTGACTGGCCTAAAATCACCCAGCTGACTTTCATGCCTAAGGATGAACTAGAACTCACCATCTCCTGGTTTCTAACCTGGTACCTTAACCATTACTTTAAATTCACTATTTTTTTTTACAACTGTTGCATATCTTAAAAATTTGCCATACATTTTCCCAAGTTCAATGAATATTCTTCCACGATATGCAAACCTTGAATTATCTTCTACCTGCTCTTTTTTTTGCTATTTATGCATAAATTGCATTTGCTTCCTCTATTTTCTCCATCAAATACAATCATTTTGATCCTTGATATGTTACTGTTCTCATTCATCCTCTTTATTAATCATACAATTTGTCTGTCAGTGATGCAATCATTTTGATTTTCAGACAACATGCACTATTTGCATACCATCCACTTTGACACCCCCCCGAAAAAAACATTCTTTAGCATTTATTTATTTGTAAATTAACACAAGAATATTATTCATCTGTGGTGCCATGGAGCCATGGTGCAGTGGTTGGAATGCAGTATTGTAGGCTAATTCTGCTCACACTGCCAGGAGTTCAATCCTGACTGGGGCTCAAGGTTGATTCAGCCTTCCATCCTTCTGAGGTTGGTAAAATGAGGATCCAGATTGACTCTGTAAACCACTTAGAGAAGGCTGTAAAGCATTATGAAACGGTATATAAGTCTAAGTGCTATTGCCATTTCTATCCTTGTCTTCCTCCCTGCTTAATTTTTAATATTTCATTAACCATTTCATTTATCCTTATTTAAGCTTTACTTCTATCATAGTTTTGTTGGGAGCACTGCCTTAGAGCAGGGGTCTCCAACCCCCCGGTCTGTGGACCAGTACCAGGCCATGGCATGCCAGCAACCGGTCCGCACAAACAAGCAAAGCCCCATCTGTGGGATGCAGGAAGCACACAAACCACGCCCCCTCTGGTCTGTGGAAAAACCTCTCTCCACAGAAGTGGTCCCTGGTGCCCAAAAGGTTGAGGACCTCTGCCTTAGAGTCAATCTTGACTCTTAGCAACATATTCTAGCCACAGCCCTGAAGTTTTCTTGGCAACATTTTGGAAGTGGTTCGCCATTGCCTGCTTCCTAGGGCTGCCAATGACTGGCCCAAGGTTACCCAGTTGGCTTTGTGCACAAATAGAGCTCATGATCTCCCAGTTTCTATCCTGATTCTTCTAACCACTACACCAAACCAGTTCTGACTTCTATTGTATGACATTCTCTTACTGTATCCAGCAACCAATTTTTAAACGATGTTTCAATAAAAAATTCTGTAATTCAACTTACAGTATATCGTACAGCAGCTCTAAATATTAGTATGTAAGTTTTCCTTCTTACAACCATTCATTTTTCAATAACATGTGAAGTATTACATTTTGGTCAGCCCACACTCGTCTGGAACAAAGCTGCACTGCGCTTCCAAAATTCTGCTTGTCACCTTTTCTATTCACACAGTCAGAAGTTAGCCAAACATCCTTGCAGGAACACTTATAGAAACTAATCCCCTGTAGTATTTGCATTAACTTGCCTTTTGTGTAGCGGAACATTAAAAGCATTTTTTTTCAACCACCTGACATAGATTCCTTCTTTATTGACATGTTAAACCAACCCTCTAATTAAACAAAATGTTTTTCCAGTTATACCATCTGCACTTGCAGCCTTACCATTTTTCAACTTCTCACAGAATTTACTACATTCTTTTTCATCAATATTTTGGACACTAACATTTATTACATTTGTTTAAATTTAAGTTTTTGACAGGGTAGTATCATTTCCACACAAATCTTTGAAATACTTTCAACCATACCTTCACTTCAGTTTCATCCCGAATCATTTCACCTCTTTTATTTGTAATGGATTCAACTGCTTAAGGCTTCTTGTTTGCCTTTCTTCACCTACTTCCCACTGCTTTTTTTAAAAAAAAAATTCCATCAACATTATTTTCATTTCCCCCCCTTTTAATCTTAACAATTCCTTTGTCTACATTATTTTCAATTATCTTTTTCTCTAAATATTCATTTTGTCTCCATCCATATATGTATCTGTAAAGAATGAGGGAGATGACCTTGAGAGAAATAGGAAAGAAGTTTTATATAAGCAAAGAAGTATTAATTAAATCCTGGGAAATAGGATTGTATTTGGAAGAGACTCAGGCAGATTTCTCCCTGATTCACTGGAATATAGGAGAGAGGGAAAGTAAGGCACAACCAGGCTTGCAAACTTATTGTCAACTTTACAACGAACCTGGCTGAAGCCATCTTGCTAGTTCTAGGTTGCCACAAGAATGAGAGGGGGGAAGTGGAGGTTTTCTGCTAGTCTAAACAATTTTCTGTCCCGTGAGAACCAAGGTCATTTCTACCAGTCGGATTGAGAGTTGGGTGTACTGTTAGAAAGCCTGCCAAACTATTCTACTGGGAAACATACTGGATTGCATCATACTGGGGGTGGGAAGTTTAACTTTGTAATAGTGTAACTCTTTGGGGGGAATTTCAGACTTGGTTTTACTTTTGTCCGTGCCGATACTTCGTAACCAATAAACACGTTCTTTGAGGAAGCCTCTAACCTCGGAGTTCTAATTTATCTGGTTTCATGTACCGGAACCATGACATTTAATTGTTATTTATTTGGTAGTCCACGCACAGGTAGAACTTGTCAGTGTTGGTTGCCTTGTGACTCACTGCATTATTCCTTTTGGGGGAAAATTGTTTGGTATTCCTCGTTTTTGGTACTCATCTCACCTCCCAGAACCAATTAACAATGAGTACTGAGGTATCGCTGTATTTGATTTTCCCCCTATTTTTCTTATCCATAGCCCCTTGTGCAACATCATTCCACAACTATTCTTTTTCATATTTCCTATTAGAAACACTTCTGTGGCACTCCCTATCATAACTTTATTCTCTTCCAAGCAGCTTCTCTCTCTTTTTAATCCATTTTTATTTATGTCATTGGCAGATAATCTACCTTTCAAAACTTTTTCATACAAAGCCCATGTCTGCTCTTATTGCATTCGTTCTATTTTTCCTTTAGATCCTCTCTTGACACTACAAAAAAAAAGTCTGAACTATTCATCAACCTTTTATCCTCCACTAATTTTCTCAGCCTTTCATCATCAACAATTACATTTATCATGCTTTGAGGTTTACATTTATCCTTTGCCAAGTTACATATGAATAAATCTATGCTAAAACCACATACAGTATTTGAAAGAAACCTTTTCTAAACATAAACTCTTCAGATAGTAACCATTCCAGGCCATTGCTGGATTTCTAAAGAACTCAATCACTTATTCTGTACTGTTTTATTCCAAATACCTCTAGAATAATTCTTCCCACTTGATCTCACTGATTCAGAATGTGGCATAATTTCCCCAAAATGCATATGTCTGATTTTCCCAGAATAACACCCCCAAAATGCAACATACAACATGGATTCCTACTTTTACATATCTCCTCAACATCCTAGATCAGGATGTTGCCCCCAATCCCCAGTCTATGGCCCAGTATTGGGCCGCAGCATGCCAGCAACCGGTCCATACGAACAAGCAAAGCCCCATCCGTGGGATGCAGGCAGCACACAAAACAACGCACTCTCCAGTCCGTGGAAAAACCTTTCTCCATGGAACCGGTCCATGGTGCCCAAAAGGTTGGGGACCTCTGTCCTAGGTGATATTAGTTCATACTTTCTACCATGTACTTAGTTTTTTCATTCATAATTAAGCATACATCTTTCTACATGTATCAATCAACTATATTCCACACCATCAGATCACTTTCATTCGGATCTCTTTTACTGTTTCTCTCAGATTTTTACAAACATAAATTATTTATTTCAAGAATGAAGATAAATATATGTGCCCCAGGATAATGTTGCAGGATGCAATCTGGGTCAGTTACCAGGACCAGAGGTTTTGCCTTCTGAGCTTTCAGACGCCTGCTGGAGCCCATCCTCAGGGAACTTCTCTCTCACCAGGAGCTGTCTCTCTAATTGGGGTAGTTATGGTGAGAGAGAAGTTCCCTGAGGATGGGCTCCAGCAGGCGTCTGAAAGCTCAGAAGAGAAAACCTCTGATCTCTGTGACCAACCCAGATTAGATTCTATTGATTGATTGATTGATTGAATGAATGAATGAATGAATGAATGAATGAATGAATGAATGATTGAATGATTGAATGATTGAATGATTGAATGATTGAATGATTGAATGATTGATTAATTGTTTCCCACACATATTGCTTGCATGACTCTGAGTGGCTTACAAGTTAAAACAGCAAAAAACCCTTGTATAACATGAACTTGTATAAAAAGCAAAAAAAAACCCCACCAATTAAAATAAATTAAAAAATACTTCCTTCCTTCCTTCCCTTTTTTGAATTCCAAGTAGTGGTGGGATTCAGCCGGTTCGCACCACTTTGGCAGAACCCGTAGCTAATTTTTTTTTGCCCAGGCCCAGAATGGACTTCCGGAAGCGGCATCCACACAGAGAACCGGTTGTTCACGTATTTGAATCCCACCACTGATTCCAAGTCACAGTCTTCCATATGCCATGGTCATCTAGATCAGGGCTTTTCAACCTTTTTACAGATTGTACCACTTTTAGGATATGGCAATATTTGAGTACCACCTAGCAAGGTGTCAAAAACTTGGTGACAAAAAAAAACCTGTTCAAATTTGCAATTGCACTGAAATGACTTATGACCATTTTTCACACTTATGACCATTGCAGCAACAGGGTCTTGTGATTTTTCTTTGGATGCTTGGCAACTGATTCATATTTATGATGGTCACAGTGTCCCAGGGTCATGTGATCCCCTTCTGCAACCTTTTGACAAGCAAAGTCAATGGCAGAGCTGCTGGTGGCCAAGTGCTAAGGCGGGACTTCCTTCCCTCCCTCCCTCCCTTCCCTGCCTCCCTTTTTCTCATTCCCATCTCCTTCTGAAGGAAGAATTTGAAACCCCCCCCCCCATATTTTCCCTCTTCCATATATTGATCAAACAAGGAAAGGCCTCCAGAGACAGAAAAGACAAGCTGCTGAGTGAACTAGCACTTCCCCTTTAAGAATTAGCTACTGGCTAGAAAGGAAAGTAAGGAGCCCAGCCGGCACTTAAGGAAGAAAAAAAAAATGTAAGTACTGGCTGCCGGCTAAAGCAGCCTCCCCAAATGGCTCCATTCATAAGTAAAATCTGTAGCTCCAAAGGACTCTCTCACTGTAAGTCTTTGCCTGTGCTGGCTCTTTCCCTCCCCCACTACACTTGGCTAGGCAGGGCTGCGTACCACCTGCCACTTATTAATGTACCACAAGTGGTACGCGTACCACGGGTTGAAAAGCCCTGATCTAGATAGCTACTTCTGGCATTCATTGCAGCTTTGATCAGTCAAGACTTTCACATACTATTTTTTTGTGAGTTGTACAACTAGATTATCAACCTTAGTGATATTTGTGTCACTCAAAGCAATCCAAGCTTATGGTAAAAACAGTGTTGAGAAATTTTGGCATGTGCCATGAATAAAATAAAGCCCAGTTTAATCCCAAGCATGCTTACATTGTTCAGGGTAAACCAGGATTGCTAATCTAGAGATTACTTTGCAACTAACATAGCTTTGCCCTCAGGTCACCAAGTAGGAGATTTATGCAGCATTGCTGACACATATTTTGAATTAGTTTAATACACTGATTAAAGAACCGCTGTTATTAAATTAGCATCAAACTATATAGCTATTTAATTGCAGGGATATATCTCCCCTGAAAAAAGATTTCTTCAAGACTGAACCGAATTATTGCAATATTTGATTTGTAATGCAAATATTCCAAATGAAAGAGAATACAGAATTGGTGTATGTATACCATCTACTTGTTCCCATTTTTATACATATTTGTAGATTACAGTTCTTTAATTGGTTGCTATTCCTGAGGATTCATTTGAAAAGGCTTCTGCACAGTTTAAATCCAGCCAATCAGGTATGGCCTAGTGAGCATGATTTCACAATATCACAGTGTCAAATGTGATACTACAATGATGGCCCTGAATATTATTGTGAAGAGAGGGGAATAGGGAACATATCTTTAACTTGTTACATTACATTACACTGATTTGTTCATTTTTTTTCCACTTCAACTTTATTTAATTTATTTTGTGATATAAGTGGGTTTTCCCCTCTCATCATTTTATCTTCATAAAGTAGAATAGATAAAAAGATATTGACTCATGAAAGTAAACTAGTGACTTGGACAGAATGGAGATTTTAACCTGACTCTCCTCCACACCACCTTTGCACAAAGCACATTATTAACTGCCCTCAGAGTATGGATAGCAGTTGCAGATTCAATTCATGCTGTATAGTAGGATACAGGTCTTGTAAGATGCATACTTTTCAATTAGAATTTATAGTTTTCTACAAAGATATGTTACTGGGTTTCAGTTAAATCAGAAAATACCACCCAACCTCCCTTTCTATGAATATATTATCCATATTATCCCATTTGTTTCTTACATCCTCTGACATAATTTGTCAGACAAAGCCCTCTTAACTTAAAAAAAATGGTTAAAAAATCTATTTAAAAAAAATGTTGGGTGGAGGAAGGTAAGAAGATGTGCTGGAGGGAAAAGTTACATTGAATGAAGGGTTGTTGAATCTCCCTCTTCAGATGTAATTAGGCATGGTCTGTAAAAAAAGAGAGAACAGGAGATTATGGATGTTGGAGGCATAGATCTGTGTAACATTGAGTTGCACAAAAGTCTAGCACGTAATAGAAACAATAACACTAGTATGTCTAGACTAATTTGCATTATGACTTTGGGACCTATTTAGACTTTGGGCCTTAGTGATGATCACTGTGGTTTATGAGAGGGTACCATGCTGATCTTCACCAGTTCTAGTCAGACTGGCCTTCAGTAATTCAGAGTATCTGAAGACTGCTAAACTGAATGTCTATATTTTATTATACAACCAGCCATTTGGATGGATGGATGGATGGATGGATGGATGGATGGATGGATGGATGGATGGATGGATGGATGGATGGATGGATGGATGGATGGATGGGCAGACGTATATACTGGATAATAATATCCACCTTTAGAATTTCTTCTGAAAAGATTTTTTTATTTAAATAAGCATTTTTCCTCATTTTGAAATTTAAAACTTTTTGTATGTGTGTATGCATGCTTTTGAGTTAGTGTTGACTCTTGGCAACTGCATGGTCTAGTCCAGGGGTCTTCAAACTTGGCCCTTTTATGACTTGTGGACTTCAACTCCCAGAATTCCTCAGCCAGCATGCCTGGGAGTTGAAGTCCACAAGTCATAAAAGGGCCAAGTTTGAAGACCCCTGGTCTAGTCCTTTCAGTTTTCTTGGCAAGATTTTTGAAAGTACTTTGCCATTGCCATCTTCCTACAGCTGAAGGAGGACTTTCCCAAAATCACCCAACTGGCTTTGTGACTAAGGTGGGACTAGAACCTTGTTTCTATCTTGGTGTTTTAACCACTGCACCAAACTGGTTCTCAATATATTTCTCTATTGGCTGTATTTTCATTCTTTATCCAAACAATGTATTTAGGTAAATAATTTAGATGGATAGGTGAGTTGGTATCAATATGCATTGATTTTCCAGAATAAATATTGACGTTTACTGGAGATGACCCCACTTTCCCTCTATACTTACTTTGTCACTCAATAGGGTTGCAAACCGATCTGACAGGAGTCAATAATGCTTTGAATTCTAAAAAGTTTGATTTCAAGGAGCAATTTCCTCTTCAGCAACTAGTGCAAGAAGCAGATAAGCACCCTTAACAAATGTAACAATTCATTTTATTTAACCTTGAGGGAAATTGACCTGCTTGGTAACAGCTTCAACCTAAGGGTCATACAATGTTATGTTAAACCAATAGGGGCCATTTCAGTTTCAAAAATGAGACTTGTATGGCTGTATCTTTCTTAAGCTTTACCAACAGGATTGGAAAGATATGCTGTAAGAAAATGTCCCACCTATCCAGACTGGCTATGCTGAAATGTGTAGCTTTTGGCATTAATGTAAGTGTAACTAGAGAGTAATGTCACCCACAAACCTGAGAATCTTCTCCCCTTCCATAGGCACCCTTTTCTTACAATAAAGTCATGATAGATTATGATTAAGTAAATCTTAGAATGAGAGTCAGTTTGGTGTAGTGGTTAAAGCACCAGGCTAAAAAGTGGGAGACAATGAGCTCCAGTCCTTACATAAGCATAAAGCCAGCTGGTGACTTTGGGCCAGTCATTCTCTCTCAGCCCCAGGAAGCAAGCAAAGGAAAATCACTTCCGACATCTTGCCAAGAAAATTGCAAGGGCTTGTCCAGGCAATCGCCAGGAGTCAAAGCTGACTCATAGACACCAAAACCCCCCACAAACCCTAAAGTGCCACTTTCTATCATGTTTCACTACAAGGTATTTGCTTTCCCTGTTTGATCCAGAAATGTTGGCAATGTTCCTGCCCTTAAGTTCATAGAGGCTTCACACTTATTTATCTTTTCATTGACTTTACAACCACAGGAAATGCCTTGGTGCCCTTTTAATAAAGACTTCCAGCTGTGTGTCCTCTCCCTTCTTTCCAGCTTGTTTAGAATGCAGATTAGTTTTTCCTTTCTGATAGTAGCACGAATTTATCTATTAGTCACTGTGAGCTGCAGGTTAGAAGAGGCCATTTTCTAGTCTCGTTAGAATGTCACATTAATCCCGTTTCTGATGATTGTCATGTTTTTCTTTGCTTTTTGGGCTAACAACCTGGACCTTGGAGCTATTTGCATAAAACTGCACAATTGGTTACACATGTTTACATCGGGTTTGATCTTTTTTGCCTTTATGCTCAGCAGAATGGCAGACTGAATTAAAGGTCTTTCTTCCGAAAGGAAAAAAAAAATCTCTGGACAATTTTCTTCTAGGTTTAGATACCTGGTATGTCCTTGGCAATTGAGCTGATAGCTCCTGAACCTGCTAGTCTAAGCTACAAAGCAGTGTAGCTACAATGTAATGAAAGGGCCAATTACTAAAACACAAACAAAAGAAAATTCATAACTAGTACGATGAAATATTTAATGCTTAACATTTAAGGAAGTAACTTATTGTATGTCATCTCCACATAATCCCTTACAACTTGATAGTTAGTGGGAGATCTGGGCCCATGATGGAGCAGATGAGTCTATTCCTGCATCCGCATCTGAAACAACTATCATAACAAAAAAAAATATGGGATGAGTCTGTTTTAAAAAGCCAGCTGCCAAATGATATAAATGTGAATTAGCTCTGAAATAATTATAATACAGGATTCTAGCACTTGATTAATGGAATCATGGGACAGAATGTGATTTCAAAACATGGCCATCTATAATGTCATTTGAAAGTAGTCTCCCTGGTTGTGTTCTTCTTCAGTTTGTGGCAGAATCATTGAAATATAAAACTTTATTATTCTTGGTAGTGTAGATGGTGGAGACAGTAACACCTCTTTAATTAGTTTATGGTAGAGGCAAGATCTATAAATCATTACCAATTGTTTGTGATGGGGTCATTCACAACAGAATAGAAGGGAAGGAACAGAACAGAACAGAATAGAATACTTTATTGGCCAGGCGTGATTGGACACACAAGGAATTTGTCTCTCGTGCATAAGCACTCATGTATGTACAAACAAGGTAATATAATCAGTGAATATACAAACATACAAACAACATGTAGATACAAACAACAAGTGTACATATAAACAACAAGGTAATATAATCATAAGATACCAATAAGAGAAGGTAGTAGAAAAGATGAGAGGGATAATAGAAATAAACAGCTTAACCTGTACTTGCAGTCTAAAAGCTGCAATCCAGGAAACTACCTATATTACTATTATTACAGTATGTGTGAAGCAGATCTAAGGATGTGATTGAAAACTGGCTTGCTGTCTGCTTTTGAATTTTATTTCTAGGTCTAGATACCCTTGGATCTCTGATGGGCTGAGGGACAGGCTCAAATTTAAACAGAAGAGTAGGGAAATATTTTGAATATCACAGACAACCTTTTAAAAACATTAGTTTAAAATGGGGTGGTGTGAGATGGGAGATGGGAAACCACTGGGGCAGCTCTGAGAAGGAACTGAAAGCTTTCTGGTACCCAAGGGGCCCATAACATTAAAGCCATAAAAAAAAATTCTGTGTTAATACTCTCTGATTATTATGATATTGTGTTTAACCAAACTGGAAAGTGAGATATATGAAAATATCCAAAAACTGAGTGCATGATTTTTGTTCCATTTCTTGAAAATAACATCCTAGCAATTGCATCACTGAGTTATTCAGAACAGTGGGAAAAACACACACACAAACAGAGAGAACACCCAAACACTGATTGGCTTGTTTGCTTTCATTTTTAAAACTATTTCATTTTTTATACACAGAACCTCCCTCTTTTTGTATTAACAACCCCCCTCCCTGCTTTAATTATTATTTTAGGGATTTTTTTTATTTTAAAAAAATCACAAAAAGAGACAATATGCTAAAAATATGCAGTGAACAAATATCATCTGTACAGACTGGAAGAGAACCTTCATAAATTAACCTTATTAGTGCATTACTGTAAGCGAATGCCAAAAAAGCTCCTAATTTGCATTAAGATAGATTTTTCAGGTTGGCTGCATGATTTAATTAAAGAAAAGATTAAGAATCATTAAACAAGCTGCTCTACCTTGCAATAACAGAATTCATATCTGATTCAGGTTAACGAAAACACAGATGGTGATTCTGTAACTGTTGAGTTGCTGTAACAGAATGAAAATGATTCCATTAGTTCTCTGGAAATGTGAGGGAATTTGAAAATTAGTATGCAGATACATTGTGTAGTGCTAGACAGCTTGGTCTGCTTGGATCATCACTGATTACTCTTTGTTTGGGTTGGCAACACTGAACTTAATAAATGAAAAAAAAATTGTTCCAGTATACCACAGTTGGAAACTGTTCAAGGTTGAAATAGGTGTGCAGACTTACAAGAAGGGAGAGTTAAGTTAACAAATGTCAATCATTTGGGGACTGGCAACAATTCCCCGCCCCCCATGAGGACGTCTGTTCTTTAGAAGAAGAGTGTCATCACACTGAAACACACACACACACACGCACATCCACATCCCTGCACACAGGCATATAGGCACTGTCCCTGTAGTCACATTCATACAGCATTTATTGCTGCAAATGTATTTTCCATGTGTTGAATCAACTAGGAGTGCTCGCTTCTCAAACTGGAATCACAAAAATAGAAATCAGCCTTGTGGGGAAACACACACACTTTACTTACAGTGCAAGATGTAATTTATGAAACCTACACCCCAGCATTGGGAGGTCTAGCTATCGTATCCTGTCAAAGTGAAGTTCTATCATCCCTAACTATTGGCCCTGCTTGGTGATGGGATTTGCAGTGCAACATAAGGCCTTAGACTGCTATTAGTATAAATGCCAGGCCTGGATATATTAGATCCATGTGCTGGGTTGTCATATATACTGAAATGGACTCAACATAGACAAGATCAACCTTCAGAGTTTCAGCTTTTTCAGTAGTCACAACTTAAGACCAAAAAGTGGGGGATAGTGATGATTATCATACATTTTACTTTATTCCTTTATTAGATTTAATACAGTTATTTCAAAGATGAGACCAATGCTAATATCAAATGTTCTGCCTGATCACTGGATGCAAAGGTACAAATATGAAGCTGATGTCTAAAGACAAGCTTGGAGTAATGCTTTTGACCACTTTAATCTCCTACCTGGAGGTTGCATGTTTCAGCTTCTCTATTTTATTACCAGATTGTGCTGGGAATGTCAGTCCCCATATTTGAGTATGGGATTGTGTTTAGCTCAGGAATTCATGATGGTCATAAGCTTCTTCCTGTTGATAATTGGTCCAATTCACACAGGTAGCCATATAATGGTTTGTCCTTGTCCACTATTTGAGAGCACTCCTTGTTACTGCAAGTAGATGCAAGAAATGAAGCAGTAGAAGAGATACCTGGAGCACCAGTGTTGGAAGATGAACAGTAAATAAGATTGAGCAAAGGTTCATGGCCAGGTTAGGATAATAATAATAATAATAATAATAATAATAATAATAATAATAATAATAATAATAATAATAATAATAATAATAATAATAATAATAATAATAATAATAATAATAATAATAATAATAATAATAATTATTATTATTATTATTATTATTATTATTATTATTATTACTTCATGCTTATTGCATCAGCAGTTGTTTAAGATGGGCAGTATTCTTTTCGGGAAGGATAGGAAAATGTTCCTAAAACCCACTGTGACTTCTCTGCAATGTATCTTGTTGATAAAATCACCCATATTTCCTCTTGAGGTAAATCATCTATCATTCATTTCAACATGTAGAATCTGAAGATCTGAACAGGCTTCACTGTAAAATCAGTCCTGTTGTAGCAGATTAGATTGTGAACAATTAACAAGAGCACAGATATTCAGGAAGTACTGGATATAGGAAATTTATTATAGAGAAATAATATTTGGTTTTTAGTATTTGGTTTTAATATTTAGTTTTAATTGATTTTATGATTGTCCACCACCTAGAAACACTTGTTTGAAATGGGTGGCTACAGATAAGTGTGTGTGTGTGTGTGTGTGTGTGTGTGTATACAGTATGTATATGTATATGTATATGTATGTATAAATGTATGTATATGTGTGTGTATGTATGTATGTGTCAATCAATCAATCAATCAATAAAAGTTGAGAAGTCATTATGAAAGTATTCCAGGGCCTGCTAGTTATCAAAACTGAAACCAATACGTAGTGGTCTGTTTTCACTCCTCTTTCTCAAATCATTCTATGGAAATTACTAGAAGCTCTTCTTTGGGGGCAGGAATCCAGAATTGTTCTGTCTCTTGTTTTGGTATTGGTTAGATAGGATATTAGATTGTTATAGTCAGTCTGGGTAAGTGCTAAATCTCATACCATCTGGATCCATGCTGCTTCTGACTTATTTGGTCAGTTAGAGGTAGCTAATACCTCTTTAAGGAAGAGAGTGCTTTTTTTGACCTTGTGTTTTCCGCCCTGAAGAAGCCATCTCTTGATCTGACTATGTTGGATATCTTGTCTTTTTAGGAAAGGTTTTAATGAAAGGGGCAAGGTAACAGTTGCAGAGAGTTTTGGATGAAGTGAATTATCTGCATGTCTTCCAGTCAGGTTTTAGACTTTGACATGTGAGGGAAATATTATTGGTTGGTCCTGTGGGAGGATTTGGACAGAAAGAACATGGATCTCTGGGTCCTACTTGATCTCCAGTGGAGGATTTGGACAGAAAGAACATGGATCTCTGGATCCTACTTGATCTCCAGTGGAGGATTTGGACAGAAAGAACATGGATCTCTGGGTCCTATTTGATCTCCAGTGGAGGATTTGGACAGAAAGAACATGGATCTCTGGGTCCTACTTGATCTCCAGTGGAGGATTTGGACAGAAAGAACATGGATCTCTGGGTTCTACTTGATCTTCAGTGGTGTTCAATACTATTGCTCATGCTGTCCTTTTGGAGGACTGATGTTTGGTAGCTATACTTTACACAGAAACTGGGTACTTTAGAAATCCTGCATGATGGAACATTTTAGTCATTGACAGAGGATGAATGGTCAAGACTCCTGGCTATGGCGGGGCTCAGTTTTCTCCCTTATATTGTTTCCCTCAGCATGAAACTGTTGGGGAAGGTCTATCAGTTTGGGTGAATTTTGAAAATATCCAGGTCCATCCGTCCATCCAGCCATTTACCTACTTACCCACCACTTCAGGGCAGGAGTCCTCATCTAGTATTTGAAGGCTGTGAGGGTCTGAATAAGCTTCACCTATTCATGTCTGAAAGGCAAATATTAAATTCTAGCAACACTCCATTTTGCCTCATATAGTGGCTCTGAATAGGGCTGTATTTCCACTGGAAAAGTAGAACTGTGACATTCAATGATTTATTTTTATTTTTTTAGATTACTGCTCAAGCTGCAGGTCAAGGCCACGACCAGAAAAGCCTCTACCTAGCTTCAGCTAATGTGCCACTTGTGGCCTTATTTAGATCAGGTTGCTTTGGCAACAATTACTCAAGCCCTTACCTCCTTAACCACCTCAAGAATGGATGAATGCAATGTGCTTCATTTCTGGATGCCTTTGAAAGCTACCTGGAAACTTCAGTTAGCGCAGAATGCAGCATCAGCTCACTTGTTTGTGGGTGGGAGCCATTTCATCAAGACTGTTATGTACTGGGCTTAATTGAGAACAGGGGCAGGGAGCTGCACCAGCACAGTCAGCAGACCACGTGGCCTGCTGGGCCAGACTTACTGTCTGCAAGCAATGACTAGCCTGCAATTGAGCGGGAAAATACGTTGCAATGATTGGCTGGCGACGCCCAGGCCGAATGTATAAAAAGGGGTGGAGCCATTTAGTTCTGAGTTCTGTTTTAAAGAAATACCTGTTTTTTGAGTCCTGCCTATTCAATGCTTGCCAATGCAAGAAACAGAACAAAGACAATATTCATATTATGGGCACTGAGCTGATTGTCAGTATATTTACAAGTACAATTCAAAGTGTTTGTCACAAGCTTTTTATAGTTTGGCTCCTTGCACCATAGCTGCAAGACCATCTTCTCTGAGTTGAATCTTTATGATCTGTACATGGAAGCCAGGAAGTGATGCTATAGATCCATGGGAGTTAAAGGAACAAAGTTTGTTTGATGATTGTCCATTCCTTATGCACTAGCTTGTCCCCAGAGGTTAGGAGTGCATCCTCTTTGCTTACTTTCAAGAGAGCATTGAATAAGGGTTCATTCATGCAGTGTTGAGACTCTAGAATACAACTGCATTGGGCTAGGTATTACTTTCAGATTGATTTTTAATTTATGTATTTATTTCTGAAATTTCCATCTCATCCCAATCCTGATGGACTCTGGGCTGTTAAAAACAAGATAAAGCATTCAGTAGAAAAATTACAAAAATAAATAAGCTAAAACCCCACAGACAAGGCAGCAAAATGGACAATTATGGACAAAAGCATATTTTTTTTAAAATAGTTTTAATAGCTTTAACTTGTTTGCAAAAAAATAAGCAATGTTGGAAGCATAAGTACAAATGGTGGCAAATATTCCAAATAGTGAGGCCCCTGCTGAGCAAATCTGTCATCTGGCCTATAATCCCTTGAAAGATGGAAGCCACAAGGAGGCTTCTCTAGATGTCCAAATTGGACAGGCAGATTCTGATTTGCTAAGGCAGTACCTAATATAGCTTGGTAGTGCTGCAGTAAAGAGGAATTTGCAACTTTGAACTGGATTCCGAAATATATTGGTAATCAATGGAGTGACTTCGGGATTTGAATGCTCCAGCTGGCTAACCCAACAGTAGCTTCTGAGTCCTCTCCAAGGGAAGCTGTTATAGTATTATTATTATTATTATTTTGTGGGGGGGGGGGAAGGATGATGGTTATCAGGCCTGATATCACATTTTACTACAAAAAGAGCTTTATTGTGGAAAGATGGATGAAGCATTATGCATGTTCACATACTGACTGCAAGGGCTTCTTATTTGTGCCACTTTTAAACTTTGTCTCTTCATATTTCTAAGGACATGTTTATATATCATATTTTAACCATTCCTTTTAATTAGGCTTCAATGTTTAACATCTTTCTCTGACCAAGCACTCAAGTTCTTCACTTTACTTCAGTTCGGCAAGTTCTGTTCTTCCTCTTCCTTGATTGTCTAGCACTGGCTAACAGTGTTGTTTTTTTTTAACTTTTTTGATTGCTTTATAACTTAGTCTTTTATTAGTTTGCAATCTCTTCTCTCTCTTTTTGTCTCCTCCCCTCTTTTCCCTTCCTAACAAAAGGCTGGCAAAAATAGCAATTCTGCCTCCCTTTCTCTCACAGGTCACTTTTTTGCTGGAAAATAGAGTAATTTAATCTGCTAACTGCTGATTGCAGCTACTATACACCTTTCTTGTCCACACAGTCCCAACTGCCATCTACTTTCCTCAGCTCACCATGTCATGCCCTTTCTCCTGGAAGTGCCTATTATTCATGGGCTATGTGACTTTCTCCTTTTTCTTCTTTCTCTTTAGCAATCTCCAACTTATACGACGATGCTCTTACAGCCAGCCACCACATCTCTTACCAAGAGTTTTCTCCAGGGCTAGCTCTCAACTGTTGATATTTCTTATGTGCACATCCTCCCTTCCAGGAAGGAGCTTATCTACATGCCATGGTCCTCCCCTCCTAGTGGGAGATGCTAATAAGTGTCTAATGACTTTGGCAAGGATAATGGCGGGATGAGAGCTGTACAGATTAGTTGAGCCAAGTGGATGTCCTTCAAAGAGGAGATAGACCATCACCTCTTTAAGACCTAGCAGAACTACCTCTTAACTCAAGAACGAATTATCTACCACCCAAATCCAATCACATATTCTGTTTCAGACAGCTTGATCATCCAGGAGGAGCCCAGGTCTAAACAAAACATGGCTAAACCAACAGCTACAAGGACTCCTCAGATTCAACAGGATCAAGTTCTTCCCAGATAACCATGTAAATACTTAACCCAATAGCTTCCGCTGGTCCTGCCCCAAGGCCAGAATCCAGTGCAGAGCAAATCTGAATGACTTTAATTGCTAGATGCACAGCATATTCCTCACAGCAACCCTGTGGGTGGTGGCCACTGGAATGAGAGAACAGCTGCGGCATTGGCTGGATAATACTCCAGAAGCCCTGGGGAGGGCCAATCTAATAGGCCTAGTCTCCTCACAGAGGAGGAGGAGGGTACCAGAGAATTGGAGATGCACCACGGAGTGACCTGAATATGGCAGAGGAAAAAAACAATGTCTCCCCAAATCCATAACATAGTGACATGATGTTTGCTCCAACAGCACTAAACCCCATTTAGATGTATGACTACCGTTAATGGGTCATCCCCTAGATGAATTTCTGAGCTACTCCACCCCCAGAGAAGACAAGTTGAAGTGCCCTAAGGCCATGAGCCTGGAGGATTCTATTGCCACCCAACCTAACCACAGAGCCAAGAAGCTCAGATAGGAATACTTGCTATGTAGCAGGGAGGCTGGTACAATAGCAATAGTCCCAACTAATCTCTCTTATAGCCCAGTTTAACGAATAGGGTCTCATACCTGGCAGTCTATGGAACAGTACCACTGGATGCCTTCTAAGTGTTTTGGATGACCACTGCCATCCCACCACCCCTTCCCTGGGGTCTTGATTGATGCTACACCAAAACCTCAGCTGGCCACATCTCAAAAAGCAGAATCTCCCCACACACACACCAACCCAGCCATGTCTAATACACATTAGCCTTCTTATCAACTACTAGTAGCAAGTCATAAATGAAGGTGGTTTTATAATAGACAGACCTGACATTTAGCAGTAGCAACTGACAACCCAAAGCCTGGAAGGTCTTTCATCTGAGATCCAGGAACAAGTTCCAGGCTTTAACTTCAGAGATGTTTTAGAATTATAAACGTTTGTTTGTTATTAATTTGTGAAAATTTACATGGCTGCCCAACTCACTCTCAGTGACTCTGGGCAGTTTACTATAATGTTGGATTATAGATGTATAGAGATGCCTTGGTATTATAGATGTTGGACACCAGCATTTTCTTAATAAAATATCACCAAAATATAGGAATATTCTCTAGCATTGAGGGTGGGTAGGAAAGGAATAAATGAAAACATTTTCTCCAAAAATAGGAAAAATGTGTTCACTGTTCACAATTTTGCCCCAAATATTTAATTGCTAATAGCCCATTGCGGTAATGATCTATATACTTATTCTTCCTACAGAATTCTTCTGTCATTTTTTTTTCTAGTAATATAAATATAAATATGGATAGTCTGGCACCTATTAGTGATAGAGAAGTTGATGCTATCAAAAGTTGTTGAATGGATTATGAGACGTACATTTTATATTTGGATATAAAACTTTCCATTATCACAGGATTTTACAAATGCACAGAATGATGAAGTAGTCCAAGGATTTTAAAGCATTGTCTTCTTTGTTATTTGAGTGTACTGTACAAGTAAAAGGTATTCTGAGATGCTGGGGTAGAAATATGAATGACATTGTCCCTGACACTTCTACCTATGGGTCTATGATAGCAGTCATCTTTTATTCTTTCCATTTAATTCCTGGAAGCAAGATCATGTGATCACTAAGCACCATGTCCATTTATTCCCTTTTTATAAAGTAATAGTGAATAAACAGTGTGTCCTTGTCTCTCCTTTTAACCTAAGAAAAGGAAAAGAAAAAAGAAATCACATAACTCTAAAGAACATAACTTCAAATGCCATCCTCTTCTATCAGTTAGAAATAATTATGAACTTAGTACTCATTGAGTTGAAGTGGTTAAAAAGTAATTTCCATCCACCCATCATACATTTCTTTATCCATTTTACCAACCACTGAATGGCAAAACAGATTCCATTCTCTTTTGCTCCATGGTGGGGTCTTCGTGAAACCGGCAAGCCACGTCTCCCTGCCTATTTGAATCAAACCATGATTCTCCTTCACGTTTTCATGAATGTCCTTCACATTAACTATCAAAGAAAAGAGAGAGAAAAGCGTGACAGATATGGCCCTGCCATTCCAGATTCTGCTCTGAATAAGATTAGCTTTATAAAATACATATGGCATTTAATTTTAAACATTTTATTCCATTCTTCCAATGGAAGAATAGATGGTCTTTTAAAACTTGACAGCCTCCCCACTTTCCATATTGAGAGGGTGGTGATGGGTGTTTTATGGGCACAAAATATTTCTCAGGTACATGCAAGCCTCTCACACTAATTTGGAAACCAGAGAAGCCCTCAAGGCAGTTGTGGGATTCAGCTAGTTCGCACCACTTCAGCAGAACCGGTAGCTAATCTTTTGTTGCCCAGGCCCAGAATGGACTTCCGGAAGCGGCATCCACACAGAGAACTGGTTGTTCACATATTTGAATCCCACCACTGCCTCAAGGTTGAAAAGATTGCCTACCCATGGAGCACACTTCTGTACATACATGCTGTCACATCGCAATCCTCTCCTAAAAAAAACTACTGCAAAGTGCTGGGGGAGGAGTTCCTCTCTTTAATGGTTAAATATCTGATGGGAATCCTACTTCCTGTTCTAGTACCAAGAATGATGGTGGGAAAAGAACTTTTCTTGTAGTTCCCTCCCCTCCCATAACAGAAAGCTGTGTGAAAAAATGTAGGACAAATGGGGCCACAGGTTTCTGTTCCACACACTGGAACTTCATAAGAATAGGTTGAATTGAGAGTGGCCAATTAAGTCATCCTTAGGATATGTTTCTGAGTAGGAGATGTCGATCCAGATTGACATCAAGCAGTCTGCTTAGCCTCAATATAGATTTGCAACTTTTCACAGATGTTTAGTTCTGTTGCTTTGTCCTCTTGGATTCTTGCTCAAGGCTGACAGTTTTCCAATGGTATTTTATTTTATATTATTTATGGTTATAAATATCAATGCTTTTGTGTATAGTTTGCTATGTTTGGTGTCTGCTCTTCCATTTCTCATGCTGCTGTTACAAGTAGTTTCAAAACTATTTAAATGTAAAAGCTCATATAGAAGGAAAAATCCAAATGAAAATTGATCATTAAAATGAAATAAATGGATAGTGGTATAGACTATTGGGATGGTTTAATTTATTGTTTGTTGACCAGGAAAATACATGCACACGTACAGTCATAAAGACCAAAAAAAATCCTACCTGAATAATTTTTGTATTTTGGATATATAAAAGGACAATAGAAAATTGTGCATTGTGCAATTTAAAGACTGCACTTTTTCTGTTATGCACTGCAACAGGTAGTAAGGGAAAGGAAAAATGGGAGTTATTTTCCCATGCCCTCTGTTTGTATTCTGTGTATGACAGTATAACTGAAGTAGCAATAGAACTAACACTTAGACTTATATACTGCTTCATAGTGCTTTATAGCCCTCCCTAACCAATTTACACAGTCAGCATATTGCCCCTAACAATCTGGGTCCTCATTTTACCTTTACCGAAATATATAGACATATTTACTGCACATACAAACATAACCCATCGTGCTGCTCTAGTATGCTGCTCTCCTCCTCTTCCTCCTCTTCCTCCTCCTACTCCCCTTCCTTCCTTCCTTCCTTCCTTCCTTCCTTCCTTCCTTCCTTCCTTCCTTCCTTCCTTCCTTCCTTCCTTCCTTCCTTGTGTTATGTGGTTGAGCTATGGCAAGGCATTCAAAAAATGCTTTTAAAGTTTGGCACGAGGGAAACACTCATTCTCAATGTGAAAGCAGCTTAATTGTTTGGAAGGCTTCTTTAACTATTCAAAGGCTGTTTCTTATAATTGTGTGGGCATACCTATCTGATTCACCTGGTGGGCATGGAAATATAGCCTTTTCAGTTCAATCCCCGTGAGCTGCTTCTCAGGAACTTTTTCAGTAGCAATGTTCTTGTTGCTTCTAAGAGAAAGTCTCATCCTTGAGAAACAATTGGAGAAATGTCCTTTCTTTGGAAAAATCTGGAGACATCACCAATCCAATTTGCCTCCTGGAATGTTTGATGGAATACTTCAGCAGGCCATTGGTGCTCAGCTTTTGTAAAGAGTATTTCATCTGATGTCTGTGTCTTTGATGCAACTAAACATGAATAAATAATCCTTGAAAACAGTGGTCAAAAAGGGACCATGTTTCTTACTACTGTAATTACTTTTAATTGTGTTTTGATTGTTCATCATGCAGCGTTACTTGTTTGAGATGGACAGCTACAGAAATCAAATAAAAAATAATTCAGGATGCTTCAGTGACTGTCTTCAAAGTACCTAAAACTGACTATGTTAGCAATGGGCACATTTTACTGATTCCTCCATACTGCCAGTGCAAAAAGCTGTTTAATTAAAGAGTCCACCTTCTTCCTTCCACTTCTAAGTTCTCCTTTGCTCTCCCTGCCTTTAATTGTGTCATCCATTCAGTCACACCGTGGTATATTTTATTTTTATTTTTTTTCCCCAAGAATATTCAGGAAGGCCAGGATTAAAGTTGGGCTGTCAAAAGATGTAACTCAGCATCTTCCCGTGGCCAGTGGCTGGGAGCCAGGTCTGTTGAGTCAGGGCTTTGTACTATCCGGGGGAGAGAATTTGATTCTTCAGCAGCATCTAATCAGTTTAAAATAAATCTGGAAGATGTTACTAAATAACTAGATGAGTTCCAGGCCACAGCAGCCTCAGCACACAAAGGAGTGAGGGATTTAGTTTGAGAAGTAAATTGAAAATGTGGAGACAACACTTGACAGCTTCAACATGATTACAGCTGTGAATAACAAGAAGTGCACTACTGTTCTAGAAATCAAATTACAGGTACCTGGCAAATGATACTCAGAGATACCTTGGCTCTGGGAGAGAGAGAAAGAGAGAGAGAGAGAGAGAGAAAGAGAGAGAGAGAGAGAGAGAGAGAGAGAGAGACCCAGGAGTACAGATTCCCAGCACAGATAATTTGCTCTTCTAAGCACTTCTGATGTTTTAAGACAAGCATCTTTAAGAGCAGACTATTGCAAAGAAAACAATAGCATTATAAACTTCAAAAACAATACTGAACGATGATGCATCGGTGTACAAACAAGTTCCAGTCCTGCTCCTCAGTCTGTCATAATCTCAGATTCCCCGTTTTTCTTTTGTAGTGGTTTAATGCACAGGAGTCCTTATGCATGCGGGAACTCTGAAAGGAATCCACACTGATTAGGCTTTAAAGAAAACATATGCAAGGCCTCCTTTTTGAGTTGCTGTGGTGAGGTTCAGGCTGTGCTAATTCAATGAAGGCACCTATTAGGGAAGAGCTACAATCATACATCCACATTAAATATGGACTTTGTAATAATTATAGCAGTGTTTAAAAAGAAAAAAGAAAGAAAGAAAAATAGAGGTTAGAAAGGGATGATCAAGAAAATGTTGTGTTTGTCATTATATCAAGCCAACCGGTTCCCCCCAGTTTAAGCAAATTTCTGCTTTCATCTCTAAAGGGGGGGAGGAGACTGTTGAGCCAATCTGAATTGATTTGGACCACATTTGTACAGATATTTTGTATCTCTTCCTCCTCCTCAACCTCTTTCATGAGCATCTTCCCATCTTTTCACCTGTCTGGTTAGCATTGCTCTGATTGTATAGTGGCCTCAGGATGGATGGGATAGTGTGGCAAGGTTGTTTATAGAAGTGAAAAAGAGAGTAAAATTTCAACAGAAATAAACACTTTGAGAATGCAGGATATTGTCAGAGCGTCCACAGTCCTATTGTGTGCGACAACCCAGGAGCAGACACAGCAAATAGTGGTTTGTAACAAATGGTGGTTTATCTACAATATCTACAATGCTATACAAGTATCGCTAGGAACAATATATATACATGTGCTAGAAGCAGAATCCAACAAACAGCAAATACAGCAGGAAAGGGAAAAGAAAGAAAAGACACACTAACAGAGCCTCCCCTTTTTTACACAGGCCCTTAAAGAGACAACAGCCAAAGACCCTGCTGACTCATTCCCATCATTGCATCAGCTGGTCACCTCTTAAATCATCACCTTGACACTCCTCCCATTTAAAGCTGAACAGCTGTTAACCTGAATGCTTTTACATACTCTTGATGCTTGCTTGCATTTAAAGGCTTAGTTAACATATTGGCTATATTGTTGTCAGTGGAACAATGCTGTAACTTTATCAGTTTATCCTTTACAGCCTCTCTGACGTTACAATACTTTATATCTACATGTTTACTTCTGCTTCTGATATGTTCTTCTGTTGTCATTTTTATACATGCAACATTGTCTTCAATGTACTCATACTGATTCAGCTCCTTGTACATCGATATGTACATCCCTTAGCAATTGAACATACCAGGTTTTTTCAGAACATGCCTCGGACAATGCTATGAATTTAGCTTCAGCAGTTGACAGTGCTACTGAAGGTTGTTTTCTGGATTTCCATCCAGTTACATTGCCGGCAAACAATATCACAAACCCTGAGTTTGATTTTCTGTCCTGCATATCATTTGCCCAGTCACTATCTACATAGCATTGTAATGATAAGTCACCAGATGGCCTTATCCTCAGTCCTAGGTGCATTGTTCCTTTTAAATATCTTAATATTCTTTTAATCCCCAACCAGTGTTGTTGTTTGGGTGCTGAAGTGTGCCGACTCAAAATGCTAACCGCACTGGTTATATCTGGCCTTGACCACTGGGATAAATACAATAAGCTACCTATAGCTGATTGGTACACTTCTTGGTCACATTCTATGTCGTTTTCTGTTTCTACATCATTCTGGAAGCTTTGTGTCATAGGAGTTAATACACTGTTACATCCTAGCATATCATACTTTTCTAATAGCCATTTTATTTTATTTGTTTGGCTTAGCACATATCCTCCCTGTTGTAGTTTTCTTATCTCCACACCTAGGTAATTCCTTATTTCTCCTAGTCTTTTTAATTGGAACTTCTTTTCCAGTTGCCTGGCAAAGGACTAAACCTGGGAGCGATTCTTAGCAATAAAACAAAAGTCATCAACAAACGCTAACAGCAAACACTCTGCACCCTTATACTGTGCAGTGTATAAACATGGATCTGCCTTGCTGCTTCTAAATCCTAACCTTCTGAGAGCAGCATCTAAGCACTGATTCCAGTTTCTTGCTGGAATATGGCTTTATTTAATTTATATACATATCCAGGGTGCTTAGTTTCATAACCTGGAGCTTGTGCCATATATATGTCTTCTTCTAACTCTGCATTTAAATATGTAGTGGTGATATCAAAATGATATATGGTATAACTGTGTGCAGCTGCTAAAGCCAATGCTAGCCTTATGTTGGTTCTCTTACTGTTGGTGCAAACACTTCGCCATAATGAACATTTTTTCTCTGCGTAAATCCCTGTGCAACTTACCGTGCCTTGTGCTGCAGTTCACTGTTGTGTAAAACCTTCTTTTTAGATACCCATTTACACCCCACGGCCTTTTGTTCTTCTGGTAATCTCATGGGGGTAAAAACCTGATGCACATTCATAGACTCCATTTCTCTGTCCATAGCTTTCTTCCATTTGTCCTGTTCTACCTTAGGCAATGACAACATCTCTTGGTAATTACGCGGTTCATACCTAACACTACACACTTAATCCCACTTGCAGAGAACCGATCAGGAGGTACACCTTTATTGTTATGTTCAGATCTCCTCAGTATCATCTGTTCCTGTGATTCTGTGACCTCTCTCTTTATCTCAGGTCTATCCTCTTCTATTTCTACTATCTCTGACCTGCTGTCCTGTTCCCCTTTCATTGGGCTTTGTATAGCTTCTCCTTCCTGAGAACTAGTGCTATGCATTGCATGAACACCTCAGTGTTAGCATGCACCCTGTCCCAATTATTCTGTTCTGCAAAACTAGTGGACCATGAAATTGCTACCTTTTTTGTTCCATCTGTGAATCTATAACCTTTGGAACCTGGCTCATATCCAACAAATCTAAGTTTCTTGGCCTTTTTCTGTCCCTTTCTTCTGGTGCCTTTGGGAATATGCACCCAGGTATAACTGCCAAATGTCCTTAAATGAGCCAATGAAAGTTTCCTTCCATATAACAGGTAAGATGGAGTTTCATTTATGGCAACACTCCATACCCTGTTTATCAAATAGTTGGCTGTTTTCATGGCTTCCCCCCAGTACAATCTACTCATTTCTGCATCTGCTAGCAGTGTGTCTTTCATGGTTTGCAATATGCCATTCCTTCTTTTAGCCACTCCATTTTCTGCTGGCGAGTATGGATTCATACGTCTATGCCTTATGCCTACGTTTCTCAGCCACCTTTGGAAATTGTCAAACATGAACTCTGTTCCCCTGTCTGTTTGCAGCTGGTATACTTTATGACCCTATCTTCACTCTACAAAGTTCACCCATTGCCTGAATTGTTGCAATACCTCTGCCTTGCTTTTTAACAGATAGCAAAACCCATATCTAGTATAATCAACCACTATGACTAGTGCATACCTAGCTCCTCCTAGAGAGGGTGCCATAGGGCCAATTAAATCAGCGTGCAAAAACTCTATTTGTTTGCCTAGAGCTTTTCTTACTCACAGGATACATCCTGGACTTTGACTCTTTACAAACAGCGCAATCTAAGTAAGTATTGCATTTCTTAATGTTTAGTCCTTCAGCTAGGTCTGGCATCTTTTGCAGCACTCTGAAACTTGCATGACCTAACCTCCTGTGTAGTAAATGTACACAATTATCATGCTTTGGAGTGTTTCTCAGTTCAGAACATGGTAGATGGTGAGAGGACACTCATGAAGAAATATTAGCAACATATTCCACCATCGTTGACCATACATTTGCATAAAGGCACAAAAAAAAAGTAGACTTGAATATCATCAGCATAATAATTATACTAAACTTGATGCCATTTTGGGCCAAACAGAATTAAATTTCAATATTTTTTTTGTTTCAATCAATTTCATTGCTTATCATTCAAGAAAACTGACCAAAACCTTGAATCAGGTGCCTGTCAACCCCGCTTCCCTGGTTTGGCTTGGCTTACTGTATAAGGACAATTAAAGACAAATTATCCAAGTTTGGTTTCAGTCTCATATTTAGCATCAAGATAGTCTTGGTTAGCCTGCAGATATTTTGTTCAGAGAAGGAGGGATGGAGGGAAGGAGTACAATTAGATTGATGCTTGTGGATGTCTCAACATCTTTGGAGTTCATTGATGATGGTATCCTTTCAGATCATCTGAAGAAGTTGGAGGTTCCATTCTTATCAACCTAGTTACTATCAGAAGGAGCAAAGCATTAATAGACATCTGATTGGGAATTTCCTCGAGTCCTGCAAGATTATATTTATCTCCAGTATTATTTAATAGTTATATGACCGGCTGGGCAGCATTGTAGATGGGTTTGCAGTAGTTATTTGCAAAATATACTGTCTATCCCCCAGAAATTCCACTCTCACCCCCACCCCAAAACTGTGACTATATTTCCTGATGTGTATTTTCCAGAAAAAAAAGTGTCATATATGCAAATTGGCACATTTTGAGTATGGTGATATGGTGCAACCTGGAAATAGAGTGGTTTTGTTTTGCATATCGCTTATTTAAAACCAGTAACTCTCAGTAGGATGGTGAAACTAATTGTACCCTTTCTTGCAGGTTAAGTATCTTATGTATTAAGAGATTCTATTTTTCCAGACCAGGAAAAAAAAGGAAGCTGAATTCAGAATAATAGAATAACAGAGTTGGAAGGACTTTGAGGTTTTCAAGTCCAACCCCCTGCTCAGACAGGAAACCCTATACCATTTCAGACAAATGGTTGTCCAATCTCTTTTTAAAAACCTCTAGTGTTGGAGCACCCACAATTTCTGGAGGCAAGCTGTTCCATGGTTAATTGTTCTAACTGTCAGGAAATTTCTCCTTAGTTGGTTCTTTCCTTGATTAGTTTCCATCCATTGCTTCTTGTCCTTCCTTCAGGTGCTTTGGAGAATAGATTGACCCCCCTCTTCTTTGTGACAGTTCCTTAGATACAGTATTGGAACATTGCTATCATGTCACCCCTAGTCCTTCTTTTCATTAAACTAGATAAACTCAATTCCTTCAACTATTCTTCATATGTTTTAGCCTCGAGTCTCCAGATCATCTTTATTGCTTTTTTCTGCACTCTTTCTAGAATCTCAACATCCTTTTTATATCATGGTGACCAAAACTGGATGCAATATTCAAAGTGTGGCCTTACTAAGGCATTATAAACTGATATTAACATTTCATGTGATCTTGATTCTTTCCCCCTTTTAATGCAGCCTAGGACTGTGTTGGCTTTTTTGACTCATATTCAAGTGATTGTTCACCAGGATTCCAAGATCTCTTTCACAATTGCTATTATTAAGCAAGGTACCACCTATTTTATACCTGGTTTTGGTTTTTGGTTTGGTTTTTCTTGCCTAAATGTAGAACTTTACTTTTTTCTCACCGTTGAATTTCATTTTGCTAGATAGGCCCAGTGTTCAAGTCTGTCAAGATTCTTCTATAGTTTGAGCTTTTCTTCTGGAGTGTTGGCTATTCCTACCAGCTTGGTGTCATCTGAAAATTTGATGAGTTTCTCTTCCATCCCCTTGTCTAAATCATTAAGAAAGATATTGACGAGTACTGGATCTAAGACAAAGACTTGGGGTACCACACTGCATACTTCCCTCCATGTAAATGCAGTTCCAATAAGGACTACATGCTGAGTGTGGTTGGTTAGCCATTTACAAATCCATCTGGTGGCGATGCTGTCTAACCCACATTTTCCTATTTTATCAAATGCCTTACCAAAGTCCAAGTAAATTATATCATACAGCATTTTGCTAGTCCAGTAATTTTGTCACTTTGTCAAACAATGCAATGAGATTTGTCTGTTGTGATCTGTTTTTGACAAACCCATGTTGGTTCATGGTTATGAGTTCATTTACCCTCTAGAAATTCACAGATTCGTTGCTTGATTATCTTCCCAGGCAAATTTAGGCAAAATAAAGCTATTGCTGACTCCAAAGTTGGACTTCAGGATTCAGATTATATAATTGTTCCAGATGTGATGTACTCTTCTTTAATGGAGAGGGAATCTTTTATCAGCTATAGATGATAAGCCAGCAGCTATTTGAAAGGAGAGGCCAGGTACAGGTGACAGATGAACTGGTAATCTCAAAGTTCCTCCCTGTCTTTGGTGCCTTTCAGCCATTGTTGAATCCTGGCAACTACCTGGAAAATTTCCTTGGCATGTTTTCAGAACTGGTTTGCTATTGCCTCCTTCTTAGAACTGAGAGAGTGAATGACCCATCCAAGGTCACCTAGCTGGCTTTTTGCCTAAGATGGGGCTAGAACTCCCGGTCTCCTGATTTCCAATCTGATGTCTTAACCATTGCACCAAACAGGATCTCAGCCTCAAAATTAGATTATTGCAATATACTCTTTGAAAGATACCTCTTGCAGCTGACCTAAAATTGCAATATTGTGAGTGATAAACATGTGAGATAATTATGATAAAAAATATAAAAAAGGGATACATAATCAGATTAAAACAGAAATGAAATAGCACAAATAGACATTGTTCTGAACCATTTGATCTGGTGTTTCCTACTGCCCAAAAAAGAGACTGGCTTACATCTAAAAGACACATTTTTCATCAACGAAAATATCCAGTTCTTCTCCCCTGGTGCATTTCTTTACTTGCTGGCCCATAGAGGTAGCCCTTGACTTACAACCAGTGGTGGGATTCAGCTGGTTCACACCAGTTTGGCAGAACCGGTAGCTAATTTTTTGTTGCCCAGGAGCAGATTGGATTTCCGGAAGCGGCATCCACACAGAGAACCGGTTGTTCACATATTTGAATCCCACCACTGATTACAACCATTCATTTAGTGACTATTTGAAGTTCCAACAGCACTGAAAAAAGTGATTTACAACCAATCCTTGCACATATGACTGTCGCAGCATCCCCAAGATCATATGATCAAACTTCAGATGCTTTACAACCAGCATGTATTTGCGACTGTTGGAGGGTCATGTGATCACCAGTTACGACCTTCCCAACTGGCTCCTGACAAGCAAAGTCAATGCAGGAAGCGCGGTTTGCTTAACAACCACATGATTCACTTAGCAACTCTGCCTAAAAAGATCATAAAATTGGACAGAACTTACTTAATGGCCTTACTTAGCAATGGAAATTTTAGTTGTAACTGTGGGATTGCATATATTTGTAAATTACCACATCTTACATGGTATCTATAAAGGAAAACATATGGAAATAACTAAACATAAATAAAATGTGACCCCCCCCCCCAAATTCAGAATTCAATGGCTTTGCTGTGGAGCACAAGTGATCTTTTGACCCTTTCAACAGAACAGCCCATTAAGCCATCCAGAGTTTACTACTTTCTAGAAAAATGATACTTTTCTCTGACTTCTTCCTTCCTTCCTTCCTTCCTTCCTTCCTTCCTTCCTTCCTTCCTTCCTTCCTTCGGCCACTGAACCTTTCACAGCCTATTTCCGTCTATCAAGCTGTACAGTTAAGAACAATTTTACTGAAGAAGGAAGGATAGAGATGAAAGAGACTGAAAATGACAGTGAAAAAAAAAAAGCCCAGGAAGGCATTAAAGGAGAACCTACTCGTGGCTCAAGAAATAAATAAAAAAATGAATTGCCTTGCATACTTTTAAATAACTTACTTGAAACAAACTGAATTATTCATGCTTCAAATCCTGCAGTATTACAAACACCTGTTTTCAATCATGCATAATGTAAAATCACTCATTACCTCACAAGAGCCTCTACAACTCCAGCAATCAAATAGCATTGAACGAGGAAAACAGGTGCCTGGCAGGTGGATCCAAACAGATGTTGGGAGCAAGCATGTCTTTTCTTGTACAGGTGTGGTGATCTTGTTTTCGGCAGCGTAATTGCTATTTAAGTAGGTAATGCTTAATTCTTACATGCTTTAATATTTATTTTTGCTTCTTCAATTCCTTTTCTTCCCACTTTGCAAACTGCACCAGCTTGAAGCTGTTTTGGCAATGCACGAAAGCTTTCAATGAGCTTTTTGGCAGAGGAAACCTCATTCCAGACAGCCTTACTTCTTCCTTGGGTTTTCATCATGCAAAGTCAACCTTTCCTTTTTTATCTCTCTCTCTCTCTCTCTTTTTCTTTTACGTTTAGCTCTTTGCTTCAGAGGAGGAAAGAAAATGTGAAAAGAATTTCCTTGCTCAATAGAATGATCCCAGGATATTATATCAGTTTCTAGATAATGAGACTTTCAGAATTATTTCTAGGGAATCATACCCCTGAAAATTGGAATAGGAATTCATATGAGTGTATGAATTTGGGAAGAGGATACCAGAACTGTAAAAAAAATCAGATGAAAGCTTCAGTTTGGCTTTTCTTCAAGTATACCTTTTAGAATAATACACACACACACACAGAGAGAGAGAGAGAGAGAGAGAGAGAGAGAGAGAGAGATGCATGCACACTCACATTCTTACACACACAAAGGCCAGCAATCTTTACTAAGGCAAACTTTGTTAAATGGGGCAGTAATGTGCCCCATACAGAGCGCTGAGCATAGTATGTAGCTTTTTACACATTTTACACCATTTATTTAAAGCAAATAATGGTGCGCCAAATAACTTAGGGAAGGAAGGAAGGAAGGAAGGAAGGAAGGAAGGAAGGAAGGAAGGAAGGAAGGAAGGAAGGAAGGAAGGAAGGAAGGAAGGAAGGAAGGAAGGAAAGGAAGGAGTCAGAAAAAAGTCATTTTTCTAGAAAATAGTAAATTCTAGGAAGGGAAGGAAAGGGAAGGACAAATTGCATAGAGTACGTTTGTTGTGACACTGCTCATTTAAGAGTTCCATATGTGGAAGCACATCTTGAATACAAGTTCCTTTTTCAAGGTTTTGTATGAAATTGCTTAGACAATAAAACAAAATCTGTATACTTTTGAACTGAATAGTAGTATAACAGTGCAGAAAACCTCTATAAGCTATATAAACAATTGGCAGTTAAACCTTTATTACAATCAAAGACCAGCATAAGGAAGCTGGGGTACTGTCAATTTAAAAACCATAGAAAAACAGAGGTATAAGCTCACCATGGGCATGGTCTGAAAAGGCCTGTTATAAAACCCAATGCTAAAAATAATAGTGATGTGAACTTTTGGGGGGAAAGAGCCGGGCACCCACTTTCCAATGCTTCAGCTAGCATAGACCATTATTCTATTAGGGTATCTAATACTGCACCGCATGATTTTCTTGAACTCAGAAAGTCAGTAATACTGAAGAACTACTTAGGAGCTATTGAGAAATATCATTCAGCTCAAACAATTCTTTTGTGGAGAGGCTACTCAGTTTTCCCCATGGGACATCAATCAGTCATCTTTCTGCTTTCTTCTCTGCTTCTCCCATTCATAAAGGAACATGCCTCAAGCTCAATGAGCTTCAAGGCAGCTTTACCATATTGTCCTATATACTGCCTGAAGGCTAATAGAACTTATTTAATGGAGGCACAGTCAACCAAACAAGTATAAAAGTATATGCAAGGAAAACTACTGGTATTTTTACTTGAAACTAGACCCAACAGCAAGTTGTGACTTAGATGTGTACATCTAATTGTTAAGTGGTAGATTAAACCATTCATCGGCAAAACATCTGAAGCTAGACCTAATTGCCTGGATCCCTCCTCCTCCTCCTCCTCTTTCTCTCAAGAAAACCAAGATAGATAAATAGGTGAAAAGTCTCCTCCACTTACAGAAATAAAATATTTGCTGACAACTGAGAGGCTTTGAAATGCCAATGTGCACAAAAGCGACCAAAAGAAAAAAAAGGGGGGGGGAATCTATTTCATGTCACTGTGCTTACATGGGATCTCTCACTTCTAGTATTGTTATGTATTTACACATACGCACACAGAGGTATTGTGTGCAGTCTTGCACTTTTGCCTGCCCTTGATATGCCTGTCACTATCGCCTTATACCTAGCATCTCCTGCTTGTCACAGACAATATCTCTGCTTGATGAGGAGGCACTTGCTAGTCTCAGCCAGTTCCCCCCTACACACACACATACACACACACATGTCCCTATTCAGGCTGACAGTTGCATATCCCAGGTGGTCTGACATTTGAGATCAAGGCTGTGGATAAGATTGAAGGTGTTTTAGGGGAGAAGAAGGCTGTGAATAACACCAAGCCCTCATTCAGATGGAATCGTTCACAAGACAACCTGAGATACTCTATTACCCTCCATATGTCTTCTAGGTCTCTAAAGGCCACGCTCTATTGATTTATTAGAAAATCTGCTTTTTTCCCCCTTCCACCAGCTATGGCCCTTGTCCGAACAGAATACATGGGTTGGCTAACAGGGCAGTGGTGAGTTATAAAAATATCAGTGATCATGACATTACTATTTATGGATATATGGCCACTGCTTACGTTGTTAACTACTTTCCATTAATTTACTTGCAGCAGGTTGTTGTTATGAGACACTAAGAAATAACAGAACCCCTTTCTTTTATCACAATCACTTAATGCTTCTGTGTATTCCCCTTTCATATAACATTTCTGTGATCAATCAGTCCGTTGGTTAATCAGTGATAGTAGCTAGTTGCAGTTCAATCAAATGCTGCAGAAATAATATTCTGCTTATAAATCTTGCTGTTTTCCTTTTGGAGCAGATAAGCTCAGAAACATTTTTGTTATTGTTTTGGGCACCTAAAACAGTTGTTATTAGTCTGCCTTATTTATAGACAGTTCTTGGAGGCACAAAAGTAATATAGCAAAATATCAATTTTTTTTTCATCATATGGGTGAATTTAATGAACCTGAAGGTGTGTGTTATTTTAGCACTTGCTGCAGCTCCTGTGAAAAACCAGTGGTGCTAAAATCTGTAAACCTGTCACTGCTTAAGTAATAACCTTGTTAAAAGCATCTTCTTTTAACTTATTTTGGTGTTTGCAGGAGGCAGGTTTTATTTTATCTATAAAAGGAATAGGTGTTTCCAACCAAGCCACTTATGGTAAATACATTTAATTGTATTTCATGAATTTATCCCTGTGGTTCTTGCTTCACATAGTTTGAATTAAGTGTTAGCTGGAAACAAGTTCTGGTTTCCTGTGTTTTTGTATATGTGCGTGTGAAGTAGATTTAATTTCCTTATAATATCTACATAAATAAAGCTACATTTTGTTTTTTATTCAAGAAAGTGCATGCTGAATCAGAAGATCCTCTGATTTGCAAGCTCCTGTGTCACTAGCCATAAAAGACAAAGGTTTGTGGAAATTCAGTCTTCAACTGTGAATTTTTTTAAAAAATATGTCTTTGACTCCTGAGTAATCCCTGAAAATTTCTTGACAAGATTTTAGATGTGGTTTGCCATTGCCTAATTCCTAGGGCTGAGATAGAGTGGCTGGCCCAAGATGGATTTGTGCCTAAGGTAGAACTAGAACTCACAGTCTCCTGCTTTATTGCCTGCTGACTTAACCACTACATCAAACTGTCTCTCGCTAAAATCATTAAAGAATTTTATTTGAGCTTTCAGGGGAAAAAAAAAAAGATAAAGCACAGTTCTTGACTGTACATTTTGTGAATGGTTGACTTCACACTATGAATTCAGTACCAGTGTCTCCAAAGAAAAATCAGAAGGCTTACTGGTTTAATCCAATTAAGAACAAAAGAAGGCTCCTTTTGTATAATTACTAACAGTTCTGAAATAATGATATTCTTCTGTATTGATTCATGCCGAATCAATGGATACATCTCCCTGGTTCCTGCTTTGCAGTTAAAAGGTAAATGCATAACCTCACTTCAGTACACAGATTGAATTATGTTAGGAAACAGATTTTTAGCAGCTGCTGTGCAGATTGCATTTAAGTTCTATTCTAATTGGCTGTATAATGTACAGGTACAAAGGTAAGTTGGGCGACAGAATGAGCAAAATAGCATTTTATCACCCAACCAAGTATTTGCGGAACAACTTCTGAGTAACCTCCGCTTCAGTATTTGAATGTTCTTGATTCAAGCAGCTTCATTCTAGGATTATCTACTTGGAAGTTTGAAATAAAAAATTCCATTGGAACTAGAGTCAAAGCTTCAAATGACCAAATACAATAACATGTGCATAAATCTTTCAGAATATCAGCAAATACAACCACACCGCTGCTTTATGTCAGCACTCAAGTATGAGTGTATAAGTTTTCCATGATTTGTTTTCTTTTCTGAAACATAGCCAGGGAAATTGTAATCTAAGGAAAATGTTCACTTGGGGAGTGGATTAGACAAAACTTTTTTTTCTTATATTCCATGGTCATCACAAACACTCAGTAGAATCAGGGGTGAAAACTATTCATGAGCTTCTGCTCTGATACTTATTATGTCCAATTTTGGATTCAGTTTGGATTCACCTATTTTTATTTCATTTTCTAAAGATTTTTAAATTCTCTAATGGATCATAATAGAGAAATTGGAGAATTTAGTTCATTTAAGTGTGTGTGTGTGTGTATATGTATATGTGTGTATATGTATATGTATATGTATATGTATATGTGTATATGTATATGTATATTTATATGTATGTGTGTGTGTGTGTATATATATATTTATTTAGTTATTTAACTTCTTTTTCACACCTCCCAAGAGCTCAGGTAGGCATGACTCTACTGGCAATGGAATTTTATTTTACTGTAGTATCAATTTTGTGCAGATTGCTTCATGAGTTATTATTTCATGAGCTTCATGTTTGAATCACAGTTTGAGCAATGTCTCAAAAATCTTCTTTGAACAGTGTAAACACTTTATGTTATGTGTAGGTAGCCCTTGACTGTAACTGAGCTCAAAATTGTGGTCATAAATAAAGGTGCCCATGTGATCAGAAGTAATTTTATGTCTTTTTTTTTTGTACTAGTTGGGAAGCGAATGTGCCCAATGTTAAGCAAATGAACAGTCATTAAGTGAACTCATTCATATTTGATTACTTTTGGTGGAAATTAGCAAAAAAATGCTGAAAAGCAGCAAAAAAAGTTAAAAAAAAAACCCATCATGATTCAAAGGACTGTGAAATGTCACTTATACTCATAAAGCTGACCTGTCCGATGACTGTGAGGGGGTATATGAGCATTCACCGCTTCTGGAGGCAGGTTGTTCCACTAGTTAATTGTTCTAACTGTCAGGAAGAACTAAGGAGAAACTTCCTGACAGTTAGAACAATTAATCAGTGGAACAACCTGCCTCCAGAAGCGGTGAATGCTCCAACACTGGAAGTTTTTAAGAAGAGACTGGACAGCCATTTGTCTGAAATGGTGTAGGGTTTCCTGCCTGAGCAGGGGGTTGGACTCGATGACCTCCAGGGTCCCTTCCAACTTTATTATTATTATTATTATTATTATTATTATTATTATTATTATTATTATTATTATTATTATTATTATTATTATTGTTATTGTTATTGTTATTGTTATTGTTATTGTTATTGTTGTTGTTGTTGTTATTGTTGTTGTTATTGTTGTTGTTGTTGTTGTTGTTGTTGTTGTTGTTGTTGTTGTTATTATTATTATTATTATTAACAACAACCGGGGTACTTTATGGGCCATAAGGCACCCACCCTATGGCCATTTTAACTTCAAACAGACATAACAACTAGTTGTTACGTGAGGACTACTACATGCCATATGCCATTCAGAACATAAGGGCAGCTGTACGAAGATTTAGAATTCTTTTTCAACAATCTATCCAAAGCTATCAGGAGGAGCAGCATGTTTAAAGGCCAAAGGCCAAATCTGATTTTTTTTTCCTCTTGTGTGTTTATACAATTGGGCAAGAAACACTCAAAAATCTAGAGCGAAACCCTCAGATTCAATAATGTTACACTAAAAGAGAAATTTAAATCCAAAGTAGAAGGGGTTGTATTAGCATGCCATTTTTTTTGGTTCCATAAATACTAGGAGAACCCCAAACATCTCTTCAAGATCAGGGAATTTAAAAAAACTGAATTTCCTCCCAGGTTACAATCTGTATTTTTAGGGAAGCTTTCAATGATTTTCTTTCCAGTGTAAATGGCAACAGCTTGGGATGACAGCTGGGGGGAGGAGGGGAAGGGGGGGGGATAGAGGGAGAGATTTTCTTTTGAACCACAATAGTGAGAAAAAAGATCAAATTTTCCCTCCTCAACTTAACCGTTCCATTCACACAATAAAGGTGACATCACGTTTGTCTGCCAGGAAGCTCTCTGAGTGATGGGGGTTTGTTATATTCTTAAACTCATAAAATCGATTTACCCCAAAAATGTATCAATGAATTTTAAAGGGACATTTCAGATTAAATGCCTTAATCTGCATATTTTTCCATACCAAAAAGGCCTTATTTTTCTTTACGCCATTTGTTCCTGGAACAAAGTAATAATTTTACTAGTCAATCAAGTATTATTTTAAAAAAAAGACTGGTTAATTATTGGAAAAATTAGGACATCAGAGTCAGACTTGTTTGGTCACTCAGCGCAGACTTCAAGCCATGGAATCTTCAGCACCATTGACTACAAAGATCCACTAATGTTAGAACAATTTAATGAAATCCCCTTTTATTGCAAGGGATTTTTAATTAAATCTATTGGTTGTTGCTACCCATAAAGCTTTAAGAATAAACACCTGCAGTGTTTTATTATGTAAAGGTGGTTTAATTGCTTCATATTTATCACTGACAAATCAAGCTCTATTCATAAGATAATAATGACATGGTAATTGGATCCGTAATTGGTTCAGGATGCTTCAATATTGTACTAATAATCATAAATACTTGTGCTTCTGACTTTCATACTGGGCAGACTTTATTTGGTAGACTGCAATATACTGGATCTGTTATCAATGAGACAGCATTGGTTTTTGTCAGCCTTACTAGGTAGTTCCAGTCAGGGGTCACAATCAGATGAGCTAATTCTAAAACTACATTAACAGAATCTTGTAAGTCTGAAAGTACAATTCTCTCTCTCCCCCCCCCCATCTCCTTTACAACACAAGAAACTAGGGAGGGTCCCTGCTGAGCCTCTTGCCCCGCCCACTATACAGCTGCAGGCTATGCTGTCTCTTATCTGACCATTCCCTAGGCCAGGGGTCTTCAAACTTGGCCCTTTTATGACTTGTGGACTTCAACTCCCAGAATTCCTCAGCCAGCATGCCTGGCTGAGGAATTCTGGCAGTTGAAGTCCACAAGTGATAAAAGGGCCAAGTTTAAAGACCCCTGCCCTAGGCAATGTCTCTGGGCCCAGTTTTTCCAATTCTTTCCCACATACAAGTATAATTTGACCATATGAATATTCCCTAACAGGTACAAACAAAAGCTAAACTCTTTTTTTTTTCAGAATAAATCTAATCCCACCCTTCATATTGTTTCTCCTTGTTTCAAACTAATGAGATCAATTCAAGATTTTATTTACAGTCTAAGATCAAACACAAGGGAAAGAAAACAGCAATATAATGAATATAAAAAGGAATAATATATATATATATATATATATATATATATATATATATATAATATGAGAAAAATCCTTAAACAGTCAAAATAAATTAAGATGAAGGAGCAGCCAGAAAGCTTCTAACAGCTATAGCTATTGATTAAAAAAAAAAATTGCAACCTCCTTAGAGGTTGCTGAAATGTTGTCACCCAGGAGAAGAAATAAAATGGCATCCTTGTTACAATGGTGGTGTTAACAATTGAAACTATTCATTTCAATCACTGTGGAATGTACAATAAACATTTTAATAACACATGTAAGGTAGCGTCCACCTCCATGTCTGAACAAAAGCAAGATCAGCTTTCTGAGACTTATATATCTATCAATAGTTGCCCCAGTAGATAGACCCGCCATTCAGGTCAAGTAAATAGTCTCTTATGAGGTCCAGATGTCAAGGAATTATCTAAGGAGAAGAGCGCAATTGAGCTATACAAGGGATGGGAAATGTTGGTTCCATCACTTGGGATATCTAAATTCCAAATTCTCTGCTTTGACTCAGCAGAGTTAGAGTAATATAATGTATAATGTACCAAAGCAGAGAGTGTTGACAAGGTAAGACACAATTTTCCAAATTGTCATTCATTTGTTTTCTTAGGGTGGCAGAGAACATATCTAGCAAAGTAAAATGAAGTAAGACAGTTCCCCAATAGAGTTGCTTCAGCCAAAATCTAAAATGGCAAAATCTTAATCAGGCCCCAAGAGAAATGCAGCCTAATTTCAGTCATGTTAGAGCATTAGGAGTTGAATAAGGAACTTGTAGTAAAATTTCCAAGAATCCCGATTAGATTGCTTCTAAACTAGAAGTCCTTTTTCTTTTAAATTTTTTATAATCTCCTTCTTAAGAAATAACATTTTTCATATTAGGGAGAATCATTACTGATACAGATATTCCTGTAGGTAAGAAGTAATTGTGCTTTAGCTGAACAGGCTATGTTTTTGAGCAAGGTTCTCTGATATATACCTATCTGCAGCACTGCCTAGCTTACCTCTTAAAGCAGGGGTTCCCAACCAGGGGTGCTCGCACCCCTTGGGGGTGTGAGATGATATTCCAGGAGGTGCAAAAACTTGGGTTTTCAAAATTACAGTGTATATGCATAATTCGTTGTCGTTATTTCAATCTTTTGTAAGAGGTGCGAGAATATATCAGAAACGTTCTAGGGGTGCAGGGTATAGAAAAGGTTGGGAGCCACTGCCTTAAAGTAATTCTCCTATATATAAATATTGAAGATAGCCAAGAATCTTGGCTTCTGATATCCTAATGAGTCCTCATTCTCCACTGAGATGACTAAAGACCCAGAATATTAGAATTTGGGGCAGGGAGCACGTGATCAATCCACCCTAATTTTGAATCTGACTAGTAACAGATCTAGCAGCAAGACTTTTTTTCCCTTCGAGTATTGTTCAAGAAGTGATAGGAAAAGTTGGAGCCATGGCTTCAGAATAGTGCCACAGTAGAGTCTTGGACAAACAGATGCAAGAGGTATCCTTTCTGAAGTTCTCAATTCCCTATTCTGCCTCCCTGAAAAATGACACTCATATTGTACTTAGGATTGGTGGTATGAAGATGCTAGGAAACACTGACAAATAATATATCAGATACTTGAAGAAATTGTTGGGTATAACATAGATGGTTATCCTTCTCATTGCTGGTAAAGTCTTTGTGGGATTGATATTTCTATGGGCTTTTGGGAGGCTTAAGAAATCAATTTATCCAGGTAAAAGAGTATTCTCCATCTGCAATGTGTTATTGGGCTTTTCTTTCAAGCTTTGTGACATTGCATCACCTGTCTGTCTTTCCAAGGTCATTCAGTGAACAACGTGGACTGGCTTGAAGAGGTTTGGACTATCTTTTAAAGGACAATACTGTGCTGAGCCATTTTGTTTCCAGTCATTTCACTCTCAGAACTAGCTTTTGGACAAAGGTATGAACACTTGACCAATTCATATAGGAGGATGAAGAGATTAGCCTTCTTCACATACAGGATCTTTGAATTTGGCTAAGGAAAATTGGTAAGTGAAATATGATACGATTACAATTCCCTTCATCCATGAGAATTAGGATATAAAATGATGGATGTGTCTCCCATGAGTGCACCTGTAAATTGAAACTGCATTGTAGTGAGCCGCACATGGGGTCTTGCTTACCTTTTGTTGTTTTCAGTAGGAATTAATTAACCCAGTCAACCTGGATATAACCATATGTTTTCTATACATTTCTAGCTACATTTGTCACACAAATTCATCTTTTACCTATGGTATCCCCCCAAAAAAAATGGTGGATTATTTACTTATGATGGGGAGATTTTTTTAGATTCTGAATTTTATGCTGTAACATTTCCCAAACCTAATAGTGTAACTTAGATTATGAGTGAGAAGAGTTTCACCAGCACTATACAAAATTTGTCTTCTTTTGATTTATAGGAAGTTTGGATTCTTGGAACTTACTCCACCCAATTCCAGTCTGAATTCCTTCTCTAAGATTTGTTTAATCTAATAACATCCTAGAATTCAAAGTACAGTTGAAAAAGTGTCCTGTGATTTCTACATAATCTCTTTCCTTTTAAGGGATCCATCAACAGCTAGAAATATTTGAGCTTTGTGTGGTTTCCCTTGTGTTGTAAAAAGAGAATGCAAAAAAATATAGATGAGATCGTACTATGTTTCTTATAACCAGTTAAGCCAAACAGACTGTGTTGAGAATATTGCAGTGCAGAGCCAGGAAATAACCATTACCATATCCCTAACTGACATTTTCAGCAAAACTAGGTTTCCTTTTCATGTCCATAATCTTCAGTGTGCTAGTCTGTTCATTTCAGTTCTGCCCCATGCTCGGTATATAGATGCCACAGTATGCTTGGCACATGCTCAGCTAAATCCCTTATGTTAGCATCTATTTTGGCTCTTTTCCATGTATAGGCAAGGAGGGTTATGACTTATTTGCAGAACTCTGGGGCTATAGCCAAAAGCAAAAAATCTGCAGGAAAAGTAAAGAGATTGTTTTGATTTCTGAACGTGAATGAAAGGTCTGTGAGCACCTGAGTGTTGAAGAACCTGGAAAGCTGCAATGCCTTGTCCTAGAACCGTTTCACCTACTGTACATTGAAAATCCAAAACCCGACTGAAATAAAATATATTATTGTACAGGGTCTACTAGAAACTACGTGTAAGATCATCACAGTGATGATAATAGTGAGAATAATAATTTCAAGGCTTTAACAAGTTTCTCTAACAGGCAAAAAACATAATTGATACTTTTGACGAAAGCAAGAAAAATTAAGCATTTGATAATTACCTAAAGCAGAGGTCCCCAACCTTTTGGGCACCAGGGACCGGTTCCGTGGAGAAAGGTTTTTCCGCGGACCAGAGGGTGCGTGGTTTTGTGTGCTGCCTGCATCCCGTGGATGGGGCTTTGCTTGTTTGTGCGGACCGGTTGCTGACATGCCACGGCCCAGTACTGGTCCATGGACTGGGGGTTGGGGACCCTTGACCTAAAGGAGAAGATTTGACTTCAAATTCAGCATTTTATTCAGTGTCAGGTATTCTTATATGTATGTAAGTAAACAAAACATAAGTAACAACTGTTTCTTAGTGCTGCAAAATAAAGTATGTGACAGCTTGTAAAGTTATGCAGCTGTTTCCATTAGCAAAATGTGCCTAGCATATGGAGATGATGATCATTGAGATGTGCATTCCACCTTTATTCCAGGATTCTCCATTTTATGTCCTTAATAGCCACCCTGTGAGGAACACTAGATTGAGAGAGTACAGCACATGATTATCCCAAAAGGTAGTTTTGAACCCAAACCTCTCTGATCCTAAGTTCAATACCTTAATCTATACCCCATACTTGCTCTCAGATACAGATGCACTTAAACTGGATTCCCACAACTTGGTCAAGAAGTTGAAGATATTTGAAACTAAAATGCCACATTGCTTCCTGCAAAGCTTCACATTCACTGAAGTAAACTGTTTTCATATCTCAGTCCCCAGTGTCACATCAAGCTTACTTGATTTGGTTTAAGACAATTCAGAAAAAAATGACTTTATACAGAGGGATGTGGATTATGTAAAGATCCTGTATTCACCCTGTTAAACCTAATAGTTATGATGACCAAAATCAGATAATTATAATCTCAATAGGAGTATCTGCAACTCTTGCTACAAGAACAATAGTAAAGTTGAAATAACTTCAAAACATTCTTCAATTCTTCTTTACTTGTCTAGTTTATATTCTTCTAGCTAGTGCCTCTACAGAGGAGATCCATACAGTTAACATGGCAGTTGCAACCACATATCAAAGTCTGCCCCCATTTTTGATGTGGATTTTTGGCTGTCTCTGAAGATGCCCTTGCCTCTTGCTGGACCTTATCAGGATCAGGATCTGGACAGAATTTCACAGAAGATCTCTGTCCTGTCCTGACCTCCATATCCATAAGAGGGAAATGACAACACATACATTATAACTTTATGACGGAAAGGATGTGGCGTAGGTACTCGGTACAAGTACTAAGTTGCATCCTTGATGTAATTATGTCATGATGCATCTACTATCATTTTAAGGTCACTCTATTTTGGTATGGATGCTACTGTCCACCCGATGTCTGAAATGTGAGGTTATATCATTTATATCAACAATCTTGGAAACTAGACAACCAATGGAGCCTGGGATACAACCAGTGGTGGGATTCAGTCAATTCGCACTACTTCGGCAGAACCGGTAGCTAATTTTTTGTTGCCCAGGCCCAGAATAGACTTCCGGAAGTAGCATCCACACAGAGAACCAGTTGTTTACATATTTGAATCCCACCACTGGATACAACCATGAATGGTCAATGAGGTTTGATCTGAAAACATTGCTGAGACATATAACTTTGATGTCTCTATTTTGGAGAGATACCTTGAAGAACATCACTTCCCAGATCTCCCGAGACATAGGATGCTACCATAGGAAGCAATCAAGGTGCCAAAAATGGGGGAAAGAATCACACTGAACTAGTTTGAAATACTTTTCAAGCTATGTATGAACTTTTAGAAGTAGTCATTACTTCATTTCTAATGAAGCAATGCCTGATGAGCTCTTGGTAGGAGATACAGTCAATCACCTCTGGGGTGATTGGAAGAGCTGAGCCTGCTTAATGAATGCAAAGTGTATTTTTTTTTTAAGATAAGGATTTTTCCATGAAATACATGATCTATCTCTTCAAGGAAAATTTGGATTCTGAACTCAGCATTGCTCAGAGGGCTATTTTAAATGACTGGATTTTCTACATGTTCTCTTCCTTGTAATACACACTACAGAAGACATAATTGCTTGATTTTTTAAAAAAAAAGTCTTTCCTTTTTTGGCAGATGGAGTTATAAAACATGTTATTTGACAGAGAGGTTTGATATTCAATATTAGTTTAGCTTCAGTGAAACTAAGCATGTTAATAATAAATCTATCAAATTAAAAATTAATCTTTCGCTCCAAGTCACATTTGTTTGACAGCTAAGCAACCAATAGGATTTTTTTGTGGGCTACAGAGAGACAGAATAATGATATGATTATGCAAGGAAAGAATATATAAAAACTGGGCATGCATGTGCAATTTAGTGAAGAGCTTTGAGTCTTTTTCCAGATTATAAGCCTATTTATACACAGTTACCTGTAGTACTACAGAAGTTACTTTTAAGTATCACATTGTGTACTCTTATTTTTTCTTATACTTCTTCAGTTGTTCCAGCAGGGGTGCGGGGAAAAAAAAAACCTAATAGCTAATTAACAACAAAACAAAGGAAGTCTGTCTATAAGTACTTACCTTGAAATCAAATGAAGAAGACAACCAACACTAACAACTAATCTGTCCTCTGGGGCAGGGCCATCTTCTAAGTTGCAATCAGACAGCAAATGTAGCTAAGAAGCCGTCAGAAGCCATCATGTGACTGGGGGCTGAAAACTAATTAATCTCCATAAAGCTGTAACTGAGGCAGGCAAGATGACTTGAAATCTGATTATGTGGTTGCATTTAAAAGGGCAAGATAGCTGCCTGAATTTTTTAACCACCTGAGCCTTTCATGTCACTCTGACCCTTCTGAAAATAATAGCAATAATAATGTGAAATGATCCACACTGAGAACAACTCCCGTCCATATAGTGTGTAGTTTGAACTGCCTAGCCTATGTACATTTAGGCCTACAGTTTAAAATGAAGAAGCAGCTTGATTGTAGATTTCATTGGGAACTCATCATTCGCATACTTTTGATGAAGCTCGGCAATAAATGCCGAGTCTATCGTCTCCCAACTTGAGAAACTGAGGATTTGAAAGTGAAAGCACCAATTGGGATATGCAAAGAAACAGTAGAATGATCGGGAGAGTATCAGACAAATGTTTGTTTCAGGTAGTTAGAAATGCATCAAATAATATGCAAAGATCCATACAAATTAAACCCCATCCAAGAAACTCTTTGGGTTTCTATGTCTTTGGTTCAAACATGGCACAAACCATTTGTTGTGAGAAATGATTAGAAAAACAAAAATTTGTAGAGTTTGTGTGTTAAAAGAGATTTCTGCGTGAAAGCTCACATTGTTTAAAAAAAACAACACCAAAATCATATCAGGGAAATTTATATTAAAATTGTTAGAAATTGTTATCATTATTACAGCTGCATCTAGTATGCATAATTTAGCACTTTATGGATATCCAAATGTTTTTTTTTACAAGTGCTATGGTCTATGTCCCAATGATTAGATGGTTAATGGTTAGATGAGGTGTTTTGTTGTGTTGTGTTGTTTTTTTTTACCTACACTATTGTATTACAAATTGGCAGGCATCTTACATATGATTGCTTGGAATGTATTTGTCTTCTACAAAGGAATTGCTGACAGAATAAGAATAATAGAATAATAGAAGGGACCTTGGAGGTCTTTTAGTCCAACTCCCTGCTCAAGAAGGAGACCCTATACCAATGGCAAAGCTTAGAGAAAACATAGAGAATGTTGTCCTAATGCTGGAAAAGCATAGAGAAAATAGGATATTAGACACCAAATATTCAGAACATATCAAGATCTTCTAAGATCTTCTTCTCTACTACTCAAGTATGGCACCATCTTCATGTGTTAATCCCCACTTTCAGATATCTATGGAGATTCTCACTCATCCAGGTCATGGTTGTTCCAAAGGTACTTAATCACAAGGCAACTGGACTTTGTTTTTCCTTGAAGACTTCACTTCTCATCCAAGAAGCTTCTTCAGCTCTGACTGGATGGTGGGAAATAGAAAGATTTATATTCCTTGCTGACATTTGCATTCTTTTAGAGCAGACATGTCAAACCCGCGATGTCACGTGATGTTGCACAACGTATCGGAGCTTTTTCGCCATTGCTGGCAATGGGGTGGGCGTGGTTTCCCGATGACGTGTCCGGCCCGCGGGCCGGCAGTTTGACCCCCCTGTTTTAGAGAGTCATTGATGCCAGATGTGTCATCTGATCTGTACATTGGGGAAACAAAACAACTACTTCATAAACATATGGCACAACATAGGAGAACAAACCCATCAGGACAAGATTCAGCAGTCCATTTGCATTTAAAAGACAAAGGCCACTCTTTTGAAGACAGGAAAGTCCACATTTTGGACAGAGAGGACTGCTGGTTTGAAAGAGGGGTCAAAGAGGCCATCTGTGTTAAAATTGAACATCCCTCTCTCAACAGAGGGGGAGAGATCTATCTTCAGTCTAAAACACAGTCCTTACAACAGTTCCAAGAAGGCTCCACACCCATTTGCACCATTCAGGTGACCCTGACGACATAGATAAGCCTCCAGGTGGCATCAATGAATCTCTAAAATAGTGCAAATGACCAGCTGTCTACAAGGAATATAAATCCTTCCATTCCCCACCATTCAGTCAGAGCTGAAGAAGCTTCTTGGATGAGAAGTGAAATGTCTTCAAAGAGAAAAAAAGAAAGTCCAGTTGCCTCATGAAAAAGCACCTCTGGGACCCCAGTTTCAGAGTTCTGGCAGGTCAAGCCAGAGTCTCAAAATGCCCTGACATTGAGGAGGGTATGCTCATTTTTTAATCTGATGATGAAGCTGAATTGCAGGATATGCCTTCATCACTGCTCACCCTCTTCTTAAAGGCAACTTCTTTTGCCTTTAGAGCTACATCAATACAGATTTAAATGGAATCTATTTAAATATGTGCATATTTAAATATACCCAGAGAGGGTGAGTCAGCCCAAAGGAGAGCAATACCATTGTACTGCATACATGTTTCTGTGTTGTGTGTAGCTAGCTATTGAAACTGTGTCCATGTGAATGGCACGCTTTGTGCATTATCCCACACAGCACAGGGTGTTCTAGCACTCAGCATCTCACGTATGCGATTCTAAATCTTTCGGGTGTCAGAGGTTGGCCAGAAAGAAAAAAATGTGTTAAACAAAAGTGCTACTATTGGGAGTGTCATTTTTAAAAAAATGTTTTATGGATTCCACATTTTATTGAAACAATTATGCCATATATAGTCAATGCTACGAGTGTCCCCCTCTTAAGCTTCACATTGCAAGCAGCATCCTTCCCAGCCTTTTGGGATTACATCCCAACACTGAAACATTCCTCCTCAAGCATAATTCTAATTTGTCCAAATACGAGTGCTGACCTTACATATATAGCATGTTTTGCATTATACTGCTTGATCTCATTGCAATGAAATTGAAATTTGAGCTCTCAAGATTTTTTTAAACATGATAAACCAAGGTCCTACTATGACTGAAATCTACAGAGTAATGTTGATATCAGTTTAATCACACAATGGAGCTATTTCTTAATATGTAGCATGGTTCATCACAGGTTGAATCAGACATGTGTTCCAGGGATCACAATACCACTTATTATCTCATTGGAACATACAAAGGCAGCTACTTATTCTTGATCATGTTAAAAAAAATCTATCATGAAATATGAAAGTGTGTATATATGCACAACTGCACATGCATGTCTTTGTTTTAAAATGAAAGCTTTAATGTGTAGATCATAAAACACATTAAAAATGCATGCAGATGTACAACCTATTTAAATAAACATGATTACAAATTATTACCAACATAGAATGGAACCTATTGTATGTAAACCCAAAAAAAACAGCAGCAGGTTTTGTTTAGAAAACCATGTGTTAATACAATAGTTAAAATTGAAGCTTTTGATTTGCCACGGTATTCTTTTCCCTCACCTTTTCTTCTAAGCTTTGTCTCAACAAATGCACTTGGGCCACAATGAAAATAAACTCGCAGAGTTCTCTGTAACAGGAGACAAGTTTTTACACACTTCTGCACCACGGGGAAGGCTCTTGGGATACCTACAGAGAAAAGGCATGCCCACTGAGCATGCCCAGACTATTAAAACAAATTGACATGTTAATACTGACAGAGAAAAGAGCACCAGAGAGTTTGCTAAATTACTACTCAGTCAGGCACTAGGAATTCCTGAGTGGCCCATCCTCGAGCAAAACCTGCATCGAGAGGGATGTGGGAGGAAAACAGGGAGGAAAATTGAAACTTTATTGTCAAACACTGTAAAACAAACAAAACCTGAAGGGATGCCACGTTTGTAATACACCTAGTCATAAATCATATGGATTTTAATCATACCTGCCACATCAACCAGCATTCCCTTGAGAAATTCTTTTTCTTTTCTGCTTCCCTCCTTCGCTCGCTTTCAATTATCTGGAAGCTGTTTCATGTGTTTACTTATTTATCTAAAGATCACCTACTGCATGCATGCACAGATTGTCTCCCGGGGATAGGGAGCAGGGAGAACATATGAAGAGGTGGCAAGAGCAGAGGCAACAAGGCTACAAAAGCAAAACAAAAGAGAAGAAATGTAGCCAGGCCTGGATGACAAGGAAGGGAAGGGCGGAAAGCAATTAAGCAATATCCTATGCAGCGCCCAATTATCGCATTGGCCTTCTACACTTCAGATGTTAGGTAGGCCTGCAAGTTGACAAAAGCTAAACCCAAGATGCTGTCTGAGAAAAGGAAGGTTGCATGCTCTTTATACCTTCCCCACATATACCTAGAAGGCAGAATTTGGTTAGCTATGGTTTTTGCCCTCTAAAAGTCCAGATAATGCTAGAGGCAAGAGAGCCAGGCTTGATTCCCTGAAATTCTAGTAGCCTTTTCCTGGGCATTAGTCCCTATTAGAAGCACACTTAAATGGGGGTGGGGGGGAGAGAGCCCTGGCAGCACAGTGGTTACAATGCAGTACTGCAGGCTACTTCTGCTGACTCCTGGCTGCCAGCAGTTTGGCAGTTCAAGTCTCACTGGCTCAAGGTTGACTCAGCCTTCCATCCTTCCGAGGTCAGTAAAATGAGGACCCAGATTGTTGGGGGCAATAGGCTGACTCTGTAAACCGCTTAGAGAGGGCCGTAAAGCACTGTGAAGCAGTATATAAGTCTAAATACTATTGCTATTGCTATTGCAAATTCTTGCAAGGCATGCAGGCAGGGAATGCAGCATCTGCAGAGCTCCAATGTGTTTTGTGTATGGCTGATGGGGAGGAAAGGTTTCTCCTGGGTATCTCCTCTGAGCTAGGAATAACAGGTGATACCAAGCAGTATCTGCTGGTAAAAAAAATAGCATGTTTGCTTGGCTGCTTCCATCACCACCAGTCCCTAGTTGCTGTTCTGCAGGGTGGAACAGGAATCCCTGACAACCTCCCAGGAGGATAAAAAAGGTCAAACACCACCACTTCTTGGGGAAAGTTGCCACTCCCCCTTGATTTGCTTCTAGACTTAGCTAGCTAACTGGAGTTAGCTGATGTGAGTTGGCACAGTGCAAAAAAATCCAACACCAGGGTTGAAAGGGAACAGAGACTGGTTAAATGATTGAATTTGGAGGCTGCCAAACTGCAAAAGGCATCTTCATGGCTTCCAATTTATAACGGAAGAACCATAGAATAATTTAAACATCTGAACAACAATATCCCATATAACAAAACACTATCTTATCATGAGAGGAGCAGCAGCGATATTATTTATACCACTACATACTTATTAAACGGCATCCCAACATCTGACAATTCATGTGATAAAGACTTATGTGAACTGCATAAATGCAGAGGTAGGGGGCCGTCAGATGTGTCCCTCCAGATCTTGGCAACCTATAATTTACAGCAACTCTCCTTTTCGGAGGGCCACAGGGCTCAAGACTGTCTCTCTTTTTAGTCAATACCTACATGACATTATGTAGTGACATTATCTACCAGTTAGGAGATGATAATAATAATAATAATAATAATAATAATAATAATAATAATAATAATAATAATAATAATAATAATAATAATAATAATAATAATAATAATAATAATAATAATAATAATAAGTTGGAAGGGGCCTTGGAGGTCATCTAGTCCAACCCCCTGCTCAGGCAGGAAACCCTATACCATTTCAGACAAATGGCTGTCCAGTCTCTTCTTAAAAACTTCCATTGTTGGAGCATTCACCGCTTCTGGAGGCAGGTTGTTCCACTGGTTAATTGTTCTAACTGTCAGGAAGTTTCTCCTCAGTTCCAGGTTGCTTCTCTCCTTGACTAGTTTCCATCCATTACTTCTTGTCCTGCCCTCAGGCGCCTTGGAGAATAGCTTGACTCCCTCTTCTTTGTGGCAACCCCTGAGATATTGGAATACTGCTATCATGTCACCCCTAGTCCTTCTCTTCATTAAACTAGACATACCCAATTCCAGCAAATGTTCCTGATATGCTTTAGCCTCTGGTCCCCTAATCATCTTTGTTGCCCTTCTCTGCACTCTTTCTAGAGTCTCAACATCTTTTTTACATCGTGGTGACCAAAACTGGATGCACTATTCCAAGTGTGGCCTTACCAAGGCATTGTAAAGTGGTATTAATACTTCACGTGATCTTGATTCTATCCCTCTGTTAATGCAGCCCAGCATTGTGTTGGCTTTTTTGGCAGCTGCAGCACACAGCTGGCTCATATTTAAGTGATTGTCCACTAGGACTCCACTAGGACATCAGTTCCATGCTGATGATGTCCAATGATATCTTTCAACCTCAGTCTGGCAAAGTGAGGCTTTTGAGTTCAATTGCAGGACCTGGAGGCTGTGCAAGCTCTGATTCAATCCAACCAACCTAGAGTGAATATGGCTGTTGGGGCCAACTAGATCTGGGCATATTCCATCTTTAAACTTGGATGGGGTTGCACTTCTCCATTCAAAGGTGATGCTCAGTCTGAGGATACTCTTGAGCTCCTGCTCAAGAGCAGATGGCAATTGTGGTAATTTCCTCTGTTATGTTAGGTTACATCCTTTCCTGCATCAGGAGGCTCTTCAGACACTCATTCATACCATAGTAACATCATGGCTCAACTATTACAATGTACTCTACATGGGGCTGCCCTTGAAAACCATTCAAAAGTTTCAGCTAGTCCAGAACGCAGCAATAATGGGGATGCCTCAATGTGCCCATGTTATATCACTGCTTTATGAGCTGTCTTGGTTTCCAGTTTGCTTCCTGGTGCAATCCAAAGTGCTAGCTATGGCCTATAGAGCCCTGCATGGAATACAACATGGTTACACAAGGGATTCTCTATCTCCCATGATAACAGCCTGGCCAGTTCAATCTGACAGACTTGCCACTTCTGGGGTTTCAATTAAATAATGTCATTTATCAAAACCCCAGAGTTGCAGCGCCTGCCTTCTGGAATGAAATTCTTCCTGATATCAATATGCTGGAATTCCATAAAGTCTTAAAGGTTTTTGTTCCATGGGTTAGGCTATTAGGGTCTCCTGCTAGATTGTGGGACAATGTGGTCGACCAGATCCACTATTAGGTATTTTATTCTTTTAAAATTATTGTATTCTGTTTTTATGCTGCCAATTTTCCTGTGCACACTCAGACTTCATTTGCATCAGGCGATGCCCGAACTGAATTAATTAAATTAATCCCTTTGGAGATGTGGGGGAACAAGACCCAGAAAGTCCGACATTTTATTTCAGGTAGATGTGTATTATGTGGATATAAGCATGCTTCCGTCATTCACATTCAAAATGTTATAATCATTGCATGATGTCTGCTGTAGACATCATCCCCTGCACCTAACACACAACTAAACAATCTTAGATTACAGGAATGAATGCAGCTTCCCTAAACCTTGAGCGCAGTGCCAGAATCCCTTCAAAGTTGCTGCCAAACTGTAATTTTGAATGTGAGTGAATGCATTACACATGGCTTTTAATCATATTAGCTGGATTGGATTTGATATTGATTTGGACTTTGTCCTGGCCCTGCCTTATTTTTGGAACGTGCCTCCCTACACGCACATTTGCAATTTTCTTTTAAAGTTCTCTTAGTGGAGTTTTTTTTCTGAGGTTACTTTCAGGTTGGTGATGGGAGAAGGGCTACTGCCGAAAGTGCTGTGTTGATTCTTTTTTCTGTCTCTGAATGGCTACTCAAATATCCCAAAGGGAACAAGCCTCCTGGGAAGAACTCCTTCTGGATGTCTTCCTTTGGGAGCAGAGTGAAGCATCAGAACCCAGAAAGATGACAGACGGTGAGTGAAATCCTTGTGCGATGGAAGCGAAGACATTTACATACCTCTTGGGAAAATATCTCATGTGCCCCAAGGGAATTTCACTAAAATTCTCTTTTCTTCTGAAAGAAATTTCAAAATTCTCTTTCATCAAATCAGGTAAAGAAAAAATGGTACTTTAAAAGCCGCTAGGGTTTTCACTTCCCTTCTGTCAATATCAGATGGCCTTGGCTACAATTACTAGATCTCTATCCTTAGCAGATGAAGGCAGTGTCCTAATCCCATTTCTCATATTTCTTTTTCAAGAAGCAAAAGATTCATCCTTTGCATGTTCTCTCTGGAGTATTAATCGATTCCTTGTCAGGATAAGATGATGTGCAGGATCCCAATGTGCAAAGTACGTGCATAATCTTTGCACGTACAGCTAGTCTTCATTGTATGACCGCAGTTGAGCCCAACATTTATGTTGCTAAGTGAGAAATTTGTTAAGTGAGTTTTTGCCCCATTTTACCACTTTTCTTGCCACATTCGTTAAAATGCAGTTGTTAAATTAATGACACAGTTGTTAAGTGCATCGGGTTTCCACATTGACTTTGCTTCTCAGAAGATCACAAAGGGGGATAACATGACCCCCGGGGCACTGCAACCATCGTAAATATGAGTCAGTTGCCAAGCAACCGAATTTTGATCACGTGACCCTGGGGATGCTGCAACGGTCGTAAGTGTGAAAAACGGTCATAAAGTCACTTTTTTCAGTGCCGTTGTAACTTCAAACAGTCACTAAATGAACTGTTGTAAGTTGAGGACTACCTGTACTAATGTATCTGTGTGGATATAAATTCAGATTATTTGGTTTCCAGCTGTTCATTCTAATTGTCAATATGATAAGGATCTGTTGTATCAAAATTCCCCTGGGAGTATAGGTGAACCCCCTTCCCCAATTCCTTGCAGTGCAGATCATAGCTGCAGAAATCCTGGCCCACATGGATACTCGCCACAGAGCCTGGAAATTCTAGAAGGTGTGGTTGCAACACATTTGGAACCAATAGACTGCTAGTATAACTTATTAGCCAGTATAAACATATCTGACTCAGCAGGCTTACCCCCAATTATGCTGTTGAACTTGCTGATTGGGTTCACACATCATGCTAAATCAGCTCTCCTCAACCTAAAGGCCTTTTAGATGTGTGGGTTTTAATTTCCCAACTAGAACTGCTCTGAATTTTATGGGATGAAGTCCCAAATACATAGAAGTGACCCAGGGCTTTGTTTGATTTTGTCTCCAACTATTATATGAACCCAGGCTGTGCCTTTTGGAAACTGTGATTTTAGTTTAACCCAGCCTATGCTGATATATTCAACAAAACGTGGATAACAAACCATGGTTTGAGCATAAGTTCAAGTGTTTCAAAGTATATTATGATAAACAGTTCCTTGCTGAATTGTTCCTGGCCCATTTAGACTCAGTCTGTTCTCACAATGGCCAACAAACTGCACAAGGAAGCCTCTTTCTCACTCAGCAGATGGCCATCAGATTCAGTCACCCTGCCATTAAAGCTAAATAAGAAAGGAGATACATGCTTTTGAGACAGAAATTCAATTCACTTGCTTCTGAGTAAGTAAATGTAGGATTGAAGTATCAAATTTTAAAGAAAATCAATGACCATACCCTTGTACTCCCTGCTTCTGGATCTGTAGCACAGATTCATCAGGACAAAAGAGTAGTGTTAAAAATTAGGAGGCAGGAGAAGGTTACCTGTTGATTTTTTTTGGAGATTTTATAGAGATTTATATTGCATTTGATAATAAGATTCTGAGCTGAATTTTTTTAAAATTACAATTCTTTAATTTATTATTTCTGCACATGTTTAAATGTACATATACCACAGAGTATACCGTTCGATTAAAAGAACATCTAGACAGCTCTCTAGTTTGGGACACCCATAGAAATTAAAAGGATCACAGGGAGTTTGACCTTTTGTAAAATGAAGGAATAATTAGTGCACCATATTGGGTTTTTCCCTTTTTAAAAAGATTGCTCAAGCAACCCTTCTGTGGCTTAGCTGGAAACAAAATTTAGGCCCCGTTTCTATTGTATTTTCTCAGAAAAAGATAATAAATAAATCATAATTAACTCTCTCATTTCCAAGGGTGGGAGTTTGACTTCTGCTACTTCTGGGGGAACGTGTATTCCTCAGTTACAATGCCCCAACATTGCATTAATTGTAGATAACCTTATGCAAACATATTATGTGCACAGAAACCCAACCTCCAGTCACATATACATAGCTTGGAGAAGTCATGCAAATACAGTGGTGGGATTCAGCCAGTTCACACCACTTCGGCAGAACTGGTAGCTAATTTTTTGTTGCCCAGGCCCAGAATGGACTTCTGGAAGCGGCATCCACACAGAGAACCAGTTGTTCACATATTTGAATCCCACCACTGTGCAAATCTATACCAAGTGTCTCAGGCAAACATTAAAGTACAGAGCTTCAGCTGAGGAGCATGGAAAGGATGCCAACTTTAGAGGAAGCTCAGTGAAAATTGGGAATTTATGTGTGTCTTTATTTTCTGGAACAGCTCCACTATTTCTCCCTTCATCTACTACCAAATATCCTGCCTCTTCTTCACACAGTACGTTTAGAAATAAGCAATGAAACCCCTTCTCCATCATTCTGGATTTTCAAAGTAGTGGCAGTGCATGGAAAAAGCATTCCTTGGTTCAAAATCTTGCCATGCCGTTATATGAGAGCCTTGGACAACAGCCAAATCACAGGGGAAAAAAGAGAGAGAGATACATGTAGGACTCCATCCCACCCACCAGCCTTCCAATCCACTCATTGTTTCCCAACAACATGCATATTTTGTTATGTTTTTCTTGACAGAGGATAACCATTTGGGCACCCTCCAATTTCACATTCTTTTTTCATGAAGAAGTGCAGAAATATTTTTTGTCATTCTAAACAAGGACATGGGAACTTAGCTCTTAGCACAACTAGTTTAAGAGCATATTTTTACAGTAATATCATGTTCTCATTCTTCGTGTGTGTGTGTGAGAGTGTGTGTGTGCATGCCTTCAAGTGTGTGTTGATTCCTGGTACCTTCCTGGGCTAGTTAATCCCTGCAGTTTTCTTGGCAAGAATTTTCAGAAGTGGTTTGCCATTGCCTGCTTCTTAGGACTAAGAGCGACAAGCCCAGGGTCACCAAGTTGGCTTTGTGCCCATGGTGGGACTAGAATTCATGGTCTCCTGGTTTCTAGCCTGGTGGTTTAACCTCTACAACAAATGTTCTGTCTCTCTCGCTCACTCTCATTTTTGTTACAAATGAATTATCAGACTTGTAATGACTTACATATTCTCCTGTACTATACTAGCCTGACCTTTTTAGTATGCTAATTTTTGAAAGCTTGACAAACCTACCTTTGCTTTGCAGGTTAGTAGGACTGTCGTGCAAATTGAAGAACAGAGAAGATGAGTGAGCTGAGATTCACGGGCATGCTCTCAAGTTGCTTTGTGTTTTAAATAATTTAACATCAACCTGTCACTTTCATTTCTCTTAAGCACTCCATTCTTCTTTTCCTGGCACCCAGATAGCAGGGACCTAAAAAAAAAAAAATCCATGTAGTTTCAAGATGTAACAAAATGGTGTATAAGTTTATAGCTAAGAATTGAAGAGCCTGATAAAAGCCACCCTATGTGATAAAGGCAATTGCCTGCAGCAGTTTGTCTGGAGTTTATGGGAAGCATAGTCCAAAACTGAATTAAGCCATTAGATTGCCTAATTGTGTTCTAGAGAATTAAATGTTTCCAGAATGATTCTAGAATACTGTTGCCAACATTTGAGGGAATCCAGGAAGTTATCTTCTACCAAGCTTTTATTCTATCGAGGCCAGGATTGTATATATTACCAAACCCTAGGGCAAAACTACAATGTGGGTTGACAATTTTTGAATAATGTACAAACCCACTCCTTGTGGCTGGTACACTCGGATTTCTGATGGGGATGCAAAATTATTTTTCAAACTGAGAGTCATGCTTGTTCTTGGAGTAGTCAGAGAGATGGACAATCAAGTGATTGAAATTAGGAAAAACTATATGAAATTGATCTTAGGTCATCAACTTGTTGCCAGCTCTTAGCAACCTTATGGATTGATTTCTTCATGATCCTATGTTCCTAACTGGATCTTTCAGATCTTCACCAATGTACTCTTTACCATTTTAATCACATCTGTTTGGCTTTCTGCTGGTGAATAAACATTATTTGCAATATTATACATATCTGATAATTCTAAGAGCCAGTTTTGTGGAGTGGCTAAGATACTGTTCTAGAAACTGGGAGGCTGTGTGTTCTACTTCTCCAATTGGCATGAATGCTGGTGGTTACATTTGGGCAAGTGACCCTTTCTCAGCCCAACCCATCTTACAGAGTTCTTGATGTGGAAAAAGAGCAGCTGGGAACATAAAGTATGTATGTTGCCTTGACCTGGCTAAAAATAAAGGTAGGATACAAATTATTTATTTGTAAACAAATTTGCATAGCCACCCAACTCACACATAGGGGACTCCAGATGGCTTACAACATTTAAAACCCACCACATAATAAAAATCCCACCCCACCCCGTGGCAGCAAAAACATAGTGAAATCAGCCACTTGATCAGCTCCATCTCCGTTCATGGTCCCAGAGCCTGCTGAGAAAGACTTTTTTTTTCCAGAAAAGCAACAGGGTGGAGGCCAACTATTTCCCCAGGGAAATGTTTCTTTCTTCCTGTCACATGACAAATCAATACTTCCTGGCTCCTTTCAGATGGATTTTGGGTGACTTATCAAAGGACTTGAGGGCTAAGCTTATTTACCCCTGTTTTATAGCTGAACGTATATAATTGTATTCAACTGTGGTTATTCAAGAAACCATGACATGGGATGTTACGTGAGTCTGGCCACTGGTGGGAAACGATACTCAAGGATTGTGAGGGACCAATTTTACACCCATGTTTAGATTTGTTAGAGATTCAATCAAATGCCTTTTCTATGGAATTTACATTTATCACAAAGCAATTGTCCTTTAATCTACACTAATTTATTTTATATCAATTGCTCTAACCATTAGGAAATAATCATATGTTGTGGTTCAGTTAAATAAATTTGATTAAAGAAGCCACCATTGCCCAGGTTCACATATTGTCCTAACCATAAAACAAACCAGAACTGAGGATGGCTTAGTGCAATGTCTTAAACCAGTCAATATCCATAACCCATAAAAATCTTCATGTACTTTATATTCTGTGTATTAAGCTAGAGTGTACAACTGAAGCATGAATATGATCTGGGGTTTTTTCTTATTAGTTCACAGCTTGTAGTTAGAACTTAAATAGTACAATCAGCAATAAGGAGGGCTTTGAAAGACATGGGTTTTTTTCATTTTGAAATGGAAAAAATTGAAACATTGAGATTTTTGGTTTTGCTGATTAGATAAGTTTGTTATAGAAAAAGCTAGTAGATATTAAGTACAAAAAAAATAAAAAGTTAAGGCCATAATGTTATATTATTGTGTTGTGTTGAGGATTCAGAAGTGAAGGTTTTTTCCCCTTTTATCTTACACTTCTTTTCCCTCCCTCATTTTCCCACTACTTTCATTTGTGTTTTATACTTTGATAAGTTTAATGAAAAAAAATTATTAAAGACATGTTTCCGAGGTGAGCAATAAACCTTCTGTAATATAAAGATAATAGGTAATATCCCCACTTCACATTATTTCACAATCACCAACACGGTTAAATCTGAGCTCTTGACACTTAAAATCAGTTCTCTTTCATCAGCTCTCCGTTAAGACTCTTCAGAAGAGACTTTTCTTGATGCAACAGTAGCCTACTTCTGTAACAATTGAGGATGTTTGACAATGGTTCCCCCCCCCCCCTTTATAACTAGTCTTGTTTGCTTTGACTTGCAAATCAACACTGGGACTTAATTCAGTTTAATCAGCATAATACGGTACCCTGGGCTGCCATATTTTATAAGCAAACAGTGCAGGCACAGCTGTGTTCAAACAGGTTCTACTATAAATCATATAAGACATGCAGCTACAGCTCTGGGGTTGATACCTTTCATTTTGCAACCAAGGTCTTTCACAGCTGAGTAATAAATTTTTTTAAAAAAAAATCCCAGCAGATTATGAGCCCCCTCCCCCCCTTTTTTTTCAACCAAAGAAAGGCACTTGTTGGATTGCTATTCAAGTGGTTAATGTAGCCTTCTGGTGCCCTCCAGATGTGTTGGATTACATTTCCTAACATACCAAGTCATTCTGGCCAGAAGCACTGGGGATGGTAGGACAACACATCTGGAGGGTGCTAGTTTGGTGATAGTAGTGACTAGTTTGTATATTTTACCCAGTCATAGTTTGGCAATAGAAGATAACATTTGTGGCTTGGGGTTGAAATGTGGAGTCCTTGGTGTTCTCTGAGCTTGGTTGTTTTCTTGCAGACATTTCATTACCTGGCTAGGTAACATCAGTATTCTGATGATGTTATGTGGCTGGGTAATGAAACTTTTTTTTAAGAAAACAAAGCTCAGAGAGCACCAAGGACCCCATAATCATAGTTTGCTTATCTATGGTTTTAAAAAAAATCACATGGCATACAATGGGTGGCTTTACAAGTCATACTAAGCCAACTCTCAGCTCCCAACAGACCACAATATGGCTTATCATGATAGATGAATTAATAATACAGAGAGGTTGTGGTGGGAACCTGAGTCCATTCCCTAACCTTACCCTGTTGCTTCTCCCCCCCAAAAAAAGATGCATATGGTTTATCATGGAAACTGAAGTGTTAAGGATCCTTGGGCTTATTTCTCATGGATTATTTAGAACACCAGGTGCCTGCAATGTTCTTACTAGCTGGAAGTAGAGAGAAGATGAATCATTGTTGCAGCTGTGGACAAGAACCCTCTGGAAACTATAAATGAGCAGCATTGGAAGGTGGTAGAAATCTCAGTTTTCTTGGAACTCCTTTTTGTATGTTTATGTAAATATCAAACATTTACTTTTAGGGGGGAAAAACTCAGATAAGATTATTTCAGTTTAGTCTGTGGATATTCACAACTCTTAGCCCTACTGTGTCTTTTGCCTTGTGTTGAGTGTCCTGATGTTCTGCCAGGGTGGGCAAAGTGTTCTGTTTCTCTTGAAGGTGGTAGGGAGGAGTGATGATTAAAGTGTTGCTGGCAAGGTCCAGTTTCAGGGTAATAATTCATAGAGGAAATTTACTTTGCAGAGTTGCTGGATTACTTGGGGGAGGTTAAATTATTTCATCCCAATGTATGACATCTTGACTTTTTGAAGGAAAAGAGAACTGTAACTACTGTCTTCTGGTAAGCAAAAATGCCTTCATGAAAACATAAAGATCTTAAAGCAGGGGTGTCAAACTGCTGACCCATGTGACGGACGCATCACGACAAAACTGCACCCACCCCATTGCCGGCAATGGGGAAAAAGCTCCAATATGTCACGCGATGTCACATGATGTCACGAGTTTGACATGTCTTAAAGTTTTTTAATTCCTAATTAATTTGCTTGATGCCATTTTGGGGAAAAAAATGATAGGCTCATTAGTAACTAAAGTAGTCTGAGGTCTTCTGGCTCAACAAATGGGAAGGACAAATTGGAGAAGATTGAACAGAGCAAACTGCTTCTCGGGTTCATAAAGAACAAGACCAACATGGACTGATTTGAAACTACAAAACTTTGATTTTAAATATATGCCTTAATATTTTGATATATTTTTTTTTTACATTAAACCTGATCTCCCATAGAACTGGTAACCTTATACATCTTCTTGTATAAATTTGTGTGGTCTAATACCTAAAAGCTGTAGAATTTAGAATTTTCCCCCTATCGATGAGCATGAATATGACTACATTTTAGAGATGCTTACGCTTTTTTTACTTCTGTAAAAAAAAAGTTATACAAGCCATACATAAGGTCAAGGATTTTATTGGTTTACTAGTAATAAAGTGTCTGAATTCCACCCCAATATTGGTACTCTTGCATACTATCTCATGGTATAGTAACAAGATTGGACTTTTTCTTGGAGAGCAGGATGTGGGTGGGAGCCTAATATGTCTGTTCTGTGTTGTAAAATGGCATTGCCAGGAGCCTGTGTTGTATAAGGCATTGCTTTATTTTTATATTAATTTATCCATTTGTTTTGTTAACCACCCAGAGTTACTTGGCTAAAATGGGTGGCCTTATAAATGTGCTATATGAATAAAATAAAGGTTTTCAAAGTCTAGTCATGAATTCTCCAAAGATAACCATCTGGTCACCGTTGGAAAAATAACATAATACATCAGGTAATGCATATGTTGTTCTTCTGTTCATCAGAATCCTTTTTATAATCTTCGTTTTTCATGAAATTAGCAGAAAGCAATAGGGCTACATGCAGTACTACATGAATTCTAAGTTTTATAATTCTATAAAATGTCCTTATTTAGAAATTCAAAATGCATTGATAGAATGTTTTCTGGGCCTTTTAAAATTTCAATTATACTGTTATCTAGGGGTCCAACATCTTTGATATAATGAATCTATGAGTGTAAGCTTGAGATTATTTATTCTGGTCCTTGTATTGTACTTTAGATTATAACATTGTTACTATTAAAAACAATGTGCATGATTCCTTTCTCTCAATGGATTTACTATCTCAGGGGTGTCAAACTGCCAGCCTGCGGTCCGGATGCATCATAGTGAAATCTTGCCCACCCCATTGCCGACAATGGCAAAAAAGTCACGATATGTCGTGACACGTCACGTGACGTTGCGAGTTTGACACCCCTGTACATTCTGGTTATCCCAAAGGTGCTTTTTCAAGAGGGCAACTGGACTTTCTTGTTTTTCTCTGAAGATGTTTCGCTTCTCATCCAAGAAGCTTCTTCAGCTCTGGATGAGAAGCGAAACATCTTCAAAGAAAAACAAGAAAGTCCTGTCGCCTCTTGAAAAAGCACCTTTGGAACATGACCTGGATGATTAAGAATCTCCATAGATATTATCTGGTTAGAAATCATAAGAATTGCAAATGGAAGGTGGAACCTCAGTTATAAGCATCCCAGTGAAGAAAACAGTCTCAAATTTTATAATCTGAGCATCAGATCTGAAGTTTTTTGGGTAGCAAAACATGTCTCTGTAAATGTACATTCTGATGTTATTTATTCCCACTAATGATTCAGCAAGGTTTTACATTATTATCAAAACCATGTGCTCACATAGTGCTGAGGCCTTCCATATGATCCTCCATTGGCATGGCAAGCATTGTCAACAGAGGATTAAGATTAATTGGGGCTGTTTATCCAAAGTGAGTCCAGCAAGTATTTTCTCCCAATTTAGAGTTTGGTTATTTCCTTGCAGACATTTCATTACCCAAAGTAGGTAACTTCATCAATGCTAGTAAGAGATGGGGTTTTGCTCTCAGTTTATATTCAGGTAGCTTGCCCTGTCAGTATTGGTGGGAGTGGCCTTGGAGGTTTTTTGGTTGGGCTGTTTACTGTTAGCTAATTTGGCAGTTCCTTGATTGAAGTATTGTTTACTTCTTGGTTGTTGGTCTGATGTTAATCTTGGAGTTAATCAATGTTCATCTGGGTGCTGATTGCTAGTGGGGAGGTTGGTCTTTTTGTTCCCTTTTTGGCTTGTTGATTGTCTCTTTTGCACAGTTTGCAGATATTAACAGAACAGAATAAGGAACCTTGGAGATCTTCTCGTCCAATCTCCTGCTCAGGCAGGACACCCTATACCATTTCAGACAAATGGTTGTCCACTAGCTCTGATAATGCTATCTAGTTTGGGTAATGACCGTCTGCAAGAAAACAGCCAAGCTCAGACAGCACCAAGGACCCCTCATTTCAGCCTTGAAGAATTGTCTTCCTAAGGAAGGCAGTGCAGCTGCAGTGTTTGGATAGCAGCATATGCTTCAGGGAGAGAGTTGATGGCCTGGGTGCGACCACAAGCAATGAGTTTATCACAAACAGCTTTGAAAAGAATATTATAAACCAAATCAAAGTACTGACATTGAACCTGCCTTAGCAAGAATGGTTGAAAATAGAAACAGCTGAGTGGATGCCTGCTTTTCCCAAGAAAAGCTCAAGATGGCTAAACACAAAGGCAAAACTATGATTTAACCATTCTCAGCATGCCTAATAATCAAACCTGAAGAGACAGTACAGTTTGAACATATGGGAAAGGCATTTATATAAATGACTTATGGACACTACCTGCCTTCCAGTTTTGATCTAAATTTAGATGTTGTAAGTTTATACTATTACTATGCCAAAAGCATTTATTTCAATTACTTCTCTCCAATTTGATTTTGTGTGGAGTGTAAAGAGGAGTATAAATTCTCACAAGTCAGAGTGTATTCTTGTCTTTATCTTAGTTACAAAATGATAAAGGGGTGAAAGTGGATGCGCTCTCTTTAACCACACAATCCACTCTAGCAGTCTAAAACTTCTCCAGTTTCCTGTCCTTTACATTTCAAAAGGATTTAATTTCTGTTTTGTTTTTTTCCCCTTCTGAACTCATATCATTATGAGATGGCAGAGCATACTGGTTTTCTGGTACTGATTTCTCCATTGCAGTCTCCCTGGCTGATCTTGCTTCACAGATTTTTAAAAAAAAATTCATGAAGGGAGTTACTACCTGACACTATCCCTCATCTCCTGAGGGACCAACTGACCATCATGAGCCTCCAAAAGCTGCATCTAATTGATGTTTCACCCAAACTACAAGTTCTAGTACATATTCTCTTTTACTGGTGCTGGTTCCAGACCAGCAAAACATTCTTACTCTCACTCCATATTTCAAACAGAATGAAAATACACTGTTATCACATCCTTGGGATCTTCAATGCATTTTCTGTGCCCGTGGTAATTTCTAGAAGAAAGAAAACTAGCATTTTTAATACAAGGACACTGTCTTGGTACACCATCCCCATTACCTCTGTTTAACCATCTAGCAGGGAACCGAGAGGATAAAACAATAGTCATGTCATCCAACTGGCATTTTCCTGAATGCTTATAATTATGATTGGGGAATGGAGACAGTAATAAAACAAATGGCTACATTTTAGCACACAGGAAGAGTACTTTGAAAATCATGGTTTTTTTTCCGTTCCCGAGAATAACCAAAATCACCTCACACATCCACACAAAAGGCAAAGAAAGGGGGTAAAAACCCCAAGAACTCAGATGATTTGTATACTCACTTGTCTTCTGCCAAAACAAAAGAGGGAACACATCGAATTTTTGCCAATTTGCTTGTTGCTAAATTAAATCTGATTCCCTTTTTATTGCATTTGAGGAGCTGACTAAAAACATACCTAATGTCACAGTATTTTATTGGTTTTGTGTTTTCCAATTCTTCTTTATAATTGTTTTTATCACATGTAAAACAATAAAAACAATTATTTTATTGCATTTATCAAGGGCACCGAGCCACTGCGAGGGTGGGCAGCCTCTATTTTTGCTAAATAAATTAATTATCTTCAAAGCAACTGCTAGAATCGAGGAAGCTAAGAAGCCAGGAGGATGGGTGATGTAAAACTTCCTTCATAGGGGAAATTGACCACTCATAACTTCTGCAGAATTTCACAGCTATAACAAGGAAAATCTCTCTCTCTCTCTCTCTCTCTCTCTCTCTCTCTCTCTCTCTCTCTCTCTCTCTCTCTCTCTCTCTCTCTCTCTCTCTCTCTCTCTCTCTCTCTGTGATGTGTGTGTGTGTGTGATTTGTTATATATCACAACTGAGATGGAAATACATCAGCCCTGCTGAGTCAAGGAATCCTATGTTCCCCATTGTTTTTGAAGCTACAGAGTTAACAGAATAGCAGAGTTGGAAGGGACCTTGGAGATCTTCTAGTCCAAGACCCTATAACATTTCAGATTAAAAAAAAACCCTCTTAAAAAACTCCAGTGATGGAGCAGCCACAACTGAAGGCAAGACGTTCCACTGATTAATCGTTCTCACTGTCAGGAAATTTCTCCTTATTTCTCAATCGCTTCTCTCCTTGATTAGTTTCCATCCATCCATTCCTTCTTATTTGTTTTCAGGTGCTTTGGAGAACAGGTTGACCCCTATTTGCACAGCCACCCTGTGATTGTGCTCTCAGTTTCTACAGCTTTCCTCCTGCAGGTGCTTATTTTGTAACAAAATTCAGTGATGTTCGATGATAGCCTGTGTACCTGTAGTCAGCTTTTCTCGCACGATTGCCCTGCATTTGTGCAAAAAGAGAAAAATGTATTTTCCTCCTTGACCCCGGACAGTCGCATGTCACTGTGTTACAAAGCACGTCAGTTGCTGTTACTTAAGAAAAGGAAGGGAGCACGAGGGCTGTGGAGAACCCTTCATCCTGCCAGCAAGTGAGCGCAGGTAAATGAGATGCTTTGTGCCAAACTGAAACAGTTAACACCATTTACTTGGCAGTAGCACAATGTACCACAGGCTGAAAAGTGATCATCCAGGCAGCAGGAAATGGAGAGGTTAGGAAACACTGTAAAGAAAGCTGCTGTGATGCGGACAAAACAGATATGATGGAAGGATTTGGACTGACGTGGCGAATAGGAGTGAAAGAGAAATGGGTTTGATTTCCTCATAGAGCTGAAATGAATGGCACTTTTCCTCAATCTGTGCATCATTGTCAAGCACTTATTTCCTCAGAGGACTATTTAGCTTTGAATCGGGGGTCTTCTGCCCAAGAAATCTGCCCTAGATGATGCTCTATTGGACTCAAACCATTACGGTTGTCAAACTTGCGGCTAACTATCTGAATGTTTGTCAGAAGTTCTATTTGGCTCTGCACTGTGTAACTCTCTACACATTTCCCTGATTTTCTAAATTAGAGAGGAGAAGGTGAAGCTTTTTATTTCTTTCCTTTAAATCAAGAGGAAATATTACAAAATAGTTTTTTTTATTATTTTTTTAAAGGACAGAGAGATGTTTTGACCACACTACTTCTAGGTCTGAGAAACAACACAAAACTGTTGGTTAGGGTTGGGGTTTGGATAGGAAAAAAGATATACTTTGTAATATATTCCATCCAAAAATATATCAAGATGTTTTCTAGTAGTGACCATTGGAAAGTTAATAGTGTTCTCTACCCAAAAGATTGCAGATATTCCTCATTTAGTGACTGCCTCAGACACTGACTGTTCACACTTTACGACAGTGATGAAAAAGTAAGTTTGAGATCAATCATCTCATTTATGACCTTCACAGCTCTGTAAAGTCAAGAAAATCTGAAGTAAGTTCATAAGCACAGCTGCAGTTTCCCTTAATGATGATTCACTGAATGGCCAAGTTGCTGGACCCCAATTGTGGTTGTCAAAAGAGAACTAACTATATAGGTAGGTTATGAGGAAAAAATAACATTTAATTAAAGTTTAATTAAATTTCAAATTATCTGCAGAATATACTGTGTTTCCCTTTTGCTTTAGAAAACACATTTTCTGTTTTTTGTTTTTTATCCTGGGTACCTGATTGGTTGGCCCTCCTTTTTATCCTATCAGTGTCCATAATAAAAAACAGAAAACCTGTTTTCTGTGGCAAAATTGGTTATGGAGTCACTGTCTGAGCAATAGCAATAGCAATAGCACTTGGACTTATATACTGCCTCATAGTGCTTCACAGCCCTCTCTAAGCAGTTTACAGAGTCAGTATATTGCCCTCAACAATCTGGGTCCTCATTTCACTGATCTCAGAAGGATAAAAGGCTGAATCAACCTTGAGCCAGTCAGGATTGAACTCCTGACTGTGGAATGCAGAGTTAGTCCGCAGTACTGCATTCTAACCACTGCACCACCATAGCTCTATAAAGACAGTCACTAAGCTTAATTGACTATAGAGACAAACCCCAAGATTAAAAAAAAAAACACCGTCTGTAGTCCATCAGACATTGAGTCCTCATGGAGCAGAAATATTGTTAGCTCTTCATCTCAAGATTTTTCCTGCATTTTTTTAAGGACTCCATGTCTGGATCCTCAAGACATTTTGTTGCCTGAAATAAAGAATAAGGTGGTGTGCCTACTCATCAGAGTCCTCAATACTGACAGTCAGATTGTACATTCTGCTAGTATAGTAGTTGAGGTGTATAGGACAGACCAGACTTTTGGAATCTGCCATCAGAAATGATTATACCACATGGCTCCAGTGGCAGAGCCAGGCTGCAAAGTGCTCCAGAGAAGGGTGAAAAGGAGAGCCAACCAGCAGCATTTCAGAAGGCAAAAGACATGTTCCTGTTTTTATTTAATTTTATTTAATTTTATTACTTTCTTTTCTATTTATTTTATATTATTTTCTATTTTCTATTATTTTTTTTATATTTTATTGTTTTAATCACATTTTGAAACTGCCCATCACTTTCACAGAGGAATTCTGGACAGTGTAGCATAAAATATCAAAACAAACAATATATAAAAGTTAACATTTAAAAAGAGGCAAGGGTGTTTTTTTAAAAAAATTACTAAAAATTAATTAAAAGAGGGGGGGAGAGCTTTCACAGCACTAATTCACCCCACAGTTGCATGCTGTGGGGTCCCCAAGCCATGTTCTCTTGCCCTTTTGGAAGGCCAGGAGAGGGAGGTCCCACATCACCTCCATAGAGTGTGTTCCACGGGAGGGGGGAGGGGATGGCAATGGCTGAGGAGAAGGCTCTCTTCTCCTCAGGAGAGAGAATTCTTTAGCAGATGGGGTCTGCAAATACCTCCCCTGCCTGACCAGGTGGGATGGACCAATGTGATGGGATAAATTTGGAAACACAATGTCTGTCTCTCTGGGGAAAAACCTAATCTGTTTTATGTCTGGATGGCCACCAAAATGTCTTTCCAAAGATTAGCACCCAGCGATGTCCTGAATCCATGCTGACCAGGCCATTTAACTTGGCCACTTCGTCCCAGCCACACCAGTCTAATAATACAGCACTCCGGCTTTTCAGATGTATCTGTTGTAATGGAAAAGCGTTCTGAACCTCAAATCAGAGTCAGGCCTCGGAGCTGGCAAGGCGAAGGCCAGCCGTGGCTCCAGTGTGAACACTGAGCCTTGAAACAGGAAAGGGGATTTACATAATAATTATCTCCAATGGACTTGGACAACTCACTCTCTGTGCCATCGCTGCGGATGATTCCCCTGTACACTCCTAAAAAATCTGTCTAGCTAACGAGTCCAAAAATCAAACACCTGTGTGTCAGAGCGAACAGCTGCACACTTGCTCCTGCTTTGCTGTCAGGCGAAGAGGCCACATGCCAGTTGCTGTACTTGGAGTATTTGGGGAGGGCAATCCATTAGAGAGAAAACACCGCATAATTAAGAAGCAACATGTTTGCAGCTTCCTGCTGCCTGATTTCCCCCCCCCCTCTTTTTGTTAAATGTCTGAGTGGTTGTTTTTGTTTTTTTTAACATGACAAACAGCCCAATTTGTATGGTGGGCAGGTTCTCCCTTCCAAATGGGGCTGGATAACTTTCCCCCAAAGCTGCGGCATTAACCCTCTTCCTAGTAAGATTGCCGAGGCAGGAGCATTCTGAATCAGGACCAAAGAATGACTAAACCCACCCCTTTCCCCAAATCTTTTTTTAAAAGAATAATATCCCAAAATCTATACTGGAAATCATTCCAGCAAGATACAAATATTCATGTTTAACTTCAGCATCTTCCAGAAAGCAAGGCTAAGGAGAAAGAAGTAATATAATATTGACACGATTTAATGTCAGTGGGTTTGTGTGTGTCAAAGGATATGCTTTAATTCATGTCATTGTTAAAACTGTACATCTCTATAGATTTGAGTTTAAGTGCTTTCTTTAAATTGTATTTTACTGTCCTTTAAAAGAATGTCTCCTGAATGAATGTTATAATTCTTTTCCTCCCTTATGAAGAATTGATGCTCAGGTTCTTAATTTGTCAAGCATAAACTCGGGTACCTTTTATCTGCTCTTAATTCTCTTGGGGCTACCTATAGCTGTCTTCCTGCACACTGGATCACCAGGAGTGGAAGCCTGGAAAAAGCATCTCTAGCCATCTTTAATTCATGTGATTAAAAATTCAAAAGGAGCCCTTGTACCAGCTGTTAAACTATGTTAGTAAGCTGTAATTCAGAGTTCAAATCCCAGCAAATTGAAGGTTAGGCTAACAGGATCATTCAGTGGAACTGCATCATATCGTAGCAACTGGAACAGTAGGTGGACTGTTTTATACATGCTCATTTGCAGCCGATCAAGTAACGATGAGCAAACACAGTGCACCACAAAGCCTTGCCACTGGATTTGATCTCCTCCTCCCTTATTTTCTCGCGCAGCCGGCTTTCATTCCTCCGAAAAAGAATGGCAGACAAAACTAACTGTAGGCTTTGTTTAATCTGTGTGCAGATAGGAGCAGAATAAAAATTACCAATGGAGTGTTTTGTTTAAGATTATCTGGAACCTGAGAAATATGTGTTTCATCTCTGCGACTAATTAGTTTAAATAGAACAAAGGTGGAATGAGTTTGATGGTCTTAACTCTAATGCACTTTCCCCTTCAACTGCACGGAAATTATCTGTATGAGATGAAGGAAAAAAAAAACCATGCTATTAAGCACACTTTGACTTGATTATTCTTTACTCAAACGGCTCCCAAGATAAATTTCTGGGAAACTTGCACTGCTATTCCGCATCTTCATTTATTTTAGCTTCCAAAAGGCTTTGTAGCTTTGGTTACAAAGAAACGATGGCAAGTGGTCTATTTGGCAAACAGATAAAGGGCACTTCAGGGCTGCCCCACCCAAAGAACGAAGGCACAAAGCGCCTGCTGTAGTTTTGCGTAAAAGTTCTTCCAAGAGAAAATAGTGCACCCCGCAGCACATTTTGGCAAGCCATAAATCCAGCCATTATGGTTTCTAAACCAGGGTTCATGGAAGAAGGCTGCACCTTTCCTTCCGAGCCACGGATCAGAATTTGGCTATTGAATAACGTGCTAGTGGCCATCCTGCAAATTCTAGTGGAGAGGAGAAGACCAAATGTGACTCTTCTTTCATTTTACTCACATGATATGTCATGAAAATATAATGCAAAGGATAGGAATATTCTCTCATCAGGATTTAAAGTGTCTCCATGAAACCCTTTTGGCAGCCTTTTGGAACAGTGTGCGAGGTTTCTAAGAGTCCCATGTGAGCTTAGCCTCCGGTCATCCACACCTGGTTTATAGCTCAATGAACTTACCAGCTATGGTTTATTCAGCACACAAACCATGACTTAGCACAGCATCCATGCCCAGCTGCAATGTGTACTGTGTTACCTAACCATTTTTCTGAGATAACAAAACTAACAGATATTATCATATCTTTGTTGGACTCTTTTTGAAAGCCCATGTGGAACGTCAGAAACGTTCTCTTCCAACACTAAGTGCCTTCAGCTATGTTAATGCGGAAGAGCACAGACCAAGTCCAGACAAGGGTTCATAGCATAAAAGTTAGGATATCCTTGCAATGTGGTCAAAGTTCTTGCAGAGATAAGGCCACTTTATCAGAGAAGGATTGTTTTCAAGGCACACAACCATCCAGCTAAGGATCACAAACATCGTCCCAGCATTTGAGGATTCAGTCTTTTATCTCAGAGTATTCTTAGTTGATCCTAAGATTGAATTGTGCTTGCTGGCTTCTCCAAAATATCTTGTAATCTGAGAGTGGCAATATGGCACTCATCCTGGAAACCTGGCATTTTTTTTTCCATTTCTTTATTCTTCAGTAATTCATTTATGTATTTACTTATTTGAACTGTCCGAATCACCAAGGATTGCTGGCATTTTACAACAATAACAAACATCAATAAATATATAAAATTAAAGGATCCACAGTAAAGAATTAAAATGAAGAGGTCCAGTTTAACTGCCTTCTGGAATGTTATGGGAGACAACTTGATTAGGAGGTGGTAAAATTCTTGCAGATTCAGTTGCTGTGTCCTTGCTTCAGACTCTAAACCAGGGGTCTTCAAACCTGGCCCTTTTATGACTTGTGGACTTCAACTCCCAGAATTCCTCAGCCAGGCACGCTGGCTGAGGAATTCTGGAGTTGAAATCCACAAGTCATAAAAGGGCCAAGTTTGAAGACCCCTGCTCTAAACCCTAAGTTAAAATGTTGGAGGCAGAACCTTGACCAAGGTCTTGGCTTCTCCAAGAAGACCCATCTGAGGGGACTTTGAAAATAGAAGGGAAGAGTGGCAGGCAAAGCAGTGGATCAATCAAATGAGCAACAAGCTGACTGACTTGCTTGATTTTGGACTGAATACTGTAAAGACTAATGTTGGATTTCTTACAGGCACATTGGTATGCTGAAAGCTGATGAACAGAGGATGATGATGTCATTTGACTAACAGACCTATAACACTTTCTATTAGATGAAGAGATAGGATACACACAATCTTGTTAGCATGCCAGGATTTAATCTGTCTACTAAGATTACCATGTGACTCTCAATATTGCAGTCAATATATTTTGACCAACTTCTTGTACTTCGGATAAGAAAGTATTTGGGTTTCTTTTTAATCAAGAATGGCCTAATAACAAACATTCCTTCTTCTCTTCTTCCTACCACTTTGTAAAATATTGGTCAGTAGCCTATTTTTATTTTATTAAGAAAATTCATATGGCCTCCCAACTTATTTTTAGTGACTCTAGGCAGCTTACAAAGATAAACCCCAGTACAAAAACCAATAACTCTCCCCACCTGTTCGGTGACAGCAATTAAATGGATCAACTTGATTGGCTCCATATCATTCTGAGATGCCCAGACCTGTTGGCAGAACCATGTCTTCATGGCTATGTAAAAGAGTATCAAAGTGGGAGCCAAACCTATCTCTGTAGAGAGCTTGTGAAGATGTAATAGAAAAATCCATAAAATTCCATTACAGTTCATGCTTGCTTTGCCATGTTCATATGGCAGTTACTGAAGCAAAAGTAGCAATGCACTTACAAATATGCATATTATTAAAAATACAAACTATTGGAAATGTCTTCATCTCTTTGCACTTTTGAACCTATTTTGACCACTAGGGCAAATGGAGAGAGATAGAGAAGGGGAAAGGTCATCATACTCTGATCCCACATGTTTATTTCTCATCTGACCTATTGTTAAATAGGGTCCTGTGTTTGCTTCTCTCATTCTTGTTCTCATGGTTAGAAAGAAATGAGACTTTTCTACACTCAGGTACCTTTTGCTTCAAATCCAATGAAGGTCTCTTAGCTTTCACTATTTATCAGTTTACATCCAAGACAACTATATTAGGATTTGTTTTCCTTTCAATGGGAGTTTTTGCTCCTTAACTATTCATTATTCCTTTTGCTCTCTGCATATTGTATGTTCAGAATCACACCTGCTAACAAAGTTTTTGGTTTTCCTGAATGTAAAGCTTTGCAAAAGTGCTTCATTTCTAAAATTCCCATGCCAGTGCACTGCCAGAATTTGGTCTCTGAGTCTGTTGCTATAGTTTGGGCTACACTTCCTTTGATTTTGTACACATTTTGCAAAAAAAAAAAAAAAATCAACACAAGGCCATTGGCAAGAATAAAACCAGTGTTATTGTAAAAATACCATATCTGGGCTGGAAAAAATATATATACGACCACATGATGGCATCAAAGAGTCATAGAAAACGGTAACCCTTTATTGCCATCCTGTGGTTCTTCAGAGATTTGCAGCTCAAAAATGATATTCCTAGTTAATACAAAGATTGTATTTTGCTTATCTGATTTTTATTTGTTCGTTTCCCCTAGCTGCCCATAATACTTTTTATGGGCTACCATAATCTAGAAAAAACAATGTTCAGATACTGCTGAAAACATACACATAAGGCCACTGGGGTCCACATAGTGTGGATTGCACAACAACCCATTAAAAATCAACATTTGCAACCGCGGATAGCTTGATTAAAATCTCCGCTCTGATACAAATAACATCTGGACAGCTTTTGCATTACATCTTTCTGCATAAAATACCTGGGGTGGAGAGAAGTAGGAAAAGACAAAGGTACACTAAGGATTTTATTATGCTTTGGGTGCGGCACTATTCATTTCATGAGATTTAGGGAAGTATTGCCAAACCTGAATTTAAACAGTATGTTGTTTTTGAAAACTGCAATGTTGATGATGAACAAGTCAGTATTCTTACATAATTAATCCAGCGTGAAAGAAGGAACTGCAAAGCCATCCAGCGGTTTTAAAATAACTCAATCATTTATAAGATCCCCAGAACTATGGGCTTTAACATGAAGGCTCAGGAAGTGCACATATCCTAGCAATGAGCAGGCTGCATTAATTCTGCAAATGGTCTCGAAAGCCAGCTTAAACAAGCCAGCTTGAACAGGGTAGAGGCAGCTTGGTGATTTCTTAACAAAGAGTTTAGTGACCCAATATTTTTTTTGTTTCCCTTCTCTCCGTTCCCCACTCCACCCAGTGACACTTTAAGATCTGTAAACACCAAGAGTTGCCTTTAAACAAACAAAGGCACGAAAACACTCAGGAGAAGTAAGGAAGGCAATGTAGGAGAAAGAGTCTTGCAACTGATGAATAATGGAGACCTTAAAACAGCATATCGTAATAATGCTATGACTCTGAAAGCTTTTTACATTTTACTGTTTGTTTAGTCATTAGCCTGGTTTCATATTGACCTGAAACAGTGAAACACATGCATTATCACAGCTGATAAAAGGCAGCTGTGAGTCTAACCTAATGGTCAAGTAAATAGCTAAAAGAAAAGCTTATTTAGAAAAAGCTCTGGAACATCACCCCCACTGATCTTGATGTGTTTCTTCTTAAAAACATTCCTCCTTTTCCTCATCCTTGCCTGCAGTCACACAATCTGTTGCTATCTGTTTAAGAAAAAGAAGCCCTTGCAGATACAGTATACTGCTCTTGCTCTTTCTGTACAGGTAGTCCTTGACTCACAACCACAATTGAGCCAACATTTATGTTCCTAAGCGAGACAGTTCTTAAGTGAGTTTTGTCCCATTTTACGATCTTTCTTGCTGCAGTTGTTAAGTGAATCACTGCAGTTGTTGTTAGTAACGTGGTTGTTAAGTGACTCTGACTTCCCCATTGACTTTGCTTGTCAGCAGGTCGCAAAAGGTGATCACGTGACCCCAGGACACTGCAACCGTCATAAATACATGCCAGTTGCCAAGTGTCTGAATTTTGATCATGTGACCATGGGGATCCTCTAACAGTCATAAGTAAGTCACTTTTTTTCCAGTGCTGTTGTAACTTCAAATGATCACTAAATGAATGGTTGTAAATCGAGACTGCCTATATTTTTTTCCAGAATATTTATCATTAAAATAAATGTCCAAAATAAATTCCCTTTCATCAAATTGAATGACAACTAATTTTGTTTTTGTTTTTTTAAAAAAAATCTGGCACGAAAATAAAGGCTCTAAACTAGATGGTGACACGTTATTAGTTAATATTTGGCTTATGCGGTCGCCCTATGTAGATATATTTGTTTTTCTATCACAGGACAGTTAAATTTTGGTTGTTGGATCTGGTCTTCACAGGAGATCAGTTGTTCTTTTCATTCCATAAGGTTGGCTGTTGCCACTGGAACAAAGCTGGTTGAGACAACTTACAGTAAGGCCTGTGAGGCCTGGAGGAGAATATAAAGGAGTAAAAGGGGGCAGAGTAAATATTGGGAAGGAGAAGAAAACCTGAAGAAGGAGGATGCTGCTTTTGATTTATCTTCCGGTTAGGCCTGGCACAAACATAACAATGATTGTTTCAAAGTCATCCAAGCGTGGTTTTCAGTTTGGCTCTTCGTTTATTAAATAAGTAAGAATCTGTTGCCAAAATTATACAGAAAAATATAAAGAGGGTAAATTATTCGAAAACAGAGTGAAGGATTTAAAAGGCATCCCCAAATCCTCTTTTCTTGACAAAGGAGTTGATGTGTCACAGAGAGATCTCCAACACGTCTCATATAAGCAGTTCACTTCTTTGACGTAACAGAACTTCCTCCTAAATAACTGGGATAATGAATCGTCCAAAGAAGTTAATGGGGAAAAATAGAAGGTTTTGGAAACTGTTTCTTTTTCAGCTGCTGGGTGTTACAGAAAAAGCCAGTCAAGGAGAGGGGGGGGGGGGGAAGTCCCATACATTTGGGAATGGCCTAATACATTTTGTCTCAGCAGCTGCCAGCTCCTGGCGGACCTTGTCCTCAGACTCTAAAGTGGGCTAGGGCTGGTTAACTTGAATGGAGATTCCAAGAAAAATCAGGGCTGTAGGTCAGTAAAAAAAAATCCTGGAAGAAAACAAGGGCAAAGCACTTTGGTTAGCTGCCAAGAAAACAATATGGATGTTTCTATGGAGTGTCCAGTTTGACCTGCAGTAGACTGGACTTTACTCATCCATGTTTAATAGCTATCACAAGAGTTACAGAATGCATCTCCAAATTTCAGCTGTTGAGTTGCATGAAGAGATGGCCTCACTTCTACCTTTACCAGCGTTCTCTAAGAGTTCCCATCCTTCAGTTCTTGCATTTCAGGATAGCAACATTCTCCCACTCCTAAACCCTTGCCTTTGGAACCTTTATACATTTTTAGGCTTCCTAAAACAATAGCTGAATTCCCACAAGATGCTAGGTTAAAAGTGATTGGCTAATATGTGGCTCAATGTGTTGTGTGACCCCAGCCAAATATTCTGTTAACTGTGAGTTACCAATGGAAAAGAGAACGTCCCCTGCAATACTGTTGCGTAGCGTTTTTAATGCCTTAACACAGGGTGAACTTTGCAATTGCAACACCCTTTCCTTCTGTGTATTTTATTGCATCTGCAAATAATCTGTATCTCTCCCTCTGGTCACAGGAGCTGACATACAAAGTAGGTTGTGGATCCAGAACCAATTCAATTATCAGGGTTTTTTTCTAAGAACTGGGAAAGGATCATTTTGGGAGTTCCTATAACCACTTTTCTTTCTCAGACTGCCCAGGAATACATCTCCACCAAGAACAACAAATGTTTTCTAAGTTGAACTTGCCTAGATCAAAGTCATCCCCAAATATTTTGATCCAGCTTATCTGTAAAATAAATCTGAAGGCAATATTCCACTAATGACTGGTCCAAAGATGTGCAAACAGCTTTCATGGCTGAATATGGGCTTCAATATGAGTTTCTCTAGTCTTGATCCAACACCCTAACTATAGGGTGGCCCTTACATATGAGTCCATCACAATATATTGCAGCTGGGAAAATTCCACCTCTTTTCCTCCCAGCTACAATATATTGTGGTGCACTCCCTGCCATGTGAAGATTGCAGCTAAATTCAGAGGCAACAGATGCCAACATTACTGATAATAAACAAGTCCCAGTGCTTCATCCCTGTGAGTTTTGGCTCCATTACAGTACTGATCATCAGTCATCTTAATCCAACGTTGGCTATGTCAAGTTTGATGTAGTCCCTACATCAATTTTACAGGAGAAATCTGTTAGATGAAGTTGATGTTTGACTGGGCTGGCTCAGATTTTGACAGGAATTACTAGATTAGTATGTGGCTGGCCAAGCTGAAACAAATGAACATCAGGTAGAGGCCTTCTTGCTTAGGAATCTTCTGATTCGGGATTCAGCCCACTCATCCAATTAAGCCACTGAATACTTCTACTCAAGCATGCCTTTTATATACTTCCAATGGCAGCTAAGACTTTTAGAGTTGCATTTTCTTTTTGGCCTCTTGTTTTCCAATATACTTGATTATTCTTTATTATAGAGTTCTTCCTAGTTCCTGCCTCCTGTTTATCATGTTTTGAGTTTAGTTCTTCCATGGTTTCTGACATAGGCCTGGTTCAAATAGTATGCTAACATATAATGTGGTTTGCTTGTTGTCGTAGGACAGGGGTGTCAAACTGGCGTCCCATGGGCCGGATGCATCATGTGCAGGCCACGCCCACCCCAGCTCCGCAAAGTAAAAAAACATCACTGTTCTGTTTCCAAAGAAAAGACATCGAGGCGAGGCAGGAGTAGCAAACACAACTTCTTTATTGGGATCACGAACAAAACAGAACACAAAATGGCGCCAGGGCCTTTTATACTCCCTTGCAAGGGACAGCGTCAGCCAATCAATGCAAGGCTAGTCTCCTACCTTGCGCATGCGCACAAAGCTGGAGACAGCCTGTCTGGTCCCGAGCAACCACGTGGTTTGCCCGGGCCTTCTGCAGCCTCCTGAGCCTGCTGAGTCATTCAGCAGTCCCAGGACATAACACCCCTCCCCCCCTTGGATAAAACAATAAGTGAATACTTCATATTGTTTCATACTATCAACAGAATACCCTTCTATGAGTGTGTCCTGAGTTCTAGAGAACTATTAAGCCTCCCTTAAACTTGACAGGAACCTCACATAGTCCTTTAGATATTTGGGTGGACCCTTGGCCCGCTCTGACCTTCTTGGAGCCAGCGTGTATGCCTGGCATGCCATCTCGCCTGCTAGGCTAGGCAGACCAGGACTTTGATGCCTCCAAGACCCAGGCAACCCTCCAAACTGCTGACTGGTTGGATCCACTAAACCCAAACCAGAGTTCCTTGGTGGGGTGAAATTCCCCAAGTCCAGTGGTGGGGTGGAATTCCCCAAATCCACAATGGACCCCTCTTGGGAACACTGTCCTTCGAGCCCAAGACCAGCAGCTGGAGTGGCCTGAGTAGCCGATTGACAGCAATGTCCCATAGACCCGGTGCCTGTGCCAGAGTCAGGAGCTGCCTCCATGGCAAAAACCCCTTCAGGAACATGTGCAGGAACATTTGAAGGTCCACCTTCGTGGAGAGACTGTGGTCCACAATCGTAATTGTGGTCCCCCTCCCCCCCCCCGAGAGCAGAGCCAGGAGCAGAAGAGTGGCTGGGAAGCCTCCAGCGCAGTTGGTCAATGTGACGTCTGAGCACCCGACCCATCATCCAAGGCCACTTCGTAGGACAGCAGCCCAGAGACCTTGAATACCACTGCTGTCACCCAGACATGTCCAGGTCCATAGTTCCTTGCCCAGACCGGATCACCCACCTGTAGTCTCCTAGGTGCCCACGGCTGTGACACCTGTGAAGCCACTGGTTGGGGTGCAACCTGTCCAGTTTAGTAATGAGTCTGCGACCCCAGCGGAGTTCAGCTGAGCTCTTTCCAGTGGCAGTGCAAGGTGTGGTGCGGTGACAAAGAAGAAAGTCAGCTAACCTGTGATGCCAGTTCCCGTGAGTGATTCTCTTTAAAGCATCTTTGGTAGTACGCACCATACGCTCAGCTTGACCGTTGGAAGCTGGATGAAATGGTGCAGATGTGGCATGCCGGATGATGTTGGCTTGAAGGAAACCCTAAAACTCAGAAGATGTGAATTGGGGTCCGTTGTCTGAGACAAGGACATCTGGAAGACCATGTGAGGTGAATATTCCTCTCAGCACCTGGATGGTCCTAGCAGTAGTAGTGGAGGAGACAGGAACAACCTCTAGCCACTCGGAATGGCTGTCCATGAGGAGAAGGAAGAATTGCCCCTGAAAGGGCCCAGCGTAGTCGATGTGTACCCTCGACCATGGGGTATGTGTCTCCTCTCACCTATGTACAGGGGCCTGGGGCATTTCTGGCCTTGACTGTTGGCACACTTGGCACCCATGCACCTGGGTCTCGATCTCTTTATCGAGCCCAGGCCACCAGAGGTGGCTACATGCAAGCACCTTCATCCAGACTATTCCCGGATGTCCCTCATGCAGAGAGAACAAGACTCTAGTCCTCAATGAGGCCGGGATGACTACCCTGCTACCCCATAGGATACATCCTTTGAAAGTGGAAAGCTCGTGCTTCCTTTGCCAGAAACTCTGGAATTCTGCACCCGGACACGTGTCAGGCCATCCTGACAACACCCATGTCAGCACGTGTGTAAGCATGTGATCAGTGGCAGTTTCTGCAGCCACGTCCCTAGCATTGAGGGGAGATTCAGGCAATTCCTGAATGGAGAGAATGTGAAGAGCCGGAGCCGGATCTGCCTCTACCTGCTGTAGAGGTAATTTGCTCAGGCCATCTGCATGGCCCATTTCTTTACCTGGTTTGTGAACCAGGGTGCAGTCATATGCTGACAGGAAAATTGACCATCTCAGCATTCTTGGAGATATTATGTGAGGGGTTTGTTTGTTGGTTGTAAACAAACCCAGCAAAGGCTTATGGTCTGTGTAAACCGTGAAATGGCAGCCATACAAGAAATCATGGAATTTCTTTATGCCAGCCACTATTGCCAAGGCTTCTCTGTCAATCTGCGCATAATTACGCTCTGCAGATGAGAGAGTCCTGGAGTACTAGGCCATAGGGACTTGTGTCCCATCAGCCTTGAGGTGGCTCAGCACAGCCCCAACCCCATAAGGGGATACATCACAGGCTATGCACACAGGCAGTTGCTCATTGAAATGCGCTAAAACCGCATTTGAAGAGAGCAAGGCCTTGACCTCTTTGAAACTCCCTTCATGGACCTTTGTCCATTTCCATGGAGTCTGTTTGTCCAAGAGCCGGTGTAACAGCTCAGCCACTGCAGCCTTGTGGGGAAGGAAAGAATGATAAAAATTTAACAGCCCCAGGAAGGCTTGAAGCTCACTCTTCGACTGGGGGCTTGGGGCCTGCTGAATCGCTTGAAGCTTGGATTCCACAGGATGGATGCCTTCAGCATCAATACGGAATCCCAGGAACTCAGTGGAGGTGACTCCAATTTTACACTTATTTTGCTTCAGCTTCAGCCCTGCTTGGCAGAAACGCAGCAAGACAGCCCTCAGCCTTTCAGCTAAGTTCACAGATGACTCCCCAGCGATGAGGACATCATCAAAGTAGGGACAGACCCCAGGAATACCACGGAGCATTCGCTCCATCACACTTTGGAATATGCCAGGGGCTACATTAACCCCAAACTGCAGCCTTCTGACCTTAAAGACTCCCCGGTGCATCACTATTGTTTGGGCCTCAGCCGTTGCCTCATCAACAGGTAATTGTTGATAGGCCTGAGCCAAATCAAGCTTTGCAAAGATTTGCCCCCCTTTGAGGGAGGCCAAAATATGGTTCACTACAGGCACCGGGTAGGCATGCTGCTGCAATGCTTTATTAAGTGTACATTTATAGTCCGCACAAATCCGGACTTCTTCATTGGCTTTCAGTGGTGTAACTATAGGTGTTTCCCATGGACTAGAGTCCACAGGCTCTAAAATGCCCTGCTGGAGCAGCTTGTCCAGCTCTGCATCTATTTTGTTTTTTAGGGCAAAGGGCACCCTTTGGTGCTTGATCCTGATGGGTGTGATGGCTGAGTCTAAACGTAAAGCAATGGGAGGCCCCTTGTACGAGCCAAGCTCTGAACTGAACACATCAGCAAACTCCTTGCAAACTTGTGCAAGGCCTGACGTTTGCAGATTGTGAAGTCCAGTCACTTGAATCCAAAGGGCCTCGAACCAATCGAGTCCAATAAGGCTCGCACGATCACCCACAACTACCACCACATCTAGCAGCCCCTCAAAACTCCTACCCTGCACCCTGAGCATGGCCTCCCCCTTCACGCTGACTCTGGAATTCTGGAAGTCAGTAAGGATTAAACTTGAAGGCCTGAGTTTAACTCATAGGCCACTTCTGTTGCAGACCTTATTGAAGGTGTCAAAGGAAATGATCGATAGAGCGGACCCTGTGTCCAACTCCATCGACAAGGGAACCCCTTGCAACTTCACGTCAATGTGAAGCTTCTTTTTAAGTGGCTTGTGAACCCCGGTTTTGAAAACACCCCTACGGGACGCACAGAAGCCCACCCTGTGTTGGCTGGGGACCTTGGTACCTTTCAGAGGCAATTCTTCTGCAGACCGTTTCCTCTGGCGACCCAAACAGATGGATGCAATGTGGCCTTGCCTGCCACATGCCCGGCAGATAGCGGAGCGGAACTGGCAATCAGTTCGTTTGTGGCGTCCTCCACAACCGAAACACCGAGGGGATGCTGTCACTTTTTCTCTGCGCCCTTGAGGCCTCTTCTCTTCTGCATGCTGAAGCCTGTCCACCTCCTCTTCTGGATCCACTTCAGATTCCTCTCAAGTGACATTTTGATGGATGGAGACTGCCGCTGGAGGGTTCCTGGCGAGCCGCAATGCCTTCACAGCGCCGCCCGCTGCTTCTTCAGCTGCAATCTCTCTCAAAGCATCTTGGAATGAGACATCTTCTTTTGCAAAAAGTTTCTGTTGCAGCTCATGACTTCGCAGTCCACAAACCAAGCGATCCCGGAGCCTCTCTTCTAGATCCTTGAACTCGCACTGCCTAGCTGCTTGTCTTAAGGCAGCAACAAAGTCCGCAGCAGACTCACCAGGCCTCTAGTCCCTCTGCTCAAATGCATGCCTCCAAGCAATTACTGAGAGCTTGGGTTTGAAGTGCTCTCGCAGCATCCTCTTTAAGTCAGCGTTCACAATTGACTCCAGTGGTGCTGGGGCTACAAGATTCTCTGCAATATCGAAAGTCTCTTGCCCATGGACACACAGTAATGTAGCAGCTTTAAGGCCGTCTTCCTGGATCTTGTTTACTCGAAAATAATTTTCCACTCGAGCCACATATGAACTCCAGCGCTCAGGGTGAGAAGTATCAAATTCCGACAGACGGCCCAGCTTTGACATCGTTACAGCCTGTAGCCTCTTCGATGCCTCTCGCTGCAAGGAATGAGAAGGGGTCCCTCGAAGCCGAGCTCACCTCCAGCGTTTTCGTACTGGCAGGCAATCGCTTCCTCCGGACGCCGAACTTCCCAGTGCTTCAGGCCTCCTCTGGTAAGTCAGCCTAGCTACTCCTGTTGTTCTTCTTGCAGCGGATCCCACCTTCGTCGCCAATGTTCTGTTTCTGAAGAAAAGACATCAAGGCGAGGCAGGAGTAACAAACACAACTTCTTTATTGGGATCACGAACAGAACAGAACACAAAATGGCACCAGGGCCTTTTATACTCCCTTGCAAGGGACAGCGTCAGCCAATCAATGCAAGGCTAGTCTCCCACCAAGCTGGAGACAGCCTGTCTGGTCCCGGGCAACCACGTGGTTTGCCCGGGCCTTCTGCAACCTCCTGAGCCTGCTGAGTCATTCAGCAGTCCCAGGACATAACAATCACCATACATCATGATATGTCATGTGACGTGGTTGAGTTTGACACCCGTGTCGTAGGAGATGACCAAGCTGAGCCTGAGGGAGGGGTCAGATGTGTCATAAATCATGAATTCCTGTGTGCCCACAAGAGATCTAAGTCCAGCCCACCTTGAATGCCTCTCTTACCTCCCGCTCATTTCCCTTGACCGTTAGTTGGTCAGAATCTTGTAGAGAGCTTAAGCTTGCAATAAAACTTTATACTCATTTGAACTGCCCGAATCTCCTGATTTCCCCAGCACTTGACAGTTGTTTGCTTAATCTCTTAGGTGAGCCCCACCCAATTATAGCTTATTTAAAAAACCATGTTTAGGCAAACCATAGCTTGTTGGGACACAGGAATACAGAATGTGTTTCATGTTCCAGAAATGAGACTAGCTTTCTTATGGTTCTCTTTCACCTTCCTGTGCTCTGTGAGGATCCTACAAGAAATTTGAAGCATTCATTTCTGTTTCAAATATAGCTCAGATTGTTGTGTTAACCAAGCCCAGAGGACTGAGGTAATATAATTGTTGCTTGAAGTTGGAATAGTTCCATTAAATACAACTTTTGAAGCTGCCCTTTTCTCCTAAACTGTAGGTAATTAAGAGAGAAAATGGAAGATTTAATAGTCCTTGCAGCCATGCTAGAAAAGTGTGTGATTCTCCAGAATACTTTCCAAAAATACCTTCACGTAGCAGTAAACCACAGTTTAATGTATCCAAATGCTTGACTGTTTAGTTACCTACCTCCAACCATTTTTTCCCTGGAAATCACATTAAAATCACTAAAAGGAAAGCAATTGTTCTTATTGCCTTTAGTTTCTTTTTTTTTCCCCAGAAGTACCAATATCTTTCCCCTCACTCTGAAATTACTTCTCTGAGGGTTTTCCCTTTCTTAATATTTATTTTCAGAATGAATCTCTTGCATTTAGCATCAATGGGCTTCTTCCTACCCATAAAACATCTCTCACAGATGAGAACAGAGACTCTACATATGGTAAACCTGCATGATTATACTATGGGTACAGAAGAAGCTGCATGCAGCTTAGGGAGGGCTTCCTTGATGACAGTACAAATCAAATTTAATTAAAATGCTCTAATGTGGAGCACTAAATTCAACAACCCACGGCCTACCATTTTGATTGAGTAGGATTACCATGGATATCCATGAGTCTGCTTCTAACTGAATATTGCTTAGATACACCTGAGAATAGTTGTCCTGAAGAACAGCCAGAGTTGAATACATTTTCAGAGGGCACAGTTTGTTGGGATAATATCTGTACCTGCCACCTAATCCTTTTGAAATATTCTTCCAGCACTGTGAACAATTTCACCCATGTTATCCATTTAGGTTCCATACTTTTCCAAAGGACCAAATGTGTCTTGCATTTCTTTACTGATCCACATGGTTCTCTTGTTTGAGCATTAGGAGTTCAGTTTTAAAACTCTGATCAGTTTGCAACGTGAAATATGAACGGCTTTCACTTTTGTGACATTTCACAGGCTTATCATAGCCCACACTTCTTGCACTATCTCTAGTTAATACTGCTAGAACACAAGAGTGGCCTGTGACTCACTCTTAGGCCTGGAGTCTTCCTCTGGATCAGAGACAGATTGCTTGGAAAAATGCATCTCGGTCTCTTCTGCAAATCCATGCTTTCCCCCAGGGAACTTGTATGCAATGAACTTTCCCATTTCTGAGACAAAAACCAAAGATGTTTCTGATAATGAGAGCAAGCCTCTCATTAAAATGATATGGTGGAACTAGAACTAGGAAAGGTTTAAAATCATATTTTATTGAATCGCTATTATAAGTCATACAAGGCATATCTACCAAAGTTGGAAAAGAGGTTATCTACTGAAGATGACAGCTGGCAAATAGCTCTGCACGATGTAGGCCCAAAAACCATGGTTTATTAAAAGCCACAATTTCTTAAGGAAATTAGGAAGGTAATCCCAGTTTGTTGGGTAACTCCTGTTTTGTGTTCTTTCGATCTCTAGGAAGCTTTCCTCTTCCTTCCCCCCCTCCCATCACACTCCACACTCCACACACACACACACACACACACACACACAATGTTGATCACATAGAATTTTGAAACTAACAAAATGTGGTGCAACTTGAGTACAGGTAGTCCTCAACGTACGACCACAATTGAGCCCAAAATTTTGGTTGCTAACCGAGACAGCTGTTAAGTGAGTTTTGCCCCATTTTACGATCTTTCTTTCCACAGTTGTTAAGTGAATCACTGCAGTTGTTAAGTTAGTGACACAGTTGTTAAGTGAATCTGGCTACCCTATTGACTTTGCTTGTCAGAAGGTCACAAATATGATCACATGACCCTGGGATGCTGTGACCGTCATAAATATGAGTCAGTTGCCATGTGACCATGGGGATCCTGCAACAGTTGTAAGTGCGAAAAACGGTCCTACAGTAAGTCACTTTTTTTTAATGCTGTTGCAACTTTGAACGGTCACTAAATGAACTGTTGTAAATTGAGGATTAGCTGTATTTGGGGCTGAGATTTCATAACATTTCATGACTTTCCAATAATCCAATGACTTTAAAGTTACTCTGTGGAGCATTAGAGATGCCAAACAGTGCCTCATTTCTTCTTAGTAGGGATATGTAGTTTATGCCACCGACATACAATGTGTGATATATCCACTTTGATGATTTAGGCAAGTGAATCAACTTGTGTAAATACATGTGAGCAAGGGTTTAATGCTCCTGCCATTTAGCAAATGCAGTCTTTGGACATTCATAATGCACTCCTCCTACAAATTCCACATGTTTAGGGGCTGAAGAGAGAAGAGGATGCTTTTCTGTTGCAGCAGAAACCATGGGGGGGGGGGGAGAAGCCAGTCCTCTCTTTGCTGGTTTTCAAAAACTGTCAAAGATGTGGTTGTTTCAGCGAGGCTTCCCCTGATTGTATGATGTCCTTACAACCTTCGTTTTTATTCTCTTTCATTGCAGTTCTCTATGCTTTATATGTCACCATGAAGGTTCCTAATTGCCCTTTTATATTGTGTGTGAGAGACACCGAAAGTCATTTTTAGTGTGGCAGGAGACAAATGCACTTACTTTTAGTCCTCGACCTATGGCCACAATTGAGCCCCAAATTTCTGTTGTGTGATCAGCCCCCCAAAAAGCAACATAGAAGCCAAAACATTTTTTTTTTCAAAATAAATCATAAGTAAATGGGCATTTATGGGCTTATAAGAGCCCTGGTGGCGCAATAAGAACCGTGATGGCACAGTAGTTAGAATGCAGTGTTGCAGGATAACTCTGCTCAGTGCCAGGAGTTCGATTCTGACCAGCTCAAGATTAACTCAGCCTTCCATCTTTCCGAGGTCGGTAAAATGAGGAACCAGATTGTTGGGGGCAATAGGCTGACTCTGTAAACCGCTGAGAGAGGGCTGTAAAGCACTGTGAAGCGGTACATAAGTCTAAGTGCTATTGCTACTATGCAAAAGAAATACAAAGAAAATACCACAAAAAGTAACTCAGGAAATAATTGGATGTTACAGGTCATCTGGATTCTTTTCTCTTCTTTCCCAGACTAAAGTAGGCAAAACTGTCTGGGAAATTACACCACAGAGAGCAGAAGACTGGCTCAAAATGGAATTGGGTAGCATCCTTCCCCAGGCACCCTCTTCAAGTCAAGGTGCATAAAGCATAGATGGAAGCCCTTATGTGATATGCCTCCCTCTAGCAGCAAGTAGGCATTGTGGTTGGATTGTACAGCAAGAGTAAATGAAATTACTAACCATTTGCCTGAAGCAGCCGACTCACTCTTACTTAATGAAAGGGTCAGTCCTGGAAAGATAATTGCTTGCTTCAGATCACCCAGAAAGTTCGCAGATGAGTTCCACTTACATATAAGTCTAGCATTTCAGCTTATAGAAAAGCTTATAATTTGCTGTGCACCACACACCAGCTACTTCTTACAACTAAACTAACACAGCTAACCAATGTAAGAGAATGTTTGCAGACATGTGTGGCTTGTTTGTTTAATGTTGATGTTTGCCTCTCTAATTTTTTTTTTAAAAAGATGAAGCCTTTAATGTTTGCTATTGAAGCAAGTCATTAATATTATTAGCCACATAAGAATCAAGCAGAAAGGGCGAAGAGAGATAAATTTTATTCCGTAGCCATAACAAGATTCAAAGGGAATATATATGGCTTAGAATAGAACGGTGAAGTCCTTGGTTGTCTCTGAGCCTGGTTGGGTTTTTTTGCAGATGTAGGTCTAATCAAGGTATTATGGTAATAAGGAGAAAACAATTTCCCTATCAACGGCAATAGGGCAAGCTTCTGTATAGAAATGGACAGCAAGTTCCACTCCCTTCTAGCACTGATGATGTTACCAAGTTGGGTAATGAAACGTCTGCAGGAAAATAGAGACCACCATGACACCATTGTTAGATGTCAAGGTTTATATATACGAATTATTCTTGGAAGTCAAGGTAATTTTTGAATTCCAAGAAGCCCGAGAAAATTTCTTTTCTCTCTTCTTGCCTCTCTTAAGTCTTTTTTCAGCATGACCTCAACTTTTCAACACAGATTTCAAGTCAGTTCAGGCAGTGGAACACACATTTGCAGGTGATCAGCTTTTTTTTCATTATTCAACTGCCAGAAAACACTTGCAATGGGAAATATGAACATAGTATAATCATTTGTAAAGACCAGACAGATTACTATATAATAATATAGTAGCATATGATGATAAGGACATCGTTATCTTCCTAGAAAAGTTTATTTGCTGAGAGGAGAAAATAAGAGCCTAACCACAGCAGGTTAGAGGTCTACATGTTATTTTGCAGTCCTGATGTCTCTATTGATTAAGTATAAGGATACCAGGGGACAGCCTCTTTGTAACCTAGCTAAAAAATCCTTCCTTCCTTATTCCAAAGGTGCTTTTTTCATGAGGCAACTGGACTTTCTTGTTTTTTCTTTGAAGACATTTCGCTTCTCATCCAAGAAGCTTCTTCAGCTCTGACTGGATGGTGGGGAATGGAAAGATTCATACTCCTTGAAGATAGCTGTTCATTTGCATTCTTTTAGCGAGTCATTAATACTACCTGGAGGCTTATCTGTGTCCTCAAGGTCACCTGAGTAGTGCAAAGTGGAGCTTTCTTGGAATTGTTAAAAGGATGGCCTCTTTGACCCCTCTTTCAAACTAGTGATCTTCTCTGTCCAAACCTTTCTTTTCCTTCCTTCCTTCCTTCCTTCCTTCCTTCCTTCCTTCCTTCCTTCCTTCCTTCCTTCCTTCCTTCCTTCCTTCCTTCCTTCCTTCCTTCCTTCCTTCCTTCCTTTTTTTAGTGTACCATACCATAACTTTTGAGTTTACTCACCCAGCATTATTTGTTTAATAGAAATATTTTCTAAACCACCTGGTTCTGGCATAAAGTCAAAAATTTGCATTTATATGAGCTAGTTTATCAAATATAACATACAGAAGTCTGTTAAATACACATTGCATTTTGTTTGTGAGAAAATCTGTTCATATTTAATGTAGCTTTTTTTTTCTAAAAAAAAAAATTAACCTTAATGAAAGCTTCTGAAAATTGTTGTTCTAAGCATTTGAAATATGCCACAAGAACTGGTGCAAGACATAAACATGTTTTCCATTATATGTTATCAGATAGCCCAAAATTACTTCAAAGAAGAAATGTGGGACTATGTTAAATGAGAAAGATAAGAAAGCATTTAGTTAAAAAGCAAAGGTTTTTAGAAGAGTAAAACATCTCACAGTTAACCCCAGCATTTTGTAATCTCCTACTGGGTGGGACAGAAATGGGATTGGGGGGGGGGAATTGAGAAAAGAATTGAGTTTTCTATATGTAGATTCATACATTGTGAATGGAGAAAATACCCCCAAATACAGCTAATCAGATATACCCAGAAAACAGATATACTTTGCTCATATCCAGCAGATTCCAAATTTAATTATTTGCATATGTATAATGCAGTAACATTTGAGCTGCCAGGCCTCTGGCTGAGCATCAAAGTGCATGCTTACACACAGGCAAGCAAGAACACAGAGAAAAAGGCCCATCAAGGCAGCCTGGTTGCTTCCATAGCAGTCCATATCTCAGTATTTTCTTTTACAAAGGTTTCTAATACAGGTAGTCCTCGTCTTACAACCATTCATTTAGTGACCGTTCAAAGTTACAACAACGCTGAAGAAAGGGACTTACAACCGTTTTTCTCACTTACGACTATTGCAGCATCCCCCCCATGGTCACGTGATCAAAATTGGGATGCTTGGCAACTGAACTCGTATTTGTGACGGTTGCAGTGTCCCGGGGGGTCATGTGATCCCCTTTTGCGAACTTCTGACAAGCAAAGTCAACGAGGAAGCCAGATTCACTTAACAACCGTGTTACTAATTTAACAACTGCAGTGATTCATTTAACAACTGTAGCAAGAAAGGTAATGAAACCGGGCAAAACTCCCTTAACAACCATCTCACTTAGCAACAGAAATTTTGGGCTCAGTTGTGGTTGTAAGTCAAAGACGACCTGTATATATTCTTATACTCTGTTTTGTATATGTTTACATTCTTATACTCTGTTTTATGATTTTAATACAGCAGTGGGAATAACGATCATATTCTGTGCATATGTGAGGAAGGGGGTTAGTAGCCCTTGCAGTGTCTAAGATTACTACCGTGTTATGAGATGCCTAAAGTTTGAATTTACTACATACACGTTTTGATAAGTGTATATAACAGTTAATATTAGGCCATATTTAACCTTGCGCGGTTTATAATCCTTAAAAATGTTATGGTTTGAAGGTCAACCCCTTTGTCTTACTGTAAAGAAAAACCAAAGAAAAGATAAAATTAGAAAGAATTAATTCTTCAAAAAGTTTATACAAATCAAAACCCTGCTGTTTCACACTGAGAACAAAAGGAGCATATTAAACACCAAAGTTTATCAAGACAAATTAGGTCCCAGTTTCAAATTTTCTTTAATCTTTTGCATCTGAACTTTTTTTTTTTTGCCTCATACTGTTTTCACTAGTTAAATGTTAAAATGAATTCTAGCCAATACCATTGACTCCCTCCTTTAAAAATATTGAGACACATAATAAAAAATTAATTACTTCCCCTAATTTCCGTGTGATTCTTTAAAAAGATGTAAAATTCATTTAAAGTAAGTAGTGACTTTGTCTTTGAAGATCACGACAATTAACATGGATCAAAGCGTAAGTTCTGTAACGATGATAGCTTATTAGCATAATGAAATTAACTTAGAGACAAGAATCTTTAATAGGTACAACAAAAAAGCTTTAATAATACTTGAAGAAAATTATGTATTTTCTAGAAGTACAATTTCAGACTTTCGATCCAATTAATAAGTTGTTAATTAGCTTTTTTTTTTCAAACAATGTGCACTTTAAGTTAATCTGGCCATTGGATAATGCTCTTTAATGGTACATGTTTTGGAAGAGTCCATAGAATTTTAAATCTATTTTATGGGAAATGCATGCTGGGATTTTTCATGAAGAAACAGATCTTATATTCCTTGTTCATTTCTTTCATCCCAGCCAATTAAAGAAGAGGACTAATTCAGTGATCGAGTGAGAACAATGATAAATGTCCTTAAACTGTAGTTGTAGCGTTACTACATTCACCAATTCATAGTTTGTTATACTGTGGTTTTGTGCTAATAGCTACAAAATACAGAATAAATTTGGAAATGCAAATTTAGCCAGTTTCAAATATCCAGATTTTTGAAAATGATCTTTATGACTATTATGATAATTGTTATCACGAGTATTTTTCTTTGTCCTAAATCACAATCCATTCCATTAAGTGGATCAAAAATATTTTGGATAAATACACTCCTAAAAGAACACCATAATTTCGTTTCTGTCTTAAGTACATTGTTGCATGGACTCAATATATTGAGGTCCAGAGGCACGACCCATGCAATCTAAGGATATATATTTTTATATCTATTTTTTTACATGCAGTTTGGGATAATATCTTCAAATAGGACCCCATACGCACAGATATGTACATGATGAGGACTTTTGAAGAGCTACATTGATGCTTATGCCCCCCCCCCCAAGAACAAGGTGGCTGGATGCCATCAAAGCGACACCAGCCGGAGCATAGAACAACTCAAAGAAGTAGTGCAAGATTGGAAGACGTGGAAAAACCTTGCCCATAGAATCGCCAAGAGTCGGCCATGACTGAATGGATACTTCATCATCATCACCTCCTCAAATAGAAACAGATGTGTTCTTTTATATTTGAATAAATGAGTGAACTAATCTAGGCTTAGGATCTCTTGCTTCCTGTATTAGATTCAGATCATGGAATGTAACAGAGTGAGATTCCATCTGGTCATTACCTGTCAAGAATTGGTATCCAAGTCATATTATTTCCTTTTTCCATCCTTATCCTTTTTTTCCTTTTTGTGTTGTCTCTTTTTAGCTTCTCAGTCTAAAGCTGGAGACTGTCTCTATTGATCAGTCAGCTACTTTAAACCCACAAACTAATTCAGCTAACCCTCTGAAAAATAAAAACACATCACACAGCTTTAAAAGAATTAAATACATCATCTTTGGTATTACTTTATTATTACTTCTGAGTCTACCCACACAAACATGGAAACTTTCTCCTATCAGCTTAGAAACAGGTACTAGATCTCAGAAAGAGGTTTCTGCAAATTATTTTACCATCATTTCATATAGACTGAATTTGTCTGAATTCTCATTTATATTAATAAATTATTAGCACACGAATAATTATATTAATATAATTAATACATGATATTATTTACATTAATAAATAAATTTATATTAATTGATGGATAAAAGCTCTCTTGCCCATCACTGGCCCGTTAAGCTTTTACACAGTGAAAAAAGCAAAAACATATTGGGAGCTAATGTGTTTATGTGTCTTTCTTTCAGAGATACTGTATATGTTTATAATTAATGAGTTCTTAGTTCTGTTTACTCTAAATACAAGTGTCTGTGTGTCTCTGTATGTATATGTGTGGTGTACGTGTGTGTACATGTGTGCGAGCGTGCATGTTTGTGAGTGCACCTACACACGCACACACACACATACATACGCACACAGGTAGAAAGGTACACATAATAATTGTCTAGGATGGCTTCTTTCTCAGTAAAGGGAGATGGATAAACTCAAAGAAAATGCAAAAGTTACAAAATTCACCTTCTGCTATGGAATAATAGTTGCCAGAGCGAAACAGTTCAAAAATAAGATGCTCATGAATAAACTTTAGAATATGATGAATATCTGAACAGAATTGTCAGATTTTTTTTTAATCATTGTTTCCCATTTAAGTACAAAGCAGGCCTCAACTACATCTGAGCCAGATAAAGAATGAACAAGTGCTGTCACTACTGTGACTTTATATCCATATTGTCACTGTTTTGACAATAATATGGAGTTGGCAGCACAGCATAAGTCAAAGATGATAGCAAATACCCTAAAGCCAGCGTTACACTACTTCAAGTCTTTCTAGACGATGTTAGAGGAATTTAATCTATTTGGGACACACTACCGTTTTTCAGAACAAATCAAATCTTTGTTATGAACATAGCACCCACAGTGAGATACAGGTAAAAAACAGTTTTTTGCTTTTTTTTTTTAAATGAAGCTAAAAGGAAAATACATTAATGCAATATTGCAGCTGCAAAGAGAGATGGATGGTGAACATAGAGGCATAAAATTGGGCAGGAAATTTCTTCGGATAGGATGGATAAAAATAAATAAAAATAATCTGGGATTCCCTATAGAGAGCATTAAAAGGATCATATAGTTCAAGAACACTGCTAACTATCACCATAAGAACATACAGGTAGTCCTCGGCTTATGATCAAAATTGAGCCCAAAATCTCTGTTGCTAATCGAGACAGTTGCTAAGTGAGTTTTTGCCCCATTTTACAATTTTTCTAGCCATGGTTGTTAAGTGAATCGCTGCCGTTGTTAACTTAGTTACACGGTCGCTAAGTGAATCTGGCTTCCCTGTTGACTTCACTTGTCAGAAGGTCACAAAAGGGGATCACGTGACCTGGGAACACTGCAACTGTCATAAGTACATGCCAGTTGCCAAGTATTCAGATTTTGACTATATGGATACTACAGTGGTCGTAAGTGTGAAAAATGGTCATCAATCACTTTTTTCAGTACCATTGTAACTTTGAACGGTCACTAAATGAATAGTTGTAAATCGAGGATCCCCTGTATACACTGGTGCAGGGGACTATTTTTGTAATTCCCCATCACAACAACACAAGGCAAGGCAATAGCACCAAACTCTAGCATCCATGGAGTCCAAAACTATCTTTAAATGTAGAGCAGCATTCTTAGTACACTTTGAGATTACAAGGAAACCATAATAAATATAGACTGAATGGCTTCAAGGAGACCCAGGTAAAGGGAACAGAGGTATTGTAAAGAAGTTAGGAACATATCTGGAGAACTAAGTTGGAAAATACTGTATTTCCTCAAGAAGAGCCTTTTTTTCCTTTGATAATGTCAAATGTCAGATCAGGATCTGATGACGATGCTCATTCAGTTATTAGTTTTTCATGAACTTTTGAAGAAATTGGGCAATTACATAAGAACCAACAGTCACACCTATGGACTTTTTGAAGAATGAAAGCTTTTTCCTCAATGCTTCCTGGATGAGCCTCCTACAAGGCAAAAGCACTCAAAATAATTGCATTATTTTTGTGTATTTTGGCAGATAGGCTGAAGCTTCACACCATTTTATTTCCACATGACACATGCATGATGATATCATTATGCAAATGATTCAAATTGCATGCTTGCCATAGACCCCAAGACACAAACGTACATGAATAGGCAATGATATGGTGGCAATGACACATGATGCATGCGACATCGTGTATATATCACTGCGATCTGTACATGAGATCTTAATTTCAGAGCTAAGAGAACCCATTTGATTTTCTTCAGTGCAATTGACTTTATCACAACACAGAGAAAAAAAGCTGGCAGTGAACTTATTGTGAAGGCCATTGCTAGTGTTTACCATATTTCTGAAGTTAAGTATTATCCTGCACTACCAAATGTTGATGCTCCTCTCCTCTTTGGTCTCTTCGCTTTCCAAAGGGAATAGCAAAAGGTTGAATGACTAACTTTTTATTTTAATATTGATAAGTTAATATTCAGGAGAAAAGGAGTTAGTCCAAGTGGATTTTGTTTCTACAGTTGTCAGTGGACAATCCTAGCAGGGAATCTACTTGATTATATGATATGAATGTGTATTTAATCTATGCATATGCATGTGTAGCAACAATGCCTTTTTATAACACTACACAATGACATTTGGTGAAAACATCAGCCAGAATACCAGAATTACAGAGTTGGAAGGGACCTTGGAGGTTTAGCCCAACCCTCTGCTCAGGCAGGAAACCCTATAACATTTCAGACAAATGGTTGTCCAATCTCTTTTTAAAAACCTTCAGTGCTGAAGCACCCACAACTTCTGGAGGCAAGCCATTCCACTGATTAATTGTTCTAACTGTCAGGAAATTCCTCCTTAATTCCAGGTTGTTTCTCTCCTTGATTAGTTTTGATATATTGCTTCTTCTCTTGCTTTAGGTGCTTTGGAGAATAGGTTGACCCCCTTTTCTTTGTGGCAGCCAGGAGATATTACTCTGATGTTATATTGCATCCACAAAGAGATTCACCAGCATACTTCTATAAAGCGTGGTGGATAGGTAGGCAAGGTTTCAAAAGCCTAATGTTGAGATATCTTACCACTCTTCATATGTTTAAGGCAATTAGTGGGCAAAGGGGTATTCACTATCTTTGCTAGAACTTTGCTATCACAGTTTTGACTACAGTCCCTGGGGATCCATTCCTGCTTCACCCAAATCTTTCTTGTATCAAGGCGGTAGGAAAAGTCTCCACATGCCTATTGCAACATGCAATCAGTCCTTATATTAAGAACTTAAATTAAATTGTCCACAATTGTCCATCCCATCTGCTAATATAAGTAGTCCTGAACTTACAACAGTTTGTTTAGTGACAGTTCAAAGTAACAAGGGCACGAAAAAAAGTGAATTATGACTGTTTTTCAGACTTACGACTGTTGCAGCATCTCCATAGAAATGTGATCAAAATTCAAATGTTCGGCAACTGACTCATATTTATGACGGTTGCAGTGTCCCAGTGTCTTGTGATAATTTTTTGCAACCTTCTGACAAGCAAACCCAATGGGGAAACCAGATTCACTTAACAAATGTGTTACTAACTTAACAACTGCACTGATTCATTTAACAACAGTGGCAAGACAGCAATAGCAATAGAATTTAGACTTATGTCGCTTTACAGTCCTCTCTAAGCAGTTTACAGAGTCAGCATATTGCCCCCCCCAATAATCTGGGTCCTCATTTTACCAACCTTGGAAGGATGGAAGACTGAGTCAACCTTGTGTCAAGCCCCGTGGGCTCAACATGTACAGGAGGGGGGGGCGAGCAGCCAGCCGCCGAGACCAGCAGCCAGCTGCCGAGGCGAGCAGCCGGTCGCCAGACTCATGGCCAGATTCAGAGGCACGCAGCCAGTCGCTGGAATCGCCGTGCAGGAGGAACAGCTGTCCCGGCCTGCACAGCAGCCTACCGGGCAGTGTGGGAGGCTCCGGTGTGCACCGGGGCGGCCCGTTGGACCTTGGCTGGATCAGCTGGTTGGCGCTGCATTGTTCAACTTCGGCAGCAGCGGCGGCGGGGAGGCTTCCTTGGTGGTGTGGGACGTGGCGCAGAGACATTGCCGACGGGCGGGGCATCCCGCGGAGGCTCCGCGGTTTGCAGCATCTTGCAGCAGTGCCCGGATCAGCCTACCAGTGTGCGGGAGGGCGGAGCAGCCCATAGCCATCGGCGCAGAGATCGGCAGGAGGGAGGCCGGGGGTTGGACTGCGACTTTTCACCTCCAAGGACCGGATGCTGGCTTGCTGCTTGGAGCGGAGCGGCAGGGTGGGGGAGGCTATGTAAAGCGCTGGGAGCAGATCACTCCCAGCGCTGACTTTAACTTTGCACAGATTAAACCTGTTTGTCACCTTGTTCCTGCGTTCCTGGATTTATTTACACGGACGACGAAGGACATTTGACACCTTGAGTCGTTGAGAATCGCACTGCTGGTGGTTGGCAGAGTTAGCCTGCAATATGGCATTCTAACCACTGCGCCACCACGGGTCATAGAAAAGTCATAAAATAGGCCAAAAGTCACTTAACAACTGTCTCGCTTGGCAACTGAAATTTTGGGTTCAATTGTGGTCATAAGTTGAGAACTACTTGTACCGGTAGGTTTATTTTCTGTGAAACATTTGTCTATATCTTCCCATTTTCTCTGTTCAAAACACCAGTGCCTCCAAATGTAGGAAGCAGTGTTTCTCAACTTTGGCAACTTTAAGATGAGTGGACTTCAACTCCCAGAATTGAAGCTGGCTGGGGAATTCTGGGAATTGAAGTCCACTCGTCTTAAAGTTGCCAAGGTTAAGAAACACTTGTAAGAAGAGTGAGGAAAACAGGGATGAACTAACATCAAAGTCATTACCACTTTATTATCCCAAAATTTGATAGAGAGTCAACTAAGGGTGATAAGAAGTAAAATCAAACAAACTTTTTTTTTTCTTTTGGAGGCACTACAGGCCCAGAAGAACATTGCTTTCTTTTATTTATTCATTTATAAAGTAAATCTATTTTTACCATATTTATCATGTTCTTTTTCTTAGAAATCAGAACTGCACACATTGAGGCCAGTACATCTTGACCTGGACCACAGAGAGGGCCATAAACAGCCTTTGAATACATTGCCAGAAGCTGCCTTTCAAAAAAAAAAGGGAAAGAGACAAAAACTACTTATTAAAATCGAACCATAAAATTGAAGTGTGCAATAGAACGGTTACCTCTCTCCACTTATGAAATAGTTTTCCCATTCTGTCCCATCAACAATTACAATTTTTTTTTGACAACTTATAGAAGATAGGAAAGGGGGCATTTCTTAGCTGTGTCAGTGTAAGAATAGGTGATGATGATAAGGAGTTACTTGACTGCCCTTGACTATGACATGAAACCCTGAAGATTATCTGAAAGCTACAGCTGCTTCAAAATGCAGCAATGCAGGCATCTTCTCACATCAAAGCAGGTGACATCACATCACTACACATCCTCTTCACAACCTGTTTTCCTTGTTACCTTCTGGGAGGAGGCTCCATGGTATCCGAAGCAGAACATCCAGATTCAGTCACAGTTTTGTGCCATACAGTATTAAACTTTTGAACTCTAAAGCTTCCTCCTTCCATTATGCATTCAAGATGGACAGTGATTAATATTTATATGTTACTTACATGCAGTGGTGGGATTCCAATATGTGAACAACCGTGGATGCAACAAATATGTGTGGATGCTACTTCTGGAAATCTATTCTGGGCCTGGGCAACCAAAAATTAGCTAACGGTTCTGCCGAACTGGTGTGAACTGGCTGAATCCCACCACTGCTTATATGTAACAGGATAGGTCTATACATAGTTGTATATAGTATGTTTAAATGTGTATTATGTATGTGTACACTTTGAGAGCAAGCAACTAAATTTCATTTTTAATGTGTGCCATTGTGCCCACAATAAAGGTTATCTATCATCCATCCATCCATCCATCCATCATCTATCTATCTATCTATCTATCTATCTATCTATCTATCTATCTATCTATCTATCTATCTATCTATCTATCTATCTATCTATCTATCTATCTATCTATCTATCTATCTATCTATCTATCTATGTTACTGGTTATTTGAGCGATGGATGTTTCTAACTGCTTCTGTCTGTCTGGTACTGATGGACAGAAGAGATGAAGGTCCCTTCGGTCAATTGTTGTCATCCTGCAGGACTGAAAAAGTGTGCTTTCTTTGTTGTAGCACCTGTTTCTGCATCCCCAGAAATATGCAATGCTCCTACCTTTCAAATGTTTTAAAAGTCTCTTAAGGCTTCTAGAAGTGGCAAAAAATATTGTAATCACCAGGAGCTCTACAAATTAGAGCTTACCTCTAGCCTGATAAGAAAGGTGTTTCTTAAGACTTATCTTTCTTCCCAGGCTAGAGGTAGAGTATTTGTAGAGCCACTGGTGATTTTCTTCTTGAATATTATTTATGTACAGGTAGTCCTCGACGTATGACTGCAACTGAGCCCCAAATTTCTGTCGCTAAGTGAGATATTTGTTAAGTGAATTTTGCCCCATTTTATGACCTTTTTGCCACATTTGTTAAGCAAAACACTGAAGTCGTTAAGTTGGTAACATGGTTGTTAAGTGAATCGGGCTTCCCCATTGAATTCGCTTCTCAGAAAGTTGCAAAAGGGGATCACATGACCCCGGGACACTCCAACCGTCATGAGCCAGTTACCAAGCATCTGAAATTTGATCATGGGACCATGGGGATGCTATAATGGTCATAAGTGTGATAAGTCCCTTTTTTCAGTGCTGTTGTAACTTTGAACGGTCACTAAATGAACGGTCGTAAGTCAAGGACTGCCAATCAGGTTCCTTTAAAAAAAAAGGATTCTTTAAAATATTGTAAGCTACCTCGTGTATTTTTGGAGTTGGGCTGCCTCAAAACTCTAATGAATAAACAAAATAGCCCCACATAACGTGTCTAATGTTGCTTAACTACAATCTCAGCTTTGTATGCAGGTGGATGAATTTTTCCTTGCTTCGCCTTCAGTCAAAGGAGAGCATTAAGCAACCTGCAACCCCTGAAGCTGCTCTTCTCTCTCTCTCTCTCTCTCTCTCTCTCTCTCTCTTCTCTCTCTCTCTCTCTCTCTCTCTCTCTCTCTCTCTCGCATATATATATATATATATATATATATATATATATATATATATATATATATATATATATATATATAAATGTTTTTGTTTCAGTTACATGTTATGACTTCAGTCTTCCCTTGGGAGTGCTGGAATGCCAACCAATGCTTTGCAGAAGCTTTTGTATTTAGAGACCATGTTTGCCAGCAAAAGAAAGAAAGTAATAAAAGACAGAAAATCCAACAATCATCTAGATGAAAAATGCATATGCATGTAGGTGAAAGAAGATGCTGTCTGAAAAATAAACTATTCCGTTAAACTTGTTTTGATTCTTGGCTTTTCTATCAGAGGTTTGTGCAGAATACTCATATTTCAAGGCTTGTTTCAAGGAAACAAGCATATATTGTGTCGATTCACTTGGGTGTCATTCAAAATTACACCCCAGTGGCTGCAAGAAGCATAAAATTGAATTGTCCCATTAACTGATTTGAGCATAGATGAGAGCCTAGACACTAATGCTGAAATCATTTTAGGTCCAGCCTAGGCTAACTCCTATCCTAAGATGATGTGCAGGTTCTGTGAAACTAGCTTGCAATAGCAAAAGAGAAAGAAATCTGTGTGAAATCTTCCTGAAAAAAAGCGTGGAGGCACGCAACATAAAATATTCCCCAAACCAAATGTGGATCAACTTTAAAAGAACACAACAATCAAGAAAAAAAAAATCAAATCCAGGATATGACAACAAGCAGTTGCAAAAAGTTGGAACAAACCACTGCAATAGCTTATTGACCAAGAACTAAGTGTATTTAAAAGGACATAAGAAATCAAATGGACCTATTGTGGGCAATTATATTCCAAATGGAGTTTTTCTCCAAATAATCAAGATTTTAAACAATAGGATCTCTGTCCCTTTCATAACCAACCTGCCTGAGTGGATCTGAATGTCTGTTATGAAACCTGGAAACACTTACAGCATTAATTCATTGTTGGAATTATTGTAGCATGTTTTTTTTAATTTCTGGAATAGGCTTCTGAAGGTTCTTTTGCTGCCTAAATGGTTTTCTAGCCTGACTTCTATATTTATCCTTACTGTAATTTTTGGCACAGAGTAACAGAGTGATTACACTTGTCAGGGCCAAGAAAACTCATTGGGGTCATTGTAGACATCAAATGTTACTAGTCACTTTTTTACCAGTGTACCCAAGTATAATGAAACAAACTTTTATGGCCCTTGTATAACATTCTTATCTCATTACCTAATCTTATTCATCACAAGTGACTATTCAAATAACCAACAGTTATCTTCATTTACTGTAGAGTTTATGATTTTTTTAACAATATAACATATTCAGTCATTTATAATCAATCAATGAATTATTGAAAAACTTTAGCTTCTATGATATTTGCAAATCCCCTTTGTGCTTTGTACTCCACTTTTTAATCCTTTTAATCTTTTTCCCCCCTCACTTATCTTCTCTTTAAAATGTTTAGTAAAAATACACTTTAAAAAGACTAACCTTATACATCACAAGCAATTGTACAAATGGCTAGTTTAACTGAAGCTACCAGATCTGGGGCTGCAGAAATCTAGCTAACCACTAGGTAGCAGCAAAGAAGTAATATTATATGTATCTCTCTGCTGCCATCTAGTGACTCTCTATGTATTTTCATGGCAATCTGATGGTTCTATAAATTTATTAAATTTATCAAATTTGTATAGCTACCCATCTCACAAGATGTTATTCTGTGTGGCATACAACGGTGAAATAATCATTATAAAATATAAATTTATAAATATAATACAATGTAAAACAAAAATAAATTTAAACAATAACTATTAAAGCTGAAATATATTGAAAAGTAAGACATACAAACTATGAGCATGGAGAGAGTGAATATATCAATAGTGGAGCCATCTTAAGATGTTATCAGTTTCCTGGAACCTGGTGAGATAACCAGGTCTTGAGGGTTTTCTGTAAGATTAGCAGGCATGGAGCTAATCTACTTCAACCTCACCAAGCAGAGAAGATCTGCTTCCTTGGACTCACCAAATGTAAGTCTCTGGCAGGTGGTACTTGCAGGATGCCTTTTCTGCCAGATCTAATGAAATGAGCTGATGTAATCAGAGAGAGGCAGATTCTCAGATCCTCAGATAACCCAGTCCCATTCCATGAAGGCCTTTAAACTTTAAAACCAGCAGCTTGAATTGGATCTGGAAACAAACTATCAATTGATGAATCTTGCAAAGCAGTGGTGAGACTTGAGCTGTTCTGAAAGTACACAGAACTGCCAGCGCCACTGCATTTTGTACCAGCTAAAGCAAGGGTTCCCAACTGGGGGTGCAAGACGATATTCCAGGGGGTACGAAAACTTGGGTTTTCAAAATTATAGTGTTGTTGAAAAAAAAGTCTTCATCAGGGTCCAGTCCAAGCAGGGAATAAACAAAATGAAGACTGTTTTAGAAAGAAGGTTGTGGTTTATTAAAGAGCAGAGCCAGACAGCAATGTGACTCTGGGAAAGCTGACCACATGTAGCTGGGAGTGGTGGGTTTTTATACCTTCTGGGTTTTTGAGGTTGTTTCCTGTTCCTGTTTGAAGTTTTGTATTTCCTGTGTCATGTACTTTGACCTGAGTCTGAGTGTGCCCTTTTGGTATTGGTGGGTTAATCCTATTATGTCCCCAAAGGTCATGCCTTTTAGAGTTTGGGTGGGGTATGTAGATTTTAGGGGTCTTTGTCTTCCTAATCTCATCAGCTTCTAGCTTCCTGACTCCAACCTTCCTGAATGGATTATTACATCTGCATTTCTAAAAGCTGGTTTCTGCTGAGTTTATGCTTGGGGCTATTAAGAAAAACTGGGCTTGCTTTTCTGCCTTTAAAATCCTTTGGGGAAATATATTCTGCCTTTTTAATATTCCCCAAAGTATTTTCTTTCTCTAGATTCTTCCCACAATGTATATGCATAATTCATTGCCATTGTTTTGAACTTTTGTAAGGGGTGCGAGAATATATCAGAAGCGTTCTAGGGGTGTCGGGTATAGAAAAGGTTGGGAGCCGCTGAGCTAAAGCTTCTGGATACTCTTCCAGCTCAGCTGTATGTAGTAAGACTGACTGTTATATATTTCAAGCAGGATGTAAGACATTATGCTCTGATGTACAGTTAATGCCAAAACACAGTGCCCAAACCTCTCCTAGAACACATAGACACAGACACACACACACACACACATTGAAAGCTCCAAGACATTCTGATAAAATTGCACGTCTGTCTATGATATGTCCGTTAGGAGGATGCAACGTTCTGTAATGGTCTGTGGGCCCAGAGAGGGTTGTCAGTCTTTTTGCTAAGCAAATTAATTGTTGGAACAGGGGAGATGGATCAGGACATACAAAGCTATAGTCAGGACTAGGGATAGGGATAGCCGTGGTTCCACTAGATTCCTGCAGAGTGAATTGGAAGATTTAAGACAAAAGCAAGCAGTTCTTCACATGGTACAATCATTCATCAGTGGAATTAACTGGTCTGCCAAAGTGATGTCCACTACCTTGATTTAGAAGGGATTAGATAAAGGCAGGGAGGATAAGTCTTTCAATTGTTGGTCTTGAGAGTTAGTTATGCCTCTGGCTTGGGGACAGCAAGTCTCCCATACCAGTTGCAACAACAATAACAGAGGATACATGGGGAGGGTGAGTCCCAGAGGACCACTGTGAGAAACAAAATGCTAAATTGAGCTTTGTCCTGGTCCAGCAGTACAGTACTTATGGATTTTGTGGTTTGGGACTTTGGTGAGTTTAACAAAACTACTTTCAGCCCAGAACAGAACTTTCCATCAAAAACTTGTGCTCTGTTAGAGGAGAATTGTTCCCAAGAGAAGGAATAAAGAACCCTTTTATAGTAAATAATCATATTTTAAATCAGGGATTTCTACCAATTCAGTGAAAGGAGATTGAACAGAGAGACACTTCTCTGTGAGGCATTTGAAAACAGAAAGTTATACAGGAAATATCTTGTCCAATTTTTTATATCTGAAAATAGCTTTAAAGGGTCTTTTTCTGCCAAGGAATCTTTGCTGAGCTCTTGGTTTAGAGTATTTTCTTTCTTTCTTTCTTTCTTTCTTTCTTTCTTTCTTTCTTTCTTTCTTTCTTTCTTTCTTTCTTTCTTTCTTTCTTTCTTTCTTTCTTTCTTTCTTTCTTTCTTTCTTTCTTTCTTTCTGTGTCATGGGATGCCACAACAGAGACAAAAACTCCCAATTCTTTTTTTTTTTCCTCCTGCAAGTTTATTTTTATTTTATTTATTTATTAAATTTGTTTATTGTCTAGGGGATGGCTCCTCCTATATTACTTCTCAGGTTTCTAAATTTCTTTTAAGAGCTGTAACTATCAGAGGAGAACGTTGTAATTCCTCTTTAGCCAAGGCTTCGGGTGTTTAATTGTTTGTGATATTTTTCTTGTGTTGTTTTTTTTGTTGCACTTGTATTTTGGTCTGTGACTGCAAAATAAATTATATATATATTAAATTTGTTTGCTGCCCATCTTGCTTCAAGGCGATTCTGGGCAGCTTAGTTTCATCGCATGCTAAGCCCATGGAATATTTATGTCATGTGTAATTTTGCAAAAGTAGAAATAACCCGGTAGAAGTAATTCAGCAAGACAGATCTTGTTCTTCAAAAGAATCTATAGATGAGAAGCATAAGAATAACTGCTGTTGCTGCTACTACTGGGAAAAATTCTGCATTTGCTGCACAAGTGACTTCCTACAAGAATATACTTCAACTGGCCTCAGTTCTTGGCACAGTTCTAGACTTATTGCAGAAACCCATGCTCTGCTCCAAATTGAGAACAAGGCAAGATACGTCTTACAAATGCTGGATCTATAGCTGTTCTACGCTCACATATACTGTAGTAGAAGTTGGATACTCTGAACATAAATGCAGTCAGCATCACTAGGAACCTGGGTCTTATTGGAAAATAAGTATAAAATAGTCCTTGGTTTTGTTCTCAAAAGCTTTCCTAACACAATGTGTTTCTCCTTGGGATTCTTTCTGGAAAGATTTCCTGTATATCGGAAAATGCCAGGGTTAGATAAGTGTGAAAGTGCAGATGGATAGTTAAAGAAGGTTCACTAGTGGGAAACTAGGTGCCTGCTGGTTCCTACCAAGGGAAGTTTCCTCACAGATAGATGTGGCTTTATAGTCATAGGTATTCCACCATAGGAATGAAGCCCTCCCACGGAGCGGAGTGGTTCTCTCCCCTTCTCCCTTTCCCCAGACGAATTGGCCCTCCATCAGTGCTTACTCATAAACCTGTAGGTTGCCAAAATGGCAAGCTAGTTTTATGTCTGAGCTGTTTTTAAGTTCTTTTCACCTTTGGAATGTGAAAAAATAGTCAACAGGTTAGGTTGAATAAGGGTTGTAACTCAGTGGGCAGCATCGGTACTAGCAAACTTTAATCTATTCAGGGGTGCAATGTGAAAAGAGGGTTTGATTTTCAAGAAAAGAGTCTTCCCATGAAAAAATCCAGGTTTTGAGCCTGTTGGCATTTTACCCCAGAAAAGGAAGATAATAGTGATTTGTGCACAAGTTTTCTCAGCTTCTACTCTTAAATTGAAGATATTTTAATTATTGTGACCTACCAATGGCTTGAGAGGCTTGTATCAGATACTCCACTGGAAGCTAGGAAAAAATGTGTGTAAATGTTCAGAGGAAGGTAGGCATTAGATTTCTCATTTAAAAGTAGAAATTTTCTTTTAAAATTGAAGTATTTGCACGCACACACATACACACACAATGTATGTTTGTGTGTGTCCTATATGATACAGACTCTAATACTTTACAGGCTCAGCTAAATGCCTTAAAATGGAGATTTAAAGCTTCTCAGTCTTCCTGTTCCTAGCTTTCAAAGAGGCCGGAGGAATTAAAACATTTTATTATGTTATAAGGAATGTCATAGGAATGAGATGGCATTCTCAAATGAACACTTCCATCATACTTTATAAAGCTGGGAACTTGCCATGATCATTGCACTATCTGGCATACGTGCAGCTGGAAAAAATGAGAGACTCCCATATTTCATGTTAACTTCACAGCTCCCACACACACAAAAAAAAAATGGGCACAACAGGGAGGCTTTCGACACTGTAAAAATAGTATATAGCGGAATCGGGGTGTTTTTTTTTTTCTGATGACACTTGCACAGCTTTACGAGCAATAGAGTTTGTTGTGCTGTATTCGTAATGGCTAAAGTGAGCTCAGATTTTGGCTGAAATGCTCACCAGCATCTATTAGACGGGATACTATGGGTGTTGCTTCATCTTTTCCAGGATGATTTTTTTTTTCACCTACTGAACAAGAGATGAGTTTGTTCTGTGGAAGCTGAGTCACATTCTGAGCTATGTTCCTGTTTCAAGCTGAGTAAGAAGTTTTACTGCTCGAAGATGCTTTTTTCAAAGGCAACTGGACTTCGTTTTTCCTTGAAGACGTTTTACTTCTCATCCAAGAAGCTTCTTCAATTCTGAAGAAGCTTCTTGGATGAGAAGTGAAACATCCTCAAGGAAAAACAAAGCCCAGTTGCCTTTGGAAAAAAAGCGTCTTTGGGACAACCCTGCCCTGGATGACTGAGAATCTGCTGTTTAACTTCTGTGTCCCAGTTGTTTGCTTGGTTTTAGTATCCTGTCATCTGGCTCTCTTGTAGTTCTTCACAGAAAAAGTAAGCCCAACCTTCAGATTGTAGCAACTGGGGGCTCATTTTTTTGAAACTCTCTTTTCCCACTCAATGAAACTAGAGGTTACCCCATTTTAATGTAGATAATCACATGGTGCACTCAGTCACATGACTTCTCCCAAGGACTTTTTCTGAAAATTGTAGGATTTAGAGTATTGCATCATGTAGATGGAACCAGAATAGGAAATGAGGATTTTAGCTTTGTTTTGTTTTGCCTAACTATTGATTATATTTTGTGAATTCCATTCAGCAGCTGACTGGATCCTTTTTTCTTCGTTTTAATTTGAACACATAAGAAGTAGGACTTAGCATCTGAGTTGTAGCCTTCCTGACATCATTTCTACAAATCTAGAATACTGATACATATTTCTCGTAGTTGACCTGTCCATCTTTCCATTCCAGTTGTGTGCCCTTTTTTATTTTTAGATGTCCCAAAGTTTTTTGTTCAACCATACTGGCTCATACACTTAATACAACAAACATAAATGTAATAGACTTCTGAATGCCCCATTTTTTCCCTTGTTAGGATGGTTGTCAATTCTCCTTTTAGAACCTCTCTTCCTTTTTCTCTTTCTTTCCCTCCCTCCCTTTTTTAGGAATTCCCAGATATCTTGGGCTATTTTTCCCATTAGCTTCTTATGACATGGAAACTATTTGTTGCAATTCTCAATCTCAGTAGTCCCCATTGAGGTTTTCATTAATAATGGCATGCAATGTGGGAGGATGAAATATTTTTTTCCTCAAGTTTTGTCATTTCAAATACCATAATGAATCAATACAGAATTTGGCTTCCTGTCCAATAGTGTCATAGAGACCACACCTAGATTTTTCCACATCTAAATGAAATCTCATCCTGTTGCATCAGATCAAACATTCATTTTGCTTCAGTCTTTTAGCTTCAATGTGTAGCAACATTGAAAGTCCTGAAGGACCAGGTTGGGAATAGATCCTCCTGGAGAAAATCCATCTGTATAGTTGCTAAGAGTTGACACTGACCTAATGACACATAATCAATCAACTTTGCTAGGAAAAAAAAAACAGCCCTACCAGTTTTTCTCCTCTTTCAGACCTATATATGGTGCAAAACCAAGGGGAAATTATTTAACTCTTAACAGAACTGATATCATGGGATTATATAGGACCACAGCTTTAAAAAAAAAAAAAACTTCACAAGAAAATGCTTTATTCTGAGATGAAACTTATCACAAATGTTTTTTTTTTATTTTTCTTCCCTTAATTTTAGTCTCTCTCTGTGTGTATGTGTGTATGTGAGGGTCTGTCTGTCTGTCTGTCTGTCTGTCTGTCTGTCTGTCTGTCTGTCTGTCTGTCTGTCTGTCTGTCTGTCTGTCTGTCTGTCTGTCTGTCTGTCTGTCTATCTGTCTGTCTGTCTAATTTGTCTATCTGGAGTGACCATGGATGTGATTTTTTTTTAATTTTTGTTTTGACTTTTTTGCCATTGCTTTTAACAGGATGCTGCTCACCAGAGATGCACTTTGAGTGGGGCAGCCATATAAATTGAACAAATTATATAGATGTAGATGTTCTGTTTATGTAGATGGATAGAGATAGAGATAACAGAGATAGAGATAGAGATAGAGGCTATAAATGCTATAGATATACTGTATATGTAACTAAGTCCGATAATTAAATTAATTACAATTCTCTATTTCTAGCCATACAGTTATATTTCTTCTTACATTTTTCTATATTTTGGCTAGGAAAAATAATTCTTTCCCAGCATACAAACACACATTTACACACATCACATATCTCAGAGGTTTCTTTCTTGTTCCTGCTCAGTGATGTTGTCTGAAGAACATAGGGTCAAAAATACAAAAGTAACCGAATACCTGTAATATGAAATTAAGAAACCTGTTGTTTCCTAGGCTGAGTGTCATTTAAGCTTTGTATATCTTCCATAATACCATGAGGCTTGTCGGACCTGTTAGGCATTATTAAATAACTCTCTTTCTTCTTCCGGGTTTTCACCTGCAGAACATGATCTTCTGCATTGTGTTGTGTTGGCTGATGTGACTCTGAACCCATCTTACATTACCAGCTCATACCTCAGTGACCTTTCCAATCCGATGTTTCTAATTATTCTCCAGATGGGACCATTATTCCCTTCCTCAGAAGAGTAAAGCTGCCATTTGAGCTTGCAATAAATGACGTGAAATTTCAGACAGATGACTTGGCTGGCACCTGGTTACGTCTTTCCCCTCTTCCTTGGAAGACCACACGACTTGTACACACTTTTTCTGTTTGCCAATGCCTTCCCCAACCCCCGCCCCTTTCTTTCCTTGTTTGCGAACTGTAAAAGTTTCTTTTCCAGATTGTGAAATCCATTCATAGTCATCAGTTAACATAATTCAAAACAAACGGCCCTGATTTCCCAATACGAGTGGGAAGAACCTAGAGCTAGCCTTTGTGCTATGGATGAGAAGAAAACATTGCCCTTTCTGAACTGTGAAATGACTGACATGAAAGGTAAGAATAAATGGAATTGTTATTGAGGTCATTGAAGAATAGGGAAGCAGAAGAGGAGAAAGACCTTTCAAAGCCTGGTAGGAACCCACAGACTTTTTCACAAGCATTAAGTAACCCCCCCCCAAACAGGTAGCATTATTATAGGATTGATGCACTAAGCATCTGAGAGGTCCACCAGTGTTTGCTTGTTTTAAGATGAGCCAAAATCTATTCCAGTGGTCACAGATTGCTGTGATTCCCATGCTTAGGACACTCCAAGCAAATTCTCTTTCTTCACCTTCTGTAAATCTACATCACTAGAATGTAGATGAATTAATTCTGAGTGACTGAGGTTGGGAGTGAGCTCCTTGAAAACAATCAGACAAGAGAGAGACAGAGAGATTGATTAAGCTATTCCCTAGCTACAGTTTATTTGTAGCAATCCTTGCCCAACCTCCAAAACCTAGTTTCTTGACATCCCTGTAAGAAGAAAACGTTTTGCATGTTTCTAGTCATACTAGTAGAGGTTTTCTGGTGTAAGCTTCCTATTTGATCTTGCTTTAGTTTGGGAGAGCCACTGAGATGAGCAGAAAGAATGATTTCAGAAGGACTCGGATTAATTTGAAAGGATGATTTAACAGGATCATTATGCTTTCTTTTTTTTCATTGTTTGGTAAGTATGCAGATGTTGCTACTGCCCCCCAAAAAACCAACCAAATTAAGAAGAAATAGCTGCCTTTGCTGGGCCAGAATAAATCAAAAGCACAACCTCGGGGCAACTTTTACCTAACTCCTGATATTTTCAAAATCTCCCTTTCCAGTTTTCTTTCAGAAAGCGCAAGCTGAATTTGGCGGGAAGGGAAACCATTTCATTCAGCACTGATTTGAGGACAATTCGCTTTACTGCACAAACCAGCAATGTGTGATCTATGTTTTCATCAAACTGTGTAGCATTGTAGACCTTCTATGTTTATAGGCCACAGCCTTTGAACTCCAAATCCTCAGGCGGTATTTTACCTGTTCTAAAATGAAGGATGCTTTGTCTTAATTTAATGTAGATGGTGCTCTTCTGCTCAAACACGTTTGACCCAACAAGCCTCTTTTTGGTCCAGTTCAGATATCTCTATTCATTATTTTAGCCTTGTCTAGTCCTGAGACAAGTAAAGACACAACCAGCCAAAGGGGAGTACAGTATGTCGATTCTCAGGCATCCAGGTAGAGTGATCTGGAAGATGAGTCATGGCAAGTTAACTTTTTTTCTAGTTTGAAACGTTTCGCTGCTTATTCATGTAGCTTCTTCAGCCCGAGCAAGTTAGTTTGGGGGTAACCAACTTGCTCAGACTGAAAAAGTTACTTGGATAAACAGCGAAATGTTTCGAACTCACAAGGAAAGAAGTCCAGTTCCCATAACTCGACTTCCAGACTACCAAGGTGAAGGGAAGGATAAGGCTGAAGTCTCACCTTGTGGGTACATAAGGTTTCACCTTATGCTGTGTGTGTGTGGGGGGGGTACCTCAAATAAGTTTTGACTACTGGTGACTGTCTGAATTAGGCCCTGCAATTTTTTTGACAAGGTTTTTAATAACTGGTTTCCTTGCTTCCTTCCCAGGACTGATAGAATGACTGGCTCAAGGTCACCCAGCTGATTTTGTGCCTAAGGCAGGACTAGAACTCATGGTTTCCCTGTGTCTAGCTCAATGCCTTAGCCACTAGACCGAACTGACTCGCAATAGCATATTAACTCAAAGAGTAGTCTGTACAATTTCTATGTAAACACTGAAATGTTATTTGCTATTAGAAATGAACTAACTCACCTTTTTATTACCACATATGAGAAGAAAAGGCCATCTTTTTGCAATCTTGGGATTGATAGTAAATGGAAGGAAGAATAGAATTCTAAAGTCATCTCAGTAAATCTGCCATTGTTGAAGGTAGAGAAAAGTATTTGATTAAGCAGCATGGTCTTTTCAAAATAAATATTTACATTTTTATTGGGCTATAGATTAATCAAAGGAAACTACAGCTCTTCAAGAGGAGAAAATAATGAAATCTTTTTTTTTTCACTGGGAAAAGGAGCATTTCCATACTGGACACATAGGTTTCTAGTTTAGCATAAAAGTCCTAGGCTGTATATCACCCTCTAGCTATACAAGAACTCCTAATGTTGTTAGGTGGACTTATAGTTTGAAGGAACTGTAAAATTAAAGTTAAGATTTTAACTCAAAAATCAGTGCCTTGCAAATGGACATTCTTATATCGATTAACCCATGATTTATGAAAGCTTTCCGGAACCTGGGGACCTCCAGAAAGGTTGTCATAATTTCTCAGCTAATGTGGGTCATTGAGACAGTTGTAAGTCTAATGCACCTGAGGGGAAAAGAAAGGCTGATTTATGTAATCTGTCTTTTTTAGATTCACCATATTTACCTATAGTGCAGGCAGGCCTATTCACCCAAGAATGGACTTAATGAAAGGCTACGACAACTTGAAATGTTCATTCAACCTGCACACTTGAAAATTAAACTGAGAACATAATAAGAGTTTGCATTTAAGTTGCCTATTTTGCTTTCCCTCTGAGGTTTGCACAGGACACTTCTACATAGTTATAAAAAGGTAGAAGCCTGATCAAATGGAAACGTCTGCAGGAAATGCATGCACATTAACCAACCTCTCAGTACTGAACCTAAAAAATGTATGTGGACATCACTTGATTGAGGCAACCAGTTCTGGGCAGCCGAAATCTAGATGACTACTAGAAGGTAGCAAAAGGATACAGAAAACTGCCATTTATTGCTTCCAGATGAATTTTTGTGGCCTTGGTCTGGTAGCCCTAATTCAGACACATTTCATTCTTCTATAAGGTGATAATTGATTACATGTTTCCTATTTAAAATTACTTACAGATCTGCCAAAATTGGTGACGTAGTTTGTATGCTTAATGGTGCTACTCTATGAATACAGACGTTCTTCATCAAGTTTGCACATTAAAAAGAAGTGTGTGTGTGTGTGTGTGTGTGTGTATGTATGTGTATGTATATACACACACACACATATATGTCTGCCTGCCTGCCTGTCTGCCTGCCTCTCTCTCTCTGTTTCTCTCTCTCTCTCTCTCATCTGTCTGTCTGTCTGTCTGTCTGTCTGTCTGTCTGTCTGTCTGTCTGTCTGTCTGTCTGTCTGTCTGTCTGTCTGTCTGTCTGTCTGTCTATCTATCTATCTATCTATCTATCTATCTATCTATCTATCTATCTATCTATCTATCTATCTATCTATCTATCTATCTATCTTCATCTCTGCTCTGGATCCTGGATCATATGCTGTCACTCACATGCATGTACTTGGGAAAATTCTGATTTTTTTAAAATCAAAATGCAAATCCTATAGATTGTGCAATATCTCTGAGCTGTGCGTTGACACTTTGGAGTCTGCTGCACATGAAATTATTTTCCAGCAGGCCACTGCAAGCATTTTGCCAGTAAAGTTGTTTAGATTATTCATGGTCAAGGTGCAAATCCATAACTAGGACAACATCCTATTTGGATTCCAATGTAATCGATAGGGTGGGATACTGTACATCCTAGCATGGCCTCTGTCATATGTATGTTAAATGCATGCCCTTGATGGCTCCTTCAGGGCTGGAAAAGGTATGATTGACAAGGACTGGTCAAGTCCTTGTTGTATGGTTGATGCTGGAAATTTTGAAAGAAGCTTTGGAAAGGTTTGAAGATTATCTGAAAACTGTGCCTACTTCCATCTGGGATCCCACGGGATGTTGTCTTCTTTCCAGTACTATTGAACATCTATATGATGTTACTGTGGGTGATTCATTCATCACTTCAGGGCAGGTTTGCTGGATTATATTGATGATACCGCATGTGCCATCTCTGATCACTCAGGAGATGCTAGTGAAGATTTGATCCAGTATCTGGAAATCGTTAAGGATCAGATGGGATAAAATAGACTGAAACTGAATCCTAGCAAGATGGAAATGCTGTTTAGCAGAGAAGATCTCTGCTGGCTCTGATGTTACTTCCTTGTGGAGAAAACCTGCTCCAGAAAAAGAAAACCTTTGTCTAAATTCAGCTGGTACACCAACTGTAGTCCTAACTAGAATGGGAAGATATTGCAATGATTACTTGTGTCCTTATCCCTACCTGCCTGGACTACAGCAATATACTCTGCATAAGCCTGCCTTGAAAACGACTTGGCAACTGCAACTTATAAGGAATTCAAGAACCAGCTTGATGGCAAGTGTGTATTGCCAGGATAAGTTGATGTGCTATTGCAAACCCTCATTGGTTTCCAAGAACTATACTGTATTTAAAGTATTGGTTTTGACCTACAAAGCTCTCTATGACTTGGGATCTAGATCCTTGTAAGATCACCTCCAGCCTAAATTGAACTATTGAATATATGCTTACTGGTAGGAGCTTTTTGTGGTTGCTGACTTTCACCAGGCCTAAAGATGCTGTTTTTCAGTTGTTACACTATTCTATAGGACAGCCTCTCTCTGGAAGTTAGATTAGCCCATTCACTTTTAAATATGGAAGCTAGTTAAACAACTTTTCCAGATAACATTTGGGGTAGATTCAGGAAGACACTATTTTTTTTAATTGCTCCAAATTATTATTTCCTACCATGGATGTAACAGTGAGAACTGGACTGTTTTTTCTTGGTTTCGCTTCTCATCCAAGAAACTTCTTCAGTTCTTAGATAAGAAGCGAAAGGTCTTCAAGGAAAAATAAAGTCCAGCTGCCTTTTGAAAAAGCACCTTTGGGACAACCATGACCTGGATGACTGAGAATCTCCATAGACATTCCTACTATAGATATTTTAATGTTGTATAGTTTTGAGATGTTTTATTGTTAGCTGCCAGGAGACTTTGCAGATTTTTGTGTCATGAAATTCCAATAAAGATATCATTTTTTCTGAGTGTGGCTCTAACAAAGATGTTTGATTTAGCTAAAGTTAAGTAGGATTTGACCAGATTAGTTCCTGGATGGTAGATCATAATGGAATCCCTAGGTTGTAGGATAGACTGAGAAGTAAAAAAAAATGGCTTAAGAGAAGACAATGGAAAATATTTCTGTACTATTGTCAAGAAAATGGTATATTCATGTCTTTATTTTTATTGTGATGCTGCAAATGTACTTTGACTGAAATGTCAAGAGATTCACTCAATTCACCTAGATGAGGTTTGATATCAAAATGTAGTTTCCTATGAAAAAGCGTTCAATCCATCTAAGTAACTAGTAGTTCATAATGCATCCATGGCAGGCATTTATCGAACTTAGCACATGTATATTCTGATCATCTACACAGCCTAATGCTATGAAACTTCAAAGACAGTGACTGAATTAGTACAACTTTTCAAATGTACCTAGTATATATATGTATATATATGTATGTATATATATATATATATATATATATATATATATATATATATATATATATATATATATATATATATATATATATATATATATATATATATATATATGTGTGTGTGTGTGTGTGTGTGTGTGTATGTGTATGTGTATGTGTATGTATATGTATATGTATATGTATATATGTGTGTGTGTGTGTGTGTATATATATATATATATATATATATATGCAATAATCAGAAAAGAAGGTCCTTAAAACAAGTACATTGTTACACAATAATAATAAGCAGAATGGAACCTACTTGTTTTATCTTTATGTAAACAGTGGTTTAAAAAAGAGAATTTAGAGTTGGGGTTTTTGCTAAAAAAAGAAGCTGGAATTGGTCTTTGGGTTTGGGGATGTAGTTCAAAAATGGCTATCAAACTGAGAATTGTATTGAATAGAAAGCCCACAAAATAACACCAGCTCAGGCTTCACTTTATTGGTGTAGCCTCCATTTGTTAATACAAAAGGTTTGCAAGGAGGGAAGGAAAATCCTTGCTGTGTTTGCAGTTCACCCCTACATAATGCTTTCCAGGAAACACCCAAGAGACCATAGCAATTTCAGAACAGGTTTCTTTATTACTATCATACATAAGAAAACACTAACTTCAGATGAGCCTCAGATCCTGCTGCCTCAGCTACAAAGCTTTAAGTAAGAGAAAAATCCTAAGACTTCAGGAAGAAAGAGAAACTTGCACTTTCACATAAGTCTCTCTCTCTCTCTCTCTCTCTCTCTCTCTCTCTCTCTCTCTCTCTCTCTCTCTCTCTCTCACTCACTCACACACGCACACACACACACACTTAACAGTATACACCAAGATCAAGTAGCAATATAAACACTGAAGCCCAAAGTATCAGAAACTATTAGGAGGCTAGGAATGGAATGGCCAATCAGATAGAGCACGTAGTCCAACCTAAGATGAGAAGGATTGCACCTGGTTAATATTTGGATGGAACAAAGACTATTAGGATATCCCTGAGGTGTAGGCTAGACTAGGGATGTCTGTCTATCTGTCTGTCAGTCTGTCTATTCACCCATCCATCTATCCATACTGGAATAAGGCAATGGCAAACTACTACTACATTATTACCAAGAAAATATATGGATGTGACTATGAAATCCTCAGGAGTCTAGCTCAATTTGAAGTAAGTTTTATCTTCATGAGGAGGCCAGTGGACTTAAAAAGAAAAGATACTTCAGGTCTTTGTGTCACTGGAATTCATCAGTCTTAATTACCTGAAATCATCTGGTAGAGAATGCAGGGGCACAGACAGACCCCTAGGTTGGTGCATTTAATACCACTTTTGCACAAACTGCATTGGTCACCAGCTTGCTTCTGGGTCCAATTCAAGATGTTGGTCATTACCTTTAAACCCCTTTATGGCATGGGCCCACGGTATCTGAGGAGCCACCTTGCCCAATGGGATTAGCCCATCTGACTTGTTCCAGATCAATGTCAGGTTGTTTCAATATTGTTATTAGTGATCTTAACATAGGTTTATTAGGAGTTTCAGAATCTTTATTAGGCGTCCACCAATGAGATAATAGTTCCTCCTTTATAACCTCTTCAACATTTCCTCCCAATTTTCTTTGAATTTATCTATTGTTTTCCTCAAGAGAATACCTAGCTGACAATCCATTCTTCCCTGAAGTTGTAGTTCAGACTTACACGTTGCATGCTTGGCTAATAACGGCAATAATGGCCTGTATGTATTTCAAAGGAAATTAGGGTAACCTGATTTTTATTATTCCCCGTGGTCCAACAATCTCCAGAGTAATAACTTTTACTGTTCCCTAATTTACTTTTACATCATTGAAAAAGTATTCCTTTTAGTTCAGATTCTCCCATGACTAATTGTTTACTAGGTTAACAAGCTCTTTGGTGTCATCAATGGGCTTCTCTACACAGGTTTGCCAGCAAGTCAGAAGAGCTAATCTTTTTGTAAATAATGTGAACTCAAGTTATTTTAGTATCTCATTCCCTCAGGTATCCAGTGACCACTCATATTCTTGTTATTTAATTCCACAGTTAAACTTTCAAGGGCTGGTAATTATTTTCTATTAACCTTTGTTTCTTAAAACATTCACAACTAATTTCCTTCTGGTTAATTTTTGTTAAGTTATCCATATTGTGCACCAGAGTTCCTAAATGTTCACGAAGTGTACAGTGCAACAGTATTTGTTAATCGAATTGCATTGGCTTGGGAAGAACTTGAGACAGGCCTGGGGTGGGGGGGTGGGAGGTAGAAGCTGTTTAATGATATACAAGTATTTTATGGCATAATTTCCATTTATGATAAAAATTAATCCAGAAACCATTTCATATGCTAGAGATAGCACATTAGACACAAAAATGAGTTTTTTATAACAGATAGCCATCTTGAGAACACCAGAATCTTAGCAATTTATCAGTTTCCCTTTTAATTAAAACTCAAGTATAGTTTATGCACTGTTTCCTTTGGTAAGAATATTTTGGAATGCTAGTAAAAGGGGCAGGAGTGACTTCCTTTCCTGTTTTATCTCTTTAGCTTTCAGAACAACTGGTGAGATTTGGTGGTATTTTCTAACATATTCCAGCTACCTCAATGTAACTGGTTTAGCCAACACTAAAGCAGTTTGACTGTTTTGAGCCTTATGAAAAGACACAGTGAGAGTAGTTGTTTCAAGGTAAATGAGGCATGTTATACGGATGTATGCAACATTTAACAGCTACTTTTAAGAAAGGCAAGGTTGCTTCCAGAGCAGCAAATGGAATTGGAAAAGCCAATAAGAAAAAAAATATGCTTAATATTATCACCTTTCTCCAATTCCCTTTGCTGACCCATCCTTTTCTTTCAGTGCCTTTTAAAATAAGCACTCCAAAACAGCTTGGAGTTTACATTGGAGTTGGGAAGTGATCAGTGGTGGGATTCAAATATGTGAACAACCGGTTCTCTGTGTGGATGCCACTTCCGGAAGTCCATTCTGGGCCTGGGCAACAAAAAATTAGCTACCGGTTCTGCCGAACTGGTGCGAACTGGCTGAATCCCACCACTGGAAGTGATTGGATAGATTTAAAAACAAGAAACCCAAGACCTCATATACTGAATTCTTGATTCTAGTGGCCCTAATGTAACATAAAAATTTTAAAAAAGCAAAAAAGATTTTATTCTTTTACTCCTAGATTACTTTTCCTAGATATCCAGTTCACCCATTTTGTACCTTGGAGTTAACTTTTAATGGTTCTCATGAAACAGGAAGTTTGCTTCATGAGGGATCTAAGAGGAAAAAGAGTGAGGTCTAGGTCCAGGTCTCATGGCCACCATAACAAAGTATAGATGGTTTCATAGGCACTCTTCATATCGCTGAGCACATGGTGCTCAAATTATTTAGGGGGATAAAACAGTTAAGAAGATTCTTGATTTCTTGTCAAGATTTAAATTTCTGGCCTCACCTACTATAACAAGGAACCAATTAAGGTGGGCAGCCCACAGAAATCCAATGAATTCCTTATATTATGAGGAATTTTCCAGGTACAAAGATAAAGCCCTCCCTGACTTCTGAAGTCTTTGATAAGTACCATCATTTTCTTAGAAAGATGCTAGAAAAAGTGTTGACCTTTTAAAAAACACATTTGGTTGGAAGAAGCCAATTATCTAGATCCGTTTCTGTTGGACATCACGACTGGCTATAACACAAAACAGCCTTTACTGGCTGGATAAGTGATTTCCACCAGAAGAGAGACACATGGGAAGTGTTATTGAATTGGATTTCCTGGATCTCCCAGTGATTTTTGGTACCACTGAGTTAATGCTGGAGCACCTCAGTGACCTGGGAATTGAAAGTACAGAATTATAATTATGTCATTCCTTCTTTAGAACTGTCAGCAAAGTAGCAGTGAAGAAAAAAAATCTGTTTGACCCCCATGGTGTTGGATTGTGGGTTTCTACATGGTGTAATTCTTTTTTTCTCCTATTCAGTATCTTCAATTGAAGCAAATGAAGATAGTCATCAGGAGACTTGGAGGATGGCTCGCCAGGTGCACCAACTATGACCATCTAGTGTAAGATCCATCAGTAATTCATACGCTAATAACTTCACCATTGGATTGTTGCCATGAGTCCACTTGGAGCTACTATTGAATATGCTTCAGAAGCTGCAACTGATATAGAACACAGTTACCTGATTATTATATAGTGAGCTAAATAGCATTGTACAGCCCTGAAGGTACTATACTAGCTGGATGCCAGGTACCAGGCCTGATTTAAAGTGTTGAGATTAATCCATAATGGCCTAAATAGTTTAGGACACAAGTGTTTAAAATATTGGCTTTTCCGATCTGATCCAACCTATCCTCTAAAATCAGCTGAGGAAAGGCTATGCTCATGATTTGAATGTAGTGGATAGAAATGGGACCATCATACTGGCAGTGATCCAGTTATATCATTCTTTCCAAATAAATGCTAAGTCAGTTCCATGGTGTCTTCTTCCAGAAAACAATGAAGAATACATCTGCTTACCCTGAGATTTGTAAGGTGAGAACTACACCAGCACTATACTCTTTTAGATTTTGTTTTTAAAGAATTGTTGGATTTATAATTTATGGTTTTACTTTAATTGGTTTATTCTTCCTATCAACTATTCTGGCCTGCTTTGTGAAGAAAATAGTATAAAAATCATGATCTTCATCAATATCCTTATGTGAATCCAGAGATAATAAACCTCCAGCTCCCATGTGGAGGGGAAAAAAACCCCCTCTGCTAGAGATTTACATTTCATTTGAACATTGCCCGGTCAACCAGCAAGGGAGAGAACTTAAAATTTGGCATATTATTATTAATATTGTAAATCTACATGGCAAAGAGAAAATAAGTATAACATATCCTTGCTTTTACTAAATAAGAATGAATAGAACAAAATCACATGTGACTTTTAGAGGTGTGAAGAGGGCTAGAAGAATTTGGAAAGAGTCGGTGTAATTTAATAGTTAGGAAGCTGGAGTAGGAGAAGGGAGACTCAGTCATAGAAACTTACTGGGTGACTCTGGGCCAACTGCTCTCTTTTTCAACCCAGCCTGCTTTTGTTATGGGGAAAATATATGTCTTATGCTCTACTTACAAATAAGTGCATACCAATTACCACTTCTACTTTAAAAAAAAAAAAGATGTATTAATCTATAACTTCTCTCAAACTAGAGAATAGAAACTGCAGATTAAACTTCTAATTAAGGGAACTGATGTTTACAATAACACTTCCCTTCTAAAAAAATATTTGCTCCCCTCAGTATGTGGTTTCACAATACTCTGAAAAGGAAAGGATTTGCATGAAAACAACACTTACATTCTTCAACACCTATCTGTTACTCAAATAATTTGTATTGCATATTCCATATAACTCTTGTTATTTTTGGATTTTGCTGATAATATATATCATCCAATTATACACAACTTAACAATTACTCTTACAAAATGCTTAATGTCTGATATCCAGGACATAAGGTTAGTTAATGTAATCTAACACATATTGAGGAAGCCTACTACACACAGATATCACCAATTAGTCCACCATTTTAACAATCAACATTCATGCAATTAATAGAGCACTTCATATTTCCTCTAATTTTGAGTTCTGCATGGGCATATGTTATCATGAACTAATGCAGAATAATTTATTTGTACGTGCAGTGTGTGTGTGTGTGTGTGTGTGTGTGTGGTGGGGGGAATTGCTCAAGACTTAATTTCTGTTCAGACTTTCCCTCACAACACGATGCTAGGTAATTTAATGAAAAGATATGATGAAATGACCCACAGTGATTCCTCAGGTGGGATGATTATGGTTTCCAGAATTTTCTCGCAGTCACAAGTTATTCAGGAATAGCTCCTTTGACCACCACCAAAATCATTGGTTGAGCTAGAATTCCATCGCTAAAGTCGGAGGTCCTGTTCTTCCTCCTTTCTAAAATGGAATATCTATTGCTCTTTCTAAGCAAGAACAATGAAGATGATCAACAGATATTGGTTGCTTGGTCATACAGCTAGCTCAACTCTGAGGATTGGACCAGAAGGAGGGATCAAACCAATAGGCAGCAGACTTTGGCTGCTCTTCAAATTAGCTGCACATTCTGAGGCTTAGAGGCACAACACATTTGGTAGACAATTGAACAGGGAAGGCTTGAAAACAAGGTTCTAGAACAGGGGTGTCAAACTGCCAGCCTGCGGGCCGGATGCGTCATCCGGAAGCCGCACCCACCCCATTGCCGGCAATGGCGAAACTGTCCCAATACATTGTGCGACGTCATGTGACGGCGCGAGTTTGACATGTCTGTTCTAGAGGATCATCAATTATAAAACTCTTCATTTGTTTCCTTAATATCTTACAATCTCACAGCTTGTGGTGAATAAGGTAGAGTGGAATTTAACAAGTAGAACTGAGTTGTGTAAAATTTGCAGTCTTTCTGTAGAAGAAAACTGAATGAAACAAAGGAATATGATATTGGTGTCTCCCTCTCCTTCCTTCCTTCCTTCCTTCCTTCCTTCCTTCCTTCCTTCCTTCCTTCCTTCCTTCCTTCCTTCCTTCCTTCCTTCCAATATTATCTTATTAACATGCCGGACAGTTCTGCTGTGAGATTGTTAAAAGGCTGTTGATGCCCCAGACTTTTTTCCCTGCCTCTGCAAATAGCAGAAACCAGCAAAGCTGTGAAGATTGCAGATGCAGACAGTAAATCATTTTGAATTTTCCTCTTTCAGGATGAACTCCTGAGAGAATTCAAGCTTAGCATACTTCTGACATGTATTTATGTGTTGCTTACAGAACAGGGTGTAGTGAAGATTTCCTGTGTTTAAACTGTATGCATTAAACATGTCAAAATGCAATCACAATTTATTTTTCCATCACCATCTCTCTGGTAGAATACAGAAGTTCCCAACAGAACCAATATTATGGTTTTAAATCTCAAAAAGTTTGATCTTCCCAAACCAATGGAAAAAGTTAGTAAAAGTTTCTCTTTGTCATATATTCCTTATGCATTTTGAAGCTGCTGCTATATATAATCAATCTTTGGTCATAAAGAAGAATAATATGAAAGCTTTGGACAACAATTTCATCAGAATATACCTGTACAATTGAATACATTTTGCTAAAAATATAAAATAGCCGTGTCTCCATTGCAACTTCATACGAAACTGCAGGACTCATATTCAAATGCTAATTCATAAGACCAGACTGGTTTTTCTGTTATTTATTATGGGAGTGAACAGAGCTAAGAGCATTTCCCTAAACCTGGTTTATGATGATGAACAGTCAGTGATGAACATATTGAATGTGTCTGCTCATAAGCACATTTAACAAAAAACAAAACAAATGAAATAGATTCATGTTGGAGGATTACTTAGTTATGGATGTAAAGATTACCATTCATGTTTACTATAGCTGTTTTATGTTTTATGTCCCATATCAATCACATTGTTAACAGAAATGAAAACATATTAACTTTTCTGAATAAGCAGATTGGGCTTACTTGTTCACATTCCCTTTTAAATAACTAATAAAATGTTTTATCTTAGATGCTGGTGGCCTATTCCTGGCCTTGCTGCAGCATGGAAGCTAAGCATGGGAGACCACCATGGCATGTAGGCCATATAGGTAAGTAAAAACAAATAAATCCTGGAAAAAGGCAGTGGGAAACCACCTTTATATTGATAGGTTCTAAAGTCACTAGGAATAAAGCTCAAGTTAAAGACTTTACATCAGGGGTGTTCAAACCTGGCCCTTTTATGACTTGTGGACTTCAACTCCCAGAATTCCTCAGCCAGTGTGCCTGGTTGAGGAATTCTGGGAGTTGAAGTCCACAAGTCATAAAAGGGCCAAGTTTGAAGACCCCAGCTTTACATTTTATGAATTTTGTTCTTTGTATTTCTTTATATATTTATCTGGGACTCCAGGTACTGTTCACATAACCCAAAAAAAATCTCTTAAACCTATATCATAAAATAAAATAAGCATACAATAAGTAACCATCCCAGGTGTCCAGAACACAACCAGAACTTAAAAATGAAAAGCTATATAAAACAGTTCTGTTGTCACTACTTTTCTGAAAACCAATAGGGAGGGGGGCACCCAAATCTCTGGGGGAGACTGACCCATAGCAATTGAGCATTGAGGAAAAAAATGTCCCTGTTCTCCATCCTACTTCAAAACTTCATGAGGGCACACTAAACGTCCTAATTTGAGATACATACACTGGATTGGTAGTAGATTCAGAGTAGATTAGCTCTATTCAAACAGATGGTCCTGAAGGTACCTACTGCCAAATCATAGGGCACTTTGTAAGTAATAACCGGCACTTTGAATTGTACTCAAAAGCCTATGGTTAACCAATTCATTGCCCATTAACACCAGTATATTATGAGTTTCCATCTGCTGATAATTGGGCTGCTATATTTCTTACCAATAGCAGGTTCTGGGTAGTCATCAAAGGCAATCCCATATAGTAGCTGTCCATCCTAGAGAATAATTGAATCATAAATTTGAAAGAGATCTTAAAAGTTTTCTAATCAATCCTATTGCTCAGTGCAGAATTTGTTCAGCTTGTTTGAAAAAAGGAACTCACCACTTCATGTGGTAGGCAATTCCACTGACTGACAAGTCATGCAAACAGGAGGGTCTTCCTGATGTCTAATCTGAACCTTCTTCCTTTTAACCCATTAGTTCTGTTCCTACCCTCCGGAGAAATAAAGAATATGCCCATTCCTCCTTTTTTTTGATAGTCTTTCAGAAATTTATTAAGTCAGCTATTATAGTCATCTTTTCTGTAGGCTAAACATATGCAGATCATTTAGCCATTCTTATTTTCCAGACCTTTTACATTTCTTCTCTTCATCTGAATTTCTTCCAATCTGTCACGTCTTGATTTATGCTGCCTTTCCAAAACTAGACACATTGCTCCAATTGGGATCTGACCAGGGCAGAATAGTAAGAAACAATTATTTCATGTGATCCTTCATTATCTCATTTGTAGAATTTCCCATGCTTCTTAGATACTTTTCTCCTTTGGGATTTGAAGGCATTTTCTCAGAATGCCAATCACCTTCACCTTATCACTCAGTTCCTCCCTCTTGGTGAAAATTAGGTCAAGGATAGTAGACTCTTTTTGTTCTTTCTTCTACCTCCTGATATATGAAGATCTCAGTGATAGATGTCTATGGAGATTCTTAGTCATCCAGGTTGTGGTTATCCCAAAGGTCTCCTGTGATAGAATACAAGAATTTATTGAATCTCTGAATCTTTTTAATGTGCATCAAACATATTGCACGCAGGTAAAGATGGGCAGATTTCCAATAAGGAAGAGAATTAATTTACCTTTTTCTAGGATAGTGATTGTTGTTACTGTTGTGATGATGATGATGATGATGATGGTTTTATCCACTAAGAAACAGAACAGTACACAGAATAAGAGTAATCACATATTTGAGAGGTATTCTTTGGAATTTTAAGTTATTACTTTTATTTTCCAGGTTGACTCTGGTTTTTTTCTTGATGGTCTCCTACTAAGCATTTTTGACCCTGCTTAACTTTTTTGAGCATGTGTAAATGTCCATAAAATTGAAAAATTAACTGCAACTAATCTGCGATTAAAACTGTTTTATGTATATTAAAAATGAAAAACATCCCCCCCAAAATACAAATGACATTAAGTGGCAGTTCCTTTTTATCTCTTGTATTTAATATATGTATGTATATATGCATGCATGTATACATACATGCATACATATATATGTGTATGTGTGTATGTATACAACAAAAATAAACAACTTTGTTTATTGTAATATCTAATAGCTGCATCTGAATATTTTTGATATCCAAAAAGTATTTAGAGTACATGACTTCATGTTGAAATTGATGTCATTTTCTAAATAGAATTTGTCAATATGTATTTTTCTTATCTATTCCTTATTTTACAGGATTTACTACAAATAAAATACTAGAGGGAACTCAAAATCACAAACTGTGTAGTTGGGGAATTCAAAAGATATGTAACCATGGTATTCTTGTCATTGGCAATCAAATAATCTTGATAAAAAAGTACAGTAATTAGTTTTTACAAAAACAGCATAAAGCTAATTAAAAATGACAATTTAGTCATCTCACCAAACAAGCCAGTCAGTGTCTCCAACTACTCTGAAATAATGCAATAAATAAAAGATCTCTTTGGAAATGACTGAAGAGAAAGGAGGCCATCTCTAAAATATTTTATTTTAGTAACGTATCTAATAACATTAAGTCGTCAGGGAAATCATATACATTCTTTCAGTATGATCAGTTGTAAAGATTATATATTAAATCCTAAAGATTATACATAATAAGCATTGTACATAGAGTATCAGCATAAGATATTTCCAAAGGGTGCTTTGCTAAGTGCATTGGCAGAAGTGAAGTGCCTCTTCTTAGAACATTAAAGCAGCTGCAACCTACCTCTGGAAACTTCAGCAGTGCTGTTTCAAAGGCTTTAACAGGCCCCTCTATGTTGATGCTGACAAAATACTTTCATGGGACTAAATGCAAAATGAGACTGTTGTAAATACAACACAAAAGTAACCAGCCAAGAATACTGTAGCTCTTGAGGCAACCGCTAAAGGCCTTCAAAGGACAGGGCTGCTTTAATGCTTATAGGAAAGGTCTTTTTCTTGTGTAATGCCCTTTGAAAGCATCCCTTTCGAATATTTTGTACAATGCTAACATTACGTTTCTGCACTAGAGATTCTTCTCATCCTCTCTCAATGCATCAAATTACTCTCTCCTGTAATATGAAGATGACTATGCATTTTTCATATTCTAGAAACAGATTGTTACTCTTTAAGGGTCTCTGTTTTGGGGACTCACAATACAAGTTAAATTAATGGTTTTGTAATCTGATGGGATCCCATTCCTTTGATCCATATACAGAATAGAGGTGGCTGGTTGCATTCGTGATAGATGAAACGTTTGTGATAACAATATCTATTATTGGATTCCAAAGGGGGTGTTGCTAGCAGAGTTAAATCTCTACGTCCACATATTAGAGGCCAAAGATAAAGCAACTGTGAAAATATTATGTGATTGAGTGGCCACACAAAACCTTTTTGAATCTCTGTTCTGCTTATGGGTCATTCTTCATATTAGGATCTGCACATATCACAAGATGATGTACACAATACACGAACCTTTCATTGAGCAAGTGGGACTGTGGCTGTGATAATCTGCAACAGAAAAAAAAAAATGCATATATCTTTCAACATGAAAGGTTCACTTAATGTACATTTCATCACAGTCTATATAATTGTCCTCCTTCCTCCTTATTCCCAAAGAAATGTGTGCTGTTTTCTATATTTGTTTTTTAGAGATATACAAAATATAGCAGCACAACATTGGAGAACTGAGTCTCCTAGATGGGTCATGAAGTTAAATTTATAATCATAGGAGCTGCAAATACAGGTAGTCCTTAACTTATGACCACAACGGACCCCAAAATTTCCATTGCTAAGCAAGACAGTTAAGTGAGTTTTGACCCATTTTACAACCTTTCTTGCCACAGTTAAGTGAATCGCTGCAGTTGTTTATTTAGTGACACGGTTGTTAAGTGAATCTGGCTTCCCCATTGACTATGCTTGTCAGAAGTTTGCAAAATGATCCCGGGATACTGCAACCATCATAAATACAGGCCAATTACCAAGAGTTCAAATTTTGATCACATGACTGTGGGGATGCTGAAACAGTCCTACGTGTGAAAAACAGTCATAAATCACTTTTTTCAATGCCATTGTAACTTTGAACGGTCACTAAAGGAATGGTTGTAAGTCGAGAACTACCTGTATTTTTCCTTCTCTGGTACATCCCTTTTCTTATAAACATACTGTATTAGTGCTGCTTAATTAATCCTGACATAGATGAGTAGTAATATTTGAGTACTGTAAGAAATATAAAGCACAAAATCTTTTTTTCAAATACATAATTGGGAAATCAGTTTTCTTTTCATAAGTCTCCTGGTAGCAGAAGGACAGGTGTTTGGAACTTAGTATCTTATTCATGTTACTTATAGCACATTAGGGAAGAAAGGTAAAAATGTTGTTTCCTTTCCCTTTTTCTCCTATTCTCCCTAAGCAAAAATTAAACTTTTACAGAGTGAGATAGTAATATGCTACACCTGCAGGGACAGCTCTCTGCATAATATCATAACCCAATACTTTCCAGCAAAATAAAGAGATCAAGAAATGGAATTAAATAGTTGAAAATAAGAAGGAAAAGACTATTGTATAAATGGGCATTAAAGTTTGCATTCTTGATAATATGGATAGGCTCCTGATGCTTGCAAATCCCTTGCATTTTCTCTGACCTGCTGATTCAGAATACTGGGCACAGAAATCTAAAAAAAAAATCTGCAGAGCACATTATGCCCTATGCTGCTTTATGAAATTAGTTGTTGGGGATTTCAATGATTTTAGTCCAAACAAAACATCATAAAAGCATATACTAGTTTAGTTCAAGCATAATGCCAAACCACAGAAGATACCAGCATAGTTTAGGATCACTGGAACTTAACCATGGTTCAGGTTTTAGCTGACAAGGCATGGTTAAAAGAGGGCAGCTTTTCACTCGTTCAGTAATTAGTTCCATGGGTCCATCCTGTCTCAAAGGTACAACATTTGAAATGTTAATAGATTACCAAACCATAGTTAAACTTCCTTATTACTTACTTGATGTATAGTCTAAACTGAACCATTGAAGCACATTTTGTGGCTAAAATGGTTTGATATTTTGGCCAGTGCTAGAGGAACCTCTGTGTAATATAGATTTTTTTTAGGAGTCTCCTATTATATTCTTTCAATTAGTATATGGGCATTAGAAAGCCCAATAGAATCTATTAGCATGTTGCATTAATCTATTAGAATCATTCTTGGAATTAAAAGCAGTGAGATGGAGTGGTTAGAGATCAAATTAGGAGAGGCCCAGGTTCCAAATCACCCATAGTCACAGAAATCATCAGAGGATTTGGAGCCCACCTGCTCTCTCTCTCAGTCCAAACAACTTCCCAGGGACTTCAGTGTGTCTAAAAAGGGCAGAAATAACAATAGAGGGACTAATTCTGGCTGCACAAGGCCAAGCCTTAAGAACAAATGCACATAGAACCAGAATTGAGAAGACAGCAACAGACAACAAGTGTCACCTATGCAAAGAAGCCGAAGAAACAGTGGACCACCTGGTTAGTTGCTGCAAGAAGATCGCACAGATTGATTACAAGCAACAGCATTACAAAGTAGCAACAATGGTGCATTGGAAGATCTGCAAGAAATATCATTTGCCTGCAAGCAAGAACTTGTGGGAGCATAAAATAGAAAACGTTATTGGAAACGAAGAAACTAAAGTGTTTTGGGACTTTAAGAATTCAAACAGACAAGCATCTGCCACAGAACACCCCAGACTTAACAACTGTTGATAAGAAAGAAAAAGAAAAAAGGAAAAAAAAAGTCTGGATAGTTGAGGGCTAGTACCTGGAGAGAGTAGAAGAGAAGAGAAGGAACTGGAGAAAATAAGAAATAACAAAGACCTGCAAATAGAAATAGAAAGATTGTGGCAAAAGAAAGCAAATCAATAGTATTTGGGTGCAATTGCAAAACAATTGGAAAACCTTGGGAAGGACTCGATAGGCAGATAAAAATGCCAAATCCACTCTGAACATCTGGCTGACTGAGTGAAGACCATGATAACAACAATATACTTTTCCAGAATTCTTTACAATACAAGAGATATTGCAGGTTAAAAAAAAAAACAGTGGGAAAAGGATTTCCAAGAAATGTGACTGCTTTCCTTTCTTTCATGAGTAACGAAGAAAGTGTGCAGAAATAGCAAGCCCAGCCCTGAGAGGAAATGGTGTAAGTATCCTGACAAAAAAAAAGCAAATAAGGCAGCTGGCATTTCTCCTCCCTTGCAGTGGTATCTGAAACGAACTTCCATTCCACTTTCCACTGAATTAGTTTCCATTGCTTATGCAGAAAAATAAAATAAAAATACTTCTGTGAGCTGCAAGTGAGCTGGTTTATAATACAGGAATGACTGAACAGGGAGGAATCTGCCACTTCCAGATGGACTGAGTCCATTCCCATGACATTTATTTCTTTACCAAATGTTTAAAAAAGCAAGCATGTGACCTAATAGACTTAGTGAGAGTGGCACCCATATGAAAGATCTTTAAGCATTACATCTTTTTGTTCTTCTCTAACAGCATTTCTTTAGAAAGTAAAATATTAACCATTTCTATATATTAATGTTAAGCAGTTATATGATATTTTTGTAGCAGAATGCAACATGCTGCTTACAAGAAAAGGGGGGAAAAATCCCACTGGATTTCAGAAGATAAATGCCACAAAGAGTTTCACAAAGATAGTTGGATCATAATATCAATATCTTGATTAGATTAGGTCATGTAAGATTAAATTATCCAGTCCAGATTTCTGCCAGTAACCCCAAATTGACAATAAATCAGAGAATGTTTGGCACTATACCCTCTTAAGTCTGGATACACTTGATTATGGTTGCATTACTAAAAAAAAAAAAGGATCCCTTTAGATTTGGCGAGGCTTTGATAACTGGTTCTGAGTCTCTTCATATCAATAGAGATAACCAATCCTCATCAGAAGAAAAAGACAAGACTACTCTATGGAGGTTTGGCACTGCAACATTTCTTTTTTTAGCAATTACAGATTTTATCTCAAGCACAGGACAAGAATTCAGTGGAAACCCATCCTCTAGTCACAGAGTAGCATAGAAGTTTTACTTGTTTAGATTATAATGATAGATGAGTCATCTATTCAAAATAAGAACTGTATTTCTCACTGCAAATCCTGGTTTCAAACATCGGCGATCAGAATTAAATAGATGGAATCCGCAGAATTCAGTTTCTAGGAGAGACTTTCTGATCACTGAAAACAAACAATGCTAGTCTACACATATCTTTACAGAATCGTTTTTGGTGTTTGCTCCCAAATTACTCACTTAGTGCTATGATTCTGTAGGAATCTACATCTCTCTTTATATTTGGGAAATGAAGAACAAAATATTTTCCAGGTGATGCATCCTATTAAATAAGAAGAAACGTTACTGTATGCTGAACTGAACAACTGAAACCCAGCCAATTTCCCTTATAGTTCATTGAAGGCTTCTCTCCACTGTCTTTTTCATTTCCTAAACTTAATTTTATCCCTGGTCTTTCTAACAGATCAACATTTGTTCAATTCTCAATTTAAGCTAGATTTTCCCCATGACATAGCTTCTTTCGATGCTTTAGTACCTGACTAAAGGGAGCTCAACATGAAGGAAAAACTTTCTGTGTACTCTAAAGAGACTAGGAGACTTTCATATGATTGTAGAGCAGAAAAAAAAAATAATGAGGGAGGAGGAGGAGGAGGAGGAGGAACACTGAACTGCATCTTGCTCACTAGCTCACCCAATTTTTTTCTTTTTACACTTGCTTCTTTCCCGCTGACACCCAATATTACAGTATTAGAATTATGGGTAGCTGAATTTACTTAGAGATGATTAGAAAGAATTCAAGTCTGCGTGAGTACTTGGATCACCACACATTTAGATGTAAACCAAAGCAGATTGGAAGCAGCTTCTGCTTAGACATATCATTTGATTGGATGGTGCCATTTATCCTCAGGCTTACTAAGCAGAATCTGGCACAAAAAGTTTGGAGAATAGTGGTGGTGATATGGATCTGGTCCTAAGCTTCATGAGGACCCAGGCAGGAAGTTTTCTGAACTTTCTCTTCCAAGCACCCCTTGAGGAGAATGGAATGAACCTCTTTTACTCATACTTCAGAATCTTGTTAGACTCCAATTAATTCTGGCCTTCATTAGCATCCCTAATTGAAACAAAACTGTGCTGCTTCTGAAAGATTCTATTTTAGTTAATTAAGGTAAGAGGAGCCCTGAAAACCGTTGACAGAAAAAATAATTAATGTTAAAACATGGTAGAAAAATGCCGTGGAAAGGTATTGGCAGGCATTAAAATATAACAATTCAGGATTTGGGCTTTTATCAAACTTTCAAACTGCTTTTTTTATATCCTTTCCTTTGGGAAAGAGGGGAAATGAATAGAAAAGGAGAGCTAGTCAAGAACAGGAAGCGTTTAAGTAACAAATGGCCTGAGATAAAAATCCTAAAGCTTGAAAACCAAAAAGGATACAAATGTTGTTTGTTTAAAGAAAAATCCTCTAATCCACCATGAAAAAGACGGCCTCTCTACATTTCACTGCAATCGCTCATACTAAACTAATCAAACTAAGCTGATTCAAGTGTTAGCAGTTAATGAAACAAATAGGGCAGCAGAGCAAGACTGGGAACATTGGCACAATGATTTCCAAAACTCCCATGAAAGGTACACAAACACATCACACAGAGAGAGAGAGAGAGAGAAACACATACTTATTCCAAACCACTCAGATTATTTCTTTCAAAGGTTCACCTGTCTGATGCAAAGGCTTTCAGCAGAAAAGCTTTTATGCAGGCAGCAGTACAGGTGTTGACTTCTTTAACCCAAGCCCTGGCTGGCATAAGAGTTGAAATTAAAAGGTTTTTCTTTTGAAGACATCTTGTAGAGAGTTGGATAGTATGATATAGTAGCTAAATGCTTAGATTAGGAACAGGAAAACTATGCCCAGCCATGGATGCTTATTGGGTAACTTTGGGCCTCTCAATTCCTCTCAGTCCAATCTACCACAAAGGATTGTTGTGGAGAATTAAAAGTGGGATTGTTGTTGTTGTTAGTTGCGAAGTCGTGTCCGACCCATCGCGACCCCATGGACAATGTTCCTCCAGGTCTTCCTATCCTCTACCATCTTATGGAGTCCATTTAAGCTCACTCCTACTGCTTCAGTGACTCCATCCAACCACCTCATTCTCTGTTGTTCCCTTCTTCTACTGCCCTCAATCTTTCCCAGCATTAGGCTCTTCTCCAGTGAGTCCTTCCTTCTCATTAGGTGGGCAAAGTATTTGAGTTTCAACTTCAGGATCTGGCCTTCTAAAGAGCAGTCAGGGTTGATCTCTTCTAAGACTGACCAGTGGGATAGAAATCTAATAAATATATCTTCAGGAAAAAGATCTAGTTTGGTGACATGGGAAAAGGGTGGGACTTAAGTATTTCTCATAAGGCCAGGATCAAGCCTAAGTAATCTCACAATGGGATCACGCACTCAAGAAAAACAAAAACCTAAAGTCCAAAATCCTCTTTAGTAGTAACATATCGACTCTGATAACTGACATGAAGTTTTAAAAATAAGAAACGAGGTAGATTTCTTTAAGAAGCTTCTGCTCTTCTTGCAGGCAGGTTTATGTATTTGCCTCCAAGATGTTTAATGCAACATGATTCCTATTCACACTTAATGAGTGCAACTCATTGAAATTAGTGGAAATTACTTTTGAATAAACATGGAGAAGACTGAAGTACACATCTGTCTTCCTGGGATTCTCAAGTATGAGCAGCAGCACTAATGGGAAATGCGTAGAAAAATTCTCACAACTATTATACGTGCACACAGTTCAGGACTGACATGCCTGCAGTTGAGTATTAGGGTTGAAATTATCTGTCGTAATGTAAACAGAAAAGGTTCATTGCTCCCCCGCCTTCTTGAAGAAATATTATAAACAAAGATTCTCATATTTGAAAGGTCAGAAGAAGAAGAAAAAGAGCGAAACCATAATGCACTCACAAAGAGACAACATCGTTAATGCTGTTATTCTTGGCCCAGTCAATCGAAGAAACATAAGTGCTGTCAAGAGAGGACTGTGAGATAAAGGATAAAAAGTGGGAATGAAATATTTTACTGCAAGGACTGTTCTTTCGGTTTGAGAACATTTCTGGAAATAACCTGATCTGAGAAAATGTTCCCTGTGAGGAATACATGCTGTGGGAAACTGTGTGGAAGATAAAATTTGGGCAATGACCTTCTCACTGCTTTAATCAAGATGCACACTGAAGGACCCAACTACCAAGAAGAAGTGGGGAAGAGATAAGGAGGAGGAGGAGGAGGAGGAGGAGGGGAGGAGGAGGAGGAGGAGAAAGGGGATAGGAGGAGGAGGAGGAGGAGAACTAGAATACTATGGAACTTTATAATGCTTTACCTTTCCTGTGTTACATTAACAGAATTAGAAAGCACAAGGGTATTGTAAATATGTGCATTGGGCTTTTGTACAAAAGAAAAACAATTTATAACTTTCTGAAAATGTTACTTTTGTTTAAAAGTCTGTTTAATCATCAGGTCAATTAAATATGTGTCAATGCAGCAGAATTTACAGGGCATTTTAAATATGTGACTGAGAAACCTGTGTGGTATAATAGTTATAACAGGGGTGAGATTATCAGCTGTGCTGTAATAATTACAGTAAGAGGTATAAAAATGTCGTGGCTGAAGGAAAGGGTAGGGCTCTTTCCCAATCCTACTGAAAAACAGGATTCAAACTACTACTCAGGCATGAAAGCTTATTTGGAGGGTGAGGGAGAGGACATAAATGCTCTTCGGAGAAAAGGAGGCACATAAACTTATACTGTAATTTAAAAATATTAAAAAGAATGTAGTCATACTGTTTACTTTTTACCGTTTCTTATAACAAGCAAAATAAAGTTACAGTTTGCACAATTGTGAGCCAAATTGAGTTTTTCCTGACTCTCAACTGAGACTTAACAATGCAATTTGCTCTTGTCCTTTGGTGGGAAACATCCAAAGTCCTTGACTTATGACCACAACTGAGCCTAAAATTTCTGTTGCTAAGCAAGGCAGTTGTTAAATGAGTTTTGTCTCATTTGTTGATCTTTCTTCCCACAGTTATTAAATGAATCATTGAAGTTATTAAGTTGATAACATGGCTGTTAAGTGAATCTGGCTTCCCCATTGACTTTGCTTGTCAGAAGGTTGCAAAAAGTGATCACATGACCTCATAACACTGCAACCATCATAAATATGGGTCAGTTGCCAAGCTTCTGAATTTTGATCATGTGACCACTGGGATGCCGCAAGAGTCATATGTGTGAAAAATGGTCATAAGTCACTTTTTTCAGTAACTTCACACAGTCACTAAATGAAAGGTTGTAAGTTGAGAACTGTCTGTATTCATTTAATTTGAATGGTGGTCAAGCATCCTGGCTATGTTTGATGATCTCCAACTCATTCTGGTGAGAGGGCCATCAATGTAGGGCTTGAAATTTTGCCCTAATGGTCTCATTGGACAAACCTTTCTTGGCTGAAGAAGTTTGCAATTTTATATTGTGATTAAAAAATTGTAATCTTCCAGGCAAGACATGGCAAACTCCAAGAAACCAGAGACTTATTTAACAGACTTTTTGATAACATCTGTATTACAAGTTGATCTTTTATAGAACATCTGAACGATTCAGAGGAGAACTGGGTGAAAGTGTTGTGGTCAGATGAGTCCAAAATCAAGTTCTTTGGCATCAACTCAACTTGCCCTGTTAGGAGAAAGAGGAATGCTGCCTGTGACCCCAAGAACACCATCCCCACCATCAAACATGGAGGTGGAAACATTATGCTTTGGGGGTGTTTTTCTGCTAAGAGGACAGGACAACTTCACTGCATGAAAGGGACGATGGACGGGGCCTATACCATCAAATCATGGGTGAACCTCCTTCCCTCAGCCAGGGCAATGTAAATGGATTATGGATGGGTATTCCAACACAACAATGACCCAAAACACATAGCCAAGGCAACAAAGGAGTGGCTCAAGAAGAAGCACACTAAGGTCCTGGAGTGGCCTAGCCAGTCTCCAGATCTTAATCTCATAGAAAATCTGTGGAAGGAGCTGAAGATTCGAGCTGCCAAACATCAGCCTCAAAACCTTAATGACTTGGAGAGGATCTGCAAAGAGGAGTGGGACAAAATCCCTCCTGACATGTGTGCAAATCTGGTGGCCAACTACTAGAAACGTCTGACCTCTGTGATTGCCAACAAGGATTTTGCCACCAAGTACTAAGTTATGTTTTGTGAAGGGGTCAAATACTTATTTCACTCATTAAAATGCAAATCAATTTATAACTTTTTTGAAATGTCTTTTTCTGGATTTTTGTTGTTGTTATTCTGTCTCTCACTGTTAAAATAAACCTACCATTAAAATTATAGACTGATCATTTCTTTGTCAGTGGGCAAACATACAAAATTAGCACGGAATCAAAATACTTTTTTCCCTCACTGTATCGCTTTATATGTGGTCCTTATTAGTACAGATTATTCTTTTCTAAATTATGAATTGATTTTGCCCTTGCAACTTTTAGAAATATATATGCTATAGCAGGGGTCTTCAAACTTGGCCCTTTTATGACTTGTAGACTTCAACTCCCAGAATTCCTCAGCAGGCGTTTGAAGACCCCTGTTCTATAGCAAGACACATATGTTGGACAACATGTATATCAGGGAAGGATATTTCCATTGATTTATTATTTAAAGAAATCTACATGTAATGTCCAATGGCACACATATCTCTATGTGTTAATGCAGAGAAGCATTTGCTGCAAAGGAGTACAGCTAATTTAAAAAATAGTTCATTCTGCCCTTTGATATATCAAACCACCTAATATTCAGGTGTGGTCCTGAAGAAAGCATGAGAACGAGCTACAAGATCTGAAAATAACCAATATCTATCTATTTGTATGCATCTTGTAGAATCAAGGTACAGACTTGATTCTGTCTTATAAATTGTTAACTTATGCTCTTAGATGTAAACATCATGTCTTGTACCTGTATTATCTTTTGAACAGATGCAAAGTTAATTTAAATAAGCATTGCCACTTTTTTCCTTTTTCATTCCACTGTTTAGAAATTGGTAAGCCACAATCACTGCTGTTCTCCTATATCATATGAACTGTGAGCCTACAGAGGCTGAGGCAGCTTTAAGCCTAAACTACTGTTAAACATCCACTTTTTGTAATTCAGCTTGGTAACCGATCAGTGGGAACCATTTCAAAAGTATATATTCAGAAATACGTAGACCACATGATGTCTTTTCCATATGGCATCTCATAATTATTTGGCTGTGTGTGAACATGATGAAAATGGCTCCCTAACTCTCCGAGGATCAGGGTAAATTATTTCAATTAGAGATATTTCAGAGCAAACATTGCCTTGGGGCATATTAATAATAGTACCTGAGAAGGAACAGCTGTCTTTTGAGCTTAGAAATCTGTCAGTTCCTTACTGCCCCAATAATAGGACCTATTTTGTAACTTTAAAAGCAAAACAGTTTTTTTTTTCCTTAGGCTTTACCTAAACAGAGAGCTTGGCAATGGAAGTGGGTTATAATCCTCAGCATGGGAGCTGGTGGGTGGATTTTCTCTCTCAATAAACTTTTGTATAAAACCAACCACTCTCCTGATATTTATTTTCCACAGTGCTGAAATCACACATAGACCCCCAAAATATATATAAAGGATTTTATTATTTCCTGAAGCTGTTTCTGGCAAACTCTTTGTTCTTGAAGGTAGTTTTTACATCTGATAGATATTACCATTCAAATTATAAAAATATTTTTTTCTGATAAGATATTCATTTTGAAACATTTTAAAATGCAAGATAAGAGGGATCAAACCTATCCATAATTTCAATGAGGCAGTTGATCTTCTGCTCACTAGCAGTTAGTATTTGAACTAGGGTTTCAAATGACAAGATTAAATCAGATATCATCAATCCCATAAGCACTATGAAACAAATCTCCTCAGATGATGCAATTAGCTATAGGTTTTCAAGGTGAGGGAGGTTGGCCATTTAGAACGGGGCTATTAGTAAATTTTCTTAATTGGCAATGGATTACTCCAGAAGACTTTTGCGTTTCCTGTTAACTCTATGATTTTTCTTAAATGAAATCTTTACATAATGTGTAAATGTGAGTTATACTTGTTCTAATTATAGTTGTTTCATGTACCCAATTCTCTTAAGAAGTCTATAATGCTGGAGAAGGTGGAAGAAAGGGAAGAAGAGGGCAGAAGATGTGAGGCTGGTGGGAGACTTGAAGATCCAGAACAGGAACAGATCATCCTGGAGAAGATCTACCTACATTATGGCTGAGAGTTGACTCTGATTAGATGACACATAATCATTCAAACAATCAATCAATCAATCAATCCTAAAATATGACTAACACAGATGAGGCAAATTTACTTTGTTCAGTCACACACAAATCTGAGTTCTAGTACTATTATTCAAAACTTTTTGGGCAGGACCACACCCATGGTTTAAGGAGAAACCTGTTTATAAAACCTGTTTTAAGCCAAAAAGTAGCTTTGACATCGAATCTTTGATCAGACAGGTGAACAAGACACATGTGGTAACTTAACTCTCATTGTGAAATCACACAAGAGGGTCAGCTTGGAATATATCGCATTTTTAAGTGTAAGCAAAAAAATAGAATCCAGAGCCATATTGTTTCCACGTAGAATAAAAAAAAGGTGACAAACGGGTAAATAGGACCACAACTACTTTGGAACTTAACATAGAAAAACTGTATAAATACCAAAAGCTATATGAGGAAAACCTAAAACAGGAGCTATACTGAAACCTACATATATATATATATTTATTTGTTTCAGTATCTTGTTTATTTCAGGGGATATCCATCTTCCTCTGTGCCAAAATCAGTGTCTATCAGCTTCAATTTACTCCATTTGCCCATTAGGATGTCTCTCTGAAATCATTAACCTTCTAATGAAACTTACCTGCAAAGAAAGTAACTTCTACTAGCTCCTAAAGTTCTGAGTCCAAAGAATGCTCTCTTGGCGTTATGCTTCTTCTTGGTTCTGGCTTGAAACATTACTATTTCCCCCTGTGATTATGAATTACTTACTGAGCTGTTTAGACAGTACCTCCACAGTAACCACCAACTCTTCCTTGGCTACACAGAAAATGGTTTCTCTTAAGCCAGTCGGAGCCACAAGGAAAAAGTCCCTGCTTGGATTCTCGATGAGTAGTTCCATCTGCATTGAAAAAGAAAAAATGGTAGTTAAAAATAGAAAATAAAATGTAGGAAATTGAGTTTTTAAGTCCATGCTGCCCCAGCCATTGCCCCAACGGCCAAGGTGTCTCATGCCGTTCTCTTGCTTATTGCAATATTATTGTCGCTACAAAAGGTAGAACAGATCCTGGGAAGGAGCCAAGTCTGAAAATTGTTATTGTTTAGTTTGAGCATTCTTTTCATTTTGTGGTCTGTCTCATCAGCAGGTGAAGCTATAATAAAAATAATGGGATAGTACTGTATAAAATAGCATTGTAAAACAGTAAAAGGGAAGGAGGAGGGGGAATTCCAGTAGAACACTTTTTTTGCGTGAAAACTAGTACAATGAATGAGAGTACAGGCAGTCCTCGACTTACAACAGTTCATGTAGTGACTGTTCAAAGTTACAGCGTCACTGAAAAAAGTGACTTATGGCCGTTGTTCACACTTATGACCGTTGTAGCATCCCCATGACCACATGATCAAAATTCAGACACTTGGCAACAGGCATGAATTTATGACAGTTGCAGCATCCCAGGGTCATGTGATCAACCTTTTTCAACCTTCTGACAAGCAAAGTCAATGGAGAAGTCAGATTCACTTAACAACTCTGTTACTCACGTAACAACTGCAGTGATTTGCTTAACGACTGTGGCAAGGAAGGCCATAAAATAGGGCAAAACTCACTTAAAACTGTCTCAGTTAGCAACAGAAATGTTGGGCTCTGTTGTGGTGGGAAGTTGAGGACTATCTGCAGTACTGTTAGAACATACATTTCTTTATCTGATCCCCATTACTATTGAAAAAAAAAAGAATTATTGTAGTAAATAGCTAAATACAGTTTTGGAAATGTGTATAAATAAGTCCTGTGCATTCTGTTTTTTGTTTTTGTTGTTGTTGTTGTTTTTGGCAGTACTAGCCACCACCATCATTCTAGCCCTCAGAACTAGGATGCAAACTTCAGGCCATAAACCTAGAGCAGAATGTCCAAGCTAATTTAATTTTTCCCACCTCTAACTTTAAACATTAATCACTGGTAGGAATCCCTGGTAATTAGAATGGTATGTCTGGGATACTCCTTCATATCTTATGAGCTGGAATAGCAAATATGAAGAGAGGGACTTACATATTTCCTGCCAGTTTCACTTAGGCAGTTTTAACATCCAACGTTTATCAGGATTTGTAAATGGAATACTTAACCCCAGGAGATCAATATGAGTCAAACTGCAATTGGATACTGAAGGTAAATCATATGCCAATCTCTTAATTCTGAATTCCTCTTGTTCTAGTTAAATAGAGTTTCAATGACAACAACATCAACAAGACATTGTTGACATAAATATACTTGCCTACCTGTGCATACATTTGTGTGTACCCTTATTACCATACATTTTCTAGCTCAGTGAAGATACAATATCTAAATAGGTCAATAGCAAATTGGTTCAGTCCCTTGATGAAGGAACATGCATCTAATTAAAAGAAAAGTCATAAACCTATTATTTTGTCAGAGTACTGGTGGCTAGATGCATTTCTTTGAAGAACCTTTGTTGAATCTCATCTAAACAGTCTCCGGCCATTTTTTTCTTGCTTGTCTTGCTTGTTGTTAGTTGGGGGTAACAGGCAATAACAAAAATCTCGCTCCAAATTGACACTGTGGGCATCAGCTCTGCCCAGGATTAAATAACATGGATCTTCAAAAGGAATAATGCACTTATAAAATAATGGGGTTCATTCCCTCACCAAAGACACATTTCAATTTTCTTTCCATTTTAAATGTCCATTTGCCATACAAGATATGCGAACCATATACAATTCCTTTTGCAGAAATGATTTTAAAAGGTTCACTGAACTGTTCAATGTCTTCCTTTCTCAACTTTTACAATTGTTTAATCGTCTTATTATTTGGTTCTGAATTTGAATACCACTTTTAAAAAGAACAGGATGATTTACAGAACAAATGTAAAAATAGAAAAAAAAAATTAAGACTTCATAATCCCTGAGTGTTTGATTCATGCAGAAGCAAACCCACCGTAAAGAACTAAAAAGCAGGGTTAATGGGTGCATTTTCAGCAATCAGTTAAATTGAAGTTCCTCTTCCAAAGGCAGAAGAATCCATCACAATGGAAAAGGGCTGGCTTAGATAACTATTCCTACCCAGCATCGTCAGTTCACAGTATTGTGGGCAGGACGTTGTCCAAAGATCTAAAGTCTGCATTAGTATTTTAAGGGAAAAAAGCACAATGTTCATATTTGTCCTCTTAAATTTCAGTCATACTTTCTGAAGTTCAAGTAATGTCAAGCACTGGGAAAATCAGGCGATTTAGGCAGTTCAAATGAATATAAAGATTTATTGCAAGCTTAAGCTCTCTACAAGAATCTGATCAACTAGTGGTCAAGGGAAATATGTGGGAGATAAGAGAGGCATTCAAAGTGGGCTGGAATTAGATCTATTGTGGGTGTGCAGGGACTTGTGACTTATGACGTGTTTGACCCCTCCCTCAGGCTCAGCCTGGTCATCTCCTACAAGTAAGCATTTATTGGAGTACTTATAGATTCATGCTGACCAAGCAGAGATAGGATTGGGCTATATGTGAAGTAGCCCAGGTTTTATTAAACATTTACAGATATTTTATTTTATTAAACATTTCCAGGTTTTATTAAATATTTTACAGGTGAGCGGAGTGGTGGACTAGAAGTGAAGATGTTTGCCTCCCACTCGGAAAGTTAAGAGTTCAATCCTAGCAGTGGCCAATATTTCTCTATCAGGGTGCAAAGAAAAATATCTGCTGCAAACTCCGCGTAGGTGTCAGGAAGGGCATCCAGCCAGTAAAGGTTCGGCTCCATTCAGTCACCCTGACTTGACCCCAAATTAAGGGATTACAGGGTCATTTTAAAAAAATAAATATTTTACAGATGATCTATGCAAAAGTACTGGAAATATTCCAGCCATTTTGTCTTCCGTTTTTATATAAATTTGCCTAGAGTACTAATTTTATCAAATTCCAAATAATTCCTCTTATTGTAAAATTATTCAGGGTTTTCCTCCTTTCTGTACCCAAAGTACTTTTGTTTCCCCTCATGTGTCTTAAATGCTTCTAAGAATTCCATGCTGCTCTAAATGAGCATTTTATATTATCTTTGTACTCTCCTCCAACAGGTACAGTATTCAGGCTAGACAAGATGTGATTTTTATTTAGTTTTCAGAACACAGAGAACTCAGTAACTTCTTTTTCTGAAACCTAAAGCACACATAAAAATTATTATGAGATAAAATAATTTATTACATTAATATAAAAGATTTGTATTAACTGATTATATTTTACTGCTGCAACAAATATAAGTATTTATATAGTTTATTTGTATTAGTTACCCATTTCATGTTTCACATGGAATTCCCTGGACTGTGAACTTTCCTTATAACAAATGTAGTTATTAGTTTTATTGGTTGGGAAATAAATCATAGAACCAACTAAAATAATGGGAGTTTGGTCTGTATCCAGTAATTAACAATGTAATCATAATTTAAATAATTTCTTGGACATTACTGCGCCCATATAATCCTTCATGTATTTTAGTGTAAATTATACTTTTATAATTACACTGCCTGATTTTAACTAGATGAATATAAGTATTTGTATTTTATTTCTTCCCACTGTTTCCTACAACAAATGCCGATGATGATGATGATGATGATGATGATGATGATGATGATGATGATGATGATGATGATTGATCTAGTGCAGGGGTGTCAAACTGGCGGCCCACAGGCCGGATGTATCACGTGCAGGCCACGCCCACCCAGCACCACAAAGGCCAAAAAAACGTCGCAATACGTCGCGATAGGTCACGTGCATGCAAGCGAGTTTGACACCCGTGGTCTAGTGGTTAAGGCATCAGGCAGAAAGTAGGAGATTGTGATTTCTAGTCCCACCTTAGGCATGAAAGCCAGCTGGGTGATCAGTCATTCTGTCTCAACCCAACCCATCTCACAGAGTTGTTGTGTGGAAAAAATTAGGAAGAGGAAGGCAGGTTGGATATATTTGCTGCCTTGAGTTTATTTGTAAAAATAATAAAGGCAGGATATAAATTAAATAAAGAAGATAATTCAAATAATTAAAGAAGTTCACATTAATGTCCTTCAGATTTTTTTTCTCCAGCTGCTTGGTAGACATTTATTTATGCCCTTTCTTAGCAAGAAACCAATTAGATGGAGACAAATTATGGTAAGTTACAACTACTGTCTGCTACCTCAAAAGGCTCTTAATTAGTCTGTAACAACAGCAGGATAATATATCACCTTGTATCATGCTATGTGTATGTTTAAATGTTAGATTTTGTTTTAGAAGTATCAGAGAACATCCGGAACTGTCCCTAGTTGAAGGGAGCAAAAAATGGTTTCCTTGAAGCTATATAAAGATTCTACTAAATACTACAAGATGATAGGGACAAACTGATTGAGCTTGGCAAACAATTAAAGCACAATGCTTTGGTGTGAGAAGCCATATCTACAAACATTAAACAAACAAATAAAATGTTCTTATCATTGTAATGAAAAAGTCAGGTGTACACTGTTTTCAGAGGCATTTGTTTCTTTATGCAAGATTATTCCTCTCTTTTCACCTAACAGGTGTTGTATTTGAAGTCATCCTCATTTCCTTCTTGCCTTGGGATGAAAGCACTTTACTACCTTCTGGGAGGTTTTTTTTTGAGGGACATAACCTCCATGTTATCTCCATTCTGCTGCTGAGAATCACTTCAACCTTCCTTTTTGGAAGTGACATTTTTCTTCTGTTCCCGAGCCAACACTTCCCATGCAAACAATCCAGAACATGTCAAGTATAAGCCTAGGGATGATGCAGCCAAGGACAGGAACTTACTCAGCTCCAGTTGGCTCTGCACGTTGGCCATGGAAATGCCCTTCTGCATTGGGCATAGTTACATCTCCATGTCCATTGTTCTTTGCTGTGAGAGAGACAAAAATGATATTTTGATTGATGTTTTTTCTATTTACGTTGAAATAAACCATTCCCAGGAGATTGATAGATTTGTCAGCCAGGAATCCTTCTATTTAGTATGTACATATATTTTATGTGTATGTCTATCTCCTGGGGACATTTCAAAGTAGGGAAAACACATGACACATACACACATACATACAGGTAGAAAAGGAGGGTCAGAAATACAAAAGGCCTTAGCCTGACCAAAAGGTTAGTGAAGCAAATTGACTTCAAGAAGAATAGGGAAAAGAAAGACTCAGAGGTCCAATAGTATTAAGAGATTTCTGTTTTGGGATTTCCTTCTTTATTTTCCATACCAGTTTTTCCACAGATAAAGGGAGAAATGAAGGAGGGGAAGGAAGGAGGGGAGGGAAGATAATTATATGTAAGTATATCAAACTTCTGTTTCTTAGGAAGGAATGGCAATCCCCTTAGTAATTACTAGTCTTATGAAATTATTTCATACATGAAGCCATCTAGAACTCATCAGATTCCTGCAGTTTCTTGAGGAGCTTGATTGTCAGAAGAAGCCCATGGTAATTAATAAGAAGTAAGTGATTAAGAGGCTGGAAGGTGGGCAGTTCAAGACCCAAGAACTGTGTGATGGGGTAAGCTCCCATTCCTGCCCCAGTGTCTGCCAATCTAGCAGCTTGAAAGCAGGCAAATGCAAGTAGCTAAATAGGTACCACTTTGGTGGGAAGGTAACAGCATTCTATGTGCCTCGGTGTATAGTCATGCTGACTACATGACCACAGAAGCATCTTCAGACAATGCTGGCTCTTCGGATGTGAATCAAAGATTAACACCACCACCCTAGAGTTAGGGTCCCCAGGCCAATTTGCAGAGCATATCTTTAGACTCTTACCAATAAATCAGAATAGAGCTGGGAGGGACTGTGGAGGTCTTTTAGTCCAACCCCCTGCTCAAGCAAGAGACCCTATACCATTTCAGACAGATGGCTGTCCAGTTTTTTTTTTCCTTAAAAACCTCCAGTGATGAAGCACCCACAACCTTTGAAGGCAAGCTGTTCCATTGGTTAATTGTCCTCACTGTTAGGAAGTTTCTCCTTAATTCCAGGTTGCTTCTCTCCTTGATCAGTTTCCATCCATTGTTCCTTGTCTTGCCTTCTGGTGCTTTGGAAAATAAATTGACTCCCTCTTCTTTGTGGCAGCCCCTCAAATACTGGATTACTGCTATTGTGTCACCCCTAGTTCTTCTTTTCTTAGACTGGCCAAACCCAAATTCTGCAACTGTTCTTCATATGTTTTTGTCTCCAAGCCTTTAATCATCTTAGTTGCTCTTTGTACTTTTTCCAAAATCTCAACATCTTGGGGCAGATCTTACCTTAGAGGGTAAGATGTTCCAAAGGTTGGGCATTGTGGCAGATCCCAACAGGTGGAGTTCTTTGAGCAACAGGATCTGCTGTAGGCCCCCTCTGCCAGTCCAAGTAGGACGGGCTAGTCTTAGCAGGATAATATGGTTCCTCTAGTAGCCCAAACCTATCAATAAACCAAGAAAGCCTTACTTCATGCCAGTCATATTTTGTTGACCCTTTCAGTCAAAGTGAAACTTTCATGGAAATAGCTCAGTACTTCTCTTTTGCTTGTTGTTTTCCCTTAAGTTTCTTTTTGTTTGTGGAACAATATTGTCAGGCTCAGGTCCCAGAAAGTGTATTATAATGAGCAAAGAAGTATCTAAATCTTCTCAGTCTTTGGTAACCTCCTGGAATCTCATCAATTTCTATTGATATTTCTGGGAACTTTAGATTGGTGCTAATGCTAATCCATTGTACTCTATAAAACACAATGAATCTTTGCTACCAAAATTATTCACAAAATGGCTATGATTAAAAACTAATGAAAAGAAACAGCAAGTTGGCAACAACTCAGATTTTCTCTTTTTGGGGTCATCCAAGAAAGTTTTCCATCAGCATTAGCTTTCTGCATTCAAGCCACAGATGAATCAATTGTTTTATGAATAGCTTCCAGCTCTTTTTCTGGTTTCAACATGATGAAATGTTGAAAACATTCTAGCTTTCCCTTCTAAGTTAATGTGGTCTCAGATATTTGTGTCAAATATGGGATGATTTTGTGAACTCTTTCAGGTGAATCATCATTGTCTTCCATTTATATCTACAGTTTAAAAATGATAAACAAACTGCACAGTAATACTCTCTCTTTCAAAAGTTCAATTTTATTTTTTTTTGCAAGTCTCCCCTATAACAATAATTCCAATTATTGGATCATAATTTTACTAAAATTAGAAGTGTAATATCTGCCAGAGATGTCAAATGCATATGATTTTTATATCAACTAATGGAGATTCCAAATTGTTATTTTCCAAGTTTGATTTTTGGAAGAAAGTATGTGTTGAAATAATATTTAAGATATCTGTGTAGAATGTACTAGTGAACTTAAAACTGTTTTATAAGTATTTTTTTTTTAAAATAGACCTTTATTTTATGCAAAGTTTATTTCAAAGCGCACAAGCCTGTAGGTAGAATCAATCTATATGATCTGTTGAAAAGAAATGGCTTGTTTTACTTCCCAAGTCACTGAACTCTTTTCAAATTTGGATACTGTCCTATTTGTAAGCAAATTACTAGTCTAAATGGACAGATTGCTTATCTAGAGTCTCTAGTCTATGCTCTTCAGGCAGAAATTAGGTGTCTAATTCAGCCATTCTGTTCTATTGAGCTGCCCCTCTATCAGGCCTTTCTACCACAAAGATCCCACAGGAGAAGGGCAGTATGGGATCTGGTATGGTGAGAGCCGTGAACCACAAACAGAAAGCTTTCGCTGTGTCCCTGCATAACAGATACAGTGCCCTTGCTGACCTTAATAGGGATACTAAGGTGGCAAGTCAAGTTGGTTGTGATGATGATGATAACTCAAATGAGCAGGAAACCGTGGTCAGAGATGAAGAACCTGTTTGGATAGGGGAAAGTGTGAAGCAGGTATTACACATCAGTAATGCAAGAAGAGCAAGGTATCTAAAAAGAGAAGCCACCTTCTGGTTAGTGATTCAATTGTAAGGGATGTCAATTTAGGAAAGGATGCAGAGCTTTTGAAAAAGGCCAGGTGTTTGCCAGGTATTACTGCCAGCAGAGACAAGAGGCATATTTTTAAGATAGTCACGAATGCCAGTAAGGAGTATGATGATGATGCTTTTGTACATCTTGGCATGAATGATCTGTCCCCCCCAAAATGGACGGTCTCTGCAGAATGATTTCCAGAGCTTGAGGCAAGAACTCAGTAGGATAAGCTGTAGGATTACTTTTTCAGAGGTTTTACCTGTATATAAGGAACAAAAGGAACAAAAAGGAAAAAGCCAGAGTATAGAGGAGTTCAATATGTAGCTAAAGGACTGGTGTAAAGTGGAAGGCTTTGGTTATATTCGTCACAATGTCTGCAGCTGGTCTGATGAAAAACTGTACAAGAGAGATGTTTTGCATCCATCAAAGAAAGGGACTGAGTTACTTGGCATTAAATTCACAGATTTTCTGGAAAAAAACATTTAAACTAAACAATGGGGACAGAGAGTTAATTGATACAGAACATTTCTGTCCCCAGCAATCTAAAACTAATGGGGTTATCAGTGCTTGTAACATAGATGTTTGTGCGGTTAAGAATATCAACCTTGCTGTCAAGGAAAATCAAGCTTGTGATAGTGTGTGCCATACCATCTGCACTAATCAAACAGGTGGTAAGGAAGTAGGGGAACTCAGGCACAAAACAGGTTATGTAGAAATTAAACCCAGGGTCAGTCAAAAAGGACTCAAATGTCTATACATCAACACACAGAGTATGAGGAATAAACAGGAATTAGAAATTCAAGTAAATGAGGGCAGATATGATATCATTGCCATTATGGAAACTTGGTGGGATGAAACACAGAAATGGAATATACAGCTAAAGGGATTTAAATTATTTAAAAGAAACAGACCAAATAAAAGAGGAGGTGGGTGGCCTATAACAGTGGTGGCGAACGTATGGCACGGGTGCCAGAGGCGGCACTCAGAGTCCTCTCTGTGGGCACGCGCCATCGCCCCAGTCCTAGGCCTTCAGTTGGGTTTTATAAAACCTTTTCGCTTTAGGCCTCCGCCGCCGTGTGCAAAAAAAAAAAAAAAAAAGGTTCAATCAGTCAATTTCAACTTCTCGCGGAAAAAAAAAAAGATCTTGCAAAGTTGGAATTGATTGATTGAACTTTTTAGTCCCACCCAGTCCACCGTTACCACCACAGCCACGCCCAGCCAATGGGCCACACCCACCCAATTGGCCACACCCAGCCAATGGGCCACATCCACCCGGCACTCGACGATGCATAAGTGGGTTTTGGGTTGCAGTTTGGGCACTCGGTCTCTAAAAGGTTCGCCATCACTGGCCTATAATATACACCTATGGCAATAAAAGGGAGAAAAAAATGACATTGCCATAGGTATATGTTATAGGCCACCCAACTCACTCTGTGAGTTCTAGTCCTGTTTTAGGCTGAAAGCCACATGGAAGACTTTGGCCCAGTCACTGTCTCTCAGCCCAACGCACCTCACAGTGTTGGTTTTGTAAGGAAAATAGGAAGAGGAAGTAGAGGTGTGCTTGCCACGTTGAGTTATTTATAAAAATAAGAAAAGTGGGTTAAAAAAAATGAAATCTAAAAAAAAGAAGAAGAAAGGGGAAAATATACTGGATTAAATACTGCCATATTTGTCAGATGCACAAACATGGAAACTCTATCCAGCAGGCTTATTATTCACTTTATTCATTCTAAATTATTCTGTCTTAAACTTAAAACAGACATCTAACTTGAAAAAATGTATTTCTCCCTTGTATGTATTCCAGACGAAAAAGGATAGCATTTCAGTTAGAATATAGCTATAATTGGACTATTTCTCATCCCTCAGTGATTGCAATTCTCTTCTTGATCTTCTAGGTTTTAGACTAGGTGCCTTAAATTGTACCCAGATTGTCTTCCCTACTGTGTTAACTGGTAGGAGATAATATTTAAAGTAATGCTGGTGCAGCACGACAAAAGATACAAAGAAAAACAGCAACAAAAGAAGGCACTCTTGAAAATTCCTTCCATAGCCAGATCTTGCATCCAAGATCTAACAATCTTGTTTTAAAGATTTATTATTGATCTGAAGGTGTACTGTAACACAACATCAGAAAGGTTTCTGAAACCACAACAGAAACATGAACTGAAAGCTTAAGCTCTCACAGGTAGAAGGCTAGAGATCAAGAAGAGGCTGGCCAGAAATGGATTGGAGGGTTGGGGTTGCTCAAAATAAAAGAAGAATCCAGAAGGCCTTGAACTGTTGTGTATGGAAGGAATCATGGAAATTAAAGTGAGAGGAGAACTTGTTAAAACCTTGTTACATCTGTCTTCTCTCAGAAGACTCTTTTTCTGCACCCTCTTCTGGAGATTAAGCCTTGTTAGGATAGTGCAGGGGTAGGCAACCTTGGCTCTTTTATGACTCGTGAACTTCAACTCCCAGAATTCCTGAGCCAGCATGGCTCAGCTTGGAAACTCTCCCTTTCCCCTCAGCATGGCTGGCTCAGGAATTCTGGGAGTTGAAGTCCACGAGTCATAAAAGAGCCAAGGTTGCCTACCCCTGGGATAGTGGAACAAGGGCAACACTGTTTAGAGTGGATTAAAATATAATAAAAAGCCACCATGCTACCCTTTAAATCCAGAACTCCAGAGTCAGATAAAGCCAAAAGCCAGGATTTAAAATAAATTAAAAAACAACAACCCTGGTGATTTGAAAACTGCTGACCAGAAAGTAAGAAAGATGGTGGAAGACTGGAAAACAGCAAAAGAGCTAATATTCAAATACAAGAAAAGGAAGAAATCAAAAAAAGTACAGCTTAATTAGTTTTGCGTTATTAATGGGCAAGTTACTATAACAAATGGTCCAGTGGCAAAACTGAAAGTAGTTTGAAAGTAATGCTGCTATTGCCAGAACCCAGGCGAGGTTTGTCAAGAATAAGCTATGTCAGTTTTATGCAAAATGTCCATAAGGAGTTTCCAATGAGCAATAAACATAGATTCTTTGGATGTTGACTGCTAGTGAGGAGGTGTTTTTGCAAATCAATTCCCACATAAGCAGTGATAAGCAGAGATTAACACCAAGATTACAACTAGACCTACAATCAAGCAGTAAACAATACCCCAATCAATTAACACAGACAAACAATCAGTAAACAACAGACTAATCAAGGAACCAAGAATACTCCCACCAACACTGGCAAGGCAAGCCACCTATGTGTAAACAGAGAGCAAACCCTGCTCCCTCCTAGCACTGATGATGTTACCCAGTTGGGTAATGAAATGTCTGCAGGAAAACAACCAAGCTCAGAGAGCACCAAGAACCCTACAGTAAGGTTTCTATGGAACAGGGTGACTGCATAATCATCATCGCTATCATGATAGCCTTGCTCCTGTCCGATGTCTCTGAATTATGACGATAGATAATCCCGTCTAGTATACACACATCTAGCCATCTTTAAGAAGCCATGATGTCATTGTGTATTTTATGATATCATTATACACATTGCATGAATTAACATAGTAACATCATGATGTGCACCATGCCACTTGTCTCCCTTGCTCTCCCCTGCAGGGTACACAGTGGATGGTAGTAATAATGCCCATAGCCAGTCAAGCTCGGTGAGAAAATTTTATCACTCTGGGCAATGGAAATAAACTAAGAACCATTTTTTTGCAAAGAGAGCTGAAAAACTGCCAAAAGGGAGAAGCAATTTCTGGCACTTTTAAAGCTGTTGCTTTATTTGTATTTAACAAATACATAAAACTAAAGCCAACCATACAAATATTGACATTAAAATGTATCTGCATAGCCTTCATTTCTTCTATGACTAAAATATATTGTCCTTCTGAAAGTGTTCATTTCTATTACACATGGCAACATGTTATAAGACTGATCTATATGTGGTTATTAAATGAAGAAACATTAATTGACACAACTCACTTAAGCACAAATATTCATATCTTTCGTTGAATCCTTTTTGCATAAATACACACATGCATACACATGCAAATCCCACCAGAACCAATAGCCTTCTCTGATAGAGATAGGAGGTTCCAATGACTATTTGGATTTCTTCACACAATTGTGAGGAAAGCCTCAGTTCAGTTATGGTTTCTGAAAAAGTACATATTGTTATTCAGATAGACTAGGTCTGGCTCAGTGCAAGCCAAGAGACAGAGTCCAATTCTCTTTGAGTCACATGTTCATTCAGATCTGGACAAAGATGGGTTCTCTCATAAAGCTGGAAAGACCTTGAGTGATTTCTTTAACATATTTTTATGCTTCACTTGATTACATAAGCAGGAAACACTTTATCTACAAAAGTAGATAAAGTATAGAAGTTATTAAAATATCTGTGCCCACATCCTATATAGCAATAAGTATTTTGAGTGTTGCAATATTGCAAGCAACCTCTGCCAACAGGCTGGAGTTCGATCCTGACAGGGCTCAAAGTTGACTCAGTCTTCCATCCTTCCGAGTCAGTAAAATGAGGACCGAGATTGTTGAGGGCAATATACAAATAAAGCTTCTACATCGTAAACTGCTATGGGACAGTTTATAAGCCTAAATGCCATTGCAATGCTAGTGAACAAGCTTTATTTAAAGAAATTTTGTGGTTTCCCTATCGTCCTTGCCCAATCTAGAGACATGTTTATTTATTTATTTATTTATTTCATTTCTTTGTTAAACTTTATTTCATTTCAGTATAAGGATCTTGAGCATTGTAATCCTGATAAACAATATGCAGAAATATACTATAGAGTTGTCTTTTCCTTTTCCCAAAATAAGAAACATTAGTGGTAGGCAGATTATCACAACGCTTCAAAGTACATATTACATATAGCCAAGAAGAGTAGCTGGAATCCAGAGTGAGTCTGCTGTTATAAAAATCTCTTGAACATACAGCACATCCCATGGTGCTCATTGGTTAGAATGCAGTCTTGCAGGCTAATTCAGCACACTGCCAGTATTTCAAGTCTCACCGGCTCAAGGTTGACTCAGCCTTCCATCCTTCTGAGGTCGGTAAAATGAGGAGCCAGATTGTTGGGGGCAATATGCTGACTCTGTAAACCGCTTGGAGAGGGCTGTAAAGCACTGTGGAACAGTATATAAGTCTAAATGCTATTGCTATTCCTGCCCTAAAAAGAGGAAAACAGCATTTGCCTATTCTCCCTTCCTCCTGTAACTACTTGAATCCCACCCTACACCAAATTTGCCTAGAATATTGGGAAACAGTGAAAGACTGCACTTAAATCACAAATGCTTCTCCATTTGTGGGTTAGACAGCATCACCACCAGATGGATCTGTAGCTGGCTGACCGGCCGTACTCAGCGTGTGGTCCTCAATGGAACCACATCTACATGGAGGGAAGTGTGTAGTGGGGTGCCCCAGGGCTCTGTTCTGGCCCCAGTGCTCTTCAACATCTTCATCAACGATTTGGACGAGGGGATAGATGGGGAACTCATCAAATTTGCGGATGACACCAAGCTGGCAGGAATAGCCAACACTCCAGAAGACAGGCTTAAGATACAGGAGGACCTGGACAGACTTGAACACTGGGCGCTATCTAACAAAATGAAATTCAATGGTGAAAAAAGCAAGGTTCTACATTTAGACAAGAAAAACCAAATGTACAGGTATAGTATAGGGGGTACCTTGCTCAATAGCAGTAACTGCGAGAGGGACCTCGGAGTCCTAGTGGACAATCACTTAAATATGAGCCAGCAGTGTGCTGCAGCTGCCAAAAAGGCCAACACAGTGCTAGGCTGCATTAACAGAGGGATAGAATCAAGATCACGTGAAGTATTAATACCACTATACAATGCCTTGTTAAGGCCACACTTGGAATAGAGCAACAAAGATGATTAGGGGACTGGAGGCTAAAGCATATAAGGAACGGCTGCTGGAATTGGGTATGTCTAGTTTAATGAAGAGAAGGACGAGGGGGAACATGATAGCAGTGTTCCAATATCTCAGGGGCTGCCACAAAGAAGAGGGAGTGAAGCTATTTTCCAAGGCGCCTGAAAGCAGGACAAGAAGCAATGGATGGAAACTAATCAAGGAGAGAAGCAACCTAGAACTAAGGAGAAACTTCCTGACAGTTAGAACAATTAACCAGTGGAACAACCTGCCTCCAGAAGTGGTGAATGCTCCAACACTGGAAGTTTTTAAGAAGAGACTGGACAGCCATTTGTCTGAAATGGTATAGGGTTTCCTGCCTGAGCAGGGGGTTGGACTCGATGACCTCCAAGGTCCCTTCCAACTTATTATTATTATTATTATTATTATTATTATTATTATTATTATTATTATTATTATTATTATTATTATTATTATTATTGTTGTTGTTGTTGTTGTTGTTGTTGTTGTTGTTGTTGTTGTTGTTGTTGTTATCGTTATCATTATCGTTATCATCATCATCGTTGTTGTTGTTGTTGTTGTTGTTGTTGTTTCCCACTGATCTATCAACAGGACACCATACCAGCTCTACCTGAGTTAGAGAAATCCAGCAGACAATTACATAGCAGCAAAGAAATAAAGAAAACTCTAGTGGTTGCCCTGGATTTTGCAGGCCAAATAAAGCAACCGTATCTATTAGGGTCTATTTAAAGTCTATTCAAAACCAGAAGTCTGAATTATTTATCCCTTTTAAGACTATTTGTTGTGTTTATTGTTTATACTTCATAATTATCGCAAATATCGGTGTCTTTCTGGAAAAAAACGCATGTGCTGTTCAACATAAGAGGAAAGCACTGTGTCTCTGTGTGGTTCCTAAATGTTTCTTTGAATGCCTCCTAAATGAATAATTAAAAGATGAAGCCTACAGTATATACAGTCTGATTCCTAACAGGTTTTTTTTTTTCCAGAACTAACTCTGAATTCATTGCTTTTTGCCGTTCCTTATTTGGAAAGTTATTTGCATATATGATATTTTTGGTCTCTTTAAAATTAGGGAAACAAATAGAAATCAGTGGTACAGGAATTGAAACATGAGGGCTGTGTGTATCCCCAGAGCTCCTTCAAAAGTTGCCATCCAAATTCTCATTTTTAATGAGACAGAGAGGAAAAATTAAAAAAAGGAAATAAAGGCTAATCTTACCCAATTTGTTCAAATTAAACATATTCCGAAGATATGCATTTGGAAAAGATGTTGATAATTGAAACAGGAGCTGCAAACCTGCAAAAATAGCAATGAGGTTTAATGTTTACAGGCATGCAAATGAATCGTTCAGATCTAGTTGTTTTGTTATCTGCACACAGTAATGACTCTTCCTTCTCACATTAACTATTAATATCAGATTTAGTGTTCAAACTCCAATATCATGCTTCCTGTAGAAGTCACAGGTTCCATGCTGGAAGTCAAGCAACACAACCTCTAGTTCCAGAATTGGGATTCTACCATCCTTTGGTATACTTGGAGTCTTGACCAAGTCTTGACTTGATAAGCTTTATCTCACTTTATTCTACTTCACTTGCTGTGAATGTGAGGATTTCTGATTCCCTGTAACTATTTGCAAGTGTTTTGTATTACTTCTGATTGTTCCTCTGTTGATCTTTAAATATACTGTAGGATTAGATTGGATTGTCTGAACCCCTATACTTACAAAACCTTTGGTTCTGCTCCTCTCTTTTGATAATTTAGGTCTCAATATGCTGAATGCAGTTCTGTAAACTATGCACACTCCATGACAATTATCCAACTGCAATTTGTAGGCTATTTTTGTTTTTGAATATCATTCATCAACTTTGCTGCATCAGTCCAGGGGGATGTGAAAGCTACTTCCCCAGTGAATTATAAAAATTAAAACAATCGCAGAAGATTTTCTAAGATCAGCTATTGGTACAATTGCAAGATACATGGATGAATAACAAGTGTGTACTTATGACCCCCTAAATTCATAGGGGTCATATTCATAGAGAAGAGTTCCAAATCTCCTTTGGGCATTGATTTAACCATCAGTAGGATTTTGTTTTTAATTGGGAATGTTTATTCTTTTGACAAAAGACAAAAGTTGCTGCAAAGGTTTTAAGATTTTGAATTAACCATGGCTAACAAACAGATACTCTTGAAAATTCTCTGCATTTATGATGCCTAAGTGTTCCCTTTCCTTACACAAGAATGCATCCCATGTTGAGCTTCTTCCAAATCAATTTAACTCCTGATGTTTTTTTTATCTATAATATGGATGTTAGTGAAATATTTATGAGAGATTTGTTTATCTCTCTGGCTTTAAATAGAAAGCGATGCAAAATCAGAAGAATATATTACTGAATGATTTGAAGCAATTAGAATCAAGACTTAAAGTTAACACAATCTTGCATTTAGAACAAAAGATAAAAGCAATATGGAATGAATTTTATCCATTCTAAAATTGATCAATTAAAATTAAAAAATGGTATATTTTGTGTAACATTTTTAAATAGCAGTAAATCAGAGAAATTGCTGGCTTATCAATTACATAAAAAAAACCTGTCACTTTTATTTGAGATGGCAACAAGCATAAAGAGATGGAGAAATATAAAAAATGTGTGGATTACTATTCCATTTTATATAGTAAACTGGCAACTGATCCAGAAAAGACTGAAGTCTATTTGAATAACTTAAAAAGTTGTTTGAATATACTTACAAAATTTACAGATTAACAAGTTCTTAATCAGTCTTAATTAAGTTCTATAACTGATGAGATGAAATGAAAATGAAGCTGAAGAGGCAATTAAAAAACTAAAATTGAAAAACCTCCAGGACCTAATAGTATTTTTGCTGTATAGTATAAGATATCTAAGAAAAAATAGTTAAAACTTTAACTTAAGTAATATAGGAAATTCATAAATATGAAGAAAGCGATGCTTTTGTGAAAAGAAACCTTTATCTTTGATTTTTTTTTTTAAAAAGGAAAAGATTCAATTCAGCCACTCTCATACAAACCTATTTCTTTTATTAACATAAATTATAAGCTTTTCATGACAATAAAAGAGAACACTTTTTAAACCAAAATGATACATCCTGATTAGACTGGATTTGTTTCCAAAAACTACCCAAGAGACAATATAAAACCTATTCTGAATGCTATTGATAAGTTATATTTAAAAATAAAAAGTGGTCATGATTTTTCTTGATACAGAAAAAGCTTTTGACAATTTTGAGTGGCCTATCATACTTGATAAATTGAGGCTCTAAATTTGTTTTAATTTCGGTACAGAATATTTCTGTTGCTAAGCAAGACAATTGTTAAGGGAGTTTTGTTCCATTTTACCATCTTTTTTCTCACAACTGTTAAGTGAATCATTGCAGTTGCTAAATGAATCATGCAGTCATTAAGTGAATCTGACTTTTCCTATTGATTTAGCTTGTCAGAAGCCGGCTAAGGTTACAAATGATGACTGCATGACCTCAGGACATCGTCACTATCATAAATATATGCCAGTTGCCAAGCAGCTGAATTTTGATCATGGGGATTCTGCAACAGTCCTAAGTATGAAAAAAGGTTATGTCACTTTTTTCAGTGCAGTTTAATTTCAATCAGTCACTAAATAAATGGTTGTAAGTTGAGAACCATCTATAGTAACATCTTACTTACCCTCATGAAACGATAAAGCTGCAAAATGATTCTGATTTCTAATATCATGGTTGTGTTTTAAAAGGTGGCCTGATACTTTCCCTAAAACAACAATAACTTTAATTATGTGCCATGCCCCAGCATATAATATATGTATATACTGTTGTTGCTCTCTAGCTACATCTAGTGGCCGGGGGCCAAATACCAATCTGTATTGTTTGGAAGCTGACCCAAGCCTTTACCCATCAACCCTCACTCCCAAAACAAGTGCATGCTGGGAAGCCAGGCTCCATTTCCTTTAGCATTTGAAGCAAAAGCACCAGGAAGAATCTAGCCTAATCTGTGGCACATGGTCATCTGAGGACAAAACCCACATCCCATACACACAGCTGGTGAGATTTAGATTTATCTGTATTAGTTAATTGTTATGTTCACCAGCAACTCAATACTGCTTATTTTGTATTTGGGTTCTTACTGTATGTATTTCTATTTTTCCCAGTTTCCCATCCTGTTCTTTTAATAAAGCAGCCAGATCTACGCATACGGTCTGTTTTATTGAAGGATAGGTGGGTTTCCCTGTATGTCAAGCTGCACACAGAATAATGTGTAGTGAGGACAGAACACTATGTCTAAATGCATTTATGGCTTACAATTTTAGCCTGTAACCCTTACTCCAGTGGTGGGATTCAGCCGGTTTGCACCAGTTCGGCAGAACCAGTAGCTAATTTTTTGTTGCCCAGGTCCAGAGCGGACTTCAGCAAGCGACATCCACACAGAGAACCGGTTGTTCACATATTTGAAACCCACCACTGCCCAACTCCTGCTTGTGGTTTTTGGTTTGGTTTGGTTGGGAGGGGTGTCTTGCTTTTCCTATATGGTACTGGATCCTTCTTCCCTTTTTGTGTTATTAGCATCCCATTTCACTTCACTGGAAGCCTTTCCCACAACTCATTTCTGTCTGATTTCTAATCCAGCTCATTGCTGAAAAAATTTCTTCCAAGAAAATAGCATGAAATGTCTATGCTGCTGTACTGCAAGTTCTTAATGGACTTGTAAAAAGATGACTTTCCAGTGCACTGCCAAGCATTGACCCTCAGCAGGCAGTTTTACAAACAGAGCCTACACATGGTCCATGGCCAGTAGAATGAACAAATATGAACAAACACACATCATTTAGTAAATTTCCTAGTATAAGGAAGTTACACTCTAAAGCCTAGAGGTATATTGTGACTGATTAAGTATGTATGATGTCTGCCAAATCTTTGTAGATCAACAGAAGACTTAAATCTCACTTTGACTTTTAGACATATAATTATTCTCAGAATGAAGTTTCCATAATGAACAGTTCAAATCGTTTATTTAAACTATTGATTTACAACCCACAGACTTTAACATTAATACTTGTCTTTGTCACTTTGAGCCTTTAACACTAATCAGGCTCTGTACATTTATATTTGAAAAACCATGAGGATCCCACAGAATGCCAGGCTGTTCACATAATTCCTTCCCAATTTGAAATTAATTCTATCTTTACAACCAGTAGAAAGCCAATCAGTCTTGGACAAGTTTTCAACTAAACTCCAAAGTCTCTCTTCTAAAAAGAGAACCCCTGCTTTGATTTAATCGCCTTGGTTTATTGTACCAAAGTGTTTATCTCTGTCTCTGCTGCTATGGCTATTATATTCTCATCCAGTTACATTAATATTAGTGTTAACTATATTCACCTTGCCTTTTTTTCTCTACTAATATATGAAAATATTTTGCCACCAGTTTTTAAACTTGTTCTCCTTTATTATTTAAGAGAATATTGTCTTATGTCACTTCTCCTTTACAAGCCAATTAAGTATGGGGTGGTTTTTTTTTTGTCCAGGAACCATACAGGATTGCCCCGTCCCCCCAGGGTAAGGGAAAGTGGCAATGCCCCTATTTTTCTTCCCTAGGTGATGGATATTTCTCCTGACCTCGTTTTTTTCTTCAAAAATGTAAAAAGTCTTCAGATTCCTTAAAGAAAAGGCTCCATGACCTAAGCTAGGAGGACAGAAAGCTGCTTTATATCTGGTCAAACAATTTTATTTCAAAATTGTCAGACTAACACAGCCCCTCAGAGATTCAGACTAGAGTCTTTCCCAGCCTTATAGGGGAAGGAATTTACAAGGAATTTCTACCTGCAGACATGGCCATCTCCTCTTCATTTGAATGAAACAGGTGCCCTTCTGTTTTGGAAAAAAAATGACAATCACAAGGCCCCAAGTCTTCTTTGCATGGCAAGTAGGGGAAAACAGTGAGATTCAAGTTCAACATTGCAATTTCTCCTTGGGTGGTTTATAAAGTGCGAGGCCTAGTGTTGTTGTGTTGCAACCAAATTTCCTTTGTGGGCCTCCAAAGTCTGCTTAAACATTGTTTGGAAGTTTTGAGCATTGCCATGCATTCTTGAATTTGATGGTGGTGCTAGCAGCTAGGATCAAGAAATCCATATGAATGGCATTATTTGCATCAAAGGTGAATAGAGCAAGTCTGTGGAGATTATCAGTCATCCAGGTCATGGTTGTCCCAAAGATGCTTTTCCAAAAGGCAACTAGACTTTGTTTTTTCTTTGAAGACCTTTTGTTTCTCATCCAAGAAGCTTCTTCAGTTCTGACTGAATGGTGGAGGATGGAATGATTTATATTCGTTGCAGTCATCTGGTTGTTAGCACTCTTTCTGAGAGTCGTTGAGGCCATTTGGAGGTTTATCTGTGCCCTCAGGATCACCGGAACAGTGCAAATGGGTGTGGAACCTTCTTGGAACTGCTGAAAGGACCGTGTTATAAACAGGAAATAGGTTGTGTCGTATCCCACCCTCTCTGTTGGGAGAGGGCTGTTCATTCTTTGACAAAGCCAGACTATTTGTCTGTCTGTCTGTCTATCTAACTATCATTAAATTTATATGCCACCCATCTCACTGTCTCAAATGATTCTGGGCGGCTTACAATGGTTTTTCCTTATGTAACTCTGTGACAGCATATCTGCAATACGTCCAGAGCAGTGTTTAAAACTTCAGATTCCCTGCTATGAATCATCTGAGATATAAGTGAGGAGCTGAGACAACAAAAAACAACACTACCACATAATACAGATTTCAAGGGCCTGCTTTGTGGTAAGAAAGGAAGGAAAGGCCTGGTGGTATATTTTAATCTACATTTCATTCATGCTTCTTTTGCCTGCCTTGCTGTCCTTCTCTATAAATTGAAATCGATCAATCTATATACACTGATTAAATAAATAACTAAATAAATCTCTATAAGTAGACATGATCGGTGTGCATATGTTGATGGTAAAAGTAATAGAAAGAATGAATGGAAGTAAGAATAGAATGAATGATGAATAATTCTGAATCCCTATTGGTTGTTTCTGGTATATACAATCCCTGCCTGGTCTCCTTCATAATTATTTTTCACTAGCTCCTTTTCTATCCTTTGAGATAATTATTGAAAGAATTATATCCATGTGCCTCAGAAGAAAAATATGGGAGGAAAGAAGGAAGGAAGGAAGGAAGGAAGGAGTTTTAGACACAATGTGAATCAAAGCACTCATCCACCCAAATCAATGTGTATAGTACTTAAATAATGAAGCAGAAAATTCTGCAAGCATTTTGGAGTTAAAAACTATAATTGTAAAAACAATAATCAGCTGATCTTTCATGACACTTCAGATCTGCCATTTGGGTCAGCTGTTTCATTCTTCTTAAGCTAGTACAGTTAGTCCTGTATAAGAAAAAAAAAACTGAATTTCAGCAGTAGCACTGGAAAGATATCTACAGAGGTCTATGTCCAAACCAAAGAGTTACTATATAGACTAAATTTAGAGCAACTTTATAATCTGGTCTTTTTCTGTAGAAATTATGACTAAATTATATAAAAGATGGGTTATTTCATAAATAACACCTTCCCCCTTTTTCCTGGCCCTATTTGCCTGAAACATGACAGGCTTCCTCCTGATTAAAAAAAACACTATATCTGCAAATATTACATAATTCTCTCTCTAAAAAGAAAAAAAAAATGCACCAATGATTTAGGAAAATATAAAGAAGCCAGTTCTGAAATATCTCTAATATTAGGCAGGATTTATCTCTCCAAGAAGGTCTAATGTGCCTCTAATTATTTCTCATTCTGTTAAAAATGAAAAAAGGCTGCAGCCATTTATGCTACTCAAGGGTTTGGGTTACCCAATTTGCTTTGAAATGAAGCCTGTGTTGCAGAATTGGAATCTGACCCAAATCTTGTGGTTTGTACACACCCCTGCAATGTGCCTCAAAAAATCAGATGCTGCCAGAGATAAATAGGGAGGCTGTTCCCTTTGTGGTCTGACTATATAAGCTTCTACATGTCACCTGGTAGTTAGTATTTTGGAAACTGAACTAATCTAATTGAACCTTTCATCTGATGTAGCAGAAGTATCCTGTTTTCCAGTGTGATGTAAGCATATATAAAATAAATCAAACTGGCCTGACTCTTAATAGAGTGCCTAAAATCTCATGCTTTCTCTGTATGTGCAACTTCCTATGCACTTTGCATACATTTCTGTGAAAATCATCAATTTTACATAAACACAGAACGTAAAATATCACTGGCTTGCAAAGCAGATCATTTTCTTCTCCCATCTGCTCCAAAGCAGAAGTCCGGTGAGGCATATTCATTCAGCCATAAGATTTAAACTACATCACTCTGTTTTGTTTTTTAATACAAATCTACAAGTGTGTAATTTAATAATAGATTCTGTCATATCCATAATTATCCATAAATGTATTATATTGCAAATACAAATAATAACTATGACAATAACAGGTATTTTTTTCCAATATTTACATAACCCCTAAGAAAGAATCTGTTTGAACAGCATTCTAAATATTATTTCAACAATGAATAAATAAATTCAATTTTTTGCTATAGAATGAGTATTTAATTCTTCCTCTCTGTAATCTTTACAATATTGTAAATGTTGTCATGAAAGGCAGGGGTTGGCAAACTGCAGCCGGTGGATTAAATCTGGCCCATTACTTGTTTTTATATGGTTTGTAAACTAAGAATGGGTGGGCAGATTTTCAGGCCAGAATCTCTGATGAGCTCCCAAGTCATGGTTCCGATAGATGAGACCAGTAAAAGCAGAACTCCAAGGCAAGAAGTTTCCTTAAAGAACATGTTTATTGGCTACAAATATCGGCACGGTCAAAAGTGAAACCAAGTCTGGAGTTCCCTCCAAAGCATTACAATGTTACAAAGTTGAACTTCCCACCCCAGCACTATGTAATCAACTACGTTCCCCAATAGAATACTTTGGCAGGCTTTCTAACGGAAGGCTCAGCCCGCCAAAAGTCAGGCAGCAATGACCTTGGTTCCCACGTGACAAAATATTGTTTAGTCTAACATTAAAACCACCCCTCCCCCCTCCCAGTACTGTGGCAACTGAAAACGAAACAAAAATGGCTTCAGCCAAGATCGTTGCAGTGTTGACACCCAGCCAATCAGTGGCTTCTTGCCAGTGGGCTTCCGCTATTCATTGGCTGCCATACTCCTTGACCTGAAGACCCACCAGTTGTATTGGCAAAGGCAGAGGGGAGAAATCTGGCCCTTTTTTAAAAAAAAATGTCAGTGCTTGATATAGTACATTTCCAATATTCTTATATATTATTCCACAATAAGTTAATCATTTTCTGTCAACATCTATCAGATCCTATTAAAATTATTATTATTATTATTATTATTACAATAAGTAACATTTTCTTTATCTGGGGAGGTATTTCCTTTTTAAGAAAACAAACAAAACCAGAATGTATTCTCCTGTTATGTATACATTTGTCAAAATCTAAGTGGTTTCAGATACCACCTAAACAGCAACTTAGAGATACATACTTTAAGTTGCAAGTAATCACCCCAAGATTGTTTTGGAGATCCATAGTTTAGACTAGCAACATAAAATCTGTCCTGGGTGATTTTTCTAGAATTCCTCAAGTTGCAATAGAAAAGTTAGAAAAACATTTTGGACCGATGTATACATTGGACTTAATTTTCATTCAGATGAATTATTAGAGACAAAAGTGCTGTTTGTAATGTCCTTTGAATGGACAGAAATAAATAAATAATCGCTATTCCTTTGAGAAGAAAGCCCTAGCCTAGAGGTTTCCAAGTTTTCTTTCCTTCAATTTGTCTTTCTTAATAGATGATGTCCATTAGTGTGAACAAACATTCTGCAAACTAATTTACACATGATAAAATTCAGTTCAATGTCAAATATATATCTTTAATAAAGTAATGATGATGATGATGATGATGATCATCATGATGATCATGATGATAAGAATAATAAGTGCAAAACTGCTTGGCATTTGTTTTGGGGTTTTTTTTTGGATAATTTAAAAATCATTAGATAATAAAAATAGCAAGAACTGAGCAACCTGGCTGAGATTTCCATCCATTAGGAACACTAAGCTTGCCAGTTCTTACTACATCTTTTGACAAGAGTTTGAGCCAGAAATGAAGAAATGGGTGGGGGAAAGAGAAAGAGAGAGAGAAAGAACAGGAGTTTCCTTAGTTTAATAAACAATTATTATTTTGAAAATAGCAACACATGAGTTTTTCTTAATTTTGCTTATAGAAGTCTTAGTCTTTGTGCCAAGCACAGTACATGCCCATAACAAGAAACAAGTCAGAAAAAAATAAAAAAAATGAATATATTATTAGGGCCCAACATAGAGAGCACTTAAATGAATATTTAAGAAGCAGAGAGGCATGCATCACCTAGACTTGGTTGACTCTGGAATGCTGTGGGGGGAGGGAGTTCTGCTCTCGGAAATATGTCTGGACGGGTTTAGGGTTTGGCACCAGCCAAGAGTCCAGGGCAGGGGAGGTGGAGTGACAGTGGTCATCTGAGAATCTCTCTTGGCCTTCAGGGATCTTGCTCCCCAAGTTTTCAGATATGAGACCCTGTTCTTCAAGCTGGGCTCATGGGATCAGTTGGGAGTGTTACCAGAGGCTTCTTCTCACCATGGTTGAAGTATCATCAATTCGTGGGTGATACTCAATTCTATCTTTCCACACCTGGTGACCCCAGTGATGCTGTCGCTGCCCTCTCACAGTGCCTGGAGTCTGGAGGTCTGGATGGAGGACAACATGCTTCAACTTTTTCTACCGATTTGCTTCTGGGTGCAATTCAGGGTGTTGATTATCACCTTTAAAGCCCTTCATGGCATGGGTCCAGGCTACCTGAAGAATCATCTCACCCCAATGGTAGTGACCCACTCCACCCATGCTGGCAGGAGCAGCATGCTGCAGGCTCAGTCAGCCAAGAATGTTCAGCTGGTGGGGTCCAGGAGAAGAGCCTTTTCTGCCATGGCTCCTGCCCTTTGGAACTTTGAATCCCCAAGGTGAGATCTGCACCCACCGTTTGAGTTTGTGTAAGGGCCTGAAGCCCTGGCTCTGCCAGCTGACCTTGGGCCCCAACAGGTTTGCACCATTATGGAGGAGGCTCCTGGATTAGGAAAGACCTCAGCTCTACCCATGTCCTTAATGTTCCCCTCCTCCTCATCTTTTAATGATACTTACTATTGATGTTTATTGTTTTATTGTTGTAATAGGTAATGTTTGTAAGCCAACCAGACTAATCTCTGACGAGATGGGTGGCACATAAATTTAATAAGCAAACAAATAAATAAATTTAAGAAGTTTTTACCCATCACACGCAGGTGGAACTGATACTTTCCATTTTTGTTATCAATATTAACATTCAATTATGTTCTTCTTATGCCATACACTATATGCCAGAAGAGTAAATACTATCTATGGCTGAAATCAGCCCCAGAAAATTTAGGAAATTCTGGAGCAAATGTGGGACAGATACACAAGGGGATAGGCCAGAGGAAAGCCGTGGGAGATCTTTTAGTATTGAGTTTACTACGCCGGTGTTTTCTTGAGAAATGTTAATGTCTCACCAGTCTATTTCATCCTTTGTTTGTATGAGCTGGCAAGACTTATGCTTACCTATTTACTTCGATAAATCATTGCTGAGTTATTTTGACAATATTCAAGCCCCAGATAATAGCGAGTAATACTTAATAGATGGCAGAGGAGGGTGTTTTCTCACATCAGTCAACATTAAAAGGAGACATTTTTGCTTGTATCTGAAATTTATAAAGGTAGGCAGGGTGTGGTTTAAAAGTTACATTGAACACTATATATTATATATTGCCAGTTTGTACGTGGGGTGGAGGCGGGATTCCTCTAATATATTGCCCACCTCCAGAATGAGACAGCCCCATCAGGATGCCCCCAATTGGCAGAGCTAGATTTGGAAGACCAAGAGGGTGGGGACAGATCTGACCTCGAGAGGCGCAATGTTCCTCCAAATGGCTCTAGCATTGGGATCCCCAACCTGTGGGCCACAGCCCACTTCCGGGCCGTGGACTAGTCCCAACTGGGCTGTGTGAGATAATAGCAAATAATACTTAATAGATGGCATGCACTCACAGTGTGCTTACAGCGGGCACCAGCATTAACAACGGAACTTGTACTCGCAGTAGAACTGGTGCTCGCAGCCCCACTCACACAGGTGGTGGGCGCCAGCGCTCACAGCTCACTTAAATGAAGCTGTGTGCACACACCTGCCCCTCACACAAAACCATCCCTTCTTAACCCCCCTCCCTCTTTGCCAAGCGGCCTACCCAGAAAGGTTGGGGAACGCTGCTCTAGCACATTTCTGCAATAATAATAATAAAAATCCTTCTGATGCTGCAAAAAGTATTTTCATGTACATGTAAGCTTAATTTTTGTCACGAATGACAAGAAAGTTAAACAATATGTTCTCCTATCCCCTCCCTCAACATTAGTCCTCCAAAGGAGGATCGGGACAGTTGAAAAGGAGGACAAATGTTGGGGGAGGGGAGTGGCTATAGGAGGACATATTGTTTAACTTATCTTCTCTCAATAATATTTGACTTTCTTTTCTCATATTGTTTAACTCTGTCTCAATAAAATAGTCTACATAAATGTTATTCATACAGTACCTCTTGTTACCTGTCTTCAAGGCATGGAGGGTAATGAGTAACTGACTCCTGTATAGAAATAGTTGGAGCCAACTGTTACACGTTAGCTTCTTGTTAACTATTCTAAATACCCAAAGGGCTTTTTGTCTTTCTTTCTGCTTATGGTTTCTGGATCTGTTTTCATAGATTCCAATGAACACAGGTTAAAAAAAAAAAAAAAAAGTGAAAATATCTGCAGCTTGTGAACTGTGGTGGTTTTCTCTTGTAACTCTTTTCTTCTTTTCATATTACAGGAGAAATATTCAACTGTAAACTTTACTTGGCTTTGTGGCGTAGGGGTTGCTTGCCAATGTCAGGTTAAAATAAAAGATGGGATCTTAAATGCCTAGTTTTCTGAAGTTACAGTGTTATATTTCTGAGCCAGCGGTAGTTACAGGCCAATTACCAGTTCCACTATAAAACTTTTTTTTAAAAGGCTTTGTATCTCAATCATTTTCATTTCGATCATGCTGGAGCTTGGCATGAAAATGGCATGGAAACAAGCTTTTTAAACAGACCAAAATGAGGTAGGCCCATATTTAGAAACCAGCCTACTTTTTGCTGGGATTAGATTTCTTTCTTTTCTTTTTTCCTTCTCTGACCTGTTTCAAGTGTGGTCTGGGAAGCCTGGTGATAATGTTCCAAGCCAGGCTCAGAAATCAAATTTCAGGGATTCTTAAAAGTCTACCTCAACAAAGAGGCAAGTTCTTAAAACCTCAACATTCTTTTTCAACTTAGATTAAAATCTAAGCCAGGGGAAAATTCTTGGCCTTTGATTCCTCCCACCATCTCCACAAAACAACCTCTTTCTCCTCTATCCTTTTTTAGGCAAGGTAGGAACAAAAGTAGTAGAATACAGAAAGTAGGATGCTTTTTTTTTTTTTTTACCCTTCATCCTCCATCTTCTGACATACAGTTACACAGTGAATTAGTGTGTGTTTTAATCCATGGGAAATACAGTTCTCTAGAGCAGGGAATCCCGAACTTGTTAAATTTAAGATATATAAACTTCAACTCCCAGAATTCTCCAGCCTCCATGGCTGGCTGGGGAATTCTGGGAGTTGAAGTCCACATGTCTTAAAGTTGCCAATATTGGGAACCCCTGTTCTAGAGGTAGATAAAACTTTAAAGGGGGGGAGGGAGAGGGAGAAAGAGAGAGAATGGAAGATTAGGGGACTGGTATGGAGGACATTTGGAGATATAACACTTTTTTCTTTGTATTCTTTGAGAATCTGGCAACATTAATTAAAGCTGGAGATCACTTACTTGAAAAATGAAGCTCTGGTCCATTCCGTTGACTTTGTTGCTTCTGGATGTTTGGAAGTAAAGCATGAGCAATTTTTGGGAGGTAGCCAACTTCTTTACACAATGAAAGCACTGGCTGTTAAAAGAAATGTATATCTGGTGATCAAATTTTAGCAGCTCCTTCTTAAGTCTTGTTAGAATGCCTTTAGATTTCCACCATGATGGCTAAGAGCAGATGCTCCCTTTATTCACATTAATTGTTTGCGGCCTTTTTTTTTTCCTTTACTGAAACTTAAGTGGAAAGAAAGGTTGCCCTTAAAAAGGAAAGAAATAGAACTAAATCAGGAGAAGGGGGGAAACCTGTTTCTTCATTTGATGTCAAACTTCAGCTGCAAAGGCATCATTATGAAGAAAGAGGTCCATATTTTTGACTCGGGTGAGAAGGAGAAGACTCACCCGACTGCTTCCAGTTAAGGGTCTTAACAGAGAGACAGCTTAACAGCTCTTGAATTTGGTAATCTTCCTGCTTGGCTGAGTTTGAATTGTATGTTACTGTAGTAACATTTCACAAATAGGGATGTCTCCCTCCTTCCCCCCCCCCACACCCACTTTCCCGTTTTCCTTTGTATAAATGGCTCTTTCCCAGAATAGCAACACAATTTAGCAATATTTTGTATTGAGACAATTACATTGTAGAATTATTGTAGTCTTAGTACCTCATTAAAATAAAAAAAAGTTAAATCCTTGTTTTGTTGAACACAAGAGATGAATAGTAAATATTGATTTAGAATGAATGCAAACATTTCCCTAGGAGTGGATAATTACAGCTTTTCTATCCAAAACACTTATATTTGAAGAAGCACTTCACTTATTTTGCCATGCGGTATACATTCTTTACTACAATTTTAAATTATACGTTGTCCTGGACAGTGTCTGCTCTATAATTTCTTGTGTCTCTACACCAGAGTCAGTGTGTAATTTTAAACTACAAACTTTCTGCCAACTAGAAGAGGAGAGGAAGAGAAAAAGCTTAACTCTTTCCCTTTGGTGGGTTCTCAGATCTGCTAAGATTGCAATCAGGGCTGTAAGACAAATGAACTCCTGTTTCTCAAGTGTGGGAGCCATTCAGTCTGCCTGGGTTTCAAGGATGCTAGAACTTCAAGTCAACATTACTTCCCACATATCATTAGGGATCTTCTAGAAGACAATTACAATAATCTGGCAAGCATTACATTGATCTACACATGAATGTTACTTTACTTTCACACTGATACTCAATGTGATATCAACGATAAACTCCAAGGTTTTTCCTGTAACCCTATGGGATTTGATGTGATATATATGATATATGATATTACATTATCAGTGAACGATGGCTCAGTGGTTAAGAAGCTGGGCTTGTCAGCTGGAAAGCCTGGGTTCGAGACCTGAGCACAACATGATGAGCCAAGCTCCCATTCTTGCCACTGCTCCTGCCCATTTAGCAGTTGGGAAGCATGCAAAATGCGAGTAGATAAATAGGTACTGCTTCAATGGGAAGGTAATAGCGTTCTGTGTTTTGCCACATGCTCTATGCCAGGGCTTTTCAACCTTTTCACCGATTGTACCACTTTTAGGATATGGCAATATTCGAGTACCACCTAGCAAGGTGTCAAAAACTTGATGACCCCCCTCAAAAAAAAAACTGTTCAAAGTTGCAATTGCACTGAAATGACTTATGACCATTTTTCACACTTATGACCATTGGAGCATGCCCAGGGTCATGTGATTTATATTTGGATGCTTGGCAACTGATTCATATTTATGATGGTCACAGTGTCCCAGGGTCATGTGATCCCCTTTTGCAACCTTTTGACAAGCAAAGGCAATGGCAGGGCTGCTGGTGGCCAAGTGCTAAGGCGGGACTTCCCTCCCTCCCTCCCTCCCTCCCTCCCTCTTTCTCATGCCCACCTCCTTATGAAGGAAGAATTTGACCCCCCCCCATATTTTCTCTCTTCCATATATTCATCAAACAAGGAAAAGCCTCCAGAGACAGAAAAGACAAACTGCTGAGTGAACTAGCTTAAAAAGGCACATCCCCCTTTAAGAATTAGCTACTGGCTAGAAAGGAAAGTTACTGAGTAACTTCCTTAAGCCGGCACTTAAGGAAGAAAAAGAAATGTAAGTACTGGCTGCCAGCTAAGGCAGCCTCCCCAAATGGCTCCATTCATAAGTAAAGGAATGCTACAGAAAAATACTTCAAAATCCCTTGCAGCAAAACTTACAGCTAACAATAGCAGAGCAATAGAAGCTAACACGAGACATCAGCCATCAGCCAAATAGAAATTGCCAAACACTCCTTAAGAACACAAAGCCCACATTGCACAAATCCCAGAACTTCAAAGTCACAAAAGCACATAAGAATCCTTCCACTCTCCATCTCCCTCCCTCCCTCCTCCATGCCTCACCTCCAGCCATTGCTGCTTTTCAATCCTTGTGGAGGGCGACCCCTCCCCCACTGCATTTCTTGCCTGTTTGTTGCTGCCAGCACAGGTGGCTGCCACAGCAGTTGTAGATTGGCTCATGGCCAGCCGGCCTGCTTGATCTCCTCTCCCCCCACCCTCCTCCTCCTCCTCCTCCTTCTTTTTTCCCTTCGGTGCAGCTAGAGCTGATTCTGCCTCCTCCCAAGGCTGCTGCTTTTTTTCTCTCTCCCTCTTCCGCCCAAACTGCCTCCTTTTATAGCCTCTCCTGTCTCCGCCCCTCCTCCTTTCTCATGGGGGAGGGTGAGCCAGAAGTGAGCCTGGGGCCTTTGCAGCTCCAGAGGACTCTCTCACTGTAAGTCTTTGCCTGCACTGGCTCTTTCCCTTCCCCACTACACTTGGCTAGGCAGGGCTGAGTACCACGTGCCACTCATTAATGTACCACAAGTGGTACGCGTACCACAGGTTGAAAAGCCCTGCTCTATGCTATGTGATAGCATGCTGACCACATGACTGTGGAAACATCTTTGGACAATGCTGGCTCCCTCAGCTAAGAAAAGGAGATGAGCACTGGCCCCTAGAGCAGAGGTCCCCAACCTTTTGGGCACCAGGGACTGGTTCCGTGGAGAGAGGTTTTTCCAAGGACCGGAGAGTGCGTGGTTTTGTGTGCTGCCTGCATCCCACGGATGGGGCTTTGCTTGTTTGTGCGGACCGGTTGCTGGCATGCTGCGGCCCGGTACCAGTCCATGGTCCGAGGGTTGGGGACCCCTGCCCTAGAGTCAGACATGACTGAATAGGGGAAACCTTTGCCATTATATTATTGCATTGCATTGCATTGCATTATTATATGTCATATATATCATCATATATCATTTCATTAAAATTCCCTTCTCAGCCTTATGGGTGGTCTATGTCTTCCTCAATCTCATGTCTTCTAACAGAGGCCTGGGAGTCTGAGAGTTCTGTGTAGGATCTTAGTTGTTCCTAGCCCTGCACTCTTCTGGACAGAGAGTTCTGATGGAAGAGTTCTGATGGGATATGTTGGAACCACTTTCTCTCTTAGGAGTCACAGCCGCAATTGGGACCACCACTGAGACCACTTTGGCTTTTACCTTCCACATCTTCTCCAGTTTCCCCCTTCAGACACTGGTACTCTTCCTGCTTCTCATACTCCTTCGTCCTGATGTTGCTATCACTTGATATCACTTGATAGTAATTACATCTACCACCACCACTGTTTTCTGTTTCTTGCCTACTACCACGATGTCTCGTTGAATGGCCAATACCTGCCTGCCGATCTTGATTTGGAAGTCCCACAGGATCTTAGCTTTTTGTAAGGGAAATGGTTGGTTTCTAAATTTGATGAAAGAATGAATGAATGAATGAATGAATGAATGAATGAATGAATGAATGAATGAATGAATGAATGAATGAATGAGAAAATATATAATATTAACATGTAAACAAATAAGCAAATGTGTCTTTGGCAGGTAGCAATGTGAAGGTAAGTTGGTTGGCCTGGAGCCTAATCAGGGTTTTATAAACAAAAGCTTTCTTTCTGGTCATGAATGGGATCAAAATCCAGCAATGAATCATGTTGCCAACAGAAAGAAATCATTCATGTTGGCAACGTACCCCTTCCCTTTCCAGACGCCCACTCCCAGAGTGTCCTGTAGCTCTACAGAACAGAGTTGTAAGGAGACAAACTTAGGAGGCCTCTTCTCATCATAGTATATTCTAGGCCTGGATAGGATTCTTTCCATTTTAAGTCAGCAATGCAAGATGGTGCCATAAACATTGGCTTGTTTCACTGATGTCACACATAACCAGTCTGTTAATTTCAAATGCTGTAGGCTGAATTATCCAAATCTGTTCCCTTCTTTCTAAGGAAGCTTCCATTCTCTTGTTATATTATTCATGCTGTGGGATGATTCATCTGCCGTAAGGGGGACTTTCTACCGGCCTGATTATGTCACATAGCCATTTTGTTGTTGTTGCTGTTGCTTATTTCTTTGAAAAGAGATTAAAAATCCCCTGGTATTCATTTCTGCTTATACACATCTGAAATCAAATCCTTGATAGATTATTCTTCTCTGTTTAGAAAACGCTTTTATTGGCTGTATTAAAATATCATGACATATGTCTCTGAGGCTTGATTGATGGGTTTGGAAGTTCCCTGTATTCATTAGATTCTAGATACATGTGGACTATAGTGCCATCATGCAAGAGCAGAGCAAAAAGAACCCAGAGTAAAATTTTGGTTTATATTCCTACCAAAAGGAGCATAGAAAAGATGGTTGATGTTGCACAAGAAAGGTTGCTTAAGAAATTGTGTTACTTTGAAGAGGTTATGACAGATTTCTGTTTTTATAATATTGTGTACTTATTAGACCTTTTACCGGTAGTTCTCGACTTATCACCATTCATTTAGTGACAATTCGAAGTTACAACGGCACTGAAAAAAGTGGCTTATGTCTATTTTTCACATGACCGTTGCAGCATCCCCATGGTCATGTGATCAAAATTCAGACACTTGACAACCGGCATGTATTTATGATGGTTGCTATGTCCTGGGCTCATGTGATCACCTTTTGTGAACATCTGACAAGCAAAGTCAATGGGGAAGCCAGATTCACTGAACAACAGTGTTACTAACTTAACAACTGCAGTGGTTCACTTAACAACTGTGGCAAGAAAGGTCAAAGGGCATAACTCACTTAACTGTCTTGATTAGCAACTGAAATGTTGGCTCAATTGTGGTGGTAAATCAAGGACTACCTATAAATAGAAATTGCAAATCTGGGATAAACCATCAGGTAGCAGCAAAAAGCAACTGTTTTCTGTATCTCTTCACTGCCATCTAGTGGTTGTTTAGAATTTTGCATCCTTTTTGTATGCCTAGGCTAGGGTTACATATAGTTACTTAATTTGGCACATTTATAATCTAAGGCTTCAGAATAATGATACAACTTTTAAGAATTAGCTCCTATGGGTTTGTTTTGTGGGTTGTTTTTTTGTTTTTGTTTTTTGCATTTAGCCTCAGCTATTTAGTTTTAGCAGCCTATTCTTTGGGTCTTCTGTGGTAAAGGGACGTTTGTGTTGCTAGAGGAAAAAGACCTAGGGCATTTATCCAATGCATATCAGCTAGAAGTTAAACAGGTTCAGCATGTAGGATATATGAAGATGGAAATAGCAGCAGCTGACAATATGTCTGTGCTTTTGTGTGACAATAAGAATGTCATCAGTTGTACTTTCTGCTTGTCACCATGTTCTTCCAATATAGAATCTCAGGCTTGGAGGAAAGAAATAGTTATAACATTTATAACTCAGAAGATTATTCTTTGCAGGCAGGATAATCCAAAGTTTTCATTTTTTTTTTTTAAAGTAGAAATTTGTCACATTCAGTTTGTTCCTCATCCTTTTCCATACCGTTGTTTCTTTTTCTTTTTTCTTTTAAAGAAAAAATAGTGGAAGATTTGTGCAATAAAGTATTTTCTCCTTGCATGTGACGCTAATCTTCAACATCTTCATCTTCATTGCTGAGTGATTTTAATTGCGAATAAAGAAACCTGATGGAAACAACAAACAGCAGAAATTTTAAATCCTTTCATTCATTTTTTTTTTCCCCCTAGTGAAAAGGATTTTCCATGAATCAACACAGGACAGGAAGTTTGAGAAAGACTGTGATTATCATCATTGCTTCAACCTAGGAAAGAACATCTTTGATTTGTCAAGGAAACTTGAATATTACCAGAATTACCCCATCCATCTCCTAATACTAATTAAGGATGGCTGTGTAATGGTGCAATAATAATAATAATAATAAAAGGTTTTTAAGGAGATCCTGTTTTGAGGGCTATTTCTGGACTAACTGCTTCATCCCTTCAAATCACTTGCAAGAGCTTTTGCCAGCTATCTGGGCCAAATAATGGCTACAAATTATTCCCATGAAACAACGTAAAGCAGCTGTTACAGTGCTTGCAACAGGTTCAAATACACATTATCTGCAGCAGCCAGATAAAGCTCCTCTATATACAAGCAGTATAGGAAGTCCTCGACATGACCCTAACTGAGTCCGAAATTTCTGTGGCTAAGCCAGACATTTGTTAAGTGAATTTTGCCCCATCTTACAACCTTTCTTGACACGGTTGTTAAGTGGATCGCTGCAGTTGTTCAGTTAGTCACATGGTTGTTAAGTGAATCTGGCTTCCCCATTGCTTGTCAGAAGAGGGCAAAACGTGGTCACATGACCCCGGGATACTGCAACCGTCATAAATATGAGTCAGTTGCCAAGTGCCTGACTTTTGATCCCGGGACCACGGGGATGCTGCAATGGTCGTAAATTGCGAAAAATGGTCATAAGTCACTTTTTGTAACTTTCAACGGTCACTAAATGAACTGTTGTAAGTTGAGGACTATCTGTACATAAGGTTAAAACACTCTTTCTAGGAGTAAGACCCAGCAAATGTGGCTTCGGAAGCAAGTATTCAAAGGAATCTGTGGAAATTATCACCATCCCCTGATCTTCCTCCATTATAAAGCTTTCATTGCTCTCTAGAGCCGGGGTCCCCAACCCCCAGTCTGTGGACCGGCACCGGTCCGCAGCATGCCAGCAAGCGGCCACACAAACAAGCAAAGCTGCATCCTCGGGATGCAGGCAGTATTCAAAACCACCACCACCCCTGCTCTGCGGAAAAACCTTTCTCCGTGGCACCGGTCCTTGGTGCCCAAAATGTTGGGGACCTCTGCTCTAGAGAAATCTGAAAAGGTTATAATGATTGGTTAAGACCAGAGGTCTCCAAACTTTCCAGGCTCGCAGACCAGAGGGAAGGAGAGCAGCTTCAAAATTGGTGCGTGTGCGCACAGGGCCACGCACACTGGTGCGGTACTAGTGGCCCCATTCACACATGTGCAAATGTGCTGTGCAATCCACCCAGGCTAGTGTCCCCGTTCACGCATGCACAAATGGGCTGAGGACACCCACTCCATGCTAGCATCCCTGTTCGCAAACAGGGCCGCAGGCACTAGCACGAGTGGGGGAGAATGCACGCCCATGCATGCGTGCACTGGCCAGCCATTTCTGCAGCCCTCTGGCCAAGAGACCACGGCCTGGTCCTGGGCCGCAGCCCATAGGTTGGGGACCCCTGGTTAAGACCTCTTGTACTATTCATGCAAAAGTTCAACCACAGAATATATAGATCTTTCTGCTAAAAACACTCCTCATCCAAAACTGACATTCTTTCATTATGCTGCTTTGAAAAACCAAAAGAGGTAACATTAACTGTGAAGCTATTTCTTCACACATGCAACTTCCGAAAACATTTTATTATGTTTCAATATATTTTACAGGCAAAAACAACTCAATTTTTTTTCATCAACATTTGAACAGGTCTGTAAAGAAGCATATTATACTTCTCTTATGGATCTCATTTGGATTGATATAATTTATGATGACAGTTGGGACCGTAAAATTTGTCATTAAGTGACGCAGTTGTTAAGCAAGGCATTATGTGACTGCAACCAACGTTAAGACCTTTTCTGCCACGGTCATGAATTATGAATTACTGCAGTCATTAAGCGAGATGTCATGTGATTGCAAGTGGCAATGTTCCCTGCTGACTTCACATTCACTTTGCTTGTTGGAAGTCAGCTGGGAAGCTTGCAAATCACGATCGTATGAACCCAGGACAATGCAACCATCATAAATACAAGCCAGTTGCCAAATGTCTGGATCATGATCACATGTGCAGATGCTGTAACAGTCATAAGTGTATAGACCTGTTGTAAGTCATTGTTTAGGCACTGTTGTAACTTTGAATGGTCACTAAACAAATGGTTGTAAGTTGAGGTCTACCTGTACGTGGCTGGACTTCCTTTAGGTAAGAGTACTTTACCATTCTATTCCAAAATGTACCTGAGGGAATCCAGTATGACTGATAAAAATGAAATAATAATAACAGGGAGGGACAAATCTAACCTCTAGCTCCTACTTTGTGGAGTGCTGCAAGGCTCGGTTCTCTCTTCCTTCTAATATTTACTTAAATATTGAATGAGGTGGCTGGATGATGTGATCCAATCTTTCAGGGAGAGGTATTATAAGATGATGACACTCAGCTTTAGTTCTGTACCCCAGGCTACCCGAATGGTGCTGTGGATGTCCTGCTCCCATGCTTTGAAACTAGGGTCTGGATGAGGTGCCTTCAGAGTGGTTCTTTGAGTACTTGGGCTTTTCCACCTTTGGTCCTGGATGGGATGACATTGCCCTAGATGGACCCAGTGTGCAATATGGGGATCCTCTTGGACTCACTGCTGGAAGAGCAAGTGGTAGTCTCGGATAAGAGAGTCTTTGCACACCTTTGGGTTGTATGCCAGTTGTGCTCATTCCTGGACCAGGAAGCTCTGTTGGCTGTTACTCATGCCTTTGTGACCTCCCATTTGGATTACTGCAACACAGTCTACATGGGGCTGTCATTGAAGAGCAATTGGATGCAGCTGGGTAAATGGGGTTTGGTACTCAGTGCATGTAATATCACTGCTCTGAGAGCTGCGCTCATTTCCGGGTACAATTCGAGGTGTTGGTTGTCACCTTTAAAACCATTTATGGGGTTAGCAGAAACACCGTTTTCTCCCAGTTGTTCCTCCAAACCACCTGGCAGGATGGGCATATTCCAGGCCCTGCCAACCAAGGAATGTCAACTAGTGGGAACCTGGAGGTGTGTTTTTCTGCCATAGCACTTGCGCTGTGGAACAGTCTCTCATCAGAAATGAGAATGGCCCCCAAACCCTGTTGATCTCTCATAAGACTTTAAAGTCTGGTGTGCCTGGGACTGGGGTCCCGAGTATGTTAAGACAGCGACCCCCAGCCTTTTGGGCACCAGGGACCAGTTCCATGGAGAGAGGTATTTCTGTATACTGGAGGGGGTGTGGTTTCATGTGCTTCCTGCATCCTGTGGATGGGATTTCACTTGTTTGTGCGGCCCGGTTGCTGGCATGCTGTGGCCCAGTGTCGGCCCACAGACCAGGACCTGGGGTCCCGAGTGTGTTAAGGGGCCCCATTTATTGGTTATGTTAATGTCTACAGATGATAATCTGAGGGAGCTGGGCAGTTAAGAAATATGAAATATAAATAAATAAAACATAAATGATTTTCTCGCCTGATGTATATATTTAATTTTCTTTCATATTGTCCTTTTCATTTGATTTTAATTGATTTTAGGATTGTTCACCACCCAGAGTCACTTGTTTGAGTTGAGAGGTCTTATAAATTGAATAAATAACTCACTAAAAGAGTAATAGTAATAATAATTACTGCAACAAACCATAATAATAATAATAATAATGCAAAGTAAAAAGACAAAAAAAAAAGAATTGTTAATTCTTATTTGAATTCCATTTCTGTACATGGAACTTCTTTTTTTTTTAAAAAAATGCAAACAAATATAGGAACTGGAAAAAAATATTCTAAATATAGATTTCACTTTGGGTTTTAAAATTAGAAACTGCCCCTTGCTCCTTGTTGCTTGTGTTTGCATAACCAGAACTGGAATGAAAGACCAAAGATAAAAATAAATTTGGCGAAGATCTCCTTGAAGTCAAGGAGTCAGGGTCAGCCTGGTGCTCTGCATGGCTTTCTGCAAAGATCAAGCCATCTCAAAGAAACAAAACCCCGATGTTTCTGAGAATAACATGGTGAAAGATGGGAGAGGATTTGTTTTCACATGTTCCGTGTGCATCCTACTACTCCCTCGGGAAGGGTTCGTCCGATTTTTACAGCTTCCATATATTGAGAATGTGGGCTCCGAACTTCTCTAGCAATAGGGGTGAATCTTTCAACATTTGTTCCTCCAAAAGTAAACAAACCCAGAAGAGAGGGACGCTAATGGAGAGCCACTCATGAACCGCCAACTCTGATACATAGGGTTGTAATTAAACACATCTGCTCTTCCTTCCATGCCTCATTTCCCCCCTTGAGCTGGCTGCACCAATCTCAAGGGGAGGGAAAAGGTTTAGGCAAGTTGCTCTGAAGGTTGAGGTTACGCCCACAGTTTGTCGCTTGGAGAACTACTGCCTGTCATACATACCAGCTTGTACTTCCCACTCACTGAATGTGCTTTCCACCCCTAGCAATAAAGGAGACATCTTCATAGTTTCCACATTCCAGCAGTGATGACTGTCCCAAGTCCTTACTTTCTCACAGGACTTTGCTTGCATTCAAGGCTTCTCTTCTTAGTTGGAGAACATTCACAGTACTAATTCTTTCTTCCTGGTTTTTTTTAATGGAGGCAGTTCTTCCAGAATGAAAGAAAAAACTTTTATTATTATTTTTTTTCCTTGCCAAGGATGGAGGAAGAGTTAGAAAGGAGAGTGATCTATTAAAATTACAAGAATCGTGTAACCCTAAAATTACAAGATTCCTTTTCATCTTGTTTATGAAGTGTATAGTTATTGGTTGGATTCACAGATGGCACTAAGCCGTGATCCAGCTTGACTGATTTTTATTAGGATGATGCATAAATGTAAACTATGTACTTTAATAATTGCAAGCTATGATCAAAATAAACTATGGCTTAATACAGTACATCAGTCCAGAGATACCAGCTTTGGACTGCAAAAAAAAATATGGGCAACCACTAAAAATAGCTAAGAGATACACCAAACTCTAATTTTACTGCTATAGAGTAACCAGAATTTTACAGCCTAGCCACTAAATGTAATATAATATTATGCTTTATTAATTTATCTTGGAAATTCTTCCTTTGACCATATATTTACAAATCACGAGGTTCAATTCAGAGTACTCCCTATCCAAAGTTTATTCTGGATGCTAGGGCCAGCACAAAGTTCCTCACCTTGTTTTTCAACTCCCAATCCCATCTCATTTTATAGTTCCAGATTTCGTAACCAACCAGATCAGATTTGTTGAATGATGTAGGGAGGGATGTAAGAAGACAGGATTGCAAAAAATGTCTCCTTCCCAGTTTCAACCAAGCCTTCCATGCAGCCCATCAGTTTCAGTCAATGTCTGTGTCCAAGATATCATTGTGAAGATCTCCCCTCCTGCCCCCCCCCCAAAAAAAAATATTGGCATTGGGTAAGTAGGGGAAGATTGGGTGAATTTGAAAAACAAGGAAGGGCTGAAAATATTTTACATTCCAAGCTGGACATTTTATTGACCAATTTAGAATATTTTTATAGGGTTCACATGTACCAAAGTATGAGTTTCCTACCCCCTTTTGTTTCTCGAGAGAGAGAGGGGGGAGAGAGAGAGAGAGAGAGAGAGAGAGAGAGAGAGAAAAGGAAGGAAGGAAGGAAGGAAAGGAGAGAGGTAAAGGAGGGAAGTAGGGAGCAGGCAGGCAGGTCCTACTACCTTTTTGGAATAAGCAATGCTATACAAAATGCACAAAAGGACTAAGAAAAGTAAGACAAAGTAATTAACATAAGATAAAAAAGAATAGAAAATATAGTTACATCTTGTTTGTACTCATACTATTTACTACACTGGATATCTTTATATCCTTGTACAATAATCTTGTTTGGATTACATCTATACACTGCCTGTTTGTTCTTTATCAAATTTTAATAATGTATTCTACTGCTAACAGTTCAATCAGTATTAGGTCTCCTTAGTGTTTCAGGGTATATGATGTAGGACACATCCTGTAAATACTGTACCATCAAAAATAATAATAAAAAACCCCCAATTGTTAGGTAACAAGCATACCTTGTTAATGTAAGCCAACCCTTACAAATACAGAGGGTGCTCATACAGTTGGATTGTGAGTATTTAGAAAATAGTGTGTTGCTTGGTAGGAGCCAACATGAATTTATAAAGGACACATCATGTCAAACTAATCTGATCTCACTCTCCAGAGTGGCCAATTTATTTGACCAGAGTAATGGATAGCAAAGCATTTAATGAAGTCGTCCATCAGGCCCTTGTGGAGAACACAGAACAAGCTGATATATCAGGGGTTTCACATCACGAGACTTTGTTCTAGGCCCTGCACTGTTCAGTATGCAAATATCTTGGATGAGGAGATTAGAAAATTCACAGACAATGCAAAGTTGGAGGGATAGCAGAATACTAAAAGATGCTATCAAGATTTGGGGAGATCTTGACAAGAGAGGGCGGAAACCAGCAAAATGAAATTCAGTAGGGAGAAATGCTAGTCCATATTTAAAAATCCTGATTCTGAATTTCTTGCTAAAATCTACATGAATATTTATATGAAGTTGCCAGAAATTAAACTCATATAAAAGATTACTCTGTATTTGCTTAGTTGTTGGGAGTAATATCTGAGTAAGCAGCTTGAACTTGGGAAGTTAAAAACTTTCTAAACTTGACTTGGTTTCAAAGTGAAATAGGCTGAAAACCTAAAACAAAATGGATATCAATCAGAACAGATCAGGATATGCTTGATGCACACAGACTGTTACGCACAGGTAATATGCAACCCAGTTTATCTCATAAGCAACAGTACATAGCTGTAACTAGGTTTGTATATTTAAGAACAACAGGGCCAATTAACTCTTTGTTTGCATTTCATTGTGATCTCCTATCACTCCCTATTTTAACAATTTAAGAAAAAGAGTAGAAGAAATCAATCTGTCAATCCTGCAGACACCATAAAACAAAGAGAATAAATTATTTCATCTGTGAAAAAATTCATGTTTCTGCCTCTAATTGACTATATAGGCTTTGGGGTACTATGTTTCAGGAGCGACGTGCTCCATTTGTATTTGGTTGGTCTAAATTGCCAGAGGAATAACTGCCAGTTCAGTCTGGAGAGGCAATTGTTCAACTTCCATCTGTAATTGTTCAACTTCCATCTGAGTACTCTTGTGTGTCCAACCAGTAATGGAAGGTTAAGCCTGGACTCCAGATTTTGGGCTGTCGATTCTACTGTCTTCTCACCCAGCTTAAATCAATAGCATGTGCATTATGCAAACTCCAAGTGCTGGGTTATTCTGCTATCATAGTCCCACAACACTTGTCACGGTATTGTTGTCTGATTATTGCACCACTCTGCTTTTGTAGTTCTGTATTCCACCCTCTGCTGGCTTCGGCCTCCTGTTTATAGGACCCTCTCAAAAGAAAGAATCCTCATGTGAACAAAAGTCCATTTTTTAATTTCAGTTTTTGCCTTTGCAGAACAAATCCTTTTGACAGTATTTCTTGATGGCCAAACTCCCACATTCTGGATGACTGATCCAAAACACATGTCAACCAATATAGGAAAAACCACAGGAGAACCCATCACTGATAGGTATAGAAGTATTAGCAATCAACAACAAAAAGCAAATCAAAGCTGAGAAGTAAACACGCTTGTCAAAGAAGTATATAACACTTGCTTGGCTTCACCAAATACTTCTTTTTTTTTTCCTGAATGCCTTGCCAACTGCCACATAGTTCAGGAAGTTGTCCTTCAAAATATTTAAGGTTGTGTTTTACAGTTTTCTCCTTATCTTTCCTCAAGGCTTATGTTTTAAAATGTCCATGTACATATGGGAATGTTTAACTCCAAGGATGCTGATCCATCAGGAAACGTCTAAAGCTCCTCTAAGAACAAAAGGAGGTTATTTCTCTCAATGTTCCAACCTTAATGGATTGTTTCTGTTTATGTTGTACCTGTCAATCCAAATGATAGAAACATTCCGTAACAAGAAAGTCCTTGTGTTTTTTTTTAAAGCAAGACAAGGAAAAGATACAAACTTTTGGGTGGTAATTGGGGTTCTCTCCCCTAAAAAGCAAATCACAGATTAAAACCCCCCAAAACTTTAGGAGATAATTCTATTCCCAGATATAAGAAGGCCTAAATTAACCTTCCTCATCTCAGTACTCCCATAACTCTAAGCTCCAGGAAAGAACTATAGAAAATTATTTGCACTGTATACAATATATAAAGTAGGTCCTGTTCCATAATTCCATAGATTTGGAGGAATCCAAAACATTTTTACAAGTTTGGCAGGATCTTGGGAGTTTCAAAGGCCCTGAACCTTAATACTCATTCAGCCTAATACAGGGGTCCCCAACCTTGGCTGGCTGAGGAATTCTGGGAGTTGAAGTCCACAAGTCATAAAGTGCCCAAGGTTGGGGACCCCTGGCCTAATAGACAATGCATCTCTGTGTTATCTGGCTTCCTTCAGATGGGTTGGGACTGCAACTCCCAGAATTCTAAGCCAGCATGTTTTCAATCATGTCTGATTCATTCACTGCATGATTGAGAACCCTCTAGAATAAAAATAATTTAGAAAAAACCGGATGTTTCAGATTGTGTGGTTGATGACTTTAACAAATAGCATTTCTCTCTCTGAATCAGTCCTGGGAGAATTGATGAACGAACAGGCCGAGGCATCAGGGGTGTTTGGAGATGATGACATGTTAGACTGAGCTCCTTGCTTCACACTAAGGATCGCGGCTAACTCTCATCTAAAGCACTACATCTAGCATCTAGATAAATTCCAGATTGTATGCCTAATTTACCTATGAACAGCATCCGTCCAGCTCTCTTTATTACTCAGCGAGTGCCTTTTTACTGACTTCAGGAATGTAACTGGCCTTGATTTATGTGCTCCCCTTTTTGCCATTACCCATAATAGCCGTGAGTTGTTACAAATCCATCCAGGAATGCAACCTAGCCAAGACTGTGTTTGCTATACAAAGTGCTACCCTGGAACATTTGGAAGGCAATGGTAATAGTAACTGGAAGTGTAAAATGCCTACAAAAACTGTAATGCTATTTTGTACCTATCATCATAATCTTATAAAAAAAATAGCAGCTTGATTTCACTGGGCTTCTAACTTTGACAGAGTAGGACCTGTGACCTAGCCAGATGGATATGTAAATTATTCAGACAATGGAAGCTTTCTGAACGTGGTTCCTCTTTTCTTTACATTGGACAATAATTCCCATCACATTAACTCAGCGTGGACCATCCCATTTAGAGAATTGGAGAAGTCTGTAAGAATGCATTAATTCAGGGGTCTTCAAACTTGGCCCTTTTATGACTTGTGGAGTTCAACTCCCAGAATTACTCAGCCAGGCACACTGGCTGAGAAATTCTGGGAGTTGAAGTCCACAAGTCATAAAAGGGCCAAGTTTGAACACCCCTGCATTAATTGAACTTCACCATTTGTGGCATCTCTTTGTATGATTGCTGCCAATGTTTGTTTCCAGTTACCACTGTAAATAATCTGTAATGAGTATCCATTTCAAAAGAACATGTTGCATTACTTCAACCTTTCCTTGCTAAAATAGCAGCTGAAATGAAAAGCCTATCAAGCTGGCCACTAGCAGTCCAGAGTGGTGTGTACCCAAGCTGTTGGTCATTTATCTGTGTCAAAACAAACAATGCCACCCTTCTTCACAAAATTAATGCTAACACTGAAAGATGCTCTGATGGAATTAAAACAAGTAATTCTAGCTATTCCTCACGAAGGTCAAACTGAAAATCAACCAAAGATTGTTTCAGCAACTTATTTGATTCTATGAAATCATCATACATATTACAAGCAACTTTTTAAACACGCTTTAACAATTTCCAAGGTGGGTTAGCGCGACAATGAGGTGGCATCACTGGGAGGGAGAGTAACTTTTAGATTACTGCAATTTCCTTTGCTTTGGGTTGCCCTTGAAGATGATCTAGAACAGAGGTCCCCAACTTTTTGGCCACCAGGGACTGGTTCTGTGAAAAGAGGTTTTTCTGCGGACCAAAGGGTGCATGGTTTTGTGTGCTGCCTGCATCCCACGGATGGGGCTTTGCTTGTTTGTGCGGACCGGTTGCTGGCGTGCCGCGGCCCGGTACCGGTCCACGGCCTGGGGGTTGGGGACCCCTGATCTAGAAAGATTGGCGGGTATAAAATGTAGCAGTCTGTACAGTTACAGTACAGCCCTATTACATCTAAAAAAAGCTCTCCAGTGTGTGAATTGCACCAATGTGCCAATGTTATATGCCAGAATAGAGTTGAATCTTTGGATCTGACTGCTTGAATGAAACGTGTCCAGTCGTTTCTCATGGCTTACTTTTTCTTGCATGCCAGCAATTGTTTATAGCATCTCTTCTGTTGGAGGAGGTCCTGGGCAGTTGCTGTTGTATTGGATATATAAGCCTGCTAAGTGGTAGCAAGAACTGTTTTGCCATTAATATAGCCCTTGTCAAACTATGGGAACTGTTGTTTCCTTGAAGGTCCACTATTACTATGGGTTAAATGCTGGTGGAGCTTTTGGAAAAGGGTGTCATAGTTCTTCAAGAGTGTATCAGGAGACTCAGCTGATGTCAGGGCATACTGTAGCAGTGTGGTTGATCTGAGGCCAGTAATTCAATTATCACTTTATTTAACTAGGGAGTCCACTTGTCTTGGGATCCCACTGCTTTTTTGCCTATCTCTTGTCAATCTGTTACTCTGTTTAAGTAAGGAAAGAGCATTTAATGAAGCTGTTTTAATTTGTTGCAGAAATGCACAGAGTGAAGTGGATTGGCTCATCTTTGAATTATGCCAATTATGAAGAAGGTTTGATCTTGTATTTCCGTCCATTTCCATACAATCACCACCCTGTCATAATTATCGTGCTCCTAAGTATGCATGTTACATTTCTTTTGCTGCACTATCAAACTGCGTGGGTATAAAATCACACAAACATGCACACACACACACACACACACACACTCCTCTATTGATTTGGATTTATTTGAAAATTTCCCAGTTTCTTATTTATTATAAAACTTGTCTTTGCCTTTTATCGTTTCACTGGACAAGATAGCCACTAATGAGGTGACATATTCCATACACACTTCTATGTTTCTTATTTACTGTCTCAGAAGTGTCTAAATTTTTAGCCCCTCTAACATCACTTTAAATGAAGAAACCTTTGTCTCTTAGGAGTCCCTGTCATCTACATGGTTTTGACTTGAAAAACTGTACAATCTATTTAGTTAAACTGTAGAGACTTTATTTAACCATTTCTATACTCTAGCCAATATAGCTTTCTCAAGCACTAATGTTTTATTTGTTTTAAGATAGAAAAATGTGGGTTAGACAGCATCACCACCAGATGGATTCGTAGCTGGCTGACCGGCCGTACTCAGCGTGTGGTCCTCAATGGAACCGCATCTACATGGAGGGAAGTGTGCAGTGGGGTGCCCCTGGGCTCTGTTCTGGGCCCAGTCCTCTTCAACATCTTCATCAACGATTTGGACGAGGGGATAGATGGGGAACTCATCAAATTTGCGGATGACACCAAGCTGGCAGGAATAGCCAACACTCCAGAAGACAGGCTTAAGATACAGGAGGACCTGGACAGACTTGAACACTGGGCGCTATCTAACAAAATGAAATTCAATGGTGAAAAAAGTAAGGTTCTACATTTAGGCAAGAAAAACCAAATGTACAGATATAGTATAGGGGGTACCTTGCTCAATAGTAGTAACTGTGAGAGGGATCTCGGAGTCCTAGTGGACAATCACTTAAATATGAGCCAGCAGTGTGCTGTGCAGCTGCCAAAAAAGCCAACACAGTGCTGGGCTGCATTAACAGAGGATAGAATCAAGATCACGTGAAGTATTAATACCACTTTACAATGCCTTGGTAAGGCCACACTTGGAATACTGCATCCAGTTTTGGTCACCACGATGTAAAAAAGATGTTGAGACTCTAGATGCAGAGAAGGGCAACAAAGATGATTAGGGGACTGGAGGCTAAAGCATATCAGGAACGTTTGCTGGAATTGGGTATGTCTAGTTTAATGAAAAGAAGGACTAGGGGTGACATGATAGCAGTATTCCAATATCTCAGGGGTTGCCACAAAGAAGAGGGAGTCAAGCTATTCTCCAAGGTGCCTGAGGGCAGGACAAGAAGTAATGGATGGAAACTAGTCAAGGAGAGAAGCAACCTGGAACTGAGGAGAAACTTCCTGACAGTTAGAACAATTAACCAGTGGAACAACCTGCCTCCAGAAGCGGTGAATGCTCCAACACTGGAAGTTTTTAAGAAGAGACTGGACAGCCATTTGTCTGAAATGGTATAGGGTTTCCTGCCTGAGCAGGGGGTTGGACTCGATGACCTCCAAGGTCCCTTCCAACTTTATTATTATTATTATTATTATTATTTTACTTTCACCTTATTTATTTTTCAAGAGTTGTAACCCACTCTCAGCACAACATCAAACAGGCAACAGCTTAACAATAAAAAAAAAAAGCTAAATCCAAACAACAACCAAAACCAATAGATAACCATAAAGAAGAAAGATGAAATCCAAGAGAAGTATCCAGAAAGAGTCACCTGGGACTGGAAGAACATTGAAATAAAGCATATTTAATTGGTGTGCATAATTTTCACAAAGTTGGTACTCCATGCACTTCTTGGGAAGGTACCTTTCATGAAGAAATTCGTACATTTGAAGGGTTATTTGAAGGACTGTCTTTTCTCAGTTACAGTTATCCAACACACCAGAGTAGGGAGGCAGAGTATTATGTATACTCTCTCTTAAGGAGGTCCATCTGGTGGGACCAAGAAGTGCCTTCTCTGTGGCAGCTCCCTCTGTGGAACATCATCCCTGTAAAAATAAGATTGGCCCTCATCTTGACACTTTTTCTAAAAGCTCTCAAGACATGGTTTGGGCCCCCCAGGGTGTTATGGAGCCTGGAACCCCCAGGGTGATATGGAGCCCATCAAGTGGTTAATTGAGATTGTTGCCACCAGAGAGTGGTTGGATGGGGATTTATTCGGGTTTTGTATTGGGGTTGTATTTCTGTAAGTTGCCTGGAGTCACTGTGAGTGAATTGGGCAGCCATATAAATTTTCTTAATAAATAATAAATAAATTATGGAAAAGGAGTGCCATCTGACCTGTACCCCATAAGAGGAGAGTAAAGTAGAGTACTAAATATTGACTTAGTGGTGAGAAAGAGGAGGGGATGAGAAAGAAGCTTAAGATTCCTCTGCCTTGATATTCTTTGGTATAAACAATAGCCCTTGTGGAATCTCTTTCCTCCCATGGGCTGACAGGAATTCCAGAAGGACATCTCTTGAGGAATCCAACAGATAATGAGGTTCAATTTTAGCAAGGGGTTGACTATTATATCCCAGTATTGTGCCATTAAGGACTTAAAATACCTTTAAAGTTAGGTCCAGAAACCTACTGGCAACCAAAACAGTGACTTTTCATTTTAGAAAAGCTTTTGTTCAATGTTTAAAGGAGAAGAGAAGATTGGAGAGAATAGAGATTGGAAGATGAAGTTTGAAAGTTCTTTAAAGGCCTTCCTGTCACAGATTTTGCATTCCCCACAAGTACAATAAGTACTTTTTTTATTTGAGAAGGGCCCATCTAGTACTTAGAGATTTGTGTTTGTGAATGAGTTAAATCCAAAGCTAGCGCAAACCAATTGGTTTTAGGCGTAGCTTTTAGTGTTTAGCAGCACAGGAGCTTATTTTGATATGACCAAAGTGTAGAATGTGTTCTTTTTTCTGTTTGCCCATCTGTCTCTCTGAAAATGTCCTTCTGAGATTGGCAATTTGCCATTTAAATTACCTTCTTATATTCCAATTCAGATAGGACAAATCCCATATGACCCATGGGGTTATTAGGGAATAAATATCTTATGGTTTATTATAAAGGAAAAACTCATCCTGCTGCAATGAAATAGAGTACCTTCGACTAACCTCCCACCTCAGTGCTACTTTGAAATATGAGCCCTTTACCCAAATAAAATAAAACAGTTTTATTCCACGGCTGTTTAACAGTTAACAAAAGGTTTGCACCTGTGCGGCTGATGTGAGCTGAAACAAACGTGTGTGTGTGTGTGTGTGGTTACATGGATGTGCATGTGTTTTCCGATTCAAACAGTTGTAAATGCTTTGAGTAAAAACACTGAGGACTGCTAATGGATAGGCTTATTTTAAAGCATGCCATCTGCTATCAATCATAGAGAGGTATAGGAGGTTTGGCTGGACTCCCTTCTTGTGAGGCTGATAAAGATAAGGCTATGTGCTCTCGAACATTTAGTCCCCAGGAGAATAAAACATCAAACCTATTCAGCAGCTCCACTAACAATAATAAAAATGCCTCTGCCTAAAGGTGACATTCCGAATTTACGATTATTTGTGTCTATAAAGTGTATTATTTGGCTCCAGACTCATTCTGACTGTCTCACTACAAGAAGAATACATTAAGCTTGCCTGAAGTTAATGGAAATCCTATCCCTTTATGAAACTAACCACCAGCACCTGAGATATTTTAATTCCTATATAGCATCCCCAGAAGAAGATCCTTCATCTGATATTCCTCAGAAGGTGAAGGTCATCCCCAAGTAGACAATGTACTGCATAACACTGTGGTTTTTACAAGTTATATCTCCCTCCACCTCCCAAGCATAACATGCAAAAATATGTAAATTCATGGAAATGATTAGAACTGCAGCTCTCAACTTTAAGATGACATTGAATATTAGAGAGAGAAAACATATATGGAGGAGATTTCTAGGGATTGTCAGAAAGATTAGATAGCCCAGAAAGAGCAATCAGAGAATTAGAAAAATTAGACGAAGCTGCATAGTTCCATCATTACAATACAGATAGTCCTCAGCCCATGAATACGATTGAGCCCAAAATTTCTGTTGCTAAGCAAGACATTTGTTAAATAAATTTTGCCCCATTTTATGACCTTTCTTGCCATAGGTGTTAAGTGAGTCACTGCAGTTGTTAAGTTAGTAACACAGTTGTAAAGTGAATCTGGCTTCCCCACAAGTGGATTGGGAGCTGGATATCAAAAAGATTTTCTCTGGATCAGTGTGCATCATATGGTCATAAGGAATAACCTCATTCCATATCTTATATCCTATGAGGATTGAAGAATGGCAATGCAAAATTAAACCTTCTTCATACCAGATCCTAAACTGGCATAAGTGAAGATTTTTCCTTCTACCTTATCAGCAATTTGACAGCCCTACAGAGGATGCCAAAACCCAGTTATCCCTGTCTATGTTCCATGTGGCTGGTGGCAAAGGTGCACAGTGTGTGCGCTGCCCCATATGTGTGCAACATCTGTACCCCGCCACTGCTTCTGCTGGCGTGCAAATGAAACATGGGGGGTAAGACCCTATTAAATTGATGCGATCCACGTGGAGCACCTAAATATGCAAGTGCCTTTCAACAGCTTCTATGCGGCCATTAATTAGCTCCTAGTGATGTGGCAAGAGGTGAATTGTTAAGGGTAAGTGAGATTCTCTCAAAAGGAGTCATTGTTGTGACATGAAGACAGATGGCAACCAGCTGAGAGTGATGGAGGGGGGGAAGCACCAAAAATATCACAGAGGGCAGAAACCTAGGCAATATTGCAAAGTGGAGGTGAGAATGTTCAGAATCTATTTTCTGGACCTAGGAATTGTATATATGTGTTCAAAGCAGATCTGGCATATTTTTTAAAAAAAGTTGTTCTAAATAAATAGAAACTAGGATACAGGAATGCAAATAATCTTTGTAAGCCTGGTCTTAGCAAGCTTTGTGTGTGGCTCGTTCCAATTGAATCTCCTGGAAAGGAGACATAGGCATTTCTAGAGAGAACGTCTAAACATCACGATTATTGTACCATTGATCTTCATTGTGTTCTCAAATATACACTTCCATACCACTTTATACAATAAGAAACTAGCGGCAGTGATTTTTTTTTTTTTTTTTTGCTTCCCTCTTTCACTGTTCAATGTATATTCTAAGTCAATGTTTCTCAGCCTGATTAATTTCCATAAGTGTGGACTTTAATTTCCAGGATACTTACACATATCGGAATGAAGAAGGTTACTGAAGTTGGAAAGTACTGCTCTTGATCTGTTATTGCATGTCAGCTTTATACATTTGCTACCGTTGACCCGAACAATTATTTGTTGCATTTCTCTCCAAATTGGGGGGGGGGGGATTCTTTTAAATATTTGGTTCCACAGAGGACATTTCTGTGAAATTTTTGGGAGAGGTATATGAGGTTCCCGGCATTATCTTAATTATGAGAGAACTGAAGAGCATGTGTATGAGCCCTGGCTTTTGTGGCACATCCATTTTGCCAGCATTTCACAGTTGTCTTATTGGCCACGATTTTAGGAGAGATGAAAAGAAGCAAGGTGTTGGTCAAAGAATCATAGTTGAAGCTTCTCCCTTTTGCAGGTACATACAACCTTAAAGGAGAATATTTGTAGCTGAGGGTTGAAATGACGAGTCTTTGGTGCTCTCTGGGCTTGGTTGTTTTCTTGCAGATGTTCCGTTACCAGACTAGGTAACATTATCAGGTAACATCTCATGATCCTACTAGTTTTGGTAATGAAATGTCTGCAAGAAAGCAACCAAGCTCAGAGAGCACCAAGGATTCCTTTCATACAGACTTGAAATGTGTATAAATGTGGCAGGGCTTCAAATCTGATCTCATGACTACCATCTTCCTCTTTTGACTCCTCCCCCCCAAAAAAACACACCAATATCCTTGACTTCTTACTTTTAAATTACATCTGAAGAAAATATATCATGAATGAACTCCGACATTTTCAAGTGAAAAGTAAATATGCCAGTGAGTTTATTTGAAACAAGTTTTATTATTTTTTCAATTGTTACATCAAGGTGCTTAGGAAACAACGTGGTGATGGGGTAATCAGTTATCCAAAAACAAAGTCATACATGTATAGCTCAGGTTAACTCCTTAAAAATTCCCTCTCTATTTCCCTCAATTAATATAACATATTCAAATTCATATATTTCTGAATAAAATATGCTTATTCAAGGCTAAATTGGAATATGGTAATTGGAATTTAGTAAAGCTTAAAAACAGGATTTGGACTTGTATAGGTAAAATGTTATTGATAAATCCTATTGATTGATGCCAGTGAGTTTATTGATGGATGGAAAGATGTACAATAGAAAAGAGGTTGATGAGAACATCCTGTGAAGAATTTTTTTTGGGGGGAAAGCATTAAGGTGGGGGAAAAATGGAAACTTCTCATACAGAGAGACAAAACAGTTTGGGAAGTTGAACAAGATTTTCCGATGGCATTTATTTTTTCACTGACTGCTACTTCTATATTCTTAAGCATTCTTACATAACAACATGACATTTAGTGTTCCTTCTGAATAAGGTGAACTTGCATGTGGCTAACTCATATCACCCTTCTCCATCTTTTTTTTTTTTTTTTAATTCAGAGAAGCTTTAAAGAAAAATAAATAGGAAAGGCACTATATTGGGCCAGTCACACTCTCTCAGCCCAACTCACCTCACAGGATTGTTGTGTGGAAAGTAGGAGGAGGAAGGTGTGTTGGATTTGTCTGCCACCTTGAGTTATTTTTAAAATAATATAAGTGGAGTACAAACAAACAAACAAACAAACAAATAAGAAATTACTTAGGAACTTAGTTTTGTCTATGAATCTAAGAGATCTAGGAGCATTTATTTTTCTCTATGAATCAGGCTGGTATGGTTTGTTCAACAAACTATGATTAAAATAAATCATGTGAGTTAGGCATGCATGCAAGGAGACTTCCCGTGGTCTTATATGTTCTACCCACAGCTCAACCACACAAAACAGACCACCAAGTCTGAAATTAAGCTGAATAGTTTACAGTTCCAGAAAGAGTTCTGTCAAGGGATGCCTTCCCAGGTTACATATTTTCTTTCTGCCCAAAACCAAAGCAGGGCCTGGATAATGACATAGCACGGTATGTGGATAAATATACAATACACAACGAGAAGCTCTTTGTGCAGTCAAGCAGTCAAGATCGGGGAGAGAAGAAACAGTAGTCGTCCCACTTCCTTCATCCTGATACCACTCAGTGCGGTGATAAATAATTGTTGCAGAGAATCTTTCCGTTTGTACAGAGAAGATGCCAGATTTTCTTCGGATCTGCATTGTGTATCGAACAGACTCATCACTGTAGACAGTCATGGAAAACAGTGAATACACCTACAGAAGTGTGTGTGTGTGTGTGTGTGTGTAAGAGAGAGAGAGAGAGAGAGAGAGAGAGAGAGAGAGAGAGAGAGAGAGAGAGATATCCTCAACCACAAAGAATACCTGGATCAACTAAGGAGAAGGAATTAATTTTCCAAATATATATTTTGGCTCCATAATAACTACACTGTGTATATCTCCATTTCTGCTACTTAAATACATTTCATTCTACTTTGCATTTGGGCAGGATCTGTGTGGGCAGCAGTGGTGGTGGGTCAACAGCAACTGAAGCTGCCACAAATTTCTCCGGTAATTTCGTAATTTTTCTTACAGCGGTGTTATTTCCCAGCAAGGAGCCCCATCGCTGATGCTCTTGCTCTGAATTAGTAGCTCACATTTCCTAAGCTTAATAACATTTTCAAGTCCTGCTATTCTTCTCCTTGCTATTGTTCTTGCTCCTCTCTCCCTCGCCAAAATCTGTCCTTTAGACTGCTGAAATGCCAGATGGAAGAAGAAGCCATAAGCCTACATGCCAGACTTCCTCCCATCATTAAAAGTATACCTCCCCCTGGCAGCAGGAAGTAAAATCAGCACAAAGAGATGAACTTCAGGATACAGAAATCATGGGCCATTGACGGCAGCTGAAGACGTGTCACAGAATTCAGTTTCGTGCCTGGTAGAATAATTATCCTGCATTTTTTTTTTTTACTGTAGCCCTGGGATTTTGATGAGAGATTATGTGATCTAGGAATAATTTCAAAAGTGAAGAGATTTTTGGAGAAGTTCTCAGAGATAGGATTTGGAACTTGTACATTTACCTCAAAATGTTCAGAGGGTGCATGTAGCTGCCTTGTCCTTTATTATAAAGTCATGTAATAACAGAATAACAGAGTTGGAAGGGACCTTGGAGGTTATCTAATCCAACCCCCTGCTCAAGCAGGAGACCCTATACCATTTCAGACAAGTGGCTGAAGTGCATGGAATTGAACAACTGGCCAATGTAGATGGATTTTCTGGACCCTTATTGCTAAAAGACAGATCCTGCAACATTGGAAAAATAAATATATAGCCCCATTTACTCAATGGATTGAAGTTTTGATTACACTTGCTACCTATGAGCTTATTGTCTATAGATGTAGGCTTTGTATGGATAAGCTTCCCTTTGAAGTTCCTGCACCTTTCCTTTTGTAACAGTGTCTCCTGGATTTAAGTCAGGCCTTCAAAGAGAAAATAAAGATTTTGCTTAAAATAGCCACATGATCTTATTAAGTACAATCTAATTTCAAATAAATAAAACCAGGTGGGACATAGAACTTGTAGCGGGCACCAAAGAAAATGATAAATCATGGGTGCTATTTCAGGAATCTCAAGATTCTGTGAAATATAAATAACTGAAAATAATGTAATTTAAATGTGTTCTTGGTATCATCTCTCCACGAAATATGGTAATTTTGAATGTGTATTCACAAAACAAGCAGGAATGTCTGTAAATATTAGGTTGTTGGGTGGTGAATAAGGTCTGGGACCAACTTTGCTTAATATCTAGAAAGCAATCTATACAACCCCATCCACTAGAATACATGTCTGATTTTGCAAAGAAGCAAAATGAGATCTTCAAACTGATGCTCCTAGCAGAATTTATTACCTCAACCTTCTGTAAAACACATGCTGACAAAATATGTTTTCTGAGGGCAAGAAATACTGTGCACATTCTCCTATTTCAAAAAGGTGGCTTTGCAAAATTCAGGTTCATAAGAGGTATTCCTTGAGAAATGAGAAATCCTGAACTACCATTCCTGAGGGGGAGAAAAGGGACAATATATGTAAAAAACGGAGGAGGGACAGTATATGTAACTTATGCATTAGTCTTCTGCAATCAGTGCAAAGTTTGACTCTCCTTTTACCTCTCTGAACATTTTTATTCTAGCCCTGGCCTTCTTTGTCTGATTGTCTGAAAGAAAGAAAAATTCAAGCAAAAGTGAAAAGAGGCCAAAGAGGAGTGCAACTTCTGTGAAAAACACAAACCTGTGTATCTGGTTTCATTTGGAAAGGAATTGAAAATAAAACTGCACATATCGCAGTACTTTAATCCAGATAAAGATGGCAGTGTTTTGTCTAGGGCTGGAAGCTAGGTAGAATTGGGCCAGCTCAAGTTAGTATTTGGAAGAAAAATTGCCTGGGAATTCCAAAGTTGTAGATTGGGAAACTGGAAAATATCCTGGAAGAAAATAGGAATTGGGCTCAGGTCAAAGGAGACTATACCTTTTATGGTGTGACAATGCTCAGAATTCTGTTTTCATTTCTAAAAAAGAATAGGGCAAGCACAATAATAGCATTCTGAGACAATTCCCATTAAGAAGATGACAATACTTTAAGCTGAGAAGTGGGACCGGCAGGGGCAGGACACAGAGATATACAGTTAAAAGGAGTTAATCAGAAGTTGTGTGTTTTTTTCCCCCTGTGTTCTCATAACACTAATGGAACAAGTTCTTCCCACGATACAGAATTAAACTGGAGAATTTACTGCCCTGTAATATACTGATGACCATCAGCTTGATAGCTTTAAAGTAGAATATGGCACATTTAATACTCGAGTCTTAATACTACCAGAAGCAAGGTGACTCTTGGCAGAAGTTGCTAAGGAACATGAGTGATGTACTTTCCACATAATGTTGCCCTGCTAGCAAATTTCCCAGGAATATCTGATTAACTACTTGGGATCAGTATGTGAAACTAGATAGGCCTTTGATCTAATCCAACATAATTCTTCTTATGTGCTTAACTGGTAAATCTATAGATTTATCATTTGTAATCTATTTCTTGGTAAGAATTCCGAGTGTTACATCACTTGAATAAAATGAATGAAAATCCTGATTATAGCAAATAAATAAATGGATAATTTATAAGACCCAGCATTTTACTTCTTTCTGTATCTCTGACCTCCTCAATTTTTCGTTATTAAAAGGCCCATTTTCAACATATTTCAAAACAGATGAAAAAAATAAAAATATACTATAGAAGAGGGAATCCCTTTACCTTGCCTCTTTTTTTCCTAACATAGGTAATAAATAACTTTACAAACAAGACAGTTTTGGATGGAGCAGACAATGTAAATAATTTAATAGAAAGAAATGCTGTAAGAAAGCAACTCACCAGAGTAAGGACAATTGAGACCCAAATGCCATAAAAGATAAATATGCTTATACAAATTGGCATGTGTTAGCTATTATGCCATCACTCATTTCCCACAGATTTCTTTTTATAGGAAATTTTGAAAAAAAAAAAATCCCTAAAGAACTGGCCGAGTCATTAAACCACAACAGGTTTCCTTTAAACATAGTTGGGAGTGAGCAATGAATATGTTTACGTTTCTTAGAAGCACCCATGGGTTGTTTTTCGAATGTCAAAAATAGCAGTTTGACTCTGCTGTGAAGGTCAAGCAACAGGCAGCGCTGGGGTCTTCTGGGCTATGCAAGTTGCCACTCTTCTCATCATTTTTGGTTTGCCCTTTAAATTGACACCGGACCACAGCTTTCCTCTAACCAAGAACAGGTGACATTTCACACCTTTGCATCCCGACCTGATTTGAAGAATGCAGGGAAGTTTTCTTGTTTCTTGGGATGTTGCTCATAAGCCAAGTGCACTCCCATTCCCAGGGGTAGGCAACCTTGGCTCTTTTATGACTCGTCGACTTCAACTCCCAGAATTCCTGAGCCAGCATTGCTGGCTCAGGAATTCTGGGAGTTGAAGTCCACGAGTCATAAAAGAGCCAAGGTTGCCTACCCCTGCTCTAGACAGAGAATGCTTGCACAATCAGCTACATTCTTTTTTCCAGCTAGCATTTCGTTATTGTGGGGTCACAGTTATTGAATACTGATGTTTTTTGTCAATATTTTTCCCCTTTCTCTGAAAAGATGGACATTTGAGATGGACAATTCTAGTGCAGATTGTCCTCAACATACAACCATTTGTTTAGTGACCCTTTGAAGTTACAATGGCACTGAAAAAAAATTACTTATGACCATTTTTTTCACACTTACAACCATGGCAGCATCCCTGTGGTCACACAATCAAAATTTGGACGCTTGGCAACTGGCATGTACTTGTGACTGTTGCAGTGTCCCGAGGTCACATGATCACCTTGTGCGAACTTCTGACAAGAAAAGTCAATGGGGAAGCCAGATTCACTGAACAACCATGCTATTAATTTAACAACTGCAGTGATTCATTTAACAACTGTGGAAAGAGAGGCTGTAAAATGGGACAAAACTCACTTAACTCACTTAGCAGTGGAAATTTTGGGCTCAATTGTGGTTGTAAGATGAGGACTACCTGTTCTGTTCTTGCACAGAAGACATCGAGACGAGGCTGGTTCACAACAAGGATCTCTTTATTGAAATACAGTCACAGAACAGAAGCAAGAACACAATGGCCATTGGCCTTTTATATTCCCCTGCAAGGGGATGCACATCCAATCATTGCAGGCCGTTCTCCCGCCTTGCGCATGCACGCAAGGCCGGAGACAGCCTGTCTGGGTCCCGGGCAGACACGTGGTCTGTCCGGGTCTCTGCAGCCTTCCTGCAGCCTTCCTGAGCCTTGCTGAATGACTCAGCAAGGCCCAGGACATAACACTACCTACTTATGTGTGTTTAACAGAGTCGCTTGATAGTGAGATGGGCAGCATAGAAATTTAATAAATACAAAGTCAATCGATTGATCAATCGATCAATCCATTGATTGAAAGTTCCTCCTGCATCTCTTTCCCAGCTATCTTGCAGTTTTCAAATGCTGTTTTGGTTCCGAGTGATGCCATCAATGGATCTAAATATTTTCAGTAGTGCCTCATGATGTTAATAGGCTGTGAGATTGCAGGAGGAATCAAAGCACTATGAAGTGGTAGTTATACATTTAAGGCTTTGGCCATCCTCCCCCCCCCCCACTTGTCTTCAGACAAGCAGCCTTTTAGGAAGCGATTTTGAACCAGAATAAGAGGACCAATGGCGAATACTTGTGTTCCTCATTTAATTCAAATTCAAATTTTATAGATATTGAGGGTGGGTGGGGTTGGTTCTCAAGGTTAAAAAATCTCCCCTAAACCACAGCTACACATATGGAATCCCTCCTCAGACTATTGCCAAAAGTACTCACAACATCTGTGAGAGATGCATTGAAGATAAGGCCCCACCCTATGCTTTTTTTTCATAACTTTAATAGTGTGAACAGAACTGTAACACACATTTAATTTTTAAAAGGAATGGGATGATGAGCACAGTAAACGATTTTGGAGACAAGAACACATAGAGGTGCTCCTTGTCGTTGACCATAACTGTAAGAATTCTTGAAACTGAACTTTCAAAACATCTGGTAGCCACCAGTTTAAGGAGGCTGTTATAGTTATTTCATATGTTGTTAGTTAATAGCAGCCTCCCCAAACTGGTGTCCTCCAGATGTTTGAGGAATTCCACTCCCAGAATTCTCACCATCATAGCCAACGTCAAGGAATTCTGTGGCCCTAACACATCTGGATGCCACTGGTTTGGGGAAGGGTGCTTTAGAGTACAGTGCCAGACTAATGGCAGAACTACTTAGTTTTAACTAAAAATAAAAGAATCAGATGAACTCAACTAAATGGTTTTGTTTGTTTGTTTGCTTGTTTTTTAAAAAAAGGAGAGATAAGGCATGAATCGACTATTGGGAGTTTTAAATAACGACTTTCAAGAATGTAAACTCTGAAATCACAATGGCAATCAGTGATGGGAACATGATTGCAATGGTGGTAAACATAATGCAAGCAGAGAATTCATTCTTGGAACGACTTCAAAGGTACAAGCTGAGTCAAAAAGAAGAAGAAAACTTGATGAGGAAAACATATATTACAAGCATTAAGACCTGGACTAATTAACGGCTAAAAGAGAAATTATGCCCTAAAACTGAAAAGAAACAAATGTTAGCAATGTTTAAACATGCAAAATAGTAAAACCTTGACGTACAACCAAGTCCAGTATCTCCATTTCAACTTACCCTTAACTAATAATGCTGTTGGCTTGACTGTTGTTTGCAAGTCATTAAGTCTTAGGTAACTAAAACCTGTTTGGACAAAACTAAGCATAGGGGGGAAAAAACTATTGATGGGGCTTTGGGGGAGAAGGAAGATGATCATTTGAGAACCTGGAGGCCAGTTGGAAAGACCTAATGGGCCTTATTGGATCTGCAGATCCAGAAGAAGATTGCTGGCAATGGGGAAAAAGCTCCAATACATCGCGCGATGTCACATGATGTCACGAGTTTGACATGTCTGCTATAGATCCAGTAGATCCAGAGGAAGATTGCTTCCTCTCTCTGCTCAAAAGTGTTCTACAGTCTTATTAATTTTGAGCATTTCCTAGATGACTGCAGTTATGATCTAGGGCTTGAAAGCTAGTGAAGTTTGGGAGAGCCTATGACCTCAGCTGTCCCTAAGGAAACTATACAGGTAGTCCTTGCTTAGTGAAGACAATTTGGGACCTCACAATTCCCTCTCTAAGCATTGCAGGTGCTAAGCAAAATATCACTTCGCAGTATTAGGCTTAAAACCTCACTTCCCCTCCGGTCGTTAACTGAAGCACTGTGGTTTATAAATGAAATATAAAATGATGGCAACTTATCATTTTACTTCCACTTTCTTTGTAACTCTGCCTGTCACCGGCATCTGAAAGTGATCACAGGACACTGCAACAGTCATAAATGCAAGTATCAATCACAAAGCGGTGTTTTTTTGGGTTGTTTTTTTTTTGCATCTTCATGACTTTGAACATTTGATAATGAGGCATTTGTAAATGGGAACTTTCTGTACCATGATCTGTACTAAAGAAACCAGATTCCCTCCAAGGTAATATTAAAACACCAATTGCAGAGGATCACCCCAAGAAACAGCCTTAGGCTAAACGGGATAAAAACTTGTAGCAACTCTACATACATGTTCTTTAGCATTACTGTATTATTACTGTAAAGAAAGATTACAACACTTTGAGCTTTAAGTGAGAACTGGTGCAGGCCAGATAGAAACTTATATACAGTAATTATGTATGGCTCAGAGAACATTAATAAGGTTTTATTTTTATATTTTCATATTACTAATAAAACATAAACTATTAATAGAGTACTAATAGAACTGGGTTGTTTGTTTGTTTGTTTGCTGTTCTACAATTGCATCTACTAGGCAGATGGCTTGCGCTTTATTTCACTTCAAGCCTTTCCTGATCTGTCTTGATCTCCTTGAACATTACTGCGCTAGGTGTTAATGATTTGAGCTTGTTTTACAGGAGAACCAAGTCAGGCTGGCCAATTCTTATCTCCATGGCTTCCCTGATGGTTGCAAATTTCCTCAAATGCAGCTGGAAACTACCAGCTTGGAATTGGCTTTCAAGTCAACATTCCCAAAGAAAGAAAACCAAGGGGAAAAAAAGTATTTCTTAGAAAACTTTGAAGCATCAAGCTGTGGATGAGCAGCCCTGGTATGATAAGAGACTTTCCACATGTCTTATATGCTTCACATCTTTGGCAGGACCAGTCTTTATAGCTGAAGATTACCCTGAAAAAAAAAATGGCAATAGACAACCGTCTATCTGCTGACATTTACTGTATTGCTAAGCCCCATATTTTGAGTGTTAAGAGCCTAAACAAGTATATATTTGCATCCACACAATATTGGCACACATTTGTTCCACAAGATCCATGAACTGATCGATATCTGAGAACCTTGTAATATAAAGCCATAAGGTTTTATTGAAGAATCACAACTATTAAACATTCTATGTAAACAACAGAATCAGAGCTTGTCCTATAAATAGGGATGAGAAATTCCTTTTCATGTAGTGATGGCTCTTTGCTTACTGGTAACATCCCACCTCTTGTAATGAGTCAGCAACAGTATCCAGCTGTTTTGATGAAATGAAGAAAATGGGAATATAGCTAACATCAGATTAGGTAATTTTTACTCTTCCCACTGCTGCCTCTGGTTTGTCAGACGGATTACCTCCTCCAGCTGTCTAAGTGGGATTTCATTTTACTAAATATATTCCTATAGGATATCTTGACTCCAGATTCTGACTAAAATTATACCTTAAAGTTTGTGGCCATAGTTGTTTGCATATTTATTTATTCCATGATAAAATATTTTGGTTTGTTTGCTCCCCTGAATAAATGCTAGATGGCATAAATGCATTGCTATCAAATCCAAAGTATAAAAGCTGGCTACTGTGGTTCGACTGTGAAGGACATGCTCCCAACAACATGCCTTCAGAAGCTGTGAATGCTCCAATGCTGGAAGTTTTTAAGAAGAGACTGGACAGCCATTTGTCCGAAATGGTATACGGTTTCCTGCCTGAGCAGGGGGTTGGACTAGATGTTCTCCAAGGTCCCTTCCAACTTTTTATTATTATTATTTATTATTGTTGTTGTTGTTGTTGTTGTTGTTATTATTATTATTGTTGTTGTTGTTGTTCTTGTTGTTGTTGTTGTTACAAATAACATTAATAAGGAAACCGAAATTCCAGGGCTACACCGTACCAATTCAGTGAAAATTACAGGAAGTTAGCTGAAGGAGCTACAGTGGCACAGTGATTAGAATGCAGCATTGCAGGCTAATTCTGTCCACTGCCAGCAGTTCGATCCTGATTGGCTCAAGGCTGACTCAGCCTTCCGTCCTTCCGAGGTCGGTAAAATGAGGACCTGGATTATTTGGGGTAATAGGCTGACTCTGTAAATCGCTTAGAGAGGGCTATAAAGCACTGTGAAGTGGTATATAAGTCTAAGTGCTCTTGCTATTGAAGTTAAGCTTTGGAAACCACATAATGTGTTCCTGAAAGACATTTCCATATAGGCCATCCGGATGGTGCTTCCGTACTTTTATCAGAATTTGGACTGAAATAGGAAGTCAAAACCAGATTAAGAAGATAAATCTAGCCCTGCTACCAAAAGGTTGGAGAAACTACCTGTTAATAAATACTTTTTTGCCAGTGAGATAAAGGTCCTGACTTTAATTGAAGAATTGCAGTTCAGTATTCCACAGGAGGCATACTTTGATGGACATACATAATACAGGTAGTCCTTGACCTACAACCATTTGTTTAGTAACTGTTCAAAGTTACAATAGCATTGAAAAAAAGTGATTTATGACCATTTTCACACTTATGACCATTTCAGCATCCCCACGGTCACATGATCGAAATTCAGACACTTGGCAACTGGATCATATTTATGACCGTTGCAGTGTCCCGGGATCATGTGATCACCTTTTGTGAACTTCTGACAATCAAAGTCAATGGGGAAGCCAGACTTACTTTACAACTGTGTTACTAACTTAACAGCTGCAGTGATTTGCTTAACAACTGTGGCAAGAAAGGTTATAAGGTGGGTTATAAAGTCACTTAACAACTGTCTTGCTTAGCAATGGAAATTTTTGGGTTCAGTGGTGGTCCCAGAGGTTGAGAACTATCTGTATTTTAAAAGAGAAGAAAGTCAGAAAATAATTCACATTAACCTGCAGGCTTTAGCCTTCTGCATTTTCCTTCTTGTTTTTGGTAGTAGTAAAACATTTGACCTTAATCAAGACAAACAAGGAGTAAATGGAGCTCTTTAAAACAGATCATCTGAATAACAAATAATCAGCTAAACACTTGCTAGGAATTGTGGGAGCAAATTCAGGACATCTGAAGAGCCTTTGTTTGGGAAGGTGGTAATGTTAACATCATTGCCTACATTCCTTGATGTAGTTTCCTTTCACAAAAGAAGAGAATCTTGCTCTTTTATTCTTATAGATCTGTTTAAATTTTGTTTATTGAAAGAGACTTATGGAGTGAGAAATGAGAAACGGGGTAGATCACCTCTTTATTCCTCTCTTCCTAAATAAGATGTACATTTATCCCCCTGTCCAGGTGCTTGAATATTGTATAGACATAAAATCAGGTATTACTATGTGGTAAAACATATGTATGTTTTTCACTCACAGATTCACACATTAGAATATTTGCTACTTAAAATATATTTTCTCTGTCTTTGTTTTTAGGACCATTATTATAGAAAATCAATGTCAGATAGTCACCTAACAGTACTTAAAATGTACAGGTTTTTTTTTTTTTTTGGGTGGTTGAATAATAACATCAGTTTTGATTTTTTGGGACCACAAGAGTGCATTTAATCTGCCTTCCTTTATTTGAACTTTTCACATCTGCTAAGGCTTGGTTCCCAAGAACAAAATCCCAGCTTAAAAAAAAAAAAAAAAAGGAGAAAGTTTACCTGGGCTGCTGTTGTCCCAGTTCCAAAGACAACTTTTGAGGGCCCTGATAACAACGTCAAAAAGAATTTTACACAATGCCCAGACAAAACTTTCATGCATAAGAGTATGATTGCATTTCTAGTTGTTTCTTAGCCTTAAGTCAATTGAGGAGGAGGAGAAGGAGGATTCAGATAAACAGTAAATGAGCAAACTGTAATTTAAACATTATTTTCAAGTCTGGATGTTTAAGAAATCTTCTGGCATAAATATCAATATTTTGGGATTTGCTGATCCTCGCCCTCCCATCTCTATTCACCTTGCCCTACTTTTTAGCTCCCCATTCCTTGGGAAACAATATTAAGTAATTGCTTTGGAAAGAGAGAGGAGAAAGCAATGGGTAAGACATCCTATCACTGGGGGGAAATCATAGGATCAACCCCCTGTATTTTAATATAGTTGCATTTAAAAAATAAAAAACAGTAATATGTGCTTTATGGGTGGGAGGGTGAATGTTGATAATACTGAATCAAAAATGTCTTGGCCCTTATATGGTTTGCAATGATGCCTCCAGGAAACCCAAAAATCAGCCATGTAAGCAGCTTTCTTCTCTTTTCATTTGTATCCAACTTTAAGGGGTATACTGCCTCTGAGTTTGGAATCTGGAGCTTCCATGTTAGCTATGAGACTCTAGAGAAGAGCAGAGAAGAGCAACGAAGATGATTAGGGGACTAATCATTTGCAGGAATTGTTTGCAGGAATTGTTTATGTTTAACGAAGAGAAGGACTAGGGGTGACATGATAACAATGTTCCAATATTTGAGGGGCTGTCACAAGGAAGAGGGGGGTCAGTCTATTCTCCAAGGCACCTGGAGGCAGGACAAGAAGCAATGGATGGAAACTAATCAAGGAGAAAACTAACCTAGAACTAAGGAGAAATTTCCTGACAGTTAGAACAATTAGCCAGTGGAACAACTTGCCTCCAGAAGTTGGAGTTGGGTGCTCCAACACTGGAGATTTTTAGAACAAATTAGGCAACCATTTGTCTGAAATGCTATAGGGTTTCCTGTTTCAGCAGGGGGCTGGACTAGAAGACCTCCAAGGTCCCTTCCAACTCTATTATTCTGTTATTCTATAAGACTGAGTGCCTATTCCAAAGTTGCTAAGTGGTGTGCCTGTTTTCTCTGGCTCTTAAAAGCGCCACTAACATTTGCTGGGGTTAATGAGGCTTATTATGGACAGGGCACTCTCATACAAGTGCCACTTTTCATATCCTTTAGACATGCTGAATTACAGCCATTGACGTTCTTACAAGACATGTTTGGAGGGCAGAGTGGAAGGAATTCCTGTGAATGTCCTTGGGATTTCCAGTATCCTGTGTTGGGAAGAAAAGGCACCATTGTTAACGGAAGATGCTGTTGCACAATGTTTCATGAACAGTCCTCTGGAACTTTAAAGGGAAAAAGCATTTGGCGTGTATCAGAGCCAGAATAAATGAGTCATAAAAGCATTCCACCTGAAATTTTCTGACTAAAACTGGGGGAGTCTGAGACAGAGAAGATGTCATCAGCCTGCTGTCCTTGCTTGAAACCCAGTCCCTTCTCTCTCTCTCTCTCTCTCTCTCTCTCTCTCTCTCTCTCTCTCTCTCTCTCTCTCTCTCCTTTGCCTCTCCTCACACCAACTGTCATTGAGACTGCCTCATGATGGAACAATCTGTGAGAATTTAACAAGTCAGAAATGGATTAAAAAGCACTTTATGAGTTGTTAAAGAAATCCCCTTGTTCCTCAGAAGCATTTTTAGCATCTTATTAATGGCCTTTGATCCAACTAACATATTGACTTGTCATTTGAATAAGAGATGAATCCTCCTTGATGGATCACAAAGGGAATATAAATTCAAGTGAGGCATTTTTCCAAATTTCCCCATGCTTTAAAAAAAAAAAAAAAAAAAAAAAGCCCTGAATAGAATAACATACTTCCCTTCATCTTTACACAAACCCACAAAGAAATGTCCTGAGGGTACCTTGACTTTGTAGTAAATGAATGCATACTGTCCAGCTGTGCCATTTAACTTAATTAGTATGTGATCGTTACTTGGCACATTTTGTTTATCATATACTTTGAGTTGTTGGGCTATTTGATCAACCACACACACACACAATTTTTTTTTTCCAAATGACAAAAAAAGGCAACATATCTGTTTACATACCCAAGGAAGGATTTAAGATCTCAGGTGTCTTGCTCTCTCTTATCAAGGATGCTAGAAGAAGGTGCTATTTGAATGAACCAGATATAAAGAAGAAGTATTTTTTTCATATAAAAGCAAACAAGCTTGACCTTAGAAGGGCTAGATTTATTGAAGGTCCAATAATGGGTAATATGCTTACTCAGGAGCAAATCTTATCCAAATACAGTAGTTCTTCCTTCTGGATAAATAGGAATAGAATTGTAGCATATACCCAATCACAAGTATTTTGTCTGAATAATCATTAGGGCCACCCAAATGTCACTGGGTTCATCCCTAGATGTTCTATAATCTAGATCAGTGTTTCTCAACCTTGGTAGCTTTAAAATATGTTGGCTTCAACATATACTGGCTAGGGCAGGGGTAGGCAACCTTGGCTCTTTTATGACTCGTGGACTTCAACTCCCAGAATTCCTGAGCCAGCCATGCTGGCTCAGGAATTCTGGGAGTTGAAGTCCACGAGTCATAAAAGAGCCAAGGTTGCCTACCCCTGGGCTAGGGTATTCTGGGGGTTGAAGTCCACACATCATAAAGTTGCAAAGTTAAAAAAAAAACAAAAACACTGGTGTAGATTATCTTAAGGTATAGGTAAGAACAGATGTGAACTTGCTCTCCAAACACATAGTTCGAAATTGTTTTAAGCAAGTACTCTATCGTTGCAATGCACAAGATGAAGAAAAATAGACCAGAAATATAATCCCCGTCTTCACTCCCACATTAGAACCAGGAGGGGAAAATAATAATAATAATAATAATAATAATAATAATAATAATAATAATAATAATAATAATAATAATAATAATAATAATAATAATAATAATAATAATAATAATAATAATAAAGTTGGAAGGGACCTTGGAGGTCATCTAGTCCAAACCCCTGCTCAGGCAGGAAACTCTATACCATTTCATGCAAACGGCTGTCCAGTCTCTTCTTAAAAACTTCCAGTGTTGGAGAATTCACTGCTTCTGGAGGCAGGTTGTTCCAACCCAAGTATTGATCCACCTAGCCATTCCCAGAAAGAATTAGTCCTTGCCACCATACGTAGTAAATTACATGGATTGGAAAATACAGAGCAAACAACTAGCGCTTTGGTTAAAAGAGTCTGTCTAATTGCCTATCTGGCATTTTGATCTGAAATATTTAGAGGAGAAATAAATAGTAATTCCATCTGCCTTAAATTTCTGGACCTGGGTTTTCGAAACTCAGCATAGTAATTTTTGTTTAGATTTTTCTAAAGCATCCAAACCCCGAGTGGCTGATGATACATATAATCCTCGACTTAACGACCACAACTGAGCCCAACATTTCTGTTGCTAAGTGAAACATTTGTTAAGTGAAGTTTGCCCCATTTTACAATCTTTTCCCCCCACAGTTGTTAAGTGAATCACTGCAGCTGTTAAGTTAGCATCATAGTTGTTAAGTGAATCTGGCTCCCCCATTGACTTTGCTTGTCAGAAGATCTCAAAAGGAGATCGCGTGACCTCGGGACACTGTGACCGTCACAAATACGTGCCAGTTGCCAAGCATCCAAATTTTGATCACATGATCACAGGGATGCTGCAATGGTTGCGAGTGTGACAAAGTGGTCATCAGTAATTTTTTTTCCAGTGCCATTGTAACTTTGAACAGTCACTAAACAAATGCTATATATTGAGAACTGTCTGCAGTAGAATTGTGGAAGAAGCTCAAATGTCCATCTTTTTGGAGAAAGGGGAAAAGTATTGGCAAAAATGTCAGTATTCAATAACTGTGACCACAATAATGAAAAAAAAAATGGGGATCACATCACCCCAGGACACTGCAATGGTCATAAATATGAATCAGTTGTCAAGCATCTGAATTTTGTTCACATGACCATTGGGATGCTGCCATGGTTCTAAGTGTGAAACATGGTCATAAGTCACTTTTTTTCGGTGTGCTGTTGTAACTAAATGAACTGTTGTAAGTCGAGGATTACCTGTACTTCTAGCAAAACCCAACTCTGGGTAAGTAAACTCTAACCATAGAAGACAGTGACAAAGTTGCATTAATTAAACTGCTGGCATCATTCTTCTCTAATGAGGAAACAGCCAAAGCAGCACCACCTCTGAAGAACTTCCTAATAAAAGGGATAGAAACTATAAAGGGAAGAAAAAAAATTATAAAGGGAAAAGAGGAAAGCCATCTCTCTCTCTCTCTCTCTCTTTTTTTTTTTTTTTTACTTTCTTTCTTTCTTTCTTTTTCTTTCTTTCTTTCTTTCTTTCTTTTTCTTTCTTTCTTTCTCTTCTTTCTTTCTTTCTTTCTTTCTTTCTTTCTTTCTTTCTTTCTCTCTCTCTCTCTCTCTCTCTCTCTCTCTCTCTGTGGGAGCCTAGCCACACAGAGCTCTCAGCCCATATATATTTATGCAACACGATCCTTTGGGAGCAGGCTCAGATGATTCATATTCCTAAATGGCATTTTGGGGGGTTCTTTCAGCACAGCTGAAAACGTATGGTCTGGCCACATGCAGCACGCCAAGCCTAAATCTCACAAGCCCACTGTGTCAGCCATCAGGGTGGGGACATCTTTTACAAAATAAAAGAGACATATTTCAAATTCAGGACTGGCAAGACAAAAGTAAAATTCCAGAAAGCTTGCAAATCCTTTCTTTCTTTCTTTCCTTCATTTATTTATTTATTTATTTTAAAAAATGGATTAATGATCCTATGAAGGAATGGGACTCTTTGCTTCATAATCCTACCAGGGGTGCAGCAGCTTCAGCTCTCAGCAAAGCAGTGGCAACCTTTTCTTCTTTAGATCAAACAAGACCTAAAGTCTGGGAAGATTTAACTGCAGAATAAAAACAATACTTCCAGGGAGGGAGGGAGGGAGGGAGAGAAGGAGGCAAATGGAAATGTTAACCATCTGCAGGTCTGATTGCTTCTGCTCTTTTTCTATTTTATTTGACTTTTGAATCGGGAGCGTTGAAGCTGCCTCCCTTCCTGTTGCCTACTCATGGCTTCCAGCTTCTCAGACTCTCATGCACAATTAAGAAGAACCACACAAACTGAGCTGAAGATTCTGAAAGTCTTTTTTCTGGAAAAATAAATTCATGACAGCTGACATCAAAATGTATTCCCTACTTGTCTCCATAGATGTCACATGGATGTGTCAAAAAGAAAAAAATCCTTCTCCCGAACATTGGTATAGGCTACCACCCTTTACTGACTTACTTAAAAGTAAGACCTAAACTGTTGCTCGAGCAACAGGAGGATGTCATCAAATATGAGAAGAAAATATTTTTTTTCCTCTTTTCCTGTACAACTCCCCATCTCCTCCATAACTTCTCTGGAGGGTCACCACCCTTTTGGAGCAAATTTCAGTAAGGAAGTAAGCAATTGAAATCCATGAGAGTTGTGTCAAGGTAGGTGTGTAGGACATTACATCATAATTTATTATTTCTGAAAGACTATTTTTTTCGCCAAAAGAAATCATCTTTAAAATGAGAGAATCAAATGAGTTTGGATAAGCATGCCATAATAAATACCTTGTCCTACTCTCAATTTAGAGTGTATTTTAAATTCATCTTTTCAAGTGATTTGAGGAACAGTTTTTCTATTTATGCATTTAGAAATAGGATAAATTATTCCAGTCTTACTGATATTCCCAAATTTCTCTCAAAATATTTGTGAACTTCCAGCTGACAAGAACTCACATTTCACTAACTTTGTTGAATGTATCCGAGCTTACTTCAAAATTCCTAAGGGGAAACAAAACATTCAATTTCAAAGTATACTTATGCAATATATTTTTGGGAAAAAATCAGCGATTAGCAAACTTCTTGAATTATGTATCTGGATCTGCCACACCATGACCCTCCTTTTAGTGGAAATATCTGGCTTTGGAGACTAAGAAGTTGAGTCTGCCCTTTTTTTTCAATTTCATTTTGTATTTATTCAAGCAAAAGTTCATTCTGTCTCATTTCTTCACCATCATATCCTTCATGTATAAAAAACCAACACATTTTATTCAATATATTATGTATGCAAGGTGTTTCCAATTTATATGTATGAAATATATATATATTTCATACAACTGTTGGGTTCTACAAAGGGCATTTCATTTCACTAGGGTTTATTTGTGGCAAAATAAAGTCTTGTGCAGGGTTGAGGGATGGTGTGCATGTGCCACCAAATCTAAGCCTCCATTTACGAAGGAAAGTGGCCAATCAAGGCAGATTCACCTCACTGTGATTCTCCATCAAGACAGAAAGTCTGGATCTTTCATCATATCAAAGCAGAAGAAACACTTCTTTGAGGACAATCCCTGATTCCTATCTGATAGGAATACTGCAGCCAGTTTTGGTCACCACATCACAAAAAAAATGTTGAGAGTTTGGAAAGAATTCAGAGAAGAGCTACTAAGATGATCAAAGCCTGGAGACCAAAACATACAAAAAACGGCTATGGGACTTGGGTTTACCTAGTCTAAAGAAAAGAAGAAATGGGAGAGACCTGATAGCAGTATTCCAGTATCTGAGGGGCTGCCACAAGGCAGAAGGGGCCAGGTTGTTCACCAAAGCACCTGAGGGAAGGACGAAACTGATCAAAGAGAGAAGCAACCTGGAATTAAGGAGAAACTTCTTGACAGTGAGGACAATCAACCAGTGGAACACCTTGCCTCCAGAGATTGTGGGCACTCCATCACTGGAGATTTTCAAAAGGAGACTGGACATTCACCTGTCTGAGATGGTATAGGTTCTCCTGCTTGAGCAGGGGGCTGGACTAGAAGATCTCCAAGGTCCCTTCCAGCGCTATTCTATTCTAGGATGTGATTTTCATAACTATACATCGACACCTAATTCAAAGATGTTAACTTGTAAATCGGATCATCTGCATTTTTCCAGTTTTCTTATTTAAGGAAGTAATTTATACTGGTATTGGATTCACTACCATCAGATAGGGAAAATATGTGGGCTGCATATGAAACGTATAAGAAGTTGTGCAGGAGAAAGATAGCAAAGCATGGATTCATTATTCATACCGCACATATGAATCAGCCTTGAGATTTTTGAATCAGGGAATTTCATTACCAAAAGGCAACCATCAAACAATAGTTTCAAATTTTCTGCCTATGACATCTTCTAGGAATCCTCATCCTAATCACCTGTCCCACAGTTGTAGAGCACCTCTTGCAGTTTTGTTATGTAATGCAGGTTGTGATTTTGCTAAGCGCTATGCACACAACTGGGCCAAATTTCTGATCACTGGAGGGAAGGAGGAAGCCAAGACTACCTTTTATCTATACACTTTTTTAGTAATTTGAGTCACATTATTTTTACCTAAGACTGATTTTTTTTCTGGAGCTTCGCAGTTGCAGAGAATTCTGCACATATGAGCAAATCTATTGGGGGAGTTAAATGTACAAAAGCAGAGATCACTCAAAAAATCATGAAAGAGAGAGAGAGAGAGAGAGAGAGAGAGAGAGAGAGAGAGAGAGAGAGAGAGAGATATTTCTCTAAGTCTAGGATATAAAATTCTATGTATAAAAAGGATACATTTGTTTATTTAAAACACTTTTATCTCCCTGCAGTCAAAAAGACACCTTGGCACACACTTAAAGCAAGATCAGTTGTGAACTATACATCAATTGATGCCACCAGTCCATGTCTCCAGTACTAGAGTTTGTAGGAATAGCATAAAGTACTCTGGAGAAGCATTCTTTGGAACATATTTGTTTAAAGTTTAGCTGAAAATTTAAGTGGGATTTCTATGAAAACTTTGCCGAAGAAAATGTCAATGATTGTAGGGAACTATAAGCAGAAATATAGCACAGTAGTTATTCAACACCATTCTACAACCATTCACAGTAAGATCAGTGTTCCCTCTGAATTTTCTTTGTGACAAAGTGAATTATTTATCTGGCTCCATAGTTCATAATGAAACCAATTCAAGATAAGAGCAGGAAATGTTGCCATTATTCTAAATTGATATTGTGATATCATCAGGTAACTAAATCTGATGAGATGGTGTTTGTGATGTCCTTACATTTACTCTGTGATGCTTCATTGGCTTGAATCCAGTCAACCAGGGAGAAGAATCCCAATTAAAAACAAGGAGAAACACAAATTTTGAGCTACTGTTGTGCTGAAACTATTGTGAAGTCTAACATTCTGAGACAAAAGCAGTGACACTATTCTTTGAACTAAAGTCATTGTGTCATAACTGGAGAGGAAGGAAGGAAGGAAGGAAGGAAGGAAGGAAGGAAGGAAGGAAGGAAGGAAGGAAGGAAGGAAGGAAGGAAGGAAGGAAGGAAGGAAAGATCCAAGATATTGTCATTGTTATCCAATTGCATTTAACCAATAATGAATGATGACTCTGCGTAAGGAGACAGTAGATATAAAAACAAAGCGATCCATGAAATGTCTTCTGTGCTCCATTCCTCTTGGTCCTGTTTTCACACTTCTACTTATGTTGGAACACACTGAATCTGTTAAATGTACAGCTGATTTATGTATTATCCAAACTGTATAAGACTCCAGGTAGTTGGATTCCATAGTCATTCTTAAACTTGGGAGCAATAGCATTGTTCACAGAACTGATGTGACTCTTTTCCTTTCTAGAATTTCCCAGTCCCCAAGAAAAAAGTAGAAATGCTTGGGCCAATCATTCTGAATTATGAGCAATTTCTACAGACTGAGTCCAGTTCATTCATTAATATCCACTTTGCCACACAGATACTCATAGAAAGAAATGCACTGCAATAGAAACATATGGATCATCCTCTTGAATAACTGATCTAGCCTATGCATAGGGATTTCCCACATCAGCTCTTAAAGGAACTTCATGACCAATCATTTGGAAGACCTGGATCGCTTTATGTCAAAGTTTGAAGGCTGCCTTTCAATAGCCCTGGTGCATCTAAAATCTTCAGAATTTAATATTGAAAAGATCTGAGGTTTACAACATCTCTATGTCACTATTTACAAATTCCAAAAGTGCTGGGTTTGGGTTCAAAACTCAATCCCCAAGGTTCAGATTCAGTCTTTGACACAGGTTTCTCAAACCAACACATTCTGGAATTCCAGGTTTGTCACATGCTGACTTTAGTGGCTTACACCATTTCCTCCCAGCCCTTTGCATCTAATTAGCAGACTTCTCCATGCAAATCCTCTCCCTTCAGGTTATTAAAAAGGATAACAAATGCCCTTGCAGTCCAAGAGTTGCTTGATTTGACACTGATGAAATTCTGCAGCCTAGGAAGAGATGCCTTGGGGTTGCTTACCTACTGGGTGGCATTTAATACGATGCAGAAACTCTAGCAATGAACTCTTGGCTCCAGTTACCTGCGTTCTTATTTGATTTGGCCTGCTATCTGTGCTTTAGAATGTCTGCTTTCCGAAATGAGACTTTGTACCCAGACTCCCGACGCTTGATCTAGAGCCAGCTGAGTACCTTGATCTCAAGCTCTACCTCTGGATCCTGACATTTTCCTGTTCTAATTCAAGATGATTCCCCCCCTTCCCCCCCCCCCCCGTGTGTTCAGTCCTGCCCTTTGATGTTTGCAAGCCACTATTTCCTTTGCCGCCACTTTTATCTCTGTCCTGGCACTCTTCCTCACAGCATCCTTTTCCCCAGATGGTCTCCATCTCCCCTTCAAAAGTGCCCAAAATATTCCAGTTTCCTCCTCTTGATCTTTGTACAGCAACACACATCTTCATCAGGATGAGCTGGAGTCCCAGTGTGGGTTTTTTCTCTCTCTCTTTGCGGTCTTCTTGTGTCTTTATGTGATGCTCTCCAAAATCTGTTGGAACCAGACAAAAGTCTCGGCTCTTTGTGCTATACAGTGCACTCATCAGAATGATATCTATAACAAGCCAATAGAGGCAGGGGCCAAGAAAACTCTGTGAGATGTTTTAAATGTCACTATGAAGTATTGTCAGTAAGCCCAGTTTCCCATATCCCCCTCCCGGAGATCTAAAAGGGTGTCTTCTGGAAAGCCTCCACTGATTCTGATGTTGGCTCTAGTGATCTTGGCACTGATCACCTCCGTACTGAGCAAGCCTCTACAGCAGTGTCAGAATAAGCCTGTGCAGTGGAAAAAATGGTCATGGAAAAAGGGAAACAAAAAAAAAAGTGATTAAAAAAAAAAGAACATTCCAGATTTATTTTAAGTCAAAGTTCTATGATTTCTCGTAGTGGATTCTATGACAGCAAGAACCAGATAAATAGATAGCACACACATTGTCTGTTGTTCGTAGGTATAAAAATTCATTATTATTCGCTATTAAAAAATTTCCCTTCTCACTGCTATGGGTGTTCTGCATCTTCTCTAATCTCATGTCCTCTACCAATGGGCTGGGAGTTTGAGGGTTCTGCAGAGGAAGTTAGCTGTTCTTACTCCCATTCTTCTGAACGGAGAACTCTGATGTTGTTCCTGGGTTTGTTGAAGCCACTCTCCCAGCTTAAGAGTTATAGTCTCAAATGCTCTTACCACCTATGGAACCTCTTTGATCTTTAGTTTTCACATCCTCTTGAATGTGAATTTGGGGTTGAAACCTCTATAGCTTGTGAGGAGCTTCCAGGTCTTCACATCTGCAGCTTCCATGTCCTGCTTTGGCCAGCTCACTAAACCAACAGGATATCTGATGACTAACAGAGCATACATGTTGATGGCATGGATCTTGTACTTCCCATCGAGTTGGTTCTTCAGGATTTGCCTTATCCTTTGGTGGTACTTATATGTTTCTGTCTTCCTTGCCTCCTCATCATAGTTCCCATGTAGTTGTGGATAACAAGGTATTGTATCTGGTTGTATGTCTGCTATGTGGTCCATTGGTAGTTCCACTCACTCAGTCTTCAGTACCTTGCCTGTCTTCACTACCATCCAGCCACACCTCTCTAGTCTGAATGATATCCTCTGTGTAGATTCCTAACAGGTGGATCAGCAGCTTGATGTCATCCATGTAGAGGAAGTGGCTGATAGTAATTTCACTCCTGAACCTTTATCTGTATCCAGTCCTTGTGATTATTTGGCTGAGGGGTTTCAAGTCTATGCAGAACATCAGCATGGACAGTGCATCACCTTGGTTTATTTTGCACTTGATGACCACTTGTGTGAGCTGTCTTGAATTGATTTCTAGTATTGTTTCCTGTAGTCTCATTGAATTCCCGAGGAAGGTCCTTAGGATTGACTTTGTATAGTGCCAGGAATTCACATATCCATGGGTGGCACTAGGCTGTAGGCTTCCCTGCAGTCAATCCAGGCTGTGCCCAAATTGGTCTGTCTAGAAGTTCTCTTGAGTAACTGCACTTTCTATCTATGCAGTTGTTGTTTTGAGCCTCTGGATTTGTTCTGAATGCTCTTCTGAGCTGTGTTCATGTAGTGGCCTATATAGCTCTCCAGCTTAGTGGCTATGATGCCTCATAGGACTTTCCATGTTGGAGTAGACAGATAATTGATTAGTAGTTGACTAGTAGTTAGATGGTGCTGTTTCCTTATGGAGGTCTTTCGTGATCAGCACTGTCCTTCCTTGTGTTAGTCTAAGCTTACTGCTAGCAGCTGGTTCATCTCTGCTGCTAGATGTTCATGCACTGCTTTTAGAGTCTTTAGCCAGTAGGTGTGCACCATGTCTAGGTCAGGTAATGTCTAGCTCTTCATGTTCTTCACTTGCTAAGGAATGTCAGATGCTACTGTGATGGTGACTGGTTTCTCTTCTGAGATTGCTGTGATCTGCTCTCCTTAATGCCACTTTCACTAGTGTTTTGTGTCTTCTTTTTCTCCCATTTGTTCTTCCATTACTATTCAGTTTCTGCTGTTGGTGGCTCTGCTATTACTGTGTTGTTGCAATGCAGTTGGATGGATTTTTGGAGAACAGGGCATTTATCTTCTTGACCTCTGCTTCTCTAGTGTATCTCCTTAGTCAGTGCTCTGAGCCTTTGTTTAGCAGTGTGTATGTATAGGCTGTTTGCCTCGGCCTTTGTCACAGATGTGACACCACTATCTTTCTTTTTGTTCCTCTCTCTGGTTTGTTTTCTTTGAGAACATTGTTCTATCTTGTGCTGGGTTTTTTGTGTGTGGTTTTGTATTATTTTTTGTTCTTAAATTTTCAAAAAACTGTAAACTGCTCAGAGCCTCTGGGAATCTGGCAGCATATACATTTAAGAAATCTCTGTATTACTAAAGCTTTTGCCCATTTTTAATATTCTGAAAGAAAAAAACTCACATATATACTGTGGCTAAAAACATAACATATTCTACAGGGATATGTCCATGAATATCCTGAAAAGAGTATGTTACTTTTTCAATAGTTGAATTCAGCTGAAAAGAGATGTTATTTTTTAATGTTGGTTTAAAACTGTGTTGTCTGATGTTTTTGACGTTTTAAACTGGGAGATAACATATTATTCATTTCAAAACTACTGATCCAGATCCCATATTATTAGTACCAATAGAACACCGATTGGTTTCAGAGAGCTTGCAACATGCAAAAAGAAGGGAGGGAGGGGGCAAACTACATCTCTTTTTTTTTTTGCATCATCCATCCAAAGAACACAATTAAGTCTTATTGATTTTAGTCCAGGAAATGAATATGATAATCTTGATAATTGAAGTGGCGTAGAAGTGTTTGAAATAAATAAATAAATGAGTATTTCTAAGTGTTCTGAGGAGAGTCATATTTGTTGGGCACAATGTGACTGGAGCATATGTGCTAGTGTATTTAGTTCCTTTCAGGAATGCCAAATTAAACCAAATTAAACCAAAGTCCTCGGGTTATGACTGCAAGGGAGCCTGCCCATCAAGGTCGTAAAACAGGATGGATGTAAAATAAGCTGGTCACATAACCGACCCAATTTTATGACCTTTTGGGGCAGTCATTAAGCAAATCTGCAGTTGTTAAGCCAACTCTGCAGTCATTAAGTGAGTCAATGGTTTGATATGGCCATGTTTTAGATGAAAACTGGAAGTAAATGCCGGGTTTTGGGGGAAAAAACCATTTAAAATGCAGTCACAGGACTGTTAGGACACTGCAAACAGCCATAAATGTGGCCCAGGTGCTGAGCAGCCAAAGTGTAGTCACATGACCATGGAGGAGGTCTGACCATTGGAAGTTTGAATCTGGGTCATAAGTACCCCCTCAGGGAGGTCGGTTAGAATGCAAAACAGACAATAAGTGACCAATTATAAATGGAGAACTACCTGTATAGAGGAATTACAGACAGGTACTATCTGCATACCCTTTCAAAGCCAGAACTTCACTCAGCTCTAACATCTCTTTTTGAAGCACAGGCCGCTTAACTCTGGCTTTGTCATATTTCATTTGCAGCCAGCAACCCCTTTTGGTGGAAGGCAAGGCACTAGGGCAGACATGTCAAACTCGCGATGTCACGTGACGTCGCGCAACGTATCGGAACGGTTTTGCCATTGCCGGCAATGGGGTGGGCACGGCTTCCAGATGACGCGTCCGGCCCGCGGGCCGGCAGTTTGACACCCCTGCACTAGGGGAACCAGCATGGTATAGTGGTTAAAGCACCAGGTTAGCAACCAGAGTGTGTGAGTTCTAGTCCTGCCATCTTTAGACACAAAGCCAGCTGGATGTGCTCGGGCCAGTCATTCTCTCTCAACCCTGTGAAACACTGCAAACCACTTCATAAAAAACTTGTCAAGAAAACCACAGGGACTAGTCCAGGCAGTCACCATCAAAAAAAAAAAAAAAACCCAACAAAACTCCAACCTCTGATTTGAAGGAAGACGAAAAAGAAAAAGAAAAAAGCAAAGCAGACCTAAGAGAGCTCTTTAGTTTGGGCCCAGAGGGATGCTACCAGATATGCAACCATATATTGCCAAGCTGAGTATAAAATAGTAGCTCTGTCTTGTACAAAACTCTCTAACCTTTTTAAAAGCAGCTACTCTTGTGGGGCTTATTCTGGATAGTGCGTCCTTAAAAATAAATTCTTAGCTTTAGCTATTCTGCACCATAAATTAATCTCTACCAAAGCACGGGGAAATATATACAAGTGGGGGTTTTAAATTGAATTACCACAGAGTATAGGAAGTGTATCAGAGAGCATTTTGAGTGAACTAGTTTCTCTTTTTGTGAAATAACCAAATGGTATACTGACATGCATTCCTGGGGAGTGGGTGGTCCCCTTCCCGTGAGCTTTGTGTAAATTTTAAATGGAAAGCTAAATTTCTAAAAGAACAAAGCAAGAGGAAAGCTTTAATTTTCAGATGTCGTTGCCTTTGACGCTTTTGCAAGAGTCCCTTTGGTGTTGTCACTTCCAAATCACAGCCTAATGTGGCATACTGTGTTGCAGTGTTGGTGAAACAAAAGCTTTCTTTGAAAATATGTGTGTGAAAACATTGCAAACAAAACCAGGCTCCAGAGGCAAGATCAGATTGGCTCTTAGGAAGCCACCTGAGGTCCCCAGCAAAGCTCAACCAATCCCAGCTTTGCTTTCTGGCAATTTTATGGAATTGCCCACAACAAGGTAAGATACTTACAACAGGGAAAGGAATGTCTATTGCTTATTGGCATCTGCTCTGCTCTACTTTATAGAACTTACTACAGGGCATCGTATTTACAGTATAGGCCAGTGGTGGGATTCAGCCAGTTTGCACCACTTTGGCAGAACCGGTAGCTAATTTTTTGTTGCCCAGGCCCAGAATGGACTTCCGAAAGCGGCATCCACACAGGGAACCGGTTGTTCACATATTTGAATCCCACCACTGGTATAGGCCCTGCTTTTTTTCAAGCAGGTCAAGATTACCTTTGAACTATCTAATTATCAGGAGGATTCTGCATTAGAAAAGAAGGCGGTATAATTTGGAGGAAGGTGCTTAAAGTGCTGGATTAGGACTTCAGAAATCAAGGTTCAAGGCCACTTTCAGCCATGGAGGGTTTTTCCCCCCTTTCAGCTTCACCTCCTTCACAGGGTCACTTTGAGGACAGAGCAGACAGTGCTATGAATGTCACTTCAGAATTCTGCAGGAAAAGAAAGATCTAATAAATATATAAATGAATACGGACTGCTATACCATTCAGACAGCTAAAGCTTCTCACCAAAGCTGAATCTAGTTTTGTTTGTTGTTTTGCAAGAGAAGTGTGTCTTACAAGCCAATCTTCTATAAAATCTGGTCCCTCACCATGATTAGTTTGGCCTCTCTCTTTCTTTTGCCAGGTCCACCCAAGAGGGGGTGGCTTCTCTGCTTCTCCTTCCCATCACTGATTGTAAGCTTGGAGAGACCAGATGAAAAAGCTATAGCCGGTCTTGGCAGTGGCCAGTGGTGCAGATGACTCTTGCCCTTTCTTATAACCAAGCACTCCTTGACTACATCTGCTAAAATTCTCCACCACACCTGACTGCTTTTAAAACCCTGTAGTTAGAAGACCTGGGATGATCTTTAAAAAAAAAAAAAAACTTAGCAAAGCTAGATCTAGCTTGTACTTGGGCGGCAAATCACCAGGAGGTACCAAAATTATACAATCAAGGGGCAAAATTTATAAAATGTCCCATCAGATTTACCCAACAAGAACTGAACGCAGTTTGAGGGAATCTATACCTCTTTACCTTTTATCTGTAATTCTCACCAAATGTTTCAGCATTTTAGAATGCCCAGGGCAGAATGAAATTGGGACCTGTTGGGATGAAAGGCAGCTTAAGTCTTGGAATGAGCTTTCATTTACATTCCTTGGATCAATATGTTTAACACCTTTGTTGGATTTTAACTTCCTTCTACTTTGTAGAGATGCCATTTGTTATATACAGTATGTGTGGATAGATATAGATGATAGATAGATAGATAGATAGATAGATAGATAGATAGATAGATAGATAGATAGATAGATAGATAGATAGATAGATAGATAGATAGATAGATAGATAGATAGATAGATAGATAGATAGACATATGTAGAGATACATTTAAATTTATGTATATAAATGTATTGAAATCATAAAATAATACAAAATACAAATGAAAACAATATAATACAGCAACTATGAGAGGGACCTTGGAGTCCCTTGGATGATCACTTGACTATGAGCCAGCAGTGTGCAGCAGCAGCCAAAAAAAAATAATACAATCCTGGGTTGTATAAACAAAGGCATAGAATCAAGATCACACAAAGTATTAGTACCACTGTCATGATTCCGACAGACAGAGACGAATAAAGCAGAACTCTGAGGCTTGCAAATTCCTCAAAGAACATGCTTATTAGTTACAAAGTAACTAATACAAAGTAAAGTAACACATCAAAAGTGAAACCAAGTAACAATTCCCCAATACAAAGGTAAAAAATCCCACCCTTAAAACTATGCAAGCAACTATGTTTCCCAATACATCTTCTCGGCAGGCTTTTCACGCAATGCCCAGCCTGCAGTCTCAGGAGCAGCCGGTGACCTTGGTTCCCACGGGAGAAAAGATTATTTTGACTAGCGAAGCTCCTAAGCAACCCCCTCCCTCCGTTCTATGTGGCAACCAAAAATGAGTAGGAAAAATGGCTGCAGCCATGCTCATTTGTAGAGTTGACAACCACTTTATAAAACCCTAGTAAGACCACACCTGGAATACTGCAACCAATTTTGGTCAACATACTACAAAAAAAGATGTTGAGACCTTGGAAAAAGTTCAGAGAAGAGCAACTAAAATGATCAAAGGCCTGGAGACTAAAACATATGAAGAATGGCTGCAGGACTTGGTCTAAAGAAAAGAAGAAATGGGTGACATGATAGCAGTATTCCAGTATTTGAGGGGCTGCCACAAAGAAGAGGGCATCAAACTATTCTCCAAAGCACCAGAGGGCAAGACAAGAAACAATGGTTGGAAACTGACCAAAGAGGGAAGCAACCTGGAACTAAGGAGAAACTTCCTAACAGTGAGGATAATTAACCAGTGGAACAGCTTGCCTTCAGAAATCATGGGCTCTCCATCACTGGAGATTTTTAAGAAGAGACTAGACAGTCCCTTGTCTGAAATGGTATAGGTTCTCCTGCTCGAGCAGGGGGCTGGACTAGAAGACCTCCAAGGTCCCTTCCAGCTCTATTCTATTCTAATATAAAATACAAATATAATATACAATATTATTACATTATAATAATATAAAATACAAATGAAAACAAAGATAATAGGGAAATGGGAGAAGGAAAAGAAGGGGAAAGAGAAGTGAGGGGTAAGAGAAAAAAGAATAAAGAAAAACATTAACGTCTAACTTTTTTTTCAGTGCAGTAGAATAAAAATAATAAAATACAGCCTCAACAATTTACTCTTACATGCTTAGTATGTAGCCATTTCTATAACAGCAACATATCTAGTTAGTAAATCCCAAAGTCACAATTTCATTTTTTTTCTGTCTCGAGTACAGAAAGCAGTTTCCAGGTAGAAACAAGACGGTCTATATTCTTTAAATAAAGCCATTAATTTGGCCATCTCTGCTAACACCATCAGTTTTTCCATCCATTCTTTAAGATGCCCATTTGTTATATTCAGGGAGAAAAAGGCCAAAGTTCTTGGACTATCCTGGGGCAGAGAAGTTCGTGCCAGCCTTTCCCTTCCCTGCTAAGAATTTTTACTAATCTTCTTTAATATATATTTTTTTGCATTCTTCAAGCTCTTTTATATTTCCTTTGAAAAGGAACCCACAAATGTGTTTTAAATTTTACCTTGAAGGAATTTAGATGGCATCTTCACTCTCTCTTGAATGCCTGGTATTCCTTCTTCTGGACCACATGTATCATGGCCATTACAGCTTCCAAGATATTAAGTTTCAGTTATTATTATTAGCTTTGCTTTGTTTCAACACTCTTCCTAAATGTTAAAAAGCAGAATACTGTGTCTCCCGTTCACATGAAAAGCTTACGGCAGTTTTTCCCAGCCTGGTGTACTTGAGGTATAATGGACATCAATCCTTATTTATAGCCAGTGGAGGGCACCAGATTAGGAAAAAAAGTTTTCAATTATATTTACTTCCCCCCCCAAAAAAAAAACCTTTATAAATTTGCAAAACATCTTGTATTAATCACGACAGCATTGTGAAAAAGTCTCCAAAATAAGGCAAAAACATAGACTAATAAGAATGAATCTCTTCCTTAGCAGATGATGAGACACAACTTTGAAATTAGAAAATATTTGTACGAAAATGCATGATGTTGTTATGATCCGAATATGCTTAAGTACAACTTAGTTATAAATTCAATTTCTGACTCATTAAGCCCATTTAGAAGAATGTACAAAAGCGATTATTAAAAAGTAGCAACAGGAGGTGTAGAAGATGGAACAACAATATGAGCTGTCTGAAGAGGAATGAATAATAATGAAAGTTTTCCCCACAAACGAGACTGTCCTTCCCCAACATGGTGAATCCAGAAAGCTAGCTCTGTGACTTCTATCAGGGCAAAGAGAATCTATTAAAATCTAAAATAATCCTCCCTGGATTGAATGTCACTACAAAGGTACATGTGGTGGTGAATGGCCATGGAAGAACAGAGTAATAAACAAACCGAGTGAAAGCTACTCTAGACAAATCATAACAAACATGCTTAGAATCCAGAATCAATGTTTTTGTTTTATTCTCTGTGGTCAGAGAAGTGGGATGGACCAAATAGTTAATGGTCATCCCCGTTGAGCAGTAGCCAACAGGAAGGAGAATTCATGTTCTTACTAGAGGCTATGGCTACAAAAATATGGAAACAGATACAATGCTCTTGGCTGAGAGGAAGCCAAACTGTGCCCAGAATGTACTTGAAAACAGACAGCAAATATTTTGCTGCATTTAGATGGAGTGAGGTGGGGTGGGGGAATTAAATACTCCTGAATTTCTGGATAGAAATCGTGTTTAATTTCTAGACAGATTTTTTTAAAATATATTTTTAGTTTTAAGCATTTGGGTCACCAATTTTCAAATGCTGTGAATGGAGAGCAGAGTGAACAAAGACTCAGAGTAAGCCACATGACAGATTCCCCTATCCTTTCATGATTCCTCAAACTACTAGGCTTCCTGCATCAGGCCAGGGCATATTGCAATATTGCATTACGGTATATATATGGGCAGTGGACTTTTCTGCATTTGCTCTCATTTTTTCTCCAGCTCCTGGAAGGAGCATTACTTTCATTTCAGCCCAACTTGTTAAAGCAGGAACAGGCTGCTAAATATCATAAAATGGGACATAGGTGAACCTTGAGATTCCTTTTCTGAGATACCTGCATAGTGATATGTACGCTAGATTTTAATAGATTCGCTTTGCACTTATAGGATCACACAGATGGAAATGATAATTGAGGCTATCAAATCTGGGGTGTAATGGGGCACAATGCATTGCTGACTTCCTTTTCCTTGAAACCCTTTCTTTGTCACATATTGGCCTCGGAGACAATTGTGTAGCTCTGCTCTCCCAGAAGTAAATTCTGATTATTCTGCAGCTTAGAGTTCTATAGGGTCTATAGGACATTGCCCAAACAGAACAAATAAAGCATAGCACTGATTTTCCCAGGAAACTAACATGTTTAGCTTTATATTGACTTAACATACTTTGAAAATTAGAGGGTGAAGCTGGAAACTCAGACTTTACATTCATTTGTGATGTTCATCGTCTTCATGCAGTATGATCCTCAGCTTAATAACATACCAGACTTAACAACTGTTGATAAAAAAAAGACAAAAAACATTGGCAGCATTTGGAGACAGCAGAATAGAAATGAAGGAACTGGAGAGGATAACAAAATACAAAGACCTGCAAATAAAAGTAGAACAACTGTTGCAAAAGAAAGCCAAGGTAGTACCAATAGTAATAGGTGCCTTGGGTGCAATTCCAAAACATCTGGAGCACCACTTAAACACCATCGACATTGACAAATTCACCATCAGTCAATTGCAAAAGGCAGTTTTAATCAGAACAGCTTACATCCTGCAATGATACTTCTAACAACCATCAAACATCAACATCTGCCTATCTCAGGTCCTTGGGAAGAACTCAGTAAGTGATAAAAACTCCAATTCCAATCTAAACATCTGGCTGACTGTATGACAAACTATAAAATAATAATATGGTCCCCCCAGCTAACAACATCAAAAAGTACTATCTCCAGACATTATCAAAACACCTAATCCTAAAACACATGATGATTTGTATTGCATCTATCTTGCTGAGAGGACAATTAGAATCTCAGTGTCTTCTTACATACATAAAGATACACCTATCTACTGCATGCCAAAGCCTGCTGTGGAATCTGACTCTGTAAGTCCCCAAAATTGTAATCATAGTGTGAAATCTCTGAAAACGACTAAGCAATTGACTGTTCAGTTTATTAATCAAAGTTTACCTGCTTCCTATTAAGCGGAGACAAATTAAGCCCGCTACAAAGGTACTCACAAAACATCTGCTACCAAAATCAGGAATAATGATAAACAAACTTGAGTTCCCTTTGTGGCTGATTTTTCATCCAGCTGCACTTAATTACAACAGAGCTATCAAAGAAGGCTCCCCATTAGTAGTTAATTCAAAAAGACTTCAGAAGAAAATCCCAGGGCTTCCCATGGTATCTGTCCAGGAGCTTTTTGTTTCTGGGCAAACAGATGAGTCGCAATGCATTACATGGTTATATAATCAGCTCCCATTTTGCTTCAGTAGCGAGAGATCAACAATCTTGTTATATTGGGAAGGTACTGTTCATATTACAAATGCTCAGATATGTCTACTAGGGTTGGTCTTTATATTTGTTCGCATTCAGAAAGTATTTTGAGAATACAACAGTGGGGAATAAATCAGAGGCAAAATAATTTTTTAAATACTATTTACGGGAACAATAGAAGGGATGCTATATCCAAGGATCATTTTGACCAGTCTTGCACTCACAGATCCAGCAGAAGTAACAATAACGTCAAATCAGTGGTGGGATTCAGCTGGTTTGGGAGAACCAGTAGCTAAATGTTGTTGAGTTCGGAGAACCAGCTGAACCCACGTTGCTTCTGGAAGTCCATTTTAGGCCTTGGAGGCCTGGAGGTGGCCTCCCAGGCCTAGAACGGTCCACAGGAAGTGCGTGTATGTCACTTCGGTAAGTCCGTTCTAGGCCTCGGAGGCCTGGAGGAGGCCTCCCAGGCCTAGAATGGCCCACAGGAAGTGCGTGTATATCATTTCTGGAAGTCCATTCTAGGCCTCGGAGGCCCAGGCCTGCATCCACACAGAGAACCGGTTGTTCAGGTATTTGAATCCCACCACTGCGGCAAATTGACATCACTTCTTTCTCTTTGCTCCCCTTGTTTTGTTTTGTTTTGTTTTGGGAGCTTGTACTCTTGACAAAAACAACAACTTTTCTTCCTTCTTACTGACTTGGTGGCAGTTTTCAGGGTTTATTGCATGCATATAGAAGGCAGTAAGAAATCAACCCTGACTCTTCTTTGGAAGGACAGACAGTGAAGCTGAAGCTCAAATACTTTGGCCACCTAACGAGAAGAGAAGACTCCTAGGAAAAGACCCTGATGTTGGGAAAAATTGAAGGCAAAAGGAGAAGGCGATGGCAGAGGATGAGATGGTTAGATAGTGTCTTTGAAATGGTGGGCATGGGCTTGGGCAGACTTGAGGAGGCAGTGAGGACAGGGTCTAGCATGCTGAAGTCCAAGGGGTCACAAAGAGTCAAACACAACTTAGCAATTAAACAACAACCAACAATAACAGAAGAGAGTGTTGGGGTTTCAATTTTCCACTGCTCTGCAGTCTTCTTGGCTTCCCCTTCATACCCTAACAAGCTCATTGGAAGGCATCCTTCCTCTATCTTGAGGGATATATTATTCCTGGGAAATCTGAAGAACAGGAAGTCTGGGAGAATAGACGAAGCTGGAAAAGGTGTAGGTGGGGGTGTCTGTATATGTATATATCGACAAATAAGCCATTTATATTGTAATTCAGTCAAGTGCAAATCCATTTCTTCTGGGAAACTTTTATTGGATTTTTCTTTTTCTTTGAAAAAAAGAAGATAAAGCAAATTTTTGATGTGTCTTTGTGTGTGTATGTGTGTGTGTATCAGCACAGCACTAGATAGGAAACATCTAGCAGAAATCTTTTTTTATTATTTGTCTGTTGCCAAAACAGGGGTTCTCACTCCCTTGATATTCTAGGAGACATAGAGCAATGCTGTTATTGCCTCCATATGATCCTAAGCTGAAGCTACTTAAATTGAATAACACCAATGAGTCTTGTCCTGCTGTTTATAAAAGCTGGGATATTACATCTGAGGTATACCTGCTCTGGAGATAAAGAGAGCATATCATAGGATATGTTTTTTCCCCTTCCTTTTCTTATTTATATAACCATGTATCAAATCTGTGTAATGAGGTGAGCATGTGGTATTAATTCTGCCCTTGGATCATGGATCAAATAATGTTGCCAATATCTATTGTGTTCATCATAAGAATATCCAAAGTAGTTTCAGGGAATCCTTCTCCCTGGTTGTCTGTGCATCCAGTATTACTCTTTGGTGCAAGTTGATGTATGGATTCCTCAATAGCAAATGAAATAAATGAGCTGAGATGAATCTGGTGCCGTGTTCAAAGAAATCTTTATGGACTACAGAGATAAATACTTTTAGATCTGTGTAAAAAAACAATATTTCCATTGCCAATATTTCCAATTCCAAATTTCCATTGCCAAGGCAGTTGTTAAGTGAGTTTGGGCCCATTTTAAGACCTTTCTAGTGACAGTTAAGTGAATCACTGCAGTTGTTAAATTAGTAACATTATTGTAAAGTGACTCCGGCTTCCTCACTGACTTTGCTTGTTCAGAAGATTGCAAAAGGTGATCTACATGACCTCAGGACTCTGCAACCGCCATAAATACATGCCAGTTGCCAAGCATCCAAATTTTGATCATGTGACCATGAGGATTGCAACCATTGTAAGAGCAAAAAATGGTCACAAGTCACTATTTTCAGTGCCACTGTACCTTCGAACAGCCACTAACAAAAGGTTGTAAGTTGAGGACAACTTGCATCTCCACATGGCTTTCTATTTCTGTAGTCTTATATATAGATACAGGCGTGTTTATGAGATCTAGTACATTGTCCCTTTAAGATGGTGATATGAACATCGTCTTGCAGAAATCATTAATAGTTTCAGGTGAAAGAATCGCCATTTGGGACCCCTACCGACCACTCTTTTACCACACTTGCTTATTTGCCTAAGAGCATCTTCTGATTACAGTTGGAAAACAAAATGTCATATTTCAGCTTCAAGCGAGTACAGGGACAGGAGATAATTGCCAAATGTTCTCTTGATTCCCCTTGCCACTTAAATGACAGTTGCAGGGTCAAACGAAGGAACACAAGAAACACACGGTCCCAAGGCAATTTGCAGGTGTGGCGTGGGCAGCCAGGAAGAAAAAATAACTGCTACTCTTATGTCACTCCCAGCTTTCGAGGCTCATAGCTACAATAAAATATATATATTAAAAAAAAATCAGAATGCATGAAAATAAGGGCCAATAAGGGGGAAAAGGGAGCACAATATAATTTGCAAATTTTAAAGTAATAAAATAGCAAGTGTTCCCCCCCTCCCTTTGAGCTTGAGGCTCAGAACAAATTATTTTCTCAGCACTCCAATCAGCCTTGACAGGTTCTAGTTACTCAAACCATCTTTCTCTTAGGCCTCTGTAGACCTTTTGAAAGAACACTGGAACGCATTTCGAGCACCTATTTCCAGACTATTTAAACAACAGCTTTTGGGCCTCCATTCCCTCTGCACCTGGTGCCTTTTCTACAGCCTCTAAAATATTTTTTAAAAGAATTTTCACAGCTTTACTTTTGACAGTGAAAATTTTGCCACTTTCATTCTTCAACAGGACACTTGTCCCTTATATGCCTCTTCAGTATTTCCCACCGTTTATTGCAACTAGCCTTAAGCGTGTGCAGCTAAAACAAAGCAAGCAGATCCTTTCCTTGCGTCTTCCCCCTTCTGTGTTATTTATCTTAAATTTTAGATTCCACACTCTTGGTAGCCAGTATTATAAATATTGCCCGATTCTAGAGATAAGTATTAATAGAAATCGATGCAGGGCATACTGGAGAGTTATTTCACACAGTAGGTTAACCAACGTAGTGCTTGAGGGAGGAGGGGAATCTCATTTGCATTCTGAAATTCCTTTTGTAAAACAAGAATCCCAAACACGTTGCCCAAACATCCCCTGTCATTTTCAAATGGTCGATTGGAATGCTTTATCCCCAGGAGCAAATAATTTCTCTTGTCTTTACCTTTTTGGCACCCACTGTCTTTATATTGTCTCTTACACTGACACTTTGGGAAAAGCTCCTTAGAAATATAATTACAGGCGATACAGTGGTAAAACTGGGATGTCTAGAAGAATCTCATTGTGGCAAGCTAGGGACTATGCACCAAGGAGAATTTGGGAATCCATTCATTCCCTAATTCCTTTGTGCTGATCTGAGGCAAACAATAGAAATACTTGAGAAATACTCCCTGTCACCTCATTCATCCATCTGTCAGAGCAAGGTGCCAGTAGCTGACAATGTTGCATGCTCTCTCAGAAAAGTCCTACGCTTACTGTCTCTCTGAACCTCCCACCGTGGATCCGCTCCGTAGCTAGAAGTTTGTCACTTTCTGCTTTAAATGCAATGTTCCTTTGATTCTTGAGAATGGGAGAATGAGGGTGTAAATGTTAGTTAACTCCAGAGAGTGTGTTGTGATATAAAGCAGCTTTTCAATAACAGCTGTTGGCAGCTCACTGTTAGCTTCTGATTTGAAGCTCCCTCTCTGCTCGTCAGGGGGAAAAAAAATTACTATTGATTTCCACAAAGTTTACAAAGAGGCTGGGCTCAGTGTTAATTAATGAGCATGCTATGTACCTTACGTGTCAAAACAGAGTTCAACTTTAATTAAATGTTTGTCAAAATTATTTGAAATTCTAAGAGGAAAGGCATCAGAGAGCAGTAAGGTGAGCCGGTGGATTATTAGAATCTCTCAAGAGCTCTTAGAGACTCTTTATCATCGCTGTGCTCTCCCCTTCCCACGAAGGGCTGAAGCACTTTCTTTCTCCTTCTGAAACAAAGTGTGTCCTCTTGACATGCTCAAACTATGAAAGAGGCAGTATTTATAAGCACCTGACAGCATTTCCATGAGTTGACACTGACTTTTAATCAACAGAGCGGCAACTTAAAGAGCCGGTTGGATGTTAGGCTTAAAAAGGGGCATATCAGAAGTGCTTTGATTGTATGTCTACAAAGATGTATAATTAAAAAGTATAAATCAAAAGGTTGCTTGTTATTTTGCACTTGACTTTAGTTACTTCAAACACACTTCTGGCTCTGTTGTATGCGCTGCTCAATGTGCAGGGCTGTGTGTTTAGAATTAAATTTGCTGTAAGCCATTTTAGATTTTAATGAAAATAATTATAGTTTGGGTAATATGAAGTGTGACTCAAGAATAACCCCTGCTGCTTCTTCCCCAGAATTAGCAGTGATATAAATTATCATGATTTATTGAAGGTTATTCTCATACATTTGTATGTTTATAGCAAATCTTAGTGATGGAGGAGATTCTTAGGCTAGCAGTTGGCATGTGAGCACACTGAGTTAGACTCATACAAACACAATTTCCGGCATTTCAACAATATTTCTTAACGTGGATCACTTAGGTAATTCTCCTTTGGTTTAATAAAATGTGATTTTGTAAAGATGCATTGTTGTGCTTGCATTTGGACAACTTGCTTTAATTTATATCATATAACAAATTGATTCATTTCCGCTTTTTAAACTCCAGCATTTTTCCTTTCTAATAACACCATGGATCCTACTGGAGTGTCTCTTAACACTCTGTGTGTGTGTGTGTGTGTGTGTGTGTGTGTGTGTGTGTACATACAGTCTACAGTAAGCACACACACACAAACACACATATAAATACACACAGAATTTGGAACTATATGTATTAATTACATGTTATATTTTAAGAAACTCCCAAGAAGCCAAGATTCCATCTGTTTTTAAATTCTACCACAGGGTTGAGGGCAAACCCTACTTTTGACAGAAAGATGGGTGGCAGGGCACCCATCCTAATCCTTTCTTGCAAAGTAAGCATATGCATTTCCTGTTCCTGAACTCTTTGTGGAGCACATTCCAATGGGAATGAAAGACATTAAAGCAGTAATGGAGTCAAGCTGGAATGAGACAGAGCATTACAAAAGGGTTTTCATATTCCATCAATAATGTACTGTAAGTTCCTAACTCCTATGTCCTTACTTTATCATCTTTCATAGAAAATAATCATAATTTGACCTATTGTTAAATAGAAATGCTGTGTGCAGTTCATTTGTGGACATGGAGTGGCTCTGAAGTCTCGGTCTGAAAGCACAGAGTCTAGCACAATGGGGGCATTGGAAGCTCATTGTTGTAGTATTTGTGGGTGTTGTTCTGTGACACCATTCATGGTTTTCTAACTGTTCCTGCAAACAATGCCAATCAATAACACCATTTGTTGGTTGATTTCAATAGCTGTAAGCAATGAAAATTCATAGTTTTGTGAGGAAGGAGACATGGCTTTGGTAGGCTGTCAAAGATGCATTCCTTTCCTTTGTATTGTTCCATGCTTTAGATAAGGATTCACTGGGCCACCTGAAACATCTTCATTTCAACAAAATCCAGCTCTAGCCTTTTGTCCTTGACTTGAATAGGCCAATTTTAAAAGTATGAATATATTCATTGGGAAGAGAAGAACAGCCCACTCGTACAAAAACTGTAAATCTTAAAAAAGAGAAGCAATAAAGGGATGCACATTTGGATTAAACATATTGGTATATGCTTATATTTTAATGTTCTCTGATCAACATTTGGAAGTAACTGCTGAGAGTTTAAATGTAAAACCGAAGGACTCAACCTGCAATTAATGGGCTGCAAGCAAGTTCCATATCTCTTCAGCCTACCATATTATCAAAATCTCATGACAAAATAGCTAATTTTAATCCCCCCCCCCTTTTCCTTTTTTCTTTTTTTTAATAAATTTTTTATTAATTTTCTAATTTTACAATCATGAGTACTTAATAAACAATTTTCCATCAATGTTCAACATATCTCTATCGCTTATAATTTTCTTATAGTAAATTATATTTGGGTAACCAAAAGCTTCCCTTATTCGAACTCTTTTAAAATTTTCATATTTCCCATCCCACAACAAAGTATAATATTCTAGTTACAAATCCTATCCTTCTAATTATAATAATACTTTTATTTCTAACAGCTATCTATTTTCTTAACCATATTCAAACATCTGTTTAATAGTATAATATCCCATCTAATAGGTCAAAACCTCTATTTTCTTCAGTCTTACTCTAGCTTTCTTCCTTTGCCAAATAGCTTTCCAAGTCAATAATTCTTCCTCTGTTTTTGTATATATTGTTTGGAATGAGGAAGAGAATTTGATTGAAGTATTTTTGGAACAACGCTCATCCCATTTATATTCATTAAACAGCCTCTGTCCTTCTCCTTCAGTTTTTCTTTTCATTTCTTGTTTGTCAATATTCAGCATTTCTCCTAACAGCTTTATCATCTGTTCAATCAGCTCTTCTTCCTTATCCTCAAATGTGTTCTGAGATCTTGACAAGTAAGATATATTTTCCATTTCCAGTGTTATCACTGCATCTTCTAATTTTTCATTTGTCTCTATCTGTATGTTCATTTGTCTGTATCTGTATGTATCCTTTAGGTCCTCCATCTTTGGATCAGTTTCTTCTAATTTTCCTTCTGTTTTCTGGTTACTAGTTCTTTCTTCGTAGTCATTGTCTGGATTTGTAAGTTTAAGTTAGAAAATTGTTCTTTTATCTCATTTGCATTATTTTTAGTCTCATCATGAAATAAAACAATTGTCTCTTGGACTGATTTCAACATAGAAAGAATTTCTTTCTGAGATTCATTAACATTTTCTTGCTGGTATATTAAGTTGGGGGCTTTGGAGACAAGTTTTAAAGATGGGTTTTTTACCATTTGCGGTTAAGTATGGAACACTCATTTTGTTTTTGTATGTAGTCTTTATAGTCCAATAGGGTCCCCAACACAGATAAGCAGCCCAAAATTTTTTTTTCCTTTTTCCCAGCTGCAGTCTATAAAAGTGAAAATTTCCAGGAACAACAAAGAGTCTTATCTAAGTCCAGGCTTCAAGCCAAGTTTCCTTTAAGCATAATAAATTGTAGTGCCGTGATTCACCACTAGATGTCATTGACACCATCTTCCACCTTTCCAAATCCAAGCCTATTTTACAGACTTTCAAATATCTTTTCTAAAAAAAGTCTCAAAGATACTTTTAGTCCCCAAATTTCAAAGCTACATATCTGTATTAATTCCAAATTGATCTTGTAGTTTTCTCAATTTCCCCCCAAAGCAATTAATTCACTGGTTTTCTTTTCCTGAGAGAGCAGGGCAAAAACTTCCCTTCCCTCTTTCATCGGGGAGGATTCTTTGCTTTGGGCATTCTTTTTTCCAGGAAAGTAGTATTTAGGTCATAAAAAGAGGATAAAGTCTCACCCAGTTCCATCCTTGTTGCTCAAAAATTGCTAGTTAATGCTTATCTTCGGTTGTCAGCAGCTTCTGACTGGCCACATGAATGTAGCCAGTCTTTTCCCTGCCAGTTTGGAGGGCTTCCTCAGATCCAGTGGAAGGGATGTCACCCTTCTGTGATCAATGAGGGTCCCCTCCTTCTTTGTCACCTCTCCAGGGCGACTTTTGACCCTTTTTAGGGTCCCCAGCGAGGCAAAATCAAACGTGGAAGATGGAGCCCCATCTTCCTGCATCCTTCATGCCACGATGCCTAATTGTAAGTCCCCCCCCCCTTTTCCTTTTTTCTTATAAAAAATAAGAGTGGGCTTATGAGGAAGATTCTTCTGGGAGGCAAGCTACTCCATTTTTTTACCCTTAAGGACCGTGTCCTCCAGAAGTCTTTCCTACTACAATATATGTTCAGCAGATAATATGACCCTCTTGTTGAACTTGTAACAGGTGGCAGGCTTCAAGCAGACAGTTTAAAATAATGAAGAGGTGGAGTACTTTTGGAGTCTGTTGCTATTTGTATAGAGGAGAAGAATTGGAGGTTCAAGGTGAGGTATAACAACTTAGAAGGAAGCAAATATTTCTTCCTAAGATAAACTGCTGGAGGAAAGCTGATGATCAGAACTCATACCTTAGTCTAAATATGTAATAAAGCCTTAAGAAGACAGCTGAGCCCAGGATCCAAAGATTTCATCAGGAGGTTGGAACAGAATACATTTAAATTTACATTAAAAGGGTTTGCAATATTTCTATATCTTAAGAGCCAGAAGATAGATAGATAGATAGATAGATAGATAGATAGATAGATAGATAGATAGATAGATAGATAGATAGATAGATAGATAGATAGATAGATAGATAGATAGATAGATAGATAGATAGATAGATAGATAGATAGATAGATAGATAGATAGATAGATAGATAGATAGATAGATAGATAGATAGATAGATAGATAGATAGATAGACAGACAGATGCTGTTTCTTCATAGGACACAATTTACTTTAAACAAATTAATGATCTTTTTTAAATACCTGCTTAAAGTCAATAGGCCTGTTTAAGCAACATGAAGAGTGTAATGTTTGCAATTATTTCTAAAAGAATTACCTAATGCTTGGACTAGTCCAATATATTGAATTCTCCTTATCTTAGAAATAGACTTATAGATATACTAAACCATCTACATCTACTAAAGACCATGCACAAGGGAATAGCAATATAAATACTGTTAATGCAAATTGTCCTTCTCTTTTACAGCTTTAGTATTTTGCTGCTCGAATTATTTTAACATATTCACAGCTATTTATTGTCTATTTTACCACTCTCTGTCTTTCTGCTCTAGTCAAATTGTTCCCACAGGTGAATAAAGGAAAAAGCTTTACTATGGAAAAGCTGTATCTAGGTTTTTATCTGCTGAAATTTGGGGTGTTCAGATCTCACATGGACACAGAACCCTAAATTGCAAACAGAATAATCCAGACTGGAAAAGCCTGAATATCATAAAATGACATTGATTATTGAAACTGGAAATGTTTCAATAATCAAAAGAAACTAGACAAATAATGTTAAAACCAGGTAATCTGCTCTATATCTGGGCAGTTTCTCTAGCTCCATTCTGGCTACTTATTATTATCTATTCTATGGCATATCTGCATTTTGAGTTGCCTTTATCCTGTGCCCATGCCAACTTGACTCTAAACCGTTTAAGGAAAATCCTGTCCAGATTGAGACATTTTGGTAGCAGATTCCAAGTTTGTTCAGTAGGCTACAGTAACTTCCTATTGAACAATTGGCCTGCTGTTGGAACTACTCACTTTGTTCCAGGAAAACAATAACTGACCTGCTTTTCTTTTGGGGCGGGGGGAGGAGACTTCCTCAACATATATACATTTAAATATGTGTGTGTTATGCATGGGCTAATAGGTAGTGTTCTGTTCTTGCAAAGAAGACATCGAGACGAAGCTGGTTCACAACAAAGATCTCTTTGCAAGGGGATGCACATCCAATCATTGCAGGCCATCTCTGCAGCCTTCCTGCAGCCTTCCTGAGCCTTGCTAAATGACTCAGCAAGGCCCAGGACATAACAGGTAGCTTCTGCCTAAGGTGAGCGGAAACAATAAAGCAATAAAGCTACGGACTTTTAAAAATAAAGTCTGAGAATAATAGTGCCTATCACACAAAGGTTTTTGAACTGGCAAGTTTCTGTCTTAACTGCTATGTTATTTCTTTAGTGCTGGTGAGGAGAAACTAAAAAAAAAAAAAGATCAGATGGCTTGATAACCATTGCCCCAGTTGAAGACATGTTCTTTTCTTTGCAAAAAGTAATCGACCTGCTGAGGTTAGCCTGCAGCAAAGCGAAGCGCTTTAACCCAAGCAGACAGGAATGTTCAAACCAACATCTGCTGGAAAAGTATACTGTACTTTTGAAGTGGAGCAGAAAAACACTCATGGAGGTTGCTTTGAGGGGGAATGGAAGATCGATAGAAGGTAACACCATCTATTATGACCCTCCAGAAACAGTTTCCAGACAGTTCTGATAACAAGGTAAAGCTCTAAATCCAGACCTGCTTTTAGAGGCTTGTGGAGTCTCAAGAAGAAGTGTTTCTCATCATACGCCACCTGATCCTTCTGAGATGAGATTTCAGAAATTTAACGCTGAGTGAGGATCTTATCGGCTGTGTGCTCTGTCACTGAACTACGGTCTGGTGCTTATTGGTAAAGTTGTTCCATAACATCATCAGTTTAGAATACTTTGAAAATTAGAAATTAAGCAATTTTTTGCAAGAGTGCAATCAAAATCGTCGAACAACACCTATATGCATCAAAGTCAGGGGAGCAAAATGTAGGAAGTGGAGCTAAGTTCTTTAAACACAGTGTGTGTGTTGCAGGGGGGGGGTCAATTTTGAATAATCCTAAGGGGCAAATGGGTCTCCTAATACTTGCGGTTGCTTAAGGAACCCGTACTACTTTATGGAATCCATTAAACTCATACATCCGGCTTCCAGAATGAGTTGTAACCCCTCCCATTTTTGCACTATGATCAGTGTGATCCTTGAGCAGATACATATTGTACATCTATGAGATGTACCAAGTGAGATGCCACAAGTTTTAGACCTGGGCCACTACTCTTCAACATTTTCAATCATGACATGGGCAATGAAGTAGATGGAATCCTTAGCAAATTTACAAAAAAACCTAAAATTGGAATAGCTAATATACTGTGAAAGAAAAATAAATAGAATTGATCTCAATAAATCAATTAATTAAAAGCAACCTAGAATAACAGATTTAAGAAATAAGCACAAAGATCCTCCCTTAGGAAAAAGTATATTGAATAGACAGGTTGGAAATCTTTTGGGTTGGCAAAGGTATAGATTAAAAGGATCCTGGAATTGTGGTCAATTACAGTCTAAATTTGAGTTAGCAAGGTGATGCACTTCTGAACAGGCAAATACCATTTTAGGTTGCATCCAAACAAGTTCAGTTTCTGCATTAGTCAGACCCAGCTCAAGTTCTGGACCCAGAAGGTTTCTAATAAGCTGGGATAGGTTCAATGGAAGGTTTTAAAGCTGACCAAAGCAACAAAATAAATCCCTACAATTTCTTCCTTGTAGAATTGGGTATATTTAGCCTTAGGAAGAGATAACACTCTTCGAACATCTGAAGGGATATCTAAAAGGTCTTGACTATTTTATTTTCCATAGTTCAAAGTATTTAAGACTCTTATTACAGGAAGGGATATTTCAAGTTTCTCCATGATAGAGGAGCCATATGGTAAGTGCAACAACAGAATCAATTACCTAGAAAAATGGTGGGCTTCTTTGTGCAGACTGCCTAAGCAGACACTAAGTAGTGATCTGTCTGGAATGCTTTAATCTAGGCAAAACTTAGCCTCTTCTTAACTCTGTGATTCTCTGATTATGCTGAAAAACATGAAATAATCAAATGATTGCCTGCACACATCAAATGCTGCAACAGTTCATTGAATTCAATGAGTGTACTCTTAAGTATGAATCAAGCTAGATTAATTCACTTAGTGTAATCTTAATGAGAAATAAAACACAAAATTGATATTTTGTGCTGACTGCTGTGCTAAGAAGGGAGCAGTTGATCTACTGTTAAGTGGGACAGAACAGGTTTGAAGAGGAAAAAGGTATCCGAGAGAGAGTGGGAGCAGGGCAGCTTGTGTTGGCAGCTTTTTAAAGCAACCATATATTTTCCAGGAATCGCGCAGAATTGCCAGCATAGCTGGACACATCTAGAATAGAATAGAATAGAATAGAATAGAATAGAATAGAATAGAATAGAATAGAATAGAATAGAATAGAATAGAATAGAATAGAATAGAATAGAATAGAATAGAATAGACCTTGGAGGTCTTCTAGTCCATCCCCCTACTCAAGCAGGAGAACCTATACCATCTCAGACAGGTGATTGTCCAGTCCCTTCTTGAAAATTTCCAGTGATGGAGTGCCCACAATTTCTGGTTGATTGTCCTCACTGTTAGGAAGGTTCTCCTTAATTCCAGGTTGCTTCTCTCTTTGATCAATTTCCAACCATTGTTTCTCGTCCTTCCCTCTGGTGCTCTTGTGAACAACCAGACCCCCTCTTCCTTGTGGCAGCCCCTCAGATACTGGAATAGTGCTATCATGTCTCCCCTATATGCCGGAATGTATGGAAGACAATTAAATGATTCCTAAATTTAAATAACGTGAGCTATACAGTTTATTCAAAACTTTAAGAAAGAAGATAAAAACCAACAGCAATACTAGAGCAAGATGGGGGGAGGAGAAAATTAGCATATTTCTCATCTATAAAATGCTTCTTGTGCTAGGAACCACAAAAATACATCACTTTGTGTCTATTCCAAATTCTCAGGATGGCACTTGTAATAAAATGATTTTTAAAATTTGCATTAACCTTAACTTCGTTGTACCACAAATATTTATGCCACCCAAATCACAGGTCATATCCTTCTAACTGCAAACAGGAAGCTGCAAAATACAATTTCAAACCAGGTAAACCCAGTCCTCTTTTTTGTGTGTCTCGTAACCCTTTTTATTTAACTCATTTTTTTCCCAGTGCACAAATTTAGATATATCCTTCTGCCGTTGTTTAAACAGTGCATCAGTTGTCAAAGCAGGTACTGTCTTAAACAAAAACAACATTCTAGGCAAAACATTCATCTTAATCACAGAAATTCTCCCCAGCAATGACAGTTGTAGTTTCTGGTATCTTAACATATCTTTTTAAACTCCATTCCATATCTAAACATAGTTATTTTGAAATAACATACAATTCATATTTGTCATAGTGGTCGCCAAATATTTAACCTTTTTCTCAATCTGAAAGCCTGTTTTATTCATCAGTTCTGCTTGATTTTGTATTTCTGTATTTTTATTAACTTCTTCCTCTTCTATTTACTAATGTTAAAACCTGCTAGCATGCCAAATTATTTAAATTTCCCCACTGATGTTTCAATTCCGTCTTTAAAGGATATTCCAAAACCAACACCAACTCGTCTGCAGAAGCTCTTAATTTATAAATCTCTTTTTTAAAATCTTTACTCCCACAGTCCTCTCATCTTGTCTTGTGTCTCCATTCAGTATTTCAAGCACTAAAATAAACAAAAGAGCTCACAATAAGCATCCCTCGTCCTCAAGTCTCATTCCTGATCTAGGAGAACAAAGATGAGTAAATCTTCTTCGGAAGCCAGCATTAGACTGCTACCTGTTTCCATTTCAGATGCCAGTGAATCACGGGTGTTGTCTCCGTTCAAAAGCTTTGCCCATAGAGGTAGTCCCCGACTTACAGCCATTCATTTAGTGACTGTTCAAAGATACGATGGCTCTGCAAAAAAAAGGGACTTATGACCGTTTTTCACACTTACGACCATTGCAGCATCCCCGTGGTCACATAACGAAAATTTGGCCACTTGGCAACTGGCAATATGATGGGTTGCAATGTCCCAGGGTTGTGTGATCATCTTTTGCAAGCAAAGCCAATGGGGAGAAGCCAGATTCGCTTAGCAATCATGTTGTTGACTTAACAACTGCAGTGATTCACTGAACAACTGTGACAAAAAAGTCATAAAGTGGAGCAAAATTGTCTCACTCAGCAATGGAAATTTTGGGGTCAGTTGTGGTCATAAGTTGAGGACCACTGTACAGCTACTCCTCAAATTACAACAGTTTGTTTAATGACTGTTTGATGTTTACAACGGCACTGAAAAAAGGGACTTATGACCTTTTTTTTTACACATATGACCGTTGAAGCATCCCCAGGGTCACATGATCAGAATTCAGATGCTTGGCAACTGACTCATATTTACGACAGTTGCAGTGTCTTGGGGGGGGGGGTCAGGAGATCACTTTTTGTGAACTTCTGGCAAGCAAAGTCAACGGAGGAAGCCAGGTGCACTTAACAACCCTATTACTAACTTAACACTGCAGTGATTCACTTAACAAGTGAAGCAAGAAAGGTTGTAAAATGGGGCAAAACTCACTTAACGAAGGCCTCCCTTAGCAAGAGAAATTTTGGGCTCAATTGTGGTCATAAATCAAGGATTACCTGTATTTATAAATATTATATGATTACATAATATAGAATTTTTTTAAATAAATAAATAAATAAATAAATAAATAAATAAATAAATAAATAAATAAATAAATAAATAAATAAATAAATAAATAAATAAATAAATAAATAAATAAATAAATAAATAAATAAATAAAAAAAACACACACTTGGGAAAATAACAAGGCCAATTTGAGCGGGAATAACAATGAAACTGCGGTTGCAGCTCTCTAAGCAGTTCTTTAAGAATAAAGATTGTTCTTATTTTTAGGTAACCATGTATAGAAATGCGTTTATATGACATGAATGCATATATCATAGAATCATTGCAAGCAGCATACCATCTTCAAAGTTATTATGACCTGCTTTGCTCTTGGTAGGATGAATCAATGTATCCAAACTGATGAAGTTTCCAGGGCAGATTTGGAGAAGACTCTCCTCTACTATTTGAAAAATGTATGCTTGTTCCAGAACAATTTCTCCTCTTATGTTAGAATTTGCATGAAATACTCTGAAACGGGTAAACTTTAACATAACAATGTTCCTGTATTTCTTTTTTCTCTGAATGCTTCTAACATGCATTCTTACATTACTTCATCCCACCTTGTTTCATTAAAATATTGGAGCAAAGTAATAAAAACGAAGTACTGATATGCACATATCTTTGCACCATGTAACACAGCTATAAATCTTATTCTTTGATAGCAGCTCTAACGTAGCCATCATTTCAGTTGTGCAGCTGCTGCAACAATATCAAATTTGATAGTTAAAAAGCAGTCAAAACTTTAATGCTTCAGTGGAGGTAAACATATAGTGTGCAATAAATAAACATTATCTAATGAAGCATGTTTATAATTCCTTCACATAACAGTCAGAATCATATATCTTTCCTTTTCAAGCTATAATAGCAATCATTATTCTTGAGCAACCATAACAAAACTTAACAAAAAAAATTCTACTTACACTAAGTATACCAGAGTTAAACATGAAAATGGGAACAAAACAGGACTGGCATCATTTACTTTGTAACTAAACATGCTGGAACATGCTTTCAGTGCCTACATAATTCAAGAAACTGGGATATAGGGTTTTTTGGGTTTTTTTGGGTAATACTTTCTGTTGCTGCTCTGCTAATTGGTCTGTAAAATCCCATATGGTTTCATACGCTGAAATAAAGTATCAAAGGACTAATGGTAACTATTTTTACAAAAACGGAAAAAAAATATGGAAGTGAGCTCTGCCACCATCATTTTCATAATAAATGTATTTGGAGAAATTGCTTATCAGTCTATTTGTGCATTAAAAGCAGTATTTTTTTTTTTAAACTGAGACAGTTAACTCTCTGGCATGAGTTCTTTTTCCTTACCTGCTGCCTAACTATTTTGCTTTAAAAGCAAAAAATAAAATAAAATTGGGGATGCCAAGGAAATGTGAACGTATATAAAACTATCTTTACAATAGAAAGTTGCATAATGAGATATTTGCATTTTTTTCTTTTCTGTTTTTAAAATATAACTGGAGTGGGCAGTTATGTTACATTTAAGTAATAATAATAACAATTTGCCAAACTGTTGATTCAGCCAAGTAAAACATTAATACAGAAGACACATTTTATGCATGATTTTTAGATTCATTTGCATTATCTTAACCATGGGTACTCTACATTGGCTAAGGATTTCTCATTTCATCCAAGGCAAATACTGCAGGATCAAAATCCTACCGATTCAGTCAATAATGTAGTGGGGAGAAAGTCATGGCCAGGAGTCATTTTCGTTTCTTTATCTAAACTGGAGTAGCTAGCTAGTAATCTACCATCTCCAGTGAATAAACCATGAGAGGACAAGAACAGGAGTGCCAGTCTCGGCTAACCTTGCCTCTCCCAGACATTTCTTGGGCCACCTTGCCTGAATCAGAAACCAAAACTGTACATATCTGTTATGAGAAGCCAAATACAAAGCCAAATCCCACCAATATAATGATCATATACTATGGCTTTCTATATTTGTCATTTCTGAAAATGGCCCTGTTAGCCTACCATAAATGCCTAATGAACTGTCATTGGATTAGGTTCTCAAATGCTGTTCATGCCACTTAACACTATTTATTTGAGAATTTCTCTGACAAAACAATTTGTAAGTCAAACTAGATCTTCTTAAAGATTCTGGAGTGTTTTCATATTCCCCACTTTCTTCTCCTCATCTTTTATTACTTTTGGTTCACTTAATGGCCTAATAAATAAGGGTATGTGAGAAAATCCCAAAATACTGAAACGTAGCAATGTCCATTGTGCTCTCCGAGATTTTCCCATGTATTTTCCAGGAAACAAAGATAGGGGAGGCTAGAAAATCAGTGCCTTCCTAACCATACCCAAGAACTCCGAATTTGTTGGCGATGCCCATTTTGCTCTACGTGTTCAGGGTAACCTAACCCTAACCCTAAGTAGAATTTTCCTGAAAGGAAATTTTCCCATGTATTTTCCAGGAAACATAGATAGGGCAGCCTAAAAAAGTCAGTGCCTTCCTAACCATAACCAAGGACTACGTGTTTATTGGCCAGGTCCATTTTGCTCTACGTGTTCAGGGTGACCTAACCCTAAGTAGAATTTTCCTGCAATGGGATTTTCCCATGTATTTTCCAGGAAACATACAGTAGGTAGGGCAGCCTAAAAAAGTCAGTGCCTTCCTAACCATAACCAAGTACTACGAGTTTATTGGCAATGCCCATTTTGCTCTATGAATCCAGGGTGACCTAACCCTAACCCTAAGTGGAATTTTCCTCCAAAGGGATTTTCCCAGGTATTTTACCAGGAAACATAGATAGGGCAGCCTACAAAAGTCATTGCCCTCTTATCCATACCCAAGGACGCCGAGTTTATTGTCGAGGTCCATTTTGCTCTACGAGTTCATTGCACTCGGAATTTGTTAGCAATGTCCATTTTGCTCTCCGAGTTCATGGTGACCTAACCATAACCCTAAGTGATATTTTCCTCCAAATGGATTTTCCCATATATTTTACCAGGAAACATAGATAGGGCAGCCTAGAAAAGTCAGTGCACTCCTAACCATACCCAAGCACTCAGAGTTTGTTGGCGATTTCCATTTTGCTCTACGAGTTCATGGTGACCTAACCCTAACCCTAAGTGGAATTTTCCTGCAATGGGATTTTCCCAAGTATTTTACCAGGAAACATAGATAAGGCAGCCTAGAAAATTCATTGCCCTCCTAACCATACCCAAGCACTCTGAATTTGTTGGCAATGACCATTTTGCTCTCCGAGTTCAGGGTGAACTATCACTAACCCTAAGTGGAATTTTCCTTCAATGGGATTTTCCCATGTATTTTCCAGGAAACATAAATAGGGCAGGCTAGAATAATCATTGCCCTCCTAACCATACCCAAGCACTCAGAGTTTGTTGGCGATGTCCATTTTGCTCTACAAGTTCATGGTGACCTAACCCTAACCCTAAGTGGAATTTTTCAGCAATGGGATTTTCCCATGTATTTTCCATGAAACATAGGGCAGGCTAGAAAAGTCAGTGCCTTCCTAACCATACCTAAGCACTCCGAGTTTATTGGCGATGCCCATTTTGCTCTACGGGTTCAGGGAGACCTATCCCTAACCCTAAGTGGAATTTTCCTTCAATGGGATTTTCCCATGTATTTTACCAGGAAACCTAGATAGGGCAGCCTAGAAAAATCAGTGCACTCCTAACCGTACCCAAGCACTCAGAGCTTGTTGGTGATGTCCATTTTGCTCTACGAGTTCATGGTGACCTAACCCTAACCCTAAGTGGAATTTTTCAGCAATGGGATTTTCCCATTTATTTTCCAGGAAACATAGATAGGGCAAGCTAGAAAAGTAAGTGCCTTCCTGGTAAAATTTATGGGAAAATCCCACTGGAGGAAAATTCCACCTGAGGTTAGGGTTACGTCTCCCTGAACCTGTAGAGCAAAATGGGCATCACCAATAAACATAGATAGGGCAAGCTAGAAAGGTCAGTGCCTTCCTAACCATACCTAAGCACTCCGAGTTTATTGGCGATGCCCATTTTGCTCTACGAGTTCAGGGAGACCTAACCCTAAGTGGAATTTTCCTGCAATGGGATTTTCCCAAGTATTTACCACGAAACATAGATAGGGCAGCCTAGAAATGTCAGCGCACACCTAACCATACCCAAGCACTCCGGGTTTGTTGGCAATTTCCATTTTGCTCTTCGTGTTCATGGTGACCTAACCCTAACCCTAAGTGGAATTTTTCAGCAATGGGATTTTCCCATTTATTTTCCAGGAAACATAGATAGGGCAAGCTAGAAAAGTAAGTGCCTTCCTGGTAAAATTTATGGGAAAATCCCACTGGAGGAAAATTCCACCTGAGGTTAGGGTTACGTCTCCCTGAACCTGTAGAGCAAAATGGGCATCACCAATAAACATAGATAGGGCAAGCTAGAAAGGTCAGTGCCTTCCTAACCATACCTAAGCACTCCGAGTTTATTGGCGATGCCCATTTTGCTCTACGAGTTCAGGGAGACCTAACCCTAAGTGGAATTTTCCTGCAATGGGATTTTCCCAAGTATTTACCACGAAACATAGATAGGGCAGCCTAGAAATGTCAGCGCACTCCTAACCATACCCAAGCACTCCGAGTTTGTTGGCAATTTCCATTTTGCTCTTCGTGTTCATGGTGACCTAACCCTAACCCTAAGTGGAATTTTTCAGCAATGGGATTTTCCCATGTATTTTCCAGGAAACATAGATAGGGCAGCCTAGAAAAGTCAGTGCCTTCCTAACCATACCCAAACACTCAGAATTTCTTGGCAATGTCCATTTTGCTCTCCGAGTTCATGGTGACCTTACCCTAACCCTATGTGATATTTTCCTCCAAATGGATTTTCACATATATTTTACCAGGAAACATAGATAGGGCAGCCTAGAAAAGTCAGCACACTCCTAACCATACCCAAGCACTCTGAGTTTGTTGGCGATTTCCATTTTGCTCTACGAGTTCATGGTGACCTAACCCTAACCCTAAGTAGAATTTTCCTGCAATGGGATTTTCCCATGTATTTTACCAGGAAACACAGATAAGGCAGCCTAGAAAAATCATTGCCTTCCTAACCATACCCAAGCACTCCGAGTTTATTGGCAAGGTCCATTATGCTCTACGAGTTCATGGTGGCCTAACCCTAACCCTAAGTGGAATTTTCCTTCAATGGGATTTTCCCATGTATTTTACCAGGAAACACAGATAAGGCAGCCTAGAAAAATCATTGCCTTCCTAACCATACCCAAGCACTCCGAGTTTGTTCGCCATTTCCATTTTGCTCTACGAGTTCATGGTGACCTAACCCTAACCCTAAGTAGAATTTACCTGCAATGGGATTTTCCCATGTATTTTACCAGGAAACACAGATAAGGCAGCCTAGAAAAATCATTGCCTTCCTAACCATACCCAAGCACTCGGAATTTCTTGGCAATGTCCATTTTGCTCTCCGAGTTCATGGTGACCTTACCCTAACCCTAAGTGGAATTTTTCAGCAATGGGATTTATTTTACCAGGAAACACAGATAGGGCAGCATAGAAATGTCAGCGCACTCCTAACCATACCCAAGCACTCCGAGTTTGTTGGCGATTTCCATTTTGCTCTACGAGTTCATGGTGACCTAACCCTAACCCTAAGTAGAATTTTCCTGCAATGGGATTTTCCCATGTATTTTCAAGGAAACATAGATAGGGCAGGCTAGAATTATCATTGCCCTCCTAACCATACCCAAGCACTCCTAGTTTATTGGCGAGGTCCATTATGCTCTACGAGTTCATGTTGGCCTAACCCTAACCCTAAGTGGAATTTTCCTTCAATGGGATTTATTTTACCAGGAAACATAGATAGGGCAGCCTAGAAAAATCATTGCCTTCGTAACCATACCCAAGCACTCCTAGTTTATTGGCCTGGTCCTTTTTGCTCTACGAGTTCATGGTAACCTAACCCTAACCGTAAGTGGAATTTTCCTGCAATGGGATTTTCCCATGTATTTTCCAGGAAACATAGATAGGGCAGCCTAGAAAAGTCAGTGACTTCCTAACCATACCCAAGCACTCCTAGTTTATTGGTAAGGTCCTTTTTGCTCTACGAGTTCATGGTAACCTAACCCTAACCCTAAGTGGAATTTTCCTGCAATGGGATTTTCCCAAGTATTTTACCAGGAAACATAGATAGGGCAGCATAGAAATGTCAGCGCACTCCTAACCATACCCAAGCACTCCGAGTTTGTTGGCGATTTCCATTTTGCTCTACGAGTTCATGGGGCCCTAACGCTAACCCTAAGTGGAATTTTCCTGCAATGGGATTTTCCCAAGTATTTTACCAGGAAACATAGATAGGGCAGGCTAAAAAAGTCAGTGCCTTCCTGGTAAAATTTTTGTTAAAATCCCACTGCAAGAAAATTCCACCTAGGGTTAGGGTTAGGTCACCCTGAACCCGTAGAGCAAAATGGGCATCGCCAATAAACATAGATAGGGCAGCATAGAAAAAACATTGCCCTCCTAACCATACCCAAGTACTCCTAGTTTATTGGCGAGGTCCATTATGCTCTACGAGTTCATGGTGGCCTAACCCTAACCCTAAGTGGAATTTTCCTTCAATGGGATTTTCCCATGTATTTTACCAGGAAACACAGATAAGGCAGCCTAGAAAAATCATTGCCTTCCTAACCATACCCAAGCACTCCGAGTTTGTTCGCCATTTCCATTTTGCTCTACGAGTTCATGGTGACCTAACCCTAACCCTAAGTAGAATTTACCTGCAATGGGATTTTCCCATGTATTTTACCAGGAAACACAGATAAGGCAGCCTAGAAAAATCATTGCCTTCCTAACCATACCCAAGCACTCGGAATTTCTTGGCGATGCCCATTTTGCTCTACGAGTTCAGGGTGACCTAACCCTAACCCTAATTTTTCAGCAATGGGATTTTCCCAAGTATTTTACCAGGAAACATAGATAGGGCAGGCTAAAAAAGTAAGTGCCTTCCTGGTAAAATTTATGGGAAAATCCCACTGGAGTAAAATTCCACCTGAGGTTGGGGTTAGGTCACCCTGAACCCATAGAGCAAAATGGGCATCGCCAATAAACATAGATAAGCACTCCGAGTTTATTGGCCAGGTCCATATTGCTCTACGGGTTCATGGTGTCCTGACCCTAACCCTAAGTGATATTTTCCTCCAAATGGATTTTCCCATATATTTTACCAGGAAACATAGATAGGGCAACATAGAAAAAACATTGCCCTCCTAACCATACCCAAGTACTCCTAGTTTATTGGCGAGGTCCATTATGCTCTACGAGTTCATGGTGGCCTAACCCTAACCCTAAGTGGAATTTTCCTTCAATGGGATTTTCCCATGTATTTTACCAGGAAACACAGATAGTGCAGCCTAGAAAAATCATTGCCTTCCTAACCATACCCAAGCATTCGGAATTTGTTGGCAATGTCCATTTTGCTCTCCGTGTTCATGGTGACCTAACCCTAACCGTAAGTGGAATTTTTCAGCAATGGGATTTTCCCATGTATTTTCCAGGAAACAGATAGGGCAGCCTAGAAAAGTCAGTGCCTTCCTAACCATACCTAAGCACTCCGAGTTTATTGGCGATGCCCATTTTCCTCGACGACTTCAGGGAGACCTAACCCTAACCCTAAGTTATATTTTCCTCCAAATGTATTTTCCCATATATTTTGCCAGGAAACATAGATAGGGCAGCCTAGAAAAGTCAGAGCACTCCTAACCATACCCAAGCACTCTGAATTTGTTGGCAATGACCATTTTGCTCTCAGAGTTCAGGGTGACCTATCCCTAACCCTAAGTGGAATTTTCCTTCAACGGGATTTTCCCATGTATTTTCCAGGAAACATAGATAGGGCAGGCTAGAATTATCATTGCCCTCCTAACCATACCCAAGCATTCCTAGTTTATTGGCACGGTCCATTATGCTCTACGAGTTCATAGTGGCCTAACCCTAACCCTAAGTGGAATTTTCCTTCAATGGGATGTATTTTACAAGGAAACACAGATAGGGCAGCCTAGAAAAATCATTGCCTTCGTAACCATACCCAAGCACTCCTAGTTTATTGGCCTGGTCCTTTTTGCTTTACGGGTTCATGGTGACCTAACCCTAACCCTAAGTGGAATTTTTCAGCAATGGGATTTTCCCATGTATTTTCCAGGAAACATAGATAGGGCAGGCTAGAAAAGTCAGTGCCTTCCTAACCATACCTAAGCACTCAGAGTTTATTGGCGATGCCCATTTTCCTCTACGAATTCAGGGAGACCTAACCCTAACCCTAAGTGATATTTTCCTCCAAATGGATTTTCCCATATATTTTACCAGGAAACATAGATAGGGCAGCCTAGAAAAGTCAGCGCACTCCTAACCATACCAAAGCACTCTTATTTTCTTGGCGATGTCCATTTTGCTCTACGAGTTCATGGGGACCTAACGCTAACCCTAAGTGGAATTTTCCTGCAATGGGATTTTCCCAAGTATTTTACCAGGAAACATAGATAGGGCAGGCTAGAAAAGTCAGTGCCTTCCTGGTAAAATTTATGGGAAAATCCCACTGGAGGAAAATTCCACCTGACGTTAGGGTTACGTCACCCTGAACCTGCAGAGCAAAATGGTCATCACCAATAAACATAGATAGGGCAGGCTAGAAAGTTCAGTGCCTTCCTAACCATACCTATGCACTCCGAGTTTATTGGCGATGCCCATTTTGCTCTACGAGTTCAGGGAGACCTAACCCTAAGTGGAATTTTCCTGCAATGGGATTTTCCCAAGTTTTTACCATGAAACATAGATAGGGCAGCCTAGAAATGTCAGCGCACTCCTAACCATACCCAAGCACTCCGAGTTTGTTGGCAATTTCCATTTTGCTCTACGAGTTCATGGTGACATAACCCTAACCCTAATTTTTCAGCAATGGGATTTTCCCAAGTATTTTACCAGGAAACATAGATAGGGCAGGCTAAAAAAGTATGTGCCTTCCTGGTAAAATTTATGGGAAAATCCCACTGGAGGAAAATTCCACCTGAGGTTAGGGTTAGGTCACCCTTAACCCATAGAGCAAAATGGGCATCGCCAATTAACATAGATAAGCACTCCTAGTTTATTGGCCAGGTCCATTTTGTTCTACGGGTTCATGGTGTCCTGACCCTAACCCTAAGTGATATTTTCCTCCAAATGGATTTTCCCATATATTTTACCAGGAAACATAGATAGGGCAGCATAGAAAAAACATTGCCCTCCTAACCATACCCAAGTACTCCTAGTTTATTGGCGAGGTCCATTATGCTCTACGAGTTCATGGTGGCCTAACCCTAACCCTAAGTGGAATTTTCCTTCAATGGGATTTTCCCATGTATTTTACCAGGAAACACAGATAGGGCAGCCTAGAAAAATCATTGCCTTCCTAACCATACCCAAGCACTCCGAGTTTGTTGGCGATGCCCATTTTGCTCTACGAGTTCATGGTGACTTAACCCTAACCCTAAGTACAATTTACCTGCAATGGGATTTTCCCATGTATTTTACCAGGAAACACAGATAGGGCAGCCTAGAAAAATCATTGCCTTCCTAACCATACCCAAGCACTCCTAGTTTATTGGCCTGGTCCTTTTTGCTCTACGAGTTCATGGTAACCTAACCCTAACCCTAAGTGGAATTTTCCTGCAATGGGATTTTCCCAAGTTTTTACCACGAAAGATAGATAGGGCAGCCTAGAAATGTCAGCGCACTCCTAACCATACCCAAGCACTCCGAGTTTGTTGGCGATTTCCATTTTGCTCTACGAGTTCATGGTGACCTAACCCTAACCCTAAGTAGAATTTTCCTGCAATGGGATTTTCCCATGTATTTTCCAGGAAACATAGATAGGGCAGCCTAGAAAATTCATTGCCCTCCTAACCATACCCAAGCACTCTGAATTTGTTGGCCATGACCATTTTGCTCTCAGAGTTCAGTGTGAACTATCACTAACCCTAAGTGGAATTTATCTTCAATGGGATTTTCCCATGTATTTTCCAGGAAACATAGATAGGGCAGGGTAGAATAATCATTGCCCTCCTAACCATACCCAAGCACTCAGAGTTTGTTGGCGATGTCCATTTTGCTCTACAAGTTCATGGTGACCTAACCCTAACCCTAAGTGGAATTTTCCTGCAATTGGATTTTCCCAAGTATTTTACCAGGAAACATAGATAGGGCAGGCTAAAAAAGTCAGTGCCTTCCTGGTAAAATTTATGGGAAAATCCCACTGCAGGAAAATTCCACCTAGGGTTAGGGTTAGGTCACCCTGAACCCGTAGAGCAAATTCGGCATCGCCAATAAACATAGATAGGGCAGCCTAGAAAAATCATTGCCTTCCTAACCATACCTAAGCACTCCGAGTTTATTGGCGATGCCCATTTTGCTCTATGAGTTCAGGGAGACCTAACCCGAACCCTAAGTGATATTTTCCTCCAACGGGGATTTTCCCATATATTTTACCAGGAAACATAGATAGGGCAGCCTACAAAAGTCATTGCCCTCTTATCTATACCCAAGGACGCCGAGTTTATTGGCAAGGTCCATTTTGCTCTACGAGTTCATGTTGGCCTAACCCTAACCCTAAGTGGAATTTTCCTTCAATGGGAGTTTCCCATGTATTTTACCAGGAAACATAGATAGGGCAGCCTAGAAAAGTAAGTGCCTTCCTGGTAAAATTTATGGGAAAATCCCACTGGAGGAAAATTCCACCTGAGGTTAGGGTTAGGTCACCCTGAACCCATAGAGCAAAATGGGCATCGCCAATAAACATAGATAAGCACTCCGAGTTTATTGGCCAGGTCCATATTGCTCTACGGGTTCATGGTGTCCTGACCCTAACCCTAAGTGATATTTTCCTCCAAATGGATTTTCCCATATATTTTACCAGGAAACATAGATAGTGCAGCCTAGAAAAAACATTGCCCTCCTAACCATACCCAAGTACTCCTAGTTTATTTGCGAGGTCCATTATGCTCTACGAGTTCATGGTGGCCTAACCCTAACCCTAAGTGGAATTTTCCTCCAGTGGGATTTTCCCATATATTTTACCAGGAAACACAGATAGTGCAGCCTAGAAAAATCATTGCCTTCCTAACCATACCCAAGCACTCGGAATTTTTGGCAATGTCCATTTTGCTCTCCGCTTTCATGGTGACCTTACCCTAACCCTAAGTGGAATTTTTCAGCAATGGGATTTTCCCATGTATTTTCCAGGAAACATAGGGCAGGCTAGAAAAGTCACTGCCTTCCTAACCATACCTAAGCACTCCGAGTTTATTGGCGATGCCCATTTTGCTCTATGAGTTCAGGGAGACCTAACCCTAACCCTAAGTGGAATTTTTCAGCAATGGGATTTTCCCATTTATTTTCCAGGAAACATAGATAGGGCAAGCTAGAAAAGTCAGTGCCTTCCTGGTAAAATTTATGGGAAAATCCCACTGGAGGAAAATTCCACCTGAGGTTAGGGTTACGTCACCCTGAACCTGTAGAGCAAAATGGGCATCACCAATAAACATAGATAGGGCAGGCTAGAAAGTTCAGTGCCTTCCTAACCATACCTAAGCACTCCGAGTTTATTGGCGATGCCCATTTTGCTCTACGAGTTCAGGGAGACCTAATCCTAAGTGGAATTTTTCAGCAATGGGATTTTCCCATGTATTTTCCATGAAACATAGATAGGGCAGCCTAGAAAAGTCAATGCCTTCCTAACCATACCCAAGCACTCCTAGTTTATTGGCCAGGTCCCTTTTGCTCTACGAGTTCATGGTAACCTAACCCTAACCCTAAGTAGAATTTTCCTGCAATGGGATTTTCCAATGTATTTTCCAGGAAACATAGATAGGGCAGGCTAGAATTATCATTGCCCTCTAACCATACCCAAGCACTCCTAGTTTATTGGCGCGGTCCATTATGCTCTACGAGTTCATAGTGGCCTAACCCTAAACCTAAGTGGAATTTTCCTTCACTGGGATGTATTTTACCAGGAAACACAGATAGGGCAGCCTAGAAAAATCATTGCCTTCGTAACCATACCCAAGCACTCCTAGTTTGTTGGCCTGGTCCTTTTTGCTCTACGAGTTCATGGTAACCTAACAGTAACGCTAAGTGGAATTTTCCTTCAATGGGACTTTCCCAACTATTTTACCAGGAAACATAGATAGGGCAGCCTAGAAATGTCAGCGCACTCCTAACCATACCCAAGCACTCCGAGTTTGTTGGCGATTTCCATTTTGCTCTACGAGTTTATGGTGACTTAACCCTAACCCTAAGTGGAATTTTTCAGCAATGGGATTTTCCCATGTATTTTCCATGAAACATAGATAGGGCAGCCTAGAAAAGTCAGTGCCTTCCTAACCATACCCAAGCACTCCGAGTTTATTGGCGATGCCATTTTCCTCTACGGGTTCAGGGAGACCTAACCCTAACCCTAAGTGATATTTTCCTCCAACTGGATTTTCCCATATATTTTACCAGAAAACATAGATAGGGCAGGCTAGAAAAGTCAGCGCACTCCTAACCATACCCAAGTACTCAGAGTTTGTTGGCGATGTCCATTTTACTCTACGAGTTCATGGTGACCTAACCCTAACCCTAAGTAGAATTTTCCTGCAATGGGATTTTCCCATGTATTTTCCAGGAAACATAGATAGGGCAGCCTAGAAAATTCATTGCCCTCCTAACCATACCCAAGCACTCAGAGTTTGTTGGCGATGTCCATTTTGCTCTACGAGTTCATGGTGACCTAACCCTAACCCTAAGTGGAATTTTTCAGCAATGGGATTTTCCCATGTATTTTCCATGAAACATAGATAGGGCAGCCTAGAAAAGTCAATGCCTTCCTAACCATACCCAAGCACTCCTAGTTTATTGGCCAGGTCCTTTTTGCTCTACGAGTTCATGGTAACCTAACCCTAACCCTAAGTGGAATTTTCCTGCAATGGGATTTTCCCAAGTATTTTACCAGGAAACATAGATAGGGCAGCCTAGAAATGTCAGCGCACTGCTAACCATACCCAAGCACTCCTAGTTTATTGGCGAGGTCCATTATGCTCTACGAGTTCATGGTGGCCTAACCCTAACCCTAAGTGGAATTTTCCTGCAATGGGATTTTCCCAAGTATTTTACCAGGAAACATAGATAGGGCAGCCTAGAAATGTCAGCACACTGCTAACCATACCCAAGCACTCCTAGTTTATTGGTAAGGTCCTTTTTGCTCTACGAGTTCATGGTAACCTAACCCTAACCCTAAGTGGAATTTTCCTGCAATGGGATTTTCCCAAGTATTTTACCAGGAAACATAGTTAGGGCATCCTAGAAATGTCGGCGCACTCCTAACCATACCTAAGCACTCCGAGTTTATTGGCGATGCCCATTTTGCTCTACGAGTTCAGGGACTTCCTAACCATACCCAAGCACTCAGAGTTTGTTGGCGATGTCCATTTTGCTCTACGAGTTCATGGTGACCTAACCCTAACCCTAAGTAGAATTTTCCTGCAATGGGATTTTCCAATGTATTTTCCAGGAAACATAGATAGGGCAGGCTAGAATTATCATTGCCCTCTAACCATACCCAAGCACTCCTAGTTTATTGGCGCGGTCCATTATGCTCTACGAGTTCATAGTGGCCTAACCCTAAACCTAAGTGGAATTTTCCTTCACTGGGATGTATTTTACCAGGAAACACAGATAGGGCAGCCTAGAAAAATCATTGCCTTCGTAACCATACCCAAGCACTCCTAGTTTGTTGGCCTGGTCCTTTTTGCTCTACGAGTTCATGGTAACCTAACAGTAACGCTAAGTGGAATTTTCCTTCAATGGGACTTTCCCAACTATTTTACCAGGAAACATAGATAGGGCAGCCTAGAAATGTCAGCGCACTCCTAACCATACCCAAGCACTCCGAGTTTGTTGGCGATTTCCATTTTGCTCTACGAGTTTATGGTGACTTAACCCTAACCCTAAGTGGAATTTTTCAGCAATGGGATTTTCCCATGTATTTTCCATGAAACATAGATAGGGCAGCCTAGAAAAGTCAGTGCCTTCCTAACCATACCCAAGCACTCCGAGTTTATTGGCGATGCCATTTTCCTCTACGGGTTCAGGGAGACCTAACCCTAACCCTAAGTGATATTTTCCTCCAACTGGATTTTCCCATATATTTTACCAGAAAACATAGATAGGGCAGGCTAGAAAAGTCAGCGCACTCCTAACCATACCCAAGTACTCAGAGTTTGTTGGCGATGTCCATTTTACTCTACGAGTTCATGGTGACCTAACCCTAACCCTAAGTAGAATTTTCCTGCAATGGGATTTTCCCATGTATTTTCCAGGAAACATAGATAGGGCAGCCTAGAAAATTCATTGCCCTCCTAACCATACCCAAGCACTCAGAGTTTGTTGGCGATGTCCATTTTGCTCTACGAGTTCATGGTGACCTAACCCTAACCCTAAGTGGAATTTTTCAGCAATGGGATTTTCCCATGTATTTTCCATGAAACATAGATAGGGCAGCCTAGAAAAGTCAATGCCTTCCTAACCATACCCAAGCACTCCTAGTTTATTGGCCAGGTCCTTTTTGCTCTACGAGTTCATGGTAACCTAACCCTAACCCTAAGTGGAATTTTCCTGCAATGGGATTTTCCCAAGTATTTTACCAGGAAACATAGATAGGGCAGCCTAGAAATGTCAGCGCACTGCTAACCATACCCAAGCACTCCTAGTTTATTGGCGAGGTCCATTATGCTCTACGAGTTCATGGTGGCCTAACCCTAACCCTAAGTGGAATTTTCCTGCAATGGGATTTTCCCAAGTATTTTACCAGGAAACATAGATAGGGCAGCCTAGAAATGTCAGCACACTGCTAACCATACCCAAGCACTCCTAGTTTATTGGTAAGGTCCTTTTTGCTCTACGAGTTCATGGTAACCTAACCCTAACCCTAAGTGGAATTTTCCTGCAATGGGATTTTCCCAAGTATTTTACCAGGAAACATAGTTAGGGCATCCTAGAAATGTCGGCGCACTCCTAACCATACCTAAGCACTCCGAGTTTATTGGCGATGCCCATTTTGCTCTACGAGTTCAGGGACTTCCTAACCATACCCAAGCACTCAGAGTTTGTTGGCGATGTCCATTTTGCTCTACGAGTTCATGGTGACCTAACCCTAACCCTAATTTTTCAGCAATGGGATTTTCCCAAGTATTTTACCAGGAAACATAGATAGGGCAGGCTAAAAAAGTAAGTGCCTTCCTGGTAAAATTTATGAGAAAATCCCACTGGATGAAAATTCCACCTGAGGTTACGGTTAGGTCACCCTGAACCCATAGAGCAAAATGGGCATCGCCAATAAACATAGATAGGGCAGGCTAGAAAGGTCTGTGCCTTCCTAAACATACCTAAGAACTCCGAGTTTATTGGCCAGGTCCATATTGCTCTACGGGTTCATGGTGACCTAACCCTAACCCTATGTGGAATTTTCATTCAATGGGATTTTCCCATGTATTTTACCAGGAAACACAGATAGGGCAGCCTAGAAAATTCATTGACCTCCTAACCATACCCAAGCACTCAGAATTTCTTGGCAATGTCCATTTTACTCTCCGAGTTCATGGTGACCTTACCCTAACCCTAAGTGGAATTTTTCAGCAATGGGATTTTCCCATGTATTTTCCAGGAAACATAGAGGCTAGAAAAGTCAGTGCCTTCCTAACCATACCCAAGCACTCAGAGTTTGTTGGCGATGTCCATTTTGCTATGAGTTCAGGGAGACCTAACCCTAACCCTAAGTGGAATTTTTCAGCAATGGGATTTTCCCATGTATTTTCCATGTTAGGGCAGCCTAGAAAAGTCAATGGTCCTAGTTTATTGGCCAGGTCCTTTTTGCTCTACGAGTTCATGGTAACCTAACCCTAACCCTAAGTGGAATTTTCCTGCAATGGGATTTTCCCAAGTATTTTACCAGGAAACATAGATAGGGCAGCCTAGAAATGTCAGCGCATGCTAACCATACCCAAGCACTCCTAGTTTATTGGCGAGGTCCATTATGCTCTACGAGTTCATGGTGGCCTAACCCTCCCTAAGTGGAATTTTCCTGCAATGGGATTTTCCCAAGTATTTTACCAGCATAGATAGGGCAGCCTAGAAATGTCAGCGAATTGGTAAGGTCCTTTTTGCTCTACGAGTTCATGGTAACCTAACCCTAACCCTAAGTGGAATTTTCCTGCAATGGGATTTTCCCAAGTACCAGGAAACATAGTTAGGGCAGAAATGTCGGCGCACTCCTAACCATACCTAAGCACTCCGAGTTTATTGGCGATGCCCATTTTGCTCTACGAGTTCAGGGACTTCCTAACCATACCCAAGCACTCAGAGTTTGTTGGCGATGTCCATTTTGCTCTACGAGTTCATGGTGACCTAACCCTAACCCTAATTTTTCAGCAATGGGATTTTCCCAAGTATTTTACCAGGAAACATAGATAGGGCAGGCTAAAAAAGTAAGTGCCTTCCTGGTAAAATTTATGGGAAAATCCCACTGGAGGAAAATTCCACCTGAGGTTACGGTTAGGTCACCCTGAACCCATAGAGCAAAATGGGCATCGCCAATAAACATAGATAGGGCAGGCTAGAAAGGTCTGTGCCTTCCTAAACATACCTAAGAACTCCGAGTTTATTGGCCAGGTCCATATTGCTCTACGGGTTCATGGTGACCTAACCCTAACCCTATGTGGAATTTTCATTCAATGGGATTTTCCCATGTATTTTACCAGGAAACACAGATAGGGCAGCCTAGAAAATTCATTGACCTCCTAACCATACCCAAGCACTCAGAATTTCTTGGCAATGTCCATTTTACTCTCCGAGTTCATGGTGACCTTACCCTAACCCTAAGTGGAATTTTTCAGCAATGGAATTTTCCCAAGTATTTTACCAGGAAACATAGATAGGGCAAGCTAGAAAAGTCAGTGCCTTCCTGGTAAAATTTATGGGAAAATCCCACTGGAGGAAAATTCCACCTGAGGTTAGGGTTACGTCACCCTGAACCTGTAGAGCAAAATGGGCATCACCAATAAACATAGATAGGGCAGGCTAGAAAAGTCAGTGCCTTCCTAACCATACCTAAGCACTCCGAGTTTATTGGCGATGCCCACTTTGCTCTACGAGTTCAGGGAGACCTAACCCTAAGTGGAATTTTCAGCAATGGGATTTTCCCAAGTATTTACCACGAAACATAGATAGGGAAGCCTAGAAATGTCAGCGCACTCCTAACCATACCCAAGCACTCCGAGTTTGTTGGCAATTTCCATTTTGCTCTTCGTGTTCATGGTGACCTAACCCTAACCCTAAGTGGAATTTTTCACCAATGGGATTTTGCGATGTATTTTCCAGGAAACATAGATAGGGCAGCCTAGAAAAGTCAGTGCCTTCCTAACTATACCTAAGCACTCCGAGTTTATTGGCGATGCCCATTTTCCTCTACGAGTTCAGGGAGACCTAACCCTAACCCTAACCCTAAATGATATTTTCCTCCAAATGGATTTTCCCATATATTTTACCAGGAAACATAGATAGGGCAGCGTAGAAAAGTCAGCGCACTCCTAACCATACCCAAGCACTCCGAGTTTATTGGCGATTTCCATTTTGCTCTACGAGTTCATGGTGATCTAACCCTAACCCTAAGTAGAATTTTCCTGCAATGGGATTTTCCAGGAAACATAGATAGGGCAGGCTAGAATTATCATTGCCCTCCTAACCATACCCAAGCACTCCTAGTTTATTGGTGAGGTCCATTATGCTCTACGGGTTCATGGTGGCCTAACCCTAACCCTAAGTGGAATTTTCCTTCAATGGGATGTATTTTACCTGGAAACACAGATAGGGCAGCCTAGAAAAATCATTTCCTTCGTAACCATACCCAAGCACTCCTAGTTTATTGGCCTGGTCCTTTTTGCTCTACGAGTTCATGGTAACCTAAACCTAACCCTAAGTGGAATTTTCCTGCAATGGGGTTTTCCCAAGTATTTTACCAGGAAACATAGATAGGGCAGCCTAGAAATGTCAGCGCACTCATACCATACCCAAGCACTCCGAGTTTGTTGGCGATTTCCATTTTGCTCTACGAGTTCATGGTGACCTAACCCTAACCCTAAGTGGAATTTTTCAGCAATTGGATTTTCCCATGTATTTTCCAGGAAAAATAGATAGGGCAGGCTAGAAACGTCAGTGCCTTCCTAACCATACCTAAGCACTCCGAGTTTATTGGCGATGCCCATTTTCCTCTACGAATTTAGGGAGACCTAACCCTAACCCTAAGTGGAATTTTCCTCCAGTGGGATTTTCCGATATATTTTACCAGGAAAACTAGATAGGGCAGCCTCGAAAAATCATTGCCTACCTAACTATACCCAAGCACTCCGAGTTTATTGGCGATGTGAATTTTGCTCTACGAGTTCATGGGGTCCTAACCCTAACTCTAAGTAGAATTTTCCTGCAATGGGATTTTCCCATGTATTTTCCAGGAAACATAGATAGGGCAGCCTAGAAAGTTCATTGCCCTCCTAACCATACCCAAGAACTCCGAGTTTGTTGGCGATTTCCATTTTGCTCTTCGAGTTCATGGTGACCTAACCCTAACCCTAAGTAGAATTTTTCTGCAATGGGATTTTCCCATGTATTTTCCAGGAAACATAGATAGGGCAGGCTAGAAAGGTCAGGGCCTTCCTAACCATACCTAAGCACTCCGAGTTTATTGGCGATGCCCATTTTCCTCTACGAGTTCAGGGAGACCTAACCCTAAGTGATATTTTCCTCCAAAGGGATTTTCCCATGTATTTCCCAGGAAAGATAGGGAAGGCTAGAAAAGTCAGTACCTTCCTAACCATACCTAAGCACTCGAGTTTATTGGCAATGCCCATTTTGCTCTACGAGTTCATGGGGACCTAACCCTAACCCTAAGTGGAATTTTTCTGTAATGGGATATTCCCATGTATTTTACCAGGAAAACTAGATAGGGCAGGCTAGAAAAGTCAGTGCACTCCTAACCATACCCAAGAACTCCGAGTTTGTTGGCGATGTCCATTTTGCTCTACAGGTTCATGGTGACCTAACCCTAACCCTAAGTAGAATTTTCCTGCAATGGGATTTCCCCATGTATTTTCCAGGAAATATAGATAGGGCAGCCTAGAAAAATCATTGCCTTCCTAACCATACCCAAGCACTCCGAGTTTATTGGCGATGTCAATTTTGTTCTATTAGTTCATGGGGACCTAACCCTAACCCTAAGTGGAATTTTCCTCCAGTGGGATTTTCCGATATATTTTACCAGGAAACCTAGATAGGGCAGGCTAGAAAAGACATGGCCCTCGTAACCATACCCAAGCACTCGGAATTTGTTGACAATGTCCATTTTGCTCTCCGAGTCCATGGTGACCTAACCATAATCCTAAGTGAAATTTTTCAGCAATGGGATTTTCCCATGTATTTTACCAGAAAAGATAGATAGGGCAGCCTAGAAAAATCATTGCCTTCCTAACCATACCCAAGCACTCCGTGTTTATTGGCGATGTGAATTTTGCTCTACGAGTTCATGGGGACCTATCCCTAACCCTAAGTGGAATTTTCCTCCAGTGGGATTTTCCGATATATTTTACCAGGAAAACTAGATAGGGCAGCCTCGAAAAATCATTGCCTACCTAACTATACCCAAGCACTCCGAGTTTATTGGCGATGTGAATTTTGCTCTACGAGTTCATGGGGTCCTAACCCTAACTCTAAGTAGAATTTTCCTGCAATGGGATTTTCCCATGTATTTTCCAGGAAACATAGATAGGGCAGCCTAGAAAGTTCATTGCCCTCCTAACCATACCCAAGAACTCCGAGTTTGTTGGCGATTTCCATTTTGCTCTTCGAGTTCATGGTGACCTAACCCTAACCCTAAGTAGAATTTTTCTGCAATGGGATTTTCCCATGTATTTTCCAGGAAACATAGATAGGGCAGGCTAGAAAGGTCAGGGCCTTCCTAACCATACCTAAGCACTCCGAGTTTATTGGCGATGCCCATTTTCCTCTACGAGTTCAGGGAGACCTAACCCTAACCCTAAGTGGAATTTTCCTCCAGTGGGATTTTCCGATATATTTTACCGGGAAACCTAGATAGAGCAGCCTAGAAAAGTCACGGGCCTCGTAACCATACCCAAGCACTCGTAATTTGTTGACAATGTCCATTTTGCTCTCCGACTCCATGGTGACCTAACCCTAACACTAAGTGGAATTTTTCAGCAATGGGATTTTCCCATGTATTTTACCAGGAAACATAGATAGATTAGGCTAGAAAAGTCAGTGCACTCCTAACCATACCCAAGAACTCCGAGTTTGTTGGCGATGTCCATTTTGCTCTACAAGTTCATGGTGACCTAACCCTAACCCTAAATGGATTTTTTCTGTATGGGATTTTCCCATGTATTTTACCAGGAAACACACATAGGGCAGGCTAAAAAAGTCAGTGCCTTCCTAACCATAACCAAGGACTACGAGTTTATAGGCGATGCCCATTGTGCTGTACGAATTTAGGGAGACCTAACCCTAACCCTAAGTGGAATTTTCCTCCAGTGGGATTTTCCGATATATTTTACCAGGAAAACTAGATAGGGCAGCCTCGAAAAATCATTGCCTACCTAACTATACCCAAGCACTCCGAGTTTATTGGCGATGTGAATTTTGCTCTACGAGTTCATGGGGTCCTAACCCTAACTCTAAGTAGAATTTTCCTGCAATGGGATTTTCCCATGTATTTTCCAGGAAACATAGATAGGGCAGCCTAGAAAGTTCATTGCCCTCCTAACCATACCCAAGAACTCCGAGTTTGTTGGCGATTTCCATTTTGCTCTTCGAGTTCATGGTGACCTAACCCTAACCCTAAGTAGAATTTTTCTGCAATGGGATTTTCCCATGTATTTTCCAGGAAACATAGATAGGGCAGGCTAGAAAGGTCAGGGCCTTCCTAACCATACCTAAGCACTCCGAGTTTATTGGCGATGCCCATTTTCCTCTACGAGTTCAGGGAGACCTAACCCTAAGTGATATTTTCCTCCAAAGGGATTTTCCCATGTATTTCCCAGGAAAGATAGGGAAGGCTAGAAAAGTCAGTACCTTCCTAACCATACCTAAGCACTCGAGTTTATTGGCAATGCCCATTTTGCTCTACGAGTTCATGGGGACCTAACCCTAACCCTAAGTGGAATTTTTCTGTAATGGGATATTCCCATGTATTTTACCAGGAAAACTAGATAGGGCAGGCTAGAAAAGTCAGTGCACTCCTAACCATACCCAAGAACTCCGAGTTTGTTGGCGATGTCCATTTTGCTCTACAGGTTCATGGTGACCTAACCCTAACCCTAAGTAGAATTTTTCTGTATGTTAATTTCCCATGTATTTTACCAGGAAACATAGATAGGGCAGGCTAGAAAGGTCAGTGCCTTCCTAACCATCCCCAAGCACTCGGAAATTGTTGGAAATGTCCATTTTGCTCTCCGAGTTCATGGTGACCTAACCCTAACCCTAAGTTGGATTTTTCAGCAATGGGATTTTCCCATGTATTTTACCAGGAAACATAGATAGGGCAGGCTAGAAAGGTCAGTGCCTTCCTAACCATACCCAAGGACTCCGAGTTTATTGGCGATGCTCATTTTGCTCTACGAGTTCAGGGTGACCTAACCGTACCCCTAAGTGGAATTTTCCTGCAATGGGATTTTCCCATGTATTTTATCAGGAAACCTAGATAGGGAAGCCTACAAAAATCATTGCCTTCCTAACCATACCCAAGCACTCCAAATTTGTTGGCGATGCCCATTTTGCTCTACATGTTCAGGGTGACCTAACCCTAAACCTAAGTAGAAATTTCCTGCAATGGGATTTTCCCATGTATTTTCCAGGAAATATAGATAGGGCAGCCTACAAAAATCATTGCCTTCCTAACCATACCCAAGCACTCCGAGTTTATTGGCGAAGTCAATTTTCCTCTACGATTTCATGTTGACCTAACCCTAACCCTAAGTGGAATTTTCCTGCAATGGGATTTTTCCAAGTATTTACCAGGAAACATAGATAGGGAAGGCTAAAAAAGTCAGTGCCTTCCTAACCATAAACAAGGACTACGGGTTTATTGGCTTTGCCCATTTTGCTCTACGGGGTTAGGGAGACCTAACCCTAACCCTAAGTGGAATTTTCCTCCAGTGGGATTTTCCGATATATTTTACCAGGAAAACTAGATAGGGCAGCCTCGAAAAATCATTGCCTACCTAACTATACCCAAGCACTCCGAGTTTATTGGCGATGTGAATTTTGCTCTACGAGTTCATGGGGTCCTAACCCTAACTCTAAGTAGAATTTTCCTGCAATGGGATTTTCCCATGTATTTTCCAGGAAACATAGATAGGGCAGCCTAGAAAGTTCATTGCCCTCCTAACCATACCCAAGAACTCCGAGTTTGTTGGCGATTTCCATTTTGCTCTTCGAGTTCATGGTGACCTAACCCTAACCCTAAGTAGAATTTTTCTGCAATGGGATTTTCCCATGTATTTTCCAGGAAACATAGATAGGGCAGGCTAGAAAGGTCAGGGCCTTCCTAACCATACCTAAGCACTCCGAGTTTATTGGCGATGCCCATTTTCCTCTACGAGTTCAGGGAGACCTAACCCTAAGTGATATTTTCCTCCAAAGGGATTTTCCCATGTATTTCCCAGGAAAGATAGGGAAGGCTAGAAAAGTCAGTACCTTCCTAACCATACCTAAGCACTCGAGTTTATTGGCAATGCCCATTTTGCTCTACGAGTTCATGGGGACCTAACCCTAACCCTAAGTGGAATTTTTCTGTAATGGGATATTCCCATGTATTTTACCAGGAAAACTAGATAGGGCAGGCTAGAAAAGTCAGTGCACTCCTAACCATACCCAAGAACTCCGAGTTTGTTGGCGATGTCCATTTTGCTCTACAGGTTCATGGTGACCTAACCCTAACCCTAAGTAGAATTTTTCTGTATGTTTATTTCCCATGTATTTTACCAGGAAACATAGATAGGGCAGGCTAGAAAGGTCAGTGCCTTCCTAACCATCCCCAAGCACTTGGAAATTGTTGGAAATGTCCATTTTGCTCTCCGAGTTCATGGTGACCTAACCCTAACCCTAAGTTGGATTTTTCAGCAATGGGATTTTCCCATGTATTTTACCAGGAAACATAGATAGGGCAGGCTAGAAAGGTCAGTGCCTTCCTAACCATACCCAAGGACTCCGAGTTTATTGGCGATGCTCATTTTGCTCTACGAGTTCAGGGTGACCTAACCGTACCCCTAAGTGGAATTTTCCTGCAATGGGATTTTCCCATGTATTTCCCAGGAAAGATAGGGAAGGCTAGAAAAGTCAGTACCTTCCTAACCATACCTAAGCACTCGAGTTTATTGGCAATGCCCATTTTGCTCTACGAGTTCATGGGGACCTAACCCTAACCCTAAGTGGAATTTTTCTGTAATGGGATATTCCCATGTATTTTACCAGGAAAACTAGATAGGGCAGGCTAGAAAAGTCAGTGCACTCCTAACCATACCCAAGAACTCCGAGTTTGTTGGCGATGTCCATTTTGCTCTACAGGTTCATGGTGACCTAACCCTAACCCTAAGTAGAATTTTTCTGTATGTTTATTTCCCATGTATTTTACCAGGAAACATAGATAGGGCAGGCTAGAAAGGTCAGTGCCTTCCTAACCATCCCCAAGCACTTGGAAATTGTTGGAAATGTCCATTTTGCTCTCCGAGTTCATGGTGACCTAACCCTAACCCTAAGTTGGATTTTTCAGCAATGGGATTTTCCCATGTATTTTACCAGGAAACATAGATAGGGCAGGCTAGAAAGGTCAGTGCCTTCCTAACCATACCCAAGGACTCCGAGTTTATTGGCGATGCTCATTTTGCTCTACGAGTTCAGGGTGACCTAACCGTACCCCTAAGTGGAATTTTCCTGCAATGGGATTTTCCCATGTATTTTATCAGGAAACCTAGATAGGGAAGCCTACAAAAATCATTGCCTTCCTAAGCATACCCAAGCACTCCAAATTTGTTGGCGATGCCCATTTTGCTCTACATGTTCAGGGTGACCTAACCCTAAACCTAAGTAGAAATTTCCTGCAATGGGATTTTCCCATGTATTTTCCAGGAAATATAGATAGGGCAGCCTACAAAAATCATTGCCTTCCTAACCATACCCAAGCACTCCGAGTTTATTGGCGAAGTCAATTTTCCTCTACGAGTTCATGTTGACCGAACCCTAACCCTAAGTGGAATTTTCCTGCAATGGGATTTTTCCAAGTATTTACCAGGAAACATAGATAGGGAAGGCTAAAAAAGTCAGTGCCTTCCTAACCATAAACAAGGACTACGGGTTTATTGGCTTTGCCCATTTTGCTCTACGGGGTTAGGGAGACCTAACCCTAACCCTAAGTGGAATTTTCCTCCAGTGGGATTTTCCGATATATTTTACCGGGAAACCTAGATAGAGCAGCCTAGAAAAGTCACGGGCCTCGTAACCATACCCAAGCACTCGTAATTTGTTGACAATGTCCATTTTGCTCTCCGACTCCATGGTGACCTAACCCTAACACTAAGTGGAATTTTTCAGCAATGGGATTTTCCCATGTATTTTACCAGGAAACATAGATAGATTAGGCTAGAAAAGTCAGTGCACTCCTAACCATACCCAAGAACTCCGAGTTTGTTGGCGATGTCCATTTTGCTCTACAAGTTCATGGTGACCTAACCCTAACCCTAAATGGATTTTTTCTGCAATGGGATTTTCCCATGTATTTTCCAGGAAACATAGATAGGGCAGGCTAGAAAGGTCAGGGCCTTCCTAACCAAACCTAAGCACTCCGAGTTTATTGGCGATGCCCATTTTCCTCTACGAGTTCAGGGAGACCTAACCCTAAGTGATATTTTCCTCCAAAGGGATTTTCCCATGTATTTCCCAGGAAAGATAGGGAAGGCTAGAAAAGTCAGTACCTTCCTAACCATACCTAAGCACTCGAGTTTATTGGCAATGCCCATTTTGCTCTACGAGTTCATGGGGACCTAACCCTAACCCTAAGTGGAATTTTTCTGTAATGGGATATTCCCATGTATTTTACCAGGAAAACTAGATAGGGCAGGCTAGAAAAGTCAGTGCACTCCTAACCATACCCAAGAACTCCGAGTTTGTTGGCGATGTCCATTTTGCTCTACAGGTTCATGGTGACCTAACCCTAACCCTAAGTAGAATTTTTCTGTATGTTAATTTCCCATGTATTTTACCAGGAAACATAGATAGGGCAGGCTAGAAAGGTCAGTGCCTTCCTAACCATCCCCAAGCACTCGGAAATTGTTGGAAATGTCCATTTTGCTCTCCGAGTTCATGGTGACCTAACCCTAACCCTAAGTTGGATTTTTCAGCAATGGGATTTTCCCATGTATTTTACCAGGAAACATAGATAGGGCAGGCTAGAAAGGTCAGTGCCTTCCTAACCATACCCAAGGACTCCGAGTTTATTGGCGATGCTCATTTTGCTCTACGAGTTCAGGGTGACCTAACCGTACCCCTAAGTGGAATTTTCCTGCAATGGGATTTTCCCATGTATTTTATCAGGAAACCTAGATAGGGAAGCCTACAAAAATCATTGCCTTCCTAAGCATACCCAAGCACTCCAAATTTGTTGGCGATGCCCATTTTGCTCTACATGTTCAGGGTGACCTAACCCTAAACCTAAGTAGAAATTTCCTGCAATGGGATTTTCCCATGTATTTTCCAGGAAATATAGATAGGGCAGCCTACAAAAATCATTGCCTTCCTAACCATACCCAAGCACTCCGAGTTTATTGGCGAAGTCAATTTTCCTCTACGAGTTCATGTTGACCGAACCCTAACCCTAAGTGGAATTTTCCTGCAATGGGATTTTTCCAAGTATTTACCAGGAAACATAGATAGGGAAGGCTAAAAAAGTCAGTGCCTTCCTAACCATAAACAAGGACTACGGGTTTATTGGCTTTGCCCATTTTGCTCTACGGGGTTAGGGAGACCTAACCCTAACCCTAAGTGGAATTTTCCTCCAGTGGGATTTTCCGATATATTTTACCGGGAAACCTAGATAGAGCAGCCTAGAAAAGTCACGGGCCTCGTAACCATACCCAAGCACTCGTAATTTGTTGACAATGTCCATTTTGCTCTCCGACTCCATGGTGACCTAACCCTAACACTAAGTGGAATTTTTCAGCAATGGGATTTTCCCATGTATTTTACCAGGAAACATAGATAGATTAGGCTAGAAAAGTCAGTGCACTCCTAACCATACCCAAGAACTCCGAGTTTGTTGGCGATGTCCATTTTGCTCTACAAGTTCATGGTGACCTAACCCTAACCCTAAATGGATTTTTTCTGTATGGGATTTTCCCATGTATTTTACCAGGAAACACACATAGGGCAGGCTAAAAAAGTCAGTGCCTTCCTAACCATAACCAAGGACTACGAGTTTATAGGCGATGCCCATTGTGCTGTACGAGTTTAGGGAGACCTAACCCTAACCCTAAGTGGAATTTTCCTCCAGTGGGATTTTCCGATATATTTTACCAGGAAAACTAGATAGGGCAGCCTCGAAAAATCATTGCCTACCTAACTATACCCAAGCACTCCGAGTTTATTGGCGATGTGAATTTTGCTCTACGAGTTCATGGGGTCCTAACCCTAACCCTAAGTAGAATTTTCCTGCAATGGGATTTTCCCATGTATTTTCCAGGAAACATAGATAGGGCAGCCTAGAAAAATAATTGCCCTCCTAACCATACCCAAGCACTCCGCGTTTGGTGGCGATGTCCATTTTGCTCTACAAGTTCATGGTGACCTAACCCTAACCCTAAGTGGAATTTTCTTGCAATGGGGTTTTTCCATGTATTTTATCAGGAAACCTAGATAGGGCAGGCTAGAAAGGTCAGTGCCTTCCTAACCATACCCAAGAACTCCAAGTTTGTTGGCGATGTCCATTTTGCTCTACAAGTTCATGGTGACCTAACCCTAACCCTAAGTGGAATTTTCCTCCAGTGGGATTTTCCGATATATTTTACCAGGAAACCTAGATAGGGCAGCCTAGAAAAATCATTGCCTTCCTAACCATACCCAAGCACTCCGAGTTTATTGGCGATGTCAATTTTGTTCTATTAGTTCATGGGGACCTAACCCTAACCCTAAGTGGAATTTTCCTCCAGTGGGATTTTCCGATATATTTTACCAGGAAACCTAGATAGGGCAGGCTAGAAAAGTCAATGCCCCCTAACCGTACGCAAGCACTCGGAATTTGTTGACAATGTCCATTTTGCTCTCCGAGTCCATGGTGACCTAACCATAATCCTAAGTGAAATTTTTCAGCAATGGGATTTTCCCATGTATTTTACCAGAAAAGATAGATAGGGCAGCCTAGAAAAATCATTGCCTTCCTAACCATACCCAAGCACTCCGAGTTTATTGGCGATGTGAATTTTGCTCTACGAGTTCATGGGGACCTATCCCTAACCCTAAGTGGAATTTTCCTCCAGTGGGATTTTCCGATATATTTTACTAGGAAACCTAGATAGGGCAGCCTAGAAAAATCATTGTCTTCCTAACCATACCCAAGCACTCCGGGTTTATTGGCGATGTCAATTTTGTTCTATGAGTTAATGTGGACCTAACCCTAACCCTAAGTGGAATTTTCATGCAATGGGATTTTTCCAAGTGTTTACCAGGAAACATAGATAGGGCAGGATAAAAAAGTCAGTGCCTTCCTAACCATAACCAAGGACTACGAGTTTATTGGTGATGCCCATTTTGCTCTTCGAGTTTAGGGAGACCTAACCCTAACTCTAAGTGGAATTTT